>CM056194.1:79356775-79956775 GCA_029692085.1 Gymnothorax javanicus | reverse complement strand
TGTTTATATTAGGGTATATGCATGTGTGTGTGTATGTGTGTGTGTGTGTGTGTGTATTTGTGCCTGATGGAGTTAAAGATACTTGCTGTGACAAGTCCAGTGCTCCAGTCCGAAGACCAGGGTATACGGAGAAGCGCCAGGGCGAAAGAAATGGTGGTGGCTGTCGCCCCCTAGTTAATGAGGGAGATGGAAATGGGGGTGGTGGGCGTTCCCCTGCAAATTTTCGCAGTGGTGGACGGTCCCATAAGTCGTCTTCTTTCCCAGGAGACATAATTTGTCATCATTGTGGTAAGCCCGGTCATATCAAATCCCATTGTCCTGCTTTTCAGAAAAGCGAGGTGCCGAGAACAGAAGCCGGTCGCTCAGTTGCTTGCAACCTTATGGGGGTGAATCCAACTGTAGAGCCCGTGAAAGCTGGGGGTAAAGCTGGGTTAGACATGTTTGAGGGTTTAGTGTCTCAAGGGCCTGCTGCAGTTGAGGAAGGGGTGTTTGAGACTCCTGTGACAGTGTCCTTAGAGACACAGCCTCTGGTCAGTCGGTCCTAGTAGCTGGCATTGTTGATTTGCCTGAGACTGCTGCTTTGGGCGCCTTTGTTCCAATGAAAGGCTTTGGTGGCACATATAGTGCTGTTCCTCCGTATCGAGTGTTTGTACGAACTAATGTCTTTGTGGGATATGCTTAGGTGGGGGTTGTGTCAGAGTTGCCAGTGCGAGGGGTTACTTTCCTGTTATGGAATGACTTGGCCCAGAATCAAGTAGTTGTGACTCCCCATTTGTTCCCCACACCTTGTGAAGTGGTGGAGACCAAGGCTCTGGGAGAGGAGTATCCTGGAGCGTTTCCGGTTTGTGCAGTTACTCGCTCCCAGGCCAGAGCCCTTGTAGAACCCCCAGTTGTCGTGGAGGAGGGGGGGCAGTAGATAGACAACTGGTTAAGGAGATATTAACTCAGCAGGACACTCCCCTATAGTCGGCTTGGTTGATACTGGTTCTGCTAAATGGTGTAGAATGGATCAGTTGCCGATGTTGAGCCAGAGCTCTTTGATAGCTGAGCAGAAATGGGACCCGACTTTGAGTCTCCTAAGGGAAACAGCAGCTACCTATGAGGAGAGCAGAGATATGGCTGAGGGTTTTTTCCTGAAGGAAGGTGTGCTAATGAGGAAGTGGAGGCCCCCAGATAGACCTGCCACTGTGGAATGGAGTGGGTGTGAACAAGTAGTCCTGCCACAGAGTTACCGCGAGGAGGTGTTGAGATTGGCCTATGAAACCCCCTTAGCCAGTCATTTAGGCATCAGGAAGACCCAGGGTAAAATCATGAGGCATTTTTATTGGCCCCAGCTCCATAAAGATGAAGTAGCTTATTGTCGGTCTTGCCATTCTTGTCAGATGGTAGGGAAGCCTAACCAAAAGATCCCTGTAGCTTCTTTGACACCCATACCAGTGGTGGAAGAGCTTTTCTCGAAGGGTGGTTATTGATTGTGTTGGCCCATTGCCTAAGAGCACAAAAGGCAATGAATTCCTGCTTACCGTTATGGATGTTACCACTCATTTTCCAGAGGCAGTCCCATCGAGAAACATCAATGCACAAACTATTATAGAGGCACTAGTGGGTTTCCTCTCTAGACTCGAGTTGCCTTAGCAGGTTTAGCATGACAGGGGGACTAATTTTGTGTCTGGTGTTTTTCAAGAGGCTATGGTTAAGTTGGGCATCTCACAGGCTGTGTCCTCTGCATACCATCCTGAGTCTCAAGGGGCTCTGGAAAGGGCGCACCAGACTTTGAAAACAATGTTGAAGACCTATAGCATACAGTTTCCTGGGGACTGGGATTTGGCTGTCCCGTTTTTGCTGTTTGCTATAAGGGACACTGTCAGTGAGTCAACAGGTTTTACTCCCTTTTAAATTGTGTTAGGTCACAAGGGAGAGGCCCCCTAAAATTGCTTAAAGATCAGTTGCTGCAGTCAAAATCTGGTGAAACTGTTTTGCAGTATGTGTCTGTGTTTAAGGATCGGTTGTGGGCTGCTTGCCACGTAGGTAGGCACAACCTGAAGAAAGCTCAGGGACGTATGCCGGCTCAGTGGGATCAGAAAGCTGTGGAGCGTAGTTCTGTGGTTGGTGATCAGGTTCTTGCCTTGGTGACACAACGAGTGTCTAGTTTAAGTGCATCTTTCTGTGGTCCATACACTGTCATAAAGAAAGTGGGCAGTAAAAACTATGTAATCAGTACTCCAGAAGGTAAGCGGAAGAGCAGGTTGTGCCATATCAATTTGCTGAAGAAGTATCACGGTCGGTCTCAGGGGCAGCCAGTTGCGTGTGTTGCTACGGCTGGGGTGTCAGAAGAGGATGGTGGCGGGGAAGCTGAGGTTGTCGGTTTCCGTCTGGGGAATACAGAGGCTCTCCGGTCACTTGACCACCATCTAGCGCATTTACCGCTAGCGTGGCAGCCAAAGGTAAAGGAGCTGATAGTGGAGATTTCTCCTCTCTTTCAGTATGTCCCAGGGCGTACCTCTATGGCAGTCCATGATGTGGACGTGGGTACATCGGCCCCAGTAAAGCAGTATCCATAGAGGCTAGCCCTCTGTAAGTACAGTAACTCTCTGAAGATCAACCAGCAAAGGATGCAGTGCCTGTACAGTTACAAAGCAGTTTGTTCATACTTCTGGCTTCATGGTCATAGGAGTGTTCAGGAGAGCACAGAGGGTGGTTTGTAGTCTCGGCCCGTGAGGTAATGTGTAAATTGTGGTTTGCTTCTGGCTCCAGGTCTGTCACAGAATACAGCGAGCTCTATTTAGTATGCAGAGGAGAGGCTGGGGTGGGGGGGTGAAAGAGTTCAGGCTAGATTGGCTCGGTTTTCACTCGCCTGAACAGAACTGCTACACAGGCCCTCGCCAACGGTTCGTGGTGAGACCATCAAACGCCCAGTGGCAACACTGGCTCGACGCTGGGTGCTGGAATGACATGCTCTGAATCTGTACTACTTCAGTCAACAGCCACTCTTAAATTCAGCCAAAAATAGTGAAGACAGGAGTTAAAGCGAGGCTTTGACACACCCATGGAAAAACTGTTAGAGCGCTGAGAAGGGTGCTCACTCATCCCGGGGCTTTTCATTCACAAGCTGCTTAGGAAATACAAATACATATTTGCTTTGCTTGTATATGCACACACACACACACACACACACACACACACAAATGCATCCATGTGCACAACCACACAAAAGCACACAAATATGGACATTATATTGCAGTGAACGCACTCAGTATCGTCTGTATCTGAATGGAAGCTAATGTTTTTGTAATATTTATACACCAAGATGCGGCTTGATATTTTTCTGGGGGGTACTGTCACCTACAAGCAAAGTCTGGAAGATCCCATTTGAAATTCAGCTATTCTGATCGTTGTGGCATTCTTGCTCCCATGTAGTGTTTTCTTGCGGTAATGTGACACATTTGATCATGTTCTGTGTGCATATTCGCTGAGCTTTGAGTCTTCGCTTAGCCCTTCTGAAAGCAGTGGAAACCACTTCTCTATTGCTCGTACTATAGCTCCCAGACTTTCCTTGCCAATGGCAACTAGGGCCTGTGACATGTTGAGCTGAAACAAATCAATGCAATACAAACAAGCCTTACTTCCTCAACATGGAGGCGACTTGGATACTTCTATTGTCTTGATGTTTATACGTAAGTACACACAGAGATTATCCTTCTGTAAACGAAAGGTTCCTACCCTGGAGGAAGCACTTCACAGATGTTTGCCTCCAGTGAGAAGGTTCTCACTCAGAATCCCGGTTGGGGCCTTGTTTTGGGCCTTTATTCTGCATGAAGATTGTTTGTACTTCCTGTACCAACGCAAATTTTCTCTGGATAATCTAACTTCATCCCACATGCCTGGCTATTCAAAGACTCTAAATTGCCCATGTGTGTGAGTGTGGAAGAGTGTGATGAATGGCAAGTGTCTCCTGCGTTGGACTGGTGAACGGTCTTGGGTGTGTCCTGCCTTTCACCCATTGGATGCTGGGGTGGGGTCCAGCTTCCTTGTCACCCCAATCAGGCATAAGCAAGTGAGATCAATGATGGATGGAATCTACAGACAATACTCGTCAGGCTATAGTGCAGCTGTACTCGGCGCACCAGGGTTTAATGAAATTTTTTAAAAATGTCAGTTGCTCGGGTCTGTGTCCTACCTGATATTGCGTGCTGGTCCCCCCCTCAGGAAGACGACGGAGGTGGAGTCAGAGAAGGGCCCAGCTCCCGACCCTCCAAAAGTGTTGAAGGCCTTCAATCGTACCCTTCTGTTCGACGCCGCGTCCCGGGCCGACACTGAGGCCCTCCAGGGCCTGCTGGAATACCTGCAGAAACAGGACAAGAGGCTGACCGACGAGGAGTTCAAAGGTAACGCCCACAGGGGAGGAGATATGGTAATGTAGATTACATAAGAGGGAAAATGCATTCATTCAGCAAATGAGTCATTTTGAGTTGTGTTGTGGGAGTATACGTGTTTAGACTGCATGCATAGTCTCTAAAATAAATTTGAGGTGGAGGCACATTTGTATAATTTGGGAATACATTTCCCAAATGGGTAACACTTTACAATAAGGGTACAACAATTAACATTTGTTAACCTTAGTTCATTAACTGTCAGTTAATTAGCGGGTAAGTAATGCTTTAGATAGCTGAATAAGCATTACGCAACCATAATTGAACATTTATTAATTTTCTGTGTTTCCCTTATTGTGAAGTTGAAAACATACCTTAAGTATCCCCTGTGTAGCCCTTCAAACTTTTAAACCATAATTTATAAATTAATACCTTTTGATATGAACATCATTTGTAAATGATTAACAGGTGCATTAGTTAAATGTTAATTAATTGTTAGCAAATGCTTAAAGGGACAGTAAGCGAAAATGCATCATTTCTAGATTGAAGGAATTAAAAATTGCTATGTGAAGAACGAGAGGTGTAATTTCATCTGGTGTATAGCACAACGCCACACTCCCGCTCTCTGTGTTGATCTCCAGCCCCTTGTTTACAAGCCCCGGTCTCATGTACGCTCATGTGAATCGCTGCCTCCTCATGAGAACGTTCATGTGAATCGCTGCCTCCTCCTTCCCGAGAATGCATTCATACAGCCAGTGGGCAGTGGCAGCGCGTATTTTTTGTAAAGCGAAATGGCGGAGAGCGGAACGAAACGTTCACCTGAAGACGAGCAGGATCCAAAATTACTTCTAAAGAAACAACGGTCTTTGGCGAAGAAGTTGTCGGATAAAGAAAGGGACAGAACCCGGATTAATATTAGCCTTGCATTTCCAAGGTGGAGAGCACTGCGAGAGCTAAAGGGGCTACAGTTTGACTCGGAGCTAGCTCTTCTTCTCCTGGACAGGTAAGTAACAACATAAAGTCAAATGTCTGCTTTAATTCGTGTTACAGTAACGTTAGGCACATGTCGCTGTGTCGATTCAATTAAATTTATTGTTACAATCGTGGCATAGGTTATGTCTGGAGCTTGAGTTGTTAGCGGCTCGGTCCCAGCAATGGGCCAGGCGTTACGGTTGTGTTACGTGAGTAACCAGGCAGCCAGCTAACATTTGCAATTAGCGCAAATCTGCAGTTTCGTGAGCATTTCAGGTTCGATGTACTGAGTAATAATGCCGCGGAAACTTAAACTGGCCCGTCATTCTGCCGAATAGCAGAGGTAGAGGGAGGTGTGGCTCATGACACACTTTGTTTTGGTTTACAGGCAGTGCACAACAGCAAACCTAGCAGTGAAACGATTTCGCTTATTGCCCCTTTAACTAATGTTAATTGTTGTACCCTTACTGTAAAGTGTTACCCCCAAATGTAACATAAAAGTCTCCACACACTATGGGAGTTTGGCTGTCTTTCACGTTTATCATCAGTAAGATCTTTATTATCAGCTCTGTCATACTGTGTATGATTGGTTTAAACACAAGGCTGCATCCTTGGACACCGGTTAGCACCTCAAACAAGCCCCACACGGCACCAAACCAAGGCGCTGCAAAAACAACAAGCAGTTGATTTAATGTTGTGATATTTGCATCGCGCTCCTTTTGGTCACTGACCTGGACGCTGCAGTGGCATCAGCCACACTATCAGATTATGTCCCGAAATTTCTGCCAAATTTATGATGCTGCCAGAACTTAATCAGAGCCATGGATTCTGTAGATTGGCAGGTATGTCACGCTGTCTTATTGAAGGACCCCAGACGGCTTGCTTTAGGTGAAAGATTTTGTCTAAGTACGACAAATCTTTGTCTGGGGCTGCCTTATGATGGCCAAAATTTCACAGTATGTGGTGACCTTAAAAGCACAGTAATTTTTCTGCAGTACTTGTGAGTTAATTTTACTGGTGAAAAAGGCATTAATGAATCACTGTTGGTGACTTTTGTACACAGTGTGTTTTGGGTGTCACCCCTCTGAGGAGCATTTGTATCCCTATGGTCAGATTTTTGTACATTTTTTTCTCCCAAGAGTGATGAGACAGACACTGGCAGAATTCTCTGGTTGAAATTCCCAGACCAAGTCTAATGCCCAAACATAAGAACTACCCCCTTGCCCACACACACAGGGAACATACCTGGCTTTGGATGTGCACCTGGCATTAGGAGTGTACGTGGCTTTGAGAGCAGATGTAGCATTTGGGAGTTTACTTGCCCTTGGGAGCGTACCTGGCTTTGGGAGCTATCTGGTTTTTGGAGTGTACTAGGCTATGGGAGTGTTCTTACCCTTGGGAGTGTAGCTGATTATGGGAGTATACCTGGCTTTGAGAGTGTACTTAGCCTTGGGAGTATACCTGGCTTTGGGAGTGTACTTAGCCTTAGGAGTATACCTGGCTTTGGGAGTGTACTTAGCCTTGGGAGTTTACCTGGCTTTGGGAGTGTACTTAGCCTTGGGAGTGTACCTGGCTTTGGGAGTGTACTTAGCCTTGGGAGTGTACCTGGCTTTGGGAGTGTACTTAGCCTTGGGAATGTGCCTGGCTTTGGGAGTGTACTTAGCCTTGGGAGTGTACCTGGCTTTGGGAGTGTACTTAGCCTTGGGAGTGTACCTGGCTTTGGGAGTGTACTTAGCCCTGGGAGTATACCTGGCTTTGGGAGTGTACTTAGCCTTGGGAGTGTACCTGGCTTTGGGAGTTGGTCTCTGGCTGACCACTCAGAGCTTCATCACAGTGTAGCATTTATTGGCAGACTCAGCAGGCAGCATTTTCTGAATGGCAGGATATTTCACTCTCTCCCCTTGTCTCAGGAAGAATTGTCATATCTAACATCTATCTGTCAAACGGGAGCTGCTTTAGTGTAAAATAAGGCATTTATCCCACGTGGCTGTTATTTTCGGCTGCGTCGAAGGAAACCGCGGAAAAGAGAAACTATTTTTGTGTATTTTTATGAGTGGGAGTGGGAATTGCGATCACTTCCTCTGGCCTCTGCTGAGGGAGCTCGACTGCAGCATTTGACAAGTAGCAGCGAGAAGTCTCTGCTAACTGTCTGCGCAGGAAAGAGCAGCTGAACACAGGATAACAATTCAGGGTGCCACTGGGAATTTTCCTCCCCTTTAAAGATCAAACTGTTCCTTGCCGCGACAGAAAACCCCTATGTTCTCATAGATTTTACGGGCCCTTTGATTTCTCTACCCCCCGAATTAGTGCCCATTTTAGAAGCATGACTGCAATAGAAGACCCTCCTGCCCTCCTTTTGATCTTATCTTCTTATATAAACAAACAGAATGATTTACATGGTATAGAATGGAAGTGTATCTATTCTCAAACCCAGAGGGCCATAATTTGATGACCAAGATGTAGTTGGCAAACGTAAGTGCTGACAGAATCGCAGATTCAAAACTGCCCTTGTGTCGTACGATATTTGGGTGATTGTATAACAGGAGGCTATAGTGCAGCTATGGAACTGTTGTCAAAAGGCTTGGTCCAAGATGAATTAATTAGATGTGGGTGTGGTGGGGTTTTGGTTTCACAAAGGCCAATCAGATCAGCTGCTGTCATTCCCTTTAAAAAAAGTGCACAGCAAACTGCCAATTTCATGCGGTGAAGAACAAGCACCAAGCTTGTGTTACTGACACCTGCTTCAGTCCTCTGAGAACTGCGCTCCAATTCAAAAAGCGGTTCATTGACATGAGGCAAAGATTGCAATGAAATCTAGTGTCAATGTACGGATATTGTATCAATGTGGGCCATTGAAGCCATATACAAAAGAGCCCTCGTGGTATTAAATAAGGATGAGACAGAGGTTTTTTTTTATTTCTCCCACGCAAATAAAATATTCACATGTAAAAATAGCCCTTTACCCTCCCCTTCCCATTAGACCCCACGACCAGGCATAATTTATTACGACAGTAAAAGTAAAGAAGGTAAAGAGTACAATATGAAAGGTAAGTGAGTGAACATCTCCGCTGGCTAGGATTCATTCCCATGAAACAACCATCAAGCAACAGCATTTGCGTTAACAGGTGGTCAGGGTGAGTTAAAATGCAAGCAGGGTCTTAGACATGAAAATGGCATAGTGCCAGCTTTATTCATTGGCACACCATCTATTGCGCAGTTTAACCACTGTTTCGCAAACACATTTATGGCAGAGCATGAAAATACCAAACTGGACAAAGCATTGGACGAATTTGTTGATTACATTAGCGCCACGTGTTTCTGTTGGTGAAGGTATGAAAATAGAGCCAATTGACTCCTGAGGACCCTTCATTATGTGACATCAATTTAGCACATCGTCTGAATCAGATGATCTTACAGTATTCAGGAGAGGTTGCTATCCTTCCATTAATACAGGCTGTGGTCCTGCCACCTGGTTACCTACATTCCCTGATCAGGGAGTATAGAAGCGGCACCAGCAATGTTGTTAGCACAATTTTCTGTCTCCTATCCAGAACCTTCCACGGGAAAAACCTGCCTACTCAAAGCCCTGCTGAACCTGTCGAGTGGGCGAAACGACACCATCCCCTTTCTGGTGGATGTAGCGGAGCGCAACGGGACCCTGAGGGAGTTTGTGAACACCCCATTTAGGGACGTCTATTACCGAGGTGAGCCCACCCATATCCCCCCCCCCCCATGTCTTTAAGCCCACTACCCATATCCCCTTCCCAACTCCACACCCACACGCTTGTCCTTTGTTTCCATGTTTCCCCCTGCACTGATGTGACCTTTAACCCCCGACCTCTGGCTTCAGTCTGCACGCATGCATCCGACCATAGGCGGGGCTTTCCCGGAAATGGGACAGTGTTCCCGGCTCGCAGACAGAGCTGATGTGACCCTCTCTGGTCTGTGTGTGGCTGTTTTTGTTAGTTCTGCTGGCCTGAGTTTGCCCGGATAGAAGCTCTCAGTTGGCTTCTTCGAGACCTGCCCTGTTCACTTCTGTAACTTTATTAATCCTTTGATTGAACCGCAAGATCTTAGATTTAACAGTTTTACACAGCTGTCTTTGCCTTATTTCAGATTGAGGATATTTATTGATTTTTCTTTGGCTTCTCAGAGTAACCTATTTTGCAAACAAATTGCCTTTACCAGTAATACAAATAAAAGTGAAAAGTGATTTAAAGTCATATTTTCGTTGGTTCTCTTTGTGTAATGTTTGGCTATCAGTCAAATTTTTAGTTTTTCTCTCCAGTGGCACCTTTCACTTTTTTTCAGTTAACCGCAGCTGATGTTGTTGTGGTTGTCCATCGACTACGATTATGACGATTCCAGCATATAAGCAAATTAAGGTCTGTGGGAGTGTTAGTGACTGATCAGCCTGATTTTAACGGCATACTCGAGCGCAGATTTCACGAGAACTGTCTGGTTGAGGCTGCTGAAGTTTGCGCTAGCGTTGCCCTAGCAGTATTCAGGTGTTTGATGGAACTTAATAAACAGCATTGCTCATATTGAGATATAGTGTGTGCATGATCACAGATGATATCACCGGAAGTCAGGCTAAAGATATGCAGTCTGCTTGTGTATTCATGGACTCTTATTTGCCTATAGCCTGATATTAATCCTACTATAACGCTTCTAAATACAGGTCATGCCACCGAACCAGCCACTCAGTGATGCCCCCGATAGCTGCCACACTGTATTTAATGCACACTATACATATAATACACACAATCATTCATTGCTGCAATTGCTTAAGTCTGCACAAGTTGAAAACTAACCATGTGGAATAGTAGAATTTTTTATTTGTCATTCTTACTACCTCCGCCAACAAGTGTGACGGAGGTTATGGTCGTCTGCCTGCCTGCCTGTCTGCCTGTCTGTCTGTCTGTTGTCTGTTTGTTTGTAAGCTGGATTATGGAAAAAAAAGCACTGAACCGATTTTGATGAAACTTTGTGGGAAGGCTATATATGACGTCAATATGAGGATATTGGATTGTCAATATCGTAGAAACAGTAAAAAATAATGATGCAGGCAGTGTTATGCCCTCTATTGAGTGCCCTTCTAGTTTTTGGCACTGAGACTGTTCAATGTAACACACACATGCCAATTCAAACATACTTTCATTCTGCAGACTTGCTTTGGCTTTGTTTCAGTGATGTCGATTGCTTTGTACTTTTGCTGAGTTCTGGTCTATTGCCACAGTTCCTACTTTTTGTCGTTGGTCAAAGTGTGTTTATTATTATAATTATTCACAAAAAAACCAATGCAGAACCACATTCAGTGCATTCCTGGGGAAATTTAATTCCCAAGAACAGAGCTGATTGCTGTTAAACATCTGATCATCTTTGAATGCAGACAATTAAAGACAGGAAAAAAAAAAAAATCAAAACCAATTTTTGTCTATTATCATGTTAATTATGGATTACCATATTGATATGTCTCTTAGTACTTATTGCAAACAAATGGTAAAATGGTAAAACTTGCTTACTTTCCAAAATGATGCCATTGGGTGCCAATGGGCATGATGTTGATTCTATAAGTTTGTCAGTCATCCATTCTCCTCCAATCAGCATCCTTTTACACATTTTTCAATGTGGAATGGCCATCCAAACTGCTACAATCGTCTTCTTGAAAATTCAGCCATAGGATTAGTATTCCTCGGATATACAGTGAGCACCATAATTAATTGGACAGTAATATCTTTAATATTTTGGTTCTGTACTTCTTTGATTCAAAAATGATGCAATAAAAGTGAGGTGAAGTGCAGATGGTCAGCTTTAATGTGAGGGTGTTCTTTTCTACGTATATTGGATGAACCCTTTGGAAATGACAGCGCCTTTTTTGTGTAGTCCCTCCCATTTTTGAGAGCATCAAAAAATGCTGAATAGTTTAATGTTGAAGAGTAAAGTCATTTTTTTTTTAAATATTTTGTTACATACCCTTTGCATGCAATGGCTGTTTGAAGTCAGTGACACATGGACATCACCAAATGTTGTGTATCTTCCCTGGAGATACTCTGCCAGGCCTGTACTGCAGCCACATTCATTTACTGCATGTTTTGGAGACTTTTTGCCTTTGGTCTCCTCTTCAGCATGCAAAATATGCGTTCAGGTTGATTCGGAACTGATAGACTCGGCCAACAGAACCAAAATAACAAAAAAATGTTGCTGTCCAACAAATTATGGTGCTCACTATCCATCATATTAAAGACGTTTGTTCTGTTATAACCTTCTATTCACAGTCTTAAAATAGTACCTCCCTATCTACACACATCATCAGACTGACATGTTTTTCAGAACTCCCACCGGATGAAACGTGACCAATATTCATCATTAATGCTGTACATTTAGAATACTACATACTACACTACTGTGCCTTCTCCCAGCCTCCGCCCAATTACATAGATCACTCCTTAGAGTCCTGGCTGTTAGACTATGATGCTATTACATGACATTGCATTTCTCTGGCAGACGCATTTATTCCAACAGAGTACAATGAAACTGCCTACTCAGGACTATTGGAATGACGACAAAACCCTGGTCACGTACGGCACAATAAATGTTCACCAGAACTATAAGTGCGCAGTCTTGAACCTTCATTTGCAAAGTTATGGTAAATTAACTCTACTGACTTTCTGACAAACCAGCTAAGGATGATTAAAGAGCTACTGACTGATGTGATTGTTGTAGAGAGCATCGCTCATCAGGTGTATAAACACATCTTATATTTGTTTTTTTTTAATGGGAAGCAGTGTGGTGTAAAAAAAAAAACATCTTCCCATTAAGGCGGGACACAAGTGAAGATACTCTGTCATTTTGTGTTTTATCGAACGCCATTTCTGCGGCGGGCTGTTGCTTAGCGAGGAAGATATTGATCATCGGAGGTTGGGCCAACGGTGTTTTTCTTTCCGATGACAAATGTTATGATAGGTTTTCATCCCTGTAATTGGGATGGCTGTCATTTTCACCCAGAGATAGCTGCTGGTGCCTGAACATGTACTTGCAGAGAAACGCTCGATATCCAGTACATCACGCTGAGTCACAGACTCTGGGAGCACTTTTCTTTGTCCCTGATGACCGAGTCGAGGGCACGGTAATCTCACTCTTCTTTTGCTGTTTTTTTTTCCTTGATCCCTTCACTCCGTTGACGACTTTGTGTCCCGCACCTGCAATTTCACTTGAATAGGCCGGAGTGGGAGCTGGGAATTCCTGTTCCACTCCCACTGTGTGAAGCGAGATTAGGAAATGCCCAGCCTTGGGGCATGGAATTTACCCCTTTTGTTTGGGCGAGCCGGGCCTCGGTATGTTATGTCTAGCGTGTGGCGTGAGTACCTTCTGACACACCTAATTTCTGTAGTCTGGCTTTGTCTGTGAATGTGTGTGAGTGTGTGTGTTGATGCTGAAACATTCACATATATTCCTGCATTCTAACAGCACAATGCTAATCCTTGTCTTCATTAACTTAGCAATGGATTGATAAAACAGTGCAGCATCTACTGTTGCCCCTCACCCAATGGGTGCTGGGATAGACTCCAGTCCCCGAGTGAGTCTGGCCTAACATAAGCAGGATAGATAATGGGCACATATACATGGATGGACAATTCATTCTTATTTGTTCCCTGTTTGGGATGTAAGACTCAAGTTTTAATGTTATAAACCATCCATTATCAAAACCGCTTCTTCCTCACTATGGGAGCAGGGGAGCTGGAATCTATCCCAGCTGACTATGAGCAAAAGGCAGGGACCCACCTTGGACAGCTTGCCAATCCATCACAGGGTCCACACCATTCCATTCACACACACACACACACACACACACACACACACGTTGGGTTTTCATGTCTTGTGGGGACATTCCATAGACTTGCATTCATTCCCTTACCCCTTTCCCTGACCTTAACCCTCAACACTACATACACACACACACACACACACACACACACACACACACACACACAGATGCTCACTTCTGTGGGCAGTTTGGAGTCTTCAGTTAGCTAACTGTGGGAGGAATTCATAGTACCCAGAGGAAACCGATGTGAACATGGGAGAACAGGCAAACTCAGTACAAAAAGGCTTCAGGCTGGATTTGAACCCATGACCTTCTCTCTGTGAGGCGGCTGCCCTACTCTACAATATTCAATTCAAAATAAAACATTTCTTCCCCCTAAACACTGCAAAATGATTTTGCCACCCAAGACATTTATGCCACGTCATAAAATCAATGCTCAAACTTTTTTCAAATGGCTCCTTGTAGGGTATAGGCTCTACCCTAAGGGAACGGTGAGCAACCGAGTCTGTATAGAACAACTGCATACCATCCTAATAATGTAAGCGCCCTGAGAAGTTGCTTATACGAATGTGTTTGGGTTGGCTGACAACCAGCCTCCAAGAAAGGTCAGAGGTTTATTAATGCACATTGTATAGGGCTTGGCAGCTTTCGGGAGATTTGAAAAGCGTAGAGCAACATTGAAAACCATTAAATCTGATAGCGGCATTGCTTAGGGATTGGGGGGGCTTACTGGATGAGGATAGGGATGATGTAATGTTCAGATATCCTAAAACACAGAGGCTTAAACATCATCACGGTCCCAGTCAATCTCTGATACGCACCCCTCCCCCGTCCTCCATTTTGAATAAAGGGCTATGTAAAAAGTGGAGTGCTGTGTTTTATGTAGCTGGTCCATAGCTTTGGCGTGATATGTGGAACACCCATGCATGAGGGTTCATCAGGATTAGAATGGGGGGGTGCGGCTGTAGGTTGATCTGTGATGGTGGATTTGAAATATAAGACACCACTGTGGACCCATAACTGCTACACACTCGGGGGCAGCCTCACAGCCAACGCGTAGTCAGCTCAGCTTTGAATAATTTTCATAAGCAGTGTCTATGCCCATTAAAGGAGAGGTATCGCCAGTACCTGGTCGCCGTAACATGTGGACTTGAGTTATCATGCTGACTTGATTATTCATTTTCAAGACCACTGAATTTTCGCCTGCTGAAATTTGATCTGGAATTAACTTTGTTACCTTGCTACAACAGAGTTAATACTCCAATTAGGCCAATGATAACACACAAAAACAATGATACACTCCTTTAAAAAGGTGTGATTCCTCAGTAAGCACCCTGTTGTGAAAGCGTATGTGGGTGTGGGTTGTTTTTAATGATGTAATTAATTTGCTCACTCAGTAGCAGTCTCAGGATTCACATACAGTATATACCTTGGACTTGTATTCAGACATTTTCAGAGAGGTATAACACGGCCGAAGATGGAAGAATTCACTCAGGGGAGCTCAGAGGAGACTTGAAAGCTGTCAGTAGTGGGAGAGACGGAGGTGGATGAGGGATGGGTCAGTGCAGTGAGCTGAATCTCGATCAGAGCTCTGTCCTGATTCTGAACCAAATCAGCAAGTCACAAATCAATACAATGCAGCAAAACTTACGGTCTTTTCTTTGCGTACTCTTACACCGTTATTCAATTATGTCCTTGAATTATTAAATATATAAAAAAAAAAAAATCAATGAAACTTTTCACTAAATAAAAGTGCTGCTCACTGCCATTTGTATTTCAAAGCATTGTGAAAAGTGGCAGCAAATGTTCGCTTGTTGATGTTATGAGCTCAGCTCAAACTCGCAGTGAAATGACCTCTCTCTGTTTCAGTAAAGAGATCACAGACTGCATGCTAATGAATATGTCCCACCCTGGATTTGAATTTACCGAATAAATATACTGTAATATAAAACCAGGTTGACAATCATTTCATTTCAACTTTTAAATTCTTGGTTTTATGATTTTTCAGTATTTTTTTTGCGTATTATGTTTTTACCTTTGCCTAAAATCATTTGAGTGCAATTCATAACTTATGATTGAAAAAATTGAAATTGATTAAAGTTGAAATTTATTTCTTCACCACCTTATTGATTAATCTTTGGAATACTGAACAGGAAGGATTGAGATGTTTACTGGTCACAGCAGCTTATTTTCCTGAAAGAATAAGGAGAAATTGAAGCCCTAGATTCCATCCGCTCCGTCTCTGCGTAAGTTGAATTAATGGCAACCGGAAAGGGTGCTTTATCTCTTTTCTATTATTTAACAGCTACACTGACGATGTGTGAATGGTGCTGCCTTTGGTTTGTGCGCAGTTCTTTGGCACCAAGTACTCTTGTTAACCCTTTCAGCACCGTAGGCAACTATAGGTGCCCAATGATGTAAGATATCAAAGTCAGATGCTGTTGAAAACCTATCATGTGGCAACTTCTTTAAAAGAGCTCCCACAGGGGAGTTGCCACATGTCACATGATAGGTTTTCAACAGCTCAGGATAACTACATTTTTAATTCCTTGAAAATGTATTCGGCGCTCAAAGGGTTAAGAGCCACTGAATTCACCGAGGGATGCTGACACAAACAAAACAAAAATCTCCACTGGATGAGGTGTTAAGGCAATTATACCCTCTTACTTAGAAACGTTGTTCGTGTTAACGCTTCTTCTATGTGGCGAGCCACCATCGGCAGAAATGATTAAGATTCAAAAAACATGCATTTCAATGCATGCATTTTACTACATGATAGACGTAATGCTGATCTCTCACCTCTTTTTATATATTTTAAAATGTACCTCCTGCGCCACTTGAAAATCCTGTGCCGCCACCTTTGTGATTGTGGTTTCTGGGCACATTTTTACCCCACAGTCCCTTATGGGCTGATACTGTTATACCCTGCGGCGTCTGGGCGGGCAGCGGCGGCTCCATAATTTGTCCGGGCCTTATCTCCGATAGTGTTAGCCGCAGGAGCTTCAAATTTGATATGCAGATTCTTTGTGAGGGTTAGGTGTGGAAAGTAAGGGTCATTAATGGATTTCACCTTTGACCTCTGCACAGTGACCTGTGCCTTGCCATAGGTGTATGCCGCCATTTATTAACGGTCAAGATCTGTGGGGTTCTCTCGGCGCCAGCGTCAGCTTGTTTTAGTATGTGTTCAGTGTTCAGAAGTTTGGAGGAAGTGACAATTTTTATTGTGCTTTTACAGGACCCTGGGAGAATGTGCAGAATGTTTGCATGAAATATGGCATGGATGTGTGATGTCTCTCTCTCTCTCTCTCTCTCTCTCTCCTTCAATGTCCCTCTCCTCTCTCTGTCTGCCTCTTTCTTCTCTCATTGTTTCTTCCTTTCTCCCTCACTCCTCACCCTTCTCTCTCCAACCGTCATGCTCCATTTATTTCTTCTGCTCTCTCTCTCTCTTTCCTACTCTCCTCCCCCCTCCCTCTGCTCCCTCTTTTCCTTTCTCCAACTCTTTCTTGCTCTCCTCATCTGTCACTTCCCCTTTTATCTCCTCTCTTTCTCTCACTTTTCTCTGTCTCCTCCTAGTCTCTCTCTCCATCTCTCCCTCTGTCTCTCTCCCTCACCTCTCTTTCCCCCTCATTCCCTCTCTCTCCATCTCTCCCTCTGTCTCTCTCCCTCACCTCTCTATCCCCCTCATTCCCTCTCTCTCCATCTCTCCCTCTGTCTCTCTCCCTCACCTCTCTATCCCCCTCATTCCCTCTCTCTCACTCTCTCCCGTCTCTTCCCTCTCTCCTCTCCTCCCTGTCATTCTCTCTCTCTCTCACACTATCTCTCAAATTCTAATTCAAATTTGCTTTATTTGCATGACAAGTAAACTTGTGTTGCAGAAGCAGTAGTAAACATAAATGACAAACATAAAACTCACAACAACATGAACTAATTGACTTATAAAAATAGTAATAATGATTGTTTTGTTGTATAAAAATTAAACATGTACCATCTCTCTCCCTCACCTCCCCCCCTCTCTCAGGTCAGACAGCCCTGCACATTGCCATAGAGAGGCGCTGTAAGCACTATGTAGAGCTGCTGATTGAGAAGGGTGCAGATGTTCACGCCCAGGCGCGAGGTCGCTTCTTCCAGCCCAAAAACGAAGGCGGGTACTTCTACTTCGGTAAGAGAGAGCCCTCCCCTACTACCCACAATTCACAGCTGTGCGTAGCTGCAGGTATGGTGTCGGTGTCGGCCAGTCCCCTGGGGAGACGCTCTGTTCAAGAAAGTTTTTGGATGCCCACCTGGCAGGCTGGCACCGAAGCGCTTACACAAACTGTGTGACTTTGAGTTCGGTGGAGTTGACAGATAGCTTGGCGAGCCCCTCGACTGATGCGGAAATCTGTGTAGCCGCCAAATAAACCGGATTTCACAGTAATTCCTGCCGCAGAATTCAATTTCGTAGCATCTGTATCAACAGACGTGTTCCTGTCTATTTTTAGTCCCTGTGCTGTTCTGTCAGCCAGTGGAGTTTGGCTGTACTGGGGGCTCTGATGTCGAAATTAACAGTTTCGCCTCATTCGTGTTTTCCTTTTATAATTTTCCATTATTTTTTTGTTACTTTTTTGTTGCTTGATGTGATGAGGCGTACAAAAAGGCTGGAGGAGTATTTTACAACTGCCTTTATAAATGTTTGATAGTTGATGTTGACGAATCAGAAAGACAGCTGTATGGCTTTAATCAATGGGAATTAAGTGCTTCTCTTTAAATTACAGAGTGCTTAAAAATATAAAATGGAGCATCTGTACTTTAAATTCTATTTTAGTTTGTTCAGTAAAAAAATGCTGAAAGCCACCGACCAGTCTTAGAAGTTTCCATACTCAGTAAGGTCCTATAGGGACTATAATATACTCTGTGAAAGTATATTTAATTCTGATTAACTGAACATTTTGCTGTGTCGTTCGACAGTACTGGAGTCTGTTGTTCCAAACTAAAAGAAAACAGGAAAACAAACCCAGTGTCTGCAACATGAGGTAATGCATGAAACACCCTCTGATTCGACTCTACCTTCTGCTGAAAAAATTAGGTAAAATAAACTGAAGGCAGTGCTTAGCTGTGTAAATGACTAAGCAGTTAATTCCGTATATTTAAAAAAAAAACTAAGAAGGGGCTGAGCATGAAAGAGCAAGCGGTCCTTTTCTGAAAGGTGTCTGTCTCTTCTGTTAGGGAAAAAAAAAAACTTGTCACACTGAACACGGACAGGTTCGCAGAAAGGCAGTCGACGCTCCTGACGCTATACTGCCCTCTGCTGTTAAGAGAGATTAATGCAAGTGGCCAGGATAGAGGCATAGGCTGCGTTCGAATAGTCTTGTTTGCTTAGGAAAGTTCCTAACTCCTAGAAACGATCCCGAAGTATTTACGTGGCAGCCATGATAAGTGTGTTCAGATTCTTTAAATGTAAAGGAAAGGTGGTACAATGCTTCCTAATTTATCACCTTTAGCATAGGGTTCACTGAACCATCCTTTTCGAAAAGAAAGGAGGAAATGCTATCCCGTAATAGTAAGCCTCGATTTTGGCAATGTGAACAGCACCATTTTGTAATTTTGAAACCGGGTGCGATTCCTATTGGACGAGAGCGTGAATTGAAGATCCGGGGAGGCCCGTGGCTCTGGATCTGACCGTATCGACGAAGACTAAAGGATAGCCACGCCTCTAAAGCATATTCTGGCTTTATCCTTTATCTAGTCTACTTGGGACCATAATTTCCAAAAATGAACATCACGATATATCGAAGGAGACTTGAACTTGTCTTGTGATAGATACCATAAAATGATGTGGAAAATCATTATTGAAATAATAAATCAGGTGGCAAAATAGGGTCATTTTCTCATAGACTTCAATGGAATTGACATTCTTTCTGCAACCGCCAACGTCGCCATCTGCCGGCCATTAAATATAATGCAAATTTTTGAGATTTCCGCATCGGTCTCACTTTTCAGACCCGGGTGCTACGTCCATCTTTTTATACAGTCTATGGATAGAAGCTTATGTCCTCTCCACCAGACCCCAACACCACAGATGCAAGACCCATGTCCAAAACAGAGTTTACTTTTGCTGAACTAAATGCAGTGTACTGGATAAAAAAGCTTTGCGGAGGTCCTGCGGTTGCTGCATGTAGCAAAGCATCTTTGATGTTTATTTCACCACATATCTGCTTGGTTTTGCTGTGTGTGGCTATGCCAGAAACGACTGTCGCCCACGACATGCAGGCCAATTGTGTTCTAAACATACCGAGCAGACTTTTTCTCCATACTATTTTCCAACTTTAGGATGAATATTGTTTCATAATGTATCCCTGTTACAAAAAAAGAAAGAAAAAAAGCCTGCCTTTTCTATGATTCATCTTATATTTCTGTCTGACCACCAAAAATTATTCTTTACTTTCTTCAGTAGTGTTTTTCCTGATAAGCAAGCCAAACAAATGCTAGAAATATGCACATTGTCCAGAGATTTTACGTGTACTGCATGAACAGGAGAATGTCCATAGCTTTGACAACATTTTTTCCCGGTGTTCTGACAATTTTCGCTGCCTTGTCAAAAAATGCTACCGTAATGCAAAGCGATTGTAAAGTCTTTGTTTTCACCTATATATTGCAATATGAGTCAGTCAACAGTAGTAACTTTGTTATTTGTCATACCTGATGATAACATAAGCAGCTGATGTTATAATGAGTTGGATAAGTTTGTACATGGTGCATGCCATTATCATCTAATTTCTACATTTTCAAGAAAACCCATCACGTACATGCAAATATATATGCTTATAGGTTGAAAGGCACCCTGAAAAAAATGTATTTTATGATTTTTGAAGATACTTAAAGGGGAACTCAGGGATAAATCATAATGCTGTTTTATACAAACATAATTAGTAAATAAATATTGTAAAATACAAAACTGTGGAATTTTTGTTTTCAAAGATGAGATAAATGAGGTTTTATTCCCCCTAGTTAGTTGTCGTCTGCTTCAGCGGTCGCATGATAATGACGTAACGTCGCCGGAGAATGACTAAACGTCGCCCTTCGCCCAGAGGTACAGTATGCGCTATTATTGTGTTGGATATGTCATTGTCCCAGTCCATTATTTTATGACAAAAGATCGTTCAGTATGGCCCATTGGCTAGTTGCACAAGATGGTGTTACTTTCTGAAATACGCAGGGTTGCTTCGACATTAAAGGTTTGCTTCTGTCACTATATCAGATGCTGAGCAGATGACAGGTATATCATCCCGGATATGCGATTTTAGCTATCGCCGATATTCCCAGGATTTGGCTTAATTGTTTTGGTTTTATTGTGAATTTACTTTGACATTTTCTGATGCAACTACCTAGCTAGTTCTGCTACATCGTTATGGTTTTCTTAGATGTACTCAGCTAACCATAGCTACAGAAGTGATGGTCCTCAGAGTGCAACTGACGCCGAGTGGGAAGGTAAACGAAGTATCGACAATATTAAATTATGCGTCGATCGAATGTTAGATTTATGAATTGGCATTTCGACGTTATGGAATATTTACACATTAATTACCAGATATTTTCACTTTTGTTGTCTGTCGCTTAAAGCCAGTTCATCAGTCATCAGTGAGAACGGCTGGAAATGTGATGCTAGATAAAAACCCTCTCGTTTCTCGGTGGAGCAGCTGATGTCTCATTAAGAGTGCCAACGAACAAACATCAGTCACGGCCCTGCTGAAAATTCCAGCAAAGACCAGCTAGAATTCTAAGCTGGTTTAAGATGGTCTGAGCTGTGTTTTCAACACCATTAGCTGGTCATAGCTGGTCTAGATGTTTAAAGCTGGTCTCTATACTGTACCTAGATGAAGGTGGTCAAAGCTAGTTAAGCTGGTATTATCAGCTGGAGTCAGCTGGTGAAGGGCTGGTCGACTAACTAAAACTGTCAAAAACACAGCTTAAACCAGCCTGACCAGCCTAGGCTGGTCAAAGCTGGAATTTACAGCAGGGGGTGATTGAGACAAATCTTGCGAACATCATTCGTGGTTAAGCCAAATCCTGGGAATATTGGCGATAGCTAAAATCACATATCCGGGATGATATACCTGTCATCTGCTCAGCGTCAGATATAGACTGATAAGTGAAAGAAGCAAACCGTTAATGTTGAAGCAACCCTGTGTATTTCAGAAAGTACTCACCACCATCTCGTGCAACTAGCCAATGGGCCGTATTGCACGATCTTTTGTCATAAAATAATGGACTAGGACAATCACACTATCCAACACAATAACAGCGCATACCGCTGGGCGAAGGGCGACGTTTCGTCATTGTCGGGCGGACATTACATCATTATCACGCGATCGTTGAAGCAGATGACAACTAATTAGGGGGAATAAAACCTCATTTATCTCGTCTTTGAAAACAAAAATTCCACATTTTTGTATTTTGCAATATTTATTTACTAATTATGTTTGTATAAAACAGCATTATGATTTATCCCTGAGTTCCCCTTTAAGATGTGAGTGAAGAAACAGAGCCCAAGATTTTGGGTCTGCGCAAGCGCAGAGTTGCAAAGTTGATAGGCAGCAAAAATTGACAGAACACCGGTGTCAACCTCCTCAACTTGCTATGACGAGAAATGGGTTGTGTTTGGGTGGGCAGTTGGTAATTGACATTGTGCTTATTAGACGGTAGGCCTTTATGTTTTGAGGGCCCTAAAGAAACTATTTTGAGTGCAGCCTATAATTGCCCTTATCTGTTACCATCTCAGTCGTCAGGTATCCTGTTGTTCAAGTCATCAGCCCTAATGTCCAGTCACCCTCTTTTTCAACCCACTTCCATCTCAACACACAATCCACATAGCCGTTACCTTACTCAAAATTCTATTTTTGGGTCGATGGTTTCATTGTAATATTTGCATCCTTAACTCGCCAGTAATGATTTTCATGAGGGTTAAACTACAGCTGCTGTCAATCTCCAATTCCCCCTGCAGCCAGAGCAGGACTGTATGAGTAATTTGTTGTGGAGCATCGTGTTGCGCTGAATGAGAGGCTGACAGCGTTGACAGTTAATATGATTTAGTAATCATGCAAAAACACACCGAGGACCCATGCAAATTGATGAAGAGAAGCGTTTCCACGCGAGGTGACAGCGCAAAGTAATCTGTCACCCGTAGCAACAGCTATAAGCCTTCGCCTGTCTCCGCGCTTCCGTGGCTGGCATCGCTCGGGGCGCCGCGATTTAGACGGACCTTTTCCAAAATATCCGAGTAAAGCGGCTCTCACGTGGAGGCGAGGGAACTGACTCAGCCGCTTCCCTTTGTTCTAAGAGCGCTATCGTGGCAGGTCAAACACATTCGCACGAACTACCGATCCGGACTACATCTGCTGGCCCCGCGCCAGACCACCTCCGGTTTACAATGCCGCTTTGGTTATGGAGCGTAGTGTTGGAGCACACACACTCGCTCGTTATTTCTAGCCTGCGTGTGTATGATAATTAACGTCACCTTTTCATGAAATAGAGCTTTAGCGTTCACAGCTGGGTTTCTGCTACATGGTGGTAATTTCAATTTTACAGCAAAGCAAATGAACAACGTTATTGGGTCATCTAATTAATTAGCTGTGTGGTTGCAAGAGCCTGTGCTGACTACGGTATTCAGCACTGCAGAGTAGAAAATTGGCACATATGACAATGTCAGTAAAAAAAAAAAAAAAAAAAAAATTCAGTTTGTTTGCTCGATGTATCTAAAGACATATTGATGTATCTAAGCAAATCAAATGACATGGTCAGCTATTTAGCGCAGCAGATGTAAGGCACACCTGCTTTATTTTACTAATGGTAAGGCCTATTATCTGTGGTTTTAGTTAAAATGATAACAGAACTGCAGCTTCCCTCTCTGGCCAGGAATGTATGCAGCTATAATCAGCCAATGTGTGGATCATAAACATTTTCCCCCCAGTTCCAGGCATTACTGCAGTAATCATTCCAACGTGCACTTTGTCATTTACTCTTTTAGTGCATGTCAGTTCATAAACTACGCCATTGGCCATTTTGGATTATTTTAGTCTTAAAGGCTCAATCCCAAATCACCCACTATTTGCTGCCAAAGTTGTGACGTCCCTCCGAGGTCAACCTGCCGCAGCCATGGCAACTGGTTCACGCCGAACAGACCAAACAACTTGCGCATTGTTTATCGCCATGGCCCTTGTGTCTATGTATGGAATTCTGTTGGAATTATGCTTTATTTTCAGCAATCTTAAACCCAAACTATGCTCATTATAAAATAACATAAAGCATTTTGTCACCATATTTTCATTGTCAAATATTAGGTATTTCGTGCTGTGTGCTAGGTGTGGGAGTGAATGTGTTGCTATGCTGTGAGCGTGAACAATTGTCAAGGAAGTGAGTGTTGACCTCAGCGAAAGTGACGTCGCCCTTTTTCAGGGCATAGCGGTTTCCCAGTGGACGGAGGCAAGTGCATCCCGAAGATCACACATGTATTCACACTCACCCCTTTAACGAAGTTCCCTCCACAACAGCAAGGGAGACTTCACACGGAGAGACACTCGGTAGTGAGGCGCTCGTGCCAAGGAAGTGGTTTGGGAAAGGGCCTTAGAGTAGACTAGACCTGGGGATGCGCGCACCACAACTCCATGCAGACACGCCAGAATACTTGTAAAGACGTAATATTTCAGAAAATCAACCTCGTCAGTCAGTGTTTGTGCCAACGCTCAATGCCCATGTGCAGTTTCAGATTGACCGGCTGACCCACTCAGGAGAAAAAAAGATTCAGGCAGAAGAACAGACAGTGTTTTTCTCTTTTTGTTTTTGGATTACAGTAGCACAGGAATCAGACACGATACAGCAGGATTTTAAGCCCTGTGTATTGAAATCAGGGCTACTAACATATGTGCAAAGACAACAAACTGGCTGGACTGAATGGCTGTTCAGGACTAAATGGGCTTTACTGACTGACTGTCACAAGCTGAGATTATGGATAATTTTAATAACATATGTACTTGCGTCAGAACGAGTCAATGTTAACGACTTAATTACAAAATTTAAAGTTTGTTTGCTGCTAGACTGTAATCTAGCCATGTGCAACTGTAATGCCCTCAGTGCAGATAACTCGGGTCACGCACATGGACAGACATCGGAAGAGGTAGCGTTCGTACTCTTACCCACACTTACACTTACATGCCTGGCTAGCGAGAAATAATTCTATTCTGATTGTTTCTTGCTCACACAGACCTTTAGCTTTACTGTAGCACTCGCTATTGTGGGTGGGGTGTATTTTGACTTTAATTGCTGGTAGGTGCAGAAACGAGATGATTGGCTGGGTGCAAATGCAGTTCGGATGACTTATTGTAAGACTGGGGCTCCCTGAAACTCAAGAGACAAGCCAAGTAGAGAAGCTCGGGTGAATCCATAGCAAATAAGTCTGTGTACAAGCAACTGCCTAAATTATGACCAATGAATTAAGTAGGCTGTTATGATATTATTAAATAACTTATAAATGCAAAAAGCAATTGAATGACCAAAACAGGTCCATAGTCCCTTTTAGAGTACAGCAGTGCCCCGGAGTGTTGTTGAGTGGGAGAGGTGAAGGATAGATGTGCTGCCTTACCTTGGGGCACAACTGCCAGATCCGGATAATTGTCGTGTTACACCTTATGCACACCTAATACCACTAATCAAGCCCATGATTAATCACATCAGGTGTGTTTAAGTTGGAACACAACAAATACCTGGATCAGGTCGATACGCCCTAAGGTAAGGGTTGGGAAACACTGTGCTAGTGTGAGACGATCAGTAGTCCCTGGCCGACAGGGCTCTTGGCTTGGCTGTGTCAGACACTTCTGTGGCCTCAGTGCATACTGTCTACTAAATACTGCTTGCTGATCAGCTCTTTTTCGTAAGTAGTTGAGCGGCATTAAAAAAAAAACTAACGCAATACTTTTCTGTGGTACTGTGGAATTGTCAAAATGATAGTAGTATGGGATTGAAAGTGAAAAATAAAACTGAAAACACGCAACTGTGACACAAAAGCAATTAGGAAGGTACTCTGATATATAAATACAAGCGTTTGAAAGGGCTCTTTGCCAGGCCGGAGCAATTCATAAATCTCACATGAGATGTGTTCCTTCGCCAAGTGTCAGAGGATGTATATTATGGAATGATGGAGCCATCCCTCGAGTGACTAGCCCCTCTTGTCACTGCCATTGCCTGGAGTTGGGGAATACAACTTGCAGTGAAATTTCCATGGGTGAAAAGTTTAAATTTCCTGAATGACAACATCTATGGGATGCTCTTTACCTTTTATGTGGTGTGTGCGAGTATTGAGCAGTGTTTCAAGAAAAGTGAGGACATCTTTTTGAGTAATTGGTACTGTGGTGTCCTGAAGAGATCAGGCAAAACGGTACTGTACTGTATTGAACTGTTACTGCAAAAACAATAAACTCTATTTGGCTTATCGTAAGGTCAAACTGTGGTTGACTACATGGTCAAATAATGTTCCCTGGATCTTATCCAGAGTACTTTCCTTTAACCATCGTTTTTGAAGCCTGGAGAGATTGTCTTCTTTAATTTTGTTTTGCACTAAAGCTCTGATCACTTGTTTAAAGGGACAGTTCACCCCCAAACCAAAAATACACACTCTTCCTCATACATGTGGTTTATCCATCTGGACTGTTTTGGCTTGAGTTACCGAGTTTTGAAGATATCAACCGTAGAGATGTCTGCCTTTTCTCGAATATAATAGAACTAAATTGCATTTCATCTTGTGGTGCTCAAAGCCCCAAAAATACATTTGAAAAATTAAAAGGCAATGTCTCTTTCCAGAAATCATTAGCCAGTTACTCAATATAATACACAGACTGTGAGCATTTTAATTTGGGGACTATTTTCTTTCTACTGAGCCTTCTATCAAGATATTTTCTTTCTCCAGTACTGCACCAGCCAACCACCAAACTCGGCAACTCACACTAAAACAGTCTACATAGATAAAGAGCAGTACAGATAATAGGGAAAAAATATTGTTGATTTTGGAGTGAACTGTCCCTTTAAGAATGAAATCAACTAGGTTGAACCTGTGAGTAGAGTGTGTATAATATTGATCATTGGAGTTTAGCATTTTGGATGTTAGTGTCTTTCATGTGAAAACTATATATTTATTTTTTTTGAAAACTGGGTTTAATTAAGAAACCTGTGTTTTTAAAAAGGCTGAAAAAAGGCTGACATTTCTGTGAAAACATGCAAAATGTGCTAATTATTTTGAAACATCCTTTTATAGATAAAGAAGTTTGTTAAGTGGATTCACAGCTCCAGTTTTAGTGAGTAAATGACTGAAAAACTAATGTGTTGCTCAAATTGTGTTTGATAACCATGGTCACTCAAGACTCAAAGTATGTCAGAATATTTGGAGAAATATTTTCAATTAAGGGTTAAGTGTTTTTTTTAATTCGCAGAAAATTGCATTATCTCACGGTTCCAATTCTGAAAACATTGGCAAATCACAGAAAATGCTGATAAAATCTAAGAGGATAGATTTGAAAAGTCCATTTACCCTCTACTATATTGAAAACAGTACAACAATGCATAATTTGATGTTCTGAATGTAATTGCTTATTGAAAATATGCAGTGCGATGGCTGCAGCAGAGTCCAAATAAATTGTCACAGTTAACTGTTTGTCACCGTGTATCATCATCATGCCATATTGACTCTCATTAAGCGTTTGGGCTCTCAAGACATTGGTTGGTCATGTCTATCGAGCAGAATCCCCCCCCATTCCTCCATTTTTCAGCTTTTCGGCTGTGTATTCCTCAGGGTCCATTGTCACCATGTGTCTTGCTTTATGATCCCACCAAATAGTCTTTGGGGAGTGTTGTTCTAAAAGTGGCTGGGATTGGCTCCAACTCCCCTGTGACCCTGATGAGGAAGTAGCAGTTTAGATAACAGACGATAGATGGACAGAATGATGTTCTCAAAGTAACGGATTATGGGTTACGCATCTGCAAATTGGTGTGTCTCGTTCCATCTTTGCTCTTGAGGGACTTGTCTTTTTGAAGAGGCTCTTTCTATACTATTACACCATTAGCTCAGCTGTTTTGCATCACCTGTTTCACATCACTGCCACTCGTCACATAATCATTTGTCCTAAATTTGCCTTATGCTAACTTTTTTTGGAGTCTGTTGCAGTCATCAGATTTAAAATAACCTCATATAATTGTTAACTCAAGGATTGTTAACCCTTAGAGCGCTGAAATAAATAAGTAAAAATAAATATATATAAATTTAATTATATTAGCTTTGATTTTGATATCTCACATCACTGAGTAATAATAGTTGCATTTAGCACTTCAAGGGTAAAATCAAAGCATCAAATAATTCATTGCTGTTGTGATTTCAACATAGTAAAGAGTAAATAGACTATTCATATCACTCTGTTTTGATTTTATTCATATTTTCTATGATGTCCTAACTTGTTGTTGTGGGGTTGTACGTACGCGGTGTTAGGGTTAGCGGTTTTGTCTGTGGTCCAGGTGAGCTCCCGCTGTCGCTCGCGGCCTGTACTAACCAGCCGGACATGGTGCGCTATCTGACGGAGAACCCACACAAGAAGGCGGACCTGCGACGGCAGGACTCTCGCGGTAACACGGTGCTGCACGCCCTGGTGCACATCGCGGATAACACGCGGGAAAACACGCGCTTCCTCACCAAGATGTACGACCTGCTGCTCATAAAGTGCGCCAAGCTGTACCCCGACTGCAACCTGGAGACGGTGCTGAACAACGACGGCATGTCCCCGCTAATGATGGCTGCCAAGCTAGGGAAACTCGGGGTGAGGCCGCTGGCTTTTATGGGGCTCCGCTTTGAATATGTGTGTGAATATGTGTGTGAACTTGTGTGTGTGTGTGTGTACGCGCGTGTAATCAAGTCTATTTGTGTGTGTTTGAGTGTTTGTGTGCGTGTGCGTGTGTATGTGTGTGTTCCTGTACAACGTACTTGCTACACATTCCTACAGAGTGGGGACATTATTGGGAAGTAAGGACACAACTACAACGGCAAATTGTGACTTGGTAGTTAAGGTGAGGGGTAAGGTTAGGATTAGGGATACGTTAAGGTTAGAGTAAGGGTTAGGGTTAGGTATGTATTGCTTGTTGTTGAGATTCGGGAAAGGCTGAGACACAAAGAACGAATGGAAGTCCATGTGTCTGTGTGTGCGTCCATGTTTAAGTGTCTGTGTGTTCTGAGGTTTGTGTGTGATTGTGCGTGTATTTGAATGTTTTTGTATATGTGTGTTTGAGGGTCTCTCTGTGTGTCTGTTTGCGTGTGCAGTATATTGTCTTTGTGTGTTTGCGTATTTGCATGTTTGTGCATATGTGTGTCTGAGTGTTTATGTGTCTTTTTGTGTGTGTGTCTGCGTGTACTTGGGTGTGTAAATATTTTTGTGATTTTTGAATGCCTGAATATCTCTGTAATCTGCCTGAATATGTGTTCATGAAGTCCTTTCACATCTCGTGAAGACATCCAGGCATGCAAATTTACAGCAGAACGAGCTCAGGCCTGTGTATGTAGATAAAATGGACTCCATCAGAATCAGTTTGACACAGAACACTTAGCTAAGCAGAGCTGTCAGCTTAGATTACAGGGCTGCCGTTCTGACCTTTGACCCTGCCTCTCTCCAGGTGTTCCAGCACATCATTCGCCGGGAGATTAAGGACGAGGACGTCCGTCACCTGTCCCGCAAGTTTAAGGACTGGGCGTATGGGCCGGTGTACTCATCTCTGTATGACCTGTCCTCGCTGGACACTTGTGGTGAGGAGGTCTCCGTGCTGGAGATCCTGGTGTACAACAGTCGCATTGAGGTGAGAGGGTGTGTGTGCTCGCTGGTGTGTGTGTGTGTGTGTGTATGTGCGTGTATGGGCTTGTATAGCTATACTTATGAGGATCAACTCTTGAGAAACTCAACATTATGAGGACATTTAGAGCTGTGAGGACATTTTGGGTGGTTCTCACTGCGGATTACGGCTAATTGGTTAAAGTTAGGGTAATGGTAGCAGTTAGGGTTAGGACAGGTTATGGTTAAGGTTAGGGTTAGGCATCATTTGGTTCCAGTAAAGGTATGGAAAAGGCTGTGCATAATGAATGTAAGTCAATACAATGTCCTCACTAGTTTAGCTAAAGCAAACCTGTGTGTGTATGCCTGTGTACACTTGTCTGCATGTGTTTCCAGGTACATGTGTATACTGTATGTCTGCCCATATGTGTCTTTGTGGCCTGGACAAAATAATTATTACCTGTGCCGTGGAGGTTATGTTTTTACCTGCGTTGGCTTGTCTGTCTGTCTGTCTGTCTGTTAGTGTACTAGATAACTCAAAAAGAATTCAATGGATATCTCTGAAATTTTGTGGGTGGGTTGCTGTGACATCAGGGATGGATCCTATTGATTTTAACTGCAATTGGTTGATAAATATGGCCACCATTACAACCGTCTCGAAATCCTATGTTGCAGATGTAGAGGATCTTACACAAGTGGGCGTGTCATATGAAAGTTATGAAACATGTTGACAAAATTTAACAAACCCAAAATTTACTCAGTGAGTTTCATAACTTTCTCATGGCACGACCAAGAGTATAAGATTCTGTTTATCACATAACTGAATTGCGTAATTTAATGGGAAGCAAATGTAATTCCCGTTAGTGCCCATTGTATATTAGAACTGCGCTAACTACATCGCTCCGCTTAGTCTCTGAGTCACAGACATTCACGACTGAACAAGCAACGGTTTGTAAATTCAGTCCACTGAGTAGCTAGCTAACGTTAGCTCGCTAGCTAACAAACAAATGTTATGCAGTGGTTTTGAAAAAATATTGCGTGCACGCTACCTAGCTAAGTTATGTGAACTTAGTTATGAGAGTGGCGGTTAACTAGCCTGCTACAGCACTGAGCCATACTGATTTAACCAACGTTACACTCGGTATTCAGTTTGGCTAAGTATATACAGCGAGACATAATGCAAAGCGATTTTTTTTTTCCCCCCACACTCTCAGCCAATGACATTTTCGCAAAAGTGATATTTACCCTAGGGCCTAGGGTAATATCAAAAATATGTCATGACCTGGGCTATGGGGAAAATACTGCAGTTAAGTGATAAACCTTAAATTTCTTATGAGCCATGGTCACTCAGCAAGATTTCGACTGCGCTGCCTTAGCAGAGGTTTGCACTCCCGGAGTGCCTCTACTTTCAAGGATTTGACTGCTTTCTTTTGAAATCCCTGCACATTTCTGCCACTAAAAACATCTATATTTCTCCGCATTGTGAACAAGATTCCTCTTTCTTCTTCTTTCATACACCTAATGTTATGCTTTGGTTAATAACACACTGAAACATTGCAACATCTGTGCAATCTGCTGTGGCATTTAAGTATCACTAGCGTCTGAAGCAAAGTGTCAAAACAAAGCACTCGAAATATGGATCTGATCCATGTCAGGTGTGTGGGTGTGCGTTTTCCCTCGTCTGCCAGCGTGCAGTCGCCTTGTGGTCAGCGCTAGTTTAGCGGAACGTACGCTTCAGTGATGGTGTTCTTCACAGACGGGCCATCAGAACCGTTCTCCTGTCTGGGCTGCGTTCCCGTGTGCACTTTGAGTGGGTTCTGAATTTCAAAGAGGAAAAGAAGAGCACTTTGCTTTGTTGATCTTTACGCGGTGTGACTGTGAATGTTAGGCGTGACCTTTGAGTCAAAGCAAATATTCGCAGCTCATGCCAATCTATTTTATCCTTCTATATTTCAGACATCCTCTCTGAAATCGATTGAGATTTGCCATATTTAAGAAAACTAGTGCAGTGCCTGTTGAAAACACACCAACTATGAGCCGCAGGCTGTAAAGACTTGCTGTCGTCATTGGTGACGACGCGCTCGGCTCAGTCCGCAGACCCCTGAAGCCCCTCCCACACTGCTGAACAGAGTGCCGTTCACATGTTTACTCAAAATGTATTAATACTGAACGAGTTGCGTGTCCAAATCACATCAAATTCTACCTTGCACGTCCTTGGGTCCTCAGCAATACACCCGCCAAGTGGATGGGTTGAACTGCTCTCCAGAAATACAAAGGACACACACACACACACACACACACACACACACACACACACACACACACACACACACAGACTGACAGATCCCCTGCTTTATAATTAGATTCCAGTCTGTTTAGTCTTCCTTGTAGAAGCTAGTTGTAATGAGCAGTGAAGCCTCTTCTACTAGGACGCCTGAAGTAATCTGACCCTGTTTACCTCCGGTAGAATCGACATGAAATGTTGGCGGTGGAGCCCATTAACGAGCTCCTGAGGGCCAAGTGGCAGAAGTTTGGGGCGGCCACCTTCTACATCAGCGTCATCTCCTACCTGGTGACCATGATCATCTTCACCCTGGTTGCCTACTACCGTCCCTCTGAAGGAACGGTGCGTGCTGATTGGCTGAGAGGATTGTTTAGGGAAGTTTTGGGGGGGAGGGTGTCTCCTCACCAACCCTGGGATTTTAACCCCTTGTTTCCTGTTCTCTTCCCTGTTTTCTTAGCCTCCGTACACTTACTCCACCACCACGGACCACTTGCGGCTGGCTGGAGAGGTCGTGACCCTGTTCTCCGGAATATTCTTCTTCCTCACCAATGTAAGCCCCCATCATCCTTTGCCTCCTGTCTCCTAGTAGAATTCCCACCATTCTTTCCAACTAAAAACAGACTATTGGAATGTTTTTCTGGTACCATTTTCACTGTTACCTGAGAGGTGAAAAACTGGTGTTTTGTTCTTTGGTCTTTTTTTAGAAGTTCACTGTATTGTTTTAAGTCCTGCCTTTTCACTTCCTGCCTTTGCCAATGACCAGGGCTGCAGTTGAATGGTAAAAAGAATTACATCCTATCGTTTAATTCCTGACGACTTGTCATTGACTTCGATGGAAAATGTCATGACATTAAGAAAAGAAGTAAAGAGGAATGAATAAGATGACAGCGGTGCTAAGAGAATCTGACTGCGCTTAAACTAGGTGACATCATCATGCTACCCAGGTCTGTCATATTCGTTTGTTTTTGTGAATGGCCAGATGGATGGTGCTGCTACAAGGAATTGTAGGACAGCGTTATCTCCTTTTTTTGGTAACCATTGCTGAAGGAGATAATTAGGGTAGCACTGAAGCACCTTTCCTTATCACTTGGAGAATTTGAATGGCTCTTGGAATGGCTGCCATGTAAATTCTTCCAGATCATTTTCAAGAAGTCAAGGATCATTTTTAAGCAAAAAAGACTATTTGACCGCAGCCCTGCTCTGTCCTCTCTCTTATCTCTTTCTTTCTCTCTCTCTCCCTCACTCTTAACTCTTTCTCACTTTCTCTCTTATCTCTCACACACTTTCTCTTCCTTCCTCTCTCTCTCTCTCTCTCTCACTCACTCACTCACACACACACACACACACACACACATTCCTTTCATCCAGTCTCACACAATTGTTGGCCTTTGCACATGGTTGTATCTTCAGAAGTTGCTTTATTGGAAAGACCAGAATTTCATGTTCAATTTAAAAGATGCCAGTAGTTACCTAACCTCGTTAGTTGCGGCATCGCCAGAGCAAAATAACAAATGATAATCCATGACTATCCTCAGTACAAGCCACATTACAGGCTCTGACAGAGTGCTGGTATGCTGCAGGTTTTCAACCTTTGTACTAAATGCACATAGTATATCTCCTGCCTTGGCATCCAGTGAGTAGGACCTGATTTATTCAATCAATCAGTGAGAATTTAATAAAATCAAACTGCTCTTAAGTAGATCAGAGCTCCTGAACCCTGTTCTTGGATATCTACTGTTATTTTGGTTTTCATGTCAATGACTCCTCATTCAACACCTCAAGATCTCGCTGACCTGCTCATTAGTAGAATCAGTTGCAGTAAAATTAGGATTGAAATGAAAACCTATTGGCTGGTAGATCTCCAGGAGGCCAATTGGGCTACGCATGTAGAGATTATTGTTTGAAACCATGTGCTTGCTGCACTATAATATTCTTGTAAGGAAACTGGTTTGTGTTTTGGGTGAGTTTAAAGCTGGTTTATGCTCAAATTCTAAATTAATGGCTTCTCTGCATATGTGTCAGATAATCTTGTTAATATAAACAGTTTATCTTGCTCCTATAGCATGTAATTGACATATCTCACTACAATAAGCCCTGTACTTATTTTTGTATAAGAGATCAGAGACTTTTTCTTTTGCAGTAAAACATTACTGCAAATGCAAACAGTCAAATGGGAGCTGACAGCTGTAAACTAGGGAGAAGGTAATTAACCAATTAAATATTCATACATATCTGACTGATTTATTAATAATTCCCTTTTGTTTGGGTTTTTACTGGTCTCAGCGTATGGGCTCAGTCAACGGAATGTGCTGGATTTTTTGTGCACGTGACTCTGGCCGTGACCCAGTCTAAAACAGGGCTGCCAATCACTCCCTCTCCCAGTAAGACTGATTGCTTTAGGTTATTCATGTGTGGGATGTGGAAGGGAATATTTTAATTTCCGTGGTCAGGTAGCGGTCGCACAGCCTTTGTACGTGTGCAGAATATCATCTAAAATGGTGGCCGTGCTCGCAGAGGTGAGCACTAAGTGCTCCATTTTAAAACCAGAAAAAAACAGTAATGTGCTGTTTTTTTCTCTGCGATTAATTTGCATTTTACACTGTCTCATACTGATTATTATTTAGCCCCATTAATCCAGACCCTTGCTGTATTTCTGTGGTCAGTGGTGTGGGTTTTGGGTGTTACAGGGGTGATATCAGAGGGGTAGACTTTAGTCGCGATTGATTTAAAGGCTATTTTTTCCCCTTTTTTTGCAGTTACGCTCTCCCTCTCTTCCTCTCATGCACATACATACTCTCATTCTCCCTCTTTCCCTCTCTGACTTTGTTTGGCTTTGTGTGTATAATCTGTTTTACCTCTTTAATGCTACTGTTGGCATAACCAAGAATTTGTCTCCCCCTCTCTCTTTCACAATCTGGCCCTCTTTCTATCTTTTTCACGCTCTCTCTCTCTCTCCTGCTGTCTGTTCCCGCTCTATCTCTCCCTCTTCTCCTCTCTGCTTTTCTGTCTCTCACACTCCTCCTCTGTCTCTATCTCTCCCCTCCTCTCTCTCTCTCTCTTTCTCCAGTTTCTGTTTGCAGTTCTCAATTTCACCTCTTTATACGTCTCTAATAGCATAATCGGGATCCTCTCTCTCTTTTCCTTTCTCTCCCTCTCCTGCCCTCACTCCCTCTCTCCATCTCCCCTCCCTCTCGCTCTCCCCCTCTCTCCCTCTGTCTATCACGCTCTCAGCTTTATCCACTTAATGTCTCTGTTGGCCTAACCAAGAGTCTCTCTCCCTCTCTTTAGATTAAAGATCTGTTCCTGAAGAAGTGCCCGGGGGTGAACTCTTTATTCATCGATGGCTCCTTTCAGCTGCTCTAGTAAGATTCAGGACCTTTGTACCGCCGCCGATTTCTCAGCCTCTCCGTGTCTCTACTGTTTAAACTCCGCCCCCCCCTCACACACACTCGCAGTTTTCTACAATTACCATCACCTTTAATTGAAATCGCCGCCAAGAAGAGTCAAAAGTGTTGAGGCCAGCTAGTGAGGAACCTCCGCTTTTATTTTTACCCGCGTCACTACATTATCGCTTCTCGGCTTGCAGCTGAAAAGTGCTCATTGCGATGTGCTGGTATGCATGCAGTATAGGCCTGTGACAGGTTTACACACCAGTACTGTGACATGGTTACAAGCTGAGAAGATTCTTCATTCCCGCAGCTTCATCTACTCGGTCCTGGTTCTGGTGACGGCCGCGCTGTACCTGTCCGGGATCGAGGCCTACCTGTCGGTGATGGTGTTCGCTCTGGTTCTGGGGTGGATGAACACTCTCTACTTTACCCGCGGTCTGAAGCTCACGGGAACCTACAGCATCATGATTCAGAAGGTGAAATGGGAGGGGCGCATGCACAGAATTCTAATGCTGTAGAGCACACATCACTTTTGTGTGGATGTGTCAAACTGTCCGCCATTTTGGGTTTGATTTCTGCTGCCTTTTTTTTCCTTTGATCTGCCTGTGTGGAAGCTTTTGGTCTTACTTTTCTGATGTTACTGCTGTTCACCATGGCAGCTCAGTCTTGCTCAAGATGGCGCCCATTACTAGCACATTGTGGATAACAGTACTCTAGGACTTTTGGTATTCTACTGTCTTTAACTCTATTTGTTTATGGGTTTATCTGACCAGCAGTTTCACTGAACAACCCCCCCCCCAATAAAACAAGTGAATCTCAACAATTATATCAGCCTTACATCAAGACTTTAAATCTTATTGGTATTTTTTATTTGCTAAGTAAGACAAGAACTACCAACGAGGTGACAGTTTGATTCATTCCAAGATTTGTCAATGAGGTGAGAAAATTTCACTCTCCAATCAAACAGTAACTATGAACACATTGGCTGTCCCAGTGCTGACTGTGGCCAGTAGTCACACAGGACCACGTAACTGGCATTGACCTGCCTGGCTAAATGGAAGGGAAATAGCCACTTGGACTAGCATTTTTGTTGCCCCTGGTCAAACTTATCATCCGGGCGCCCATTGTGGAGGAGAGTAGCTAACTGTCCGTGTTCTCCCAAGATGGTGGTGTGTGAACTTGCTTGACATTCCAGATTCTGATGGGATTGGTGGGATTTTTTATTAAATGTGAACTGAGGGGGACAGGGGCAAGTTTTTAATTATATCCCCAAACTTCAAGAGCCACTGTAGTCTTAAAAAATGTTGCTAATACAATAAGGTGAGCTGACTTTAACTATTGTCGTTTTTACATTCAATCGACATTCATTAACTCTTACTGAGGGCGTGTGTTATCTGGGATAGCATGGTGGCACAGTGGGTAGCATCCCAGCAAGAAGGTTGTTGGTTCGAATCTGGCCTGGGCTTTTCTGTATGGTATTTTACATCTTCTCCCTGTTATCAGGTTTGCAGGTCTGCTCATTGTTGGGCTAATGGGAGGTTCGAAATAGCCCATCGGTGTGAGTGAATTAATGATGTCATCTTTGTTGCAGTTAGCAGTTAAAAGCAATAGTAGTCAATGTTGATTCATGTGGACCTTATTGTGAAATGTTCCTGAAAGAAAATGCTTCCTTTGCAGGACAATAGTGTAATGGGGCTCTGGACAGGATCTGCAGCTTAATGGGGACTCATGGAGCCTTTATCCGGTTCTTGAATGAGAAACAAATTGCGCACTCCGGTTATGTTTTGACCTCTTTTCCCCTCTTGTATATTTTAAAGAATCCCAGCTGGCGGGTGCAGTTATGTAATGTATTCCACTGATTGCCTGAAAGAGCCTGTATTCATCTTGTTCAGCACCATTCACTGAGAGCCACAGAGTGGCTTTTAAATTCTCTGAGAGTCCGAGAGAGACACGCTCACATTATTATGAACGCTGCCTTTCAGATTCTGTTCAAGGATCTGTTTCGCTTCCTGTTGGTCTACGTGCTCTTCATGATCGGATACGCCTCAGGTACATCTCTCCGAACTCCTACATTCTCTATTTTCACTTGGGATGCATCGTAATCTTTTTTCAAAGACAAAGACTTGTACGCTCGAGTTGATGTTGCAGCCATTTGAAGCCTGAAGCGAAACCAGAGTGTGTTCTGCTTATTCGCCAGTTTAAAAAGTGAAACTCATAAAGCTATAGGCGCGATGCATTACATTACATTATTGCCATTCAGTATTTCCCCCAGGTGGTGTTTTCTGGTGCGGTGGAGACTTATTATCTTTTCTCACACAACTTCACAGAACTACTTACAAATAACTTTAGGAAAAGTGCTTCTTACTGACACAAGACTGTAAAAGACAAAAGTACATATAGGCCTGAGAAATTCTTTATAGGCATGAGACTGTCTGCTTATAAATAATATGGATATAATCTACTGCTTTCTCCTTGACCTAGCCTAGTACGCCGTAATTTTACTGGTGCATTAAATGCGCAAATACCTGGCTACAAAAAGGATAAACAAACCTTTCAGTTCTTCTCTGAAATGACTACACATTTAGAGTCGTAGGGCATAACTTGTTTGCATTGTTAAAGGACATGAAACCAAATATTTAATGTGTATTTTTCAACATTTTTATAAAACTTTTTTTATTTTTCACATTTTAATTTCCCATCGCTCAGAGACGGCGGGCCACCTGACTGACAAAAAATTATATATGTAAAATATAATGGTGGGAAAAGCACTGCTTCAGATACTCCTATGCAGAGTGAAGTATCACACGAAGTCCGTTAGAAAGGAAAAAATGTTTTGTACGCTCCATGGGGCAGTACTGTTCCAAAAGCTGGAAGTTACCGCTCAGAAACAAACTTGTACCCTAGAGAGCAGGGTTGGGCGACTCTAGTCCTGGTGGGCTGCGGAGACTGGAAAGCTTTGTGGTCTCCTGTCAATCAGCTGGAAATAAAGGTCTTGAAGACAAGGATCATGGCCTCTTTAGCCAATCGCTTGCTTACATAGATCTGTAGACCCTGTGGCCCTTCAGGACTGGAGTTGTCTTTGCCCTCTGTTCAGTAACCTGTTGACAAAAACATCAACAAAACAATCCTTGCCGATAATGTGAAATTAGCATTATAAAAACAAGTGTAGTCTTGATCAACGTTCAATAAAATTAAACTAAGTAGAAATTACATAACTCGGAGGGAAGGACAGAGGTTCAGCTTGAGGAGGTGAGTCTTCAGACCATGCTTGAAGGCCATTAGAGTCTCATCTGTTCTGACCGCCAACAAAAGGGCACTCCACGATGAATGCAAATTCGATTTGTCTTGTTTGCAGTCTCCCTGTAGGTCTGTGATGGAGAACCCTGCTCCTGGAGATCCATAGCCCTACATGTTTTGGATGTCTCTCTTCTCTAACACATCTGATTCAAATGATTTTAGCTAGTCAGTGGCTTGGTAATGTCACGATAGGGTGTGTGGGAGAGTCGAGACATGGGGTCTCCTACTCTTACTGTAGGCTTTAGTCAATGTGGTACAAGCCTGTTGAGTTAGAGGCTGTACATAAAATTACAAACATTGCAGGAATACATACATACCTTGAGTGATTTCATTGGCATGAGTGCATTCCTTTAGACACTAGTTGTAAACCTCCACCCTTCCTCCAAACCCCACCCCCACCCCCACCCCCCGCACAGCTCTGGTGTCCCTCCTGGCCGCTTGCCCTGGGCCGGGCGAGGCGTGCCCCCCCAAGGGGTGTCCCACGTACCCTCAGTGCCGCGACACGCACACATTTAGCAACTTCCTGCTGGACCTGTTCAAGCTGACCATCGGAATGGGCGAGATGGACATGGTGGACTCCGCCCAGTACCCAATGGTCTTCCTCATCCTGCTCGTCACCTACATCATCCTCACCTTCGTGCTGCTGCTCAACATGCTGATCGCCCTGATGGGGGAGACCGTGGGCCAGGTGTCCAAGGAGAGCAAGAAGATTTGGAAGTTACAGGTTTGTTGGAGGGCTTTGTTATCGGAACAGTGATGGGATAAGACTTGCAAAAGCAAAGTTTTAATCTCACAACCATGGATGTATACTCCAGGGGTCTGAAAGTAAAAGTCCTGCCATGTTTTATGTCCACCCATGAGCTCAGACAACAGATTTTCCTGGCTGAAGGGTTATTGCAACTCAGATGTAGTGAATCCTACTTCTAGAGAGCCGTTTTCCTGTTTTTTCATGTCTCTCTGCTCTAACCACCTCATTCAAATGATTGTAGCTTGTCCAAGGCTTGATAATGGGAGATGTTTGATAATGTGGCAGTTATTTGAAACTGGTGTGTTACAGGAGAGAGACATCTAAAACATGCAGGACTGTATCTCTCCAGGAGCAGGGATCCCTTCCCCTGTTCTAATCAGAGAATTCAAGAGGTTCGGGACAAAATTCTGGGGAGGATTTTTACTTGCTGAACTTGGATTCTCTACCTCTTTATACTACAGAGTTGATGTTTCAGACATACCAGGCCTTCTGCACAATTACAGTCACTTTCATCACCTTTGGTGTTCATGATTGAGCTTTAGCATTAGTTACGTCAGGCACGGGAGTCAGGCTGGTCACAAGCCTGTTTCTGTCCAATCATTCTTAACTTTAGCTCCTCCCACCTAATTAGTGAGCTTTTATAACCAAGGCAGTGTTCCCTCATGTCTCTGGCGCTGTGCCCTCTACACCACTCGTACTTGGGTTACTAAGAAATATGTTTCTCATCTCCCTCCACCTCCCCTGCCTCCTCCTTTATAATTACCATCATTCATCATAAGAAGCATTTGTTCATATCATGTTCAGTTACGTTAACGAGATTTGAAAGAATCTCAGGCTCTGCCGGGGAGGGGGGGGTGTTGTGATCTCCGGGACTGTCTGTGTCATGCTTGCTCAGATTGTTCCAGAGCATCATTCGAGCAGAGTCGCCGCCAAACTCAAACGCAGGTAGTCCTGCAATAAATGCTTAATTCTGATGGAAGTGTCCTGACTGATATATTAGAAAATACCTGATTCCTCTCATGCAACTTGTTTTGTGATCCTGAAGCACTTCATAATGAGGGAGGTGGATGTAACTGTGATTATTACCAGCGCAGCCTCTGCCAGGGTGATGCATGACAGCGCTTATGCACCATTGGTCTGATATATAAAACTTAATATACTTGGATATAAAAACTATACTAAAACTACATAAGGATACTTTGGCCATAAGGGGTTCTTGTAAGAAAAACTTTTATACGACTGACCCCAAAACTCTTGCCAGTCTTCAGGTAAGGTGGGTAGAGAGGGAACTACTGAGCCAGTGTAAGTTAATGCTTCAACTTAAAACTTAATCCCCACTGCAACATTGCATGGTTTTATAGGCTAAGGAAATGGTTTTGTATCTCAACGGATTAAGCCTTGGCATGAACTGAGAAAATTAATCAACTGAAAATTATAAACCTTTTAGTGTTCAAGATGTGTGAAGTGTATTTTATCTGCTCTGTTAATGCTGTTTTCCTTCCTCCGCACATTTAAACTGCCTCCACCACCCCTGAGTTGCCTAATAACAACCATTCTTTCAGGGCAAAGTTTGACATCGGGCAGATATACTGGTCTCTCATAAGTGCATTAAGCAGTTAAAAGATGACTTGCTTGAAAAATAATCACTGCATTGCGGGTATCTTGCTGAACTTGACTTGATTTATGATGCCATATGCACAAGAACTCATGGGCAGTTTCCTTCAGCATGATTTGAAGAGTTTGTTTCCAAAACACAATAAGTGCCAAAGTTACAGAAATTGAGATAATACCGTAGAGCGATAGCCCTGTGCTTCTTATACATGCTGCAAAAATCCATTTTTGGAAATTTATATTATAAGGTGTATTTTTTCATTGTCAAAGGATGTGTTTTTTTTATAAAATGCAATAGTTGCCAGCATAGAAAAAGCTGATTTACTCAAAATGAGTAAAATGGATATATTGCGTTTTAGAAACAAACTCTTCATTTAGACCTATAAGGGATATATGTTGTTGAATTAGGCCTGAAGATGATGCAGTGATGGGGTAGGGAACCCTTCTCCTGGAGAGCTGTAGCCCTGCATGTTTTACATGTCTATTCTTCTCTTACACACCTGATTCGGACGATTACCTCATTAAAGCCCTTGACAAACTGCAATCATTTGAATCAGGCATTTTTTTTAACAGAGAGACACCTAAAGCATGCAGGGCGATTGCTCTCCTGGAGCAGAGTTTCCTGCCCCTGCTCTAGTGTAATGGCTCCTTTTTATCCTCAGTCTATGCCAGCCTTGATTTTTGTAAAACGACTTCAACTGCCTTTTAAATCTCTACTTATTATTCAGGCTTGGTGTGGATATGTAAGAGATCATTCTCTTTGATGTCCAAGACATTCAAGTGACAAAAAGCAGGAATCTGGGGTTTATTTAGTTGGATCAAAGTCGAGCGTCTTTGACTTTATGTGTCTTTATGACTTCTGCTGGTAATCTTTGCTTTGTGGCTTATGATGCATTAACAGAAGGAAGTGGTGCCTATTTGAACACCACTGCTGTCAGCCATTTTCTCTGTGAGGCAGACTTTTCCAGAAACAACGGGAGGAGACAAAACAATCCAACTTCTGTGACCTCACATCTTGCCCTTTGACCTCTGAACCTAGAGCCGGAGCTTCCTGTGTGTGTTGCCCTCTTCTGTGTTGTTGTGAACTTTGAACTTTGGCTTCAGTATTTATGCTTTGACCTCTCTACTCATTCTATCGTCCCATCACTAGTAAATGTCATATGTACCATCTTCCTCTGTCAGTGGGCCACCACCATCCTGGACATCGAACGTTCCTTCCCCGTCTGCCTGCGCAAGTCTTTCCGGGCCGGGAGATGGTCACTGTCGGCAAGAACTCTGACGGGACCCCTGACCGTAGGTGGTGCTTCAGGTGCGAGCTATTTCCCATGGTCCAGTCAGGCCGTAACTCCTATTAACCCCGTCTTTGAGGAATATGGACTTTTGAATGCTTTTCATTTATTCATAATTCCTGGTCAGTGTTCTATGACTTGATTTGCTTTCAGTTATCAGCAATTACAGTTATATCAGGATCAGAAAGTTTCGTTAGGTCGATTTCAATCGCATCCCAGATAGCAAGCATCTTTGGGCCAGCTGACTTTGAGCCAGAGTTGCTGCCATCTGGGATGTTTGTGATCTTACATCTTAAATGCCAGTGTTTTTTTCTGTCGGTCTGTGTGACTCCGCAAAGCCTGATTTGTGCTTTAAAGATGGCAAACTTTTACTCTAAGACAAACTTATGCAGCCAAAGGAAAAAAGTTTGCTTATATATTTTGTACGCCTGACCTCTATCAAAAATGTGCTTGTTAATTATCAAATATGTGTTTGATAGTGATTGTAAACATCGACCATCACATTACAAACCATAGTTTTGAACGATCATTGAGTTGATGTCGCCTAGGTGAAGAATATCAGCAATGTGAACTTGCAGTCAAATTTTGACAGGCAAGCACTGTGGTCCAACATGAGACATCAGAAACTAATGTAATCGGAGCTGCTGGGTTGGCTGACTCGGTAAAGGTGCTTCAAGCGGTGACGATCACAGCATCAAATTAAATTCTGCTGTGCCAGTGCTAACTGTGGCCAGCAGCCTTATAAGAGCAGCATAACTGGATTCATGCTGCTCAGGGAAATGGGAGGAGTGCAGTTGGTTTGGGTTAGCATAGTTTTTTGGTAAAGCACCTCCTTCTAGCCATCAGGGTGCTCATCAGTTGCATGCTAAGCAGGCACGTGTTTGGGTATCCTGTGCCTTTGTTCTGTGCATGCAAGGTTTGAGACTGTAAAAAGAAGTGGCGGCTGACAGGCACGTGTTTTGGAGGAGAACCACGACCTGCACACTCCCTAGATGGTAGCATGAGTCGCGTAGAAGCACGGTAGTACCTAGTCTGCTAATTGGGAAATTCCAGATTTGGGTGGGATTGGAGACATTAAGTATTTAAATTAAAAATAAATAAAGAATTTAAAAAAGAAAAGAAAATTATTGTAGGCCTGCTGATAAAACCTCATATCTCCAAATTGATAAGAAACAAAAACTCATATGTCCACTATTCTTACCTGCAAAATTAAACATTTTTTATTTTATTTACATTTTAAATTATATTTATATATTTATATTATTTTATCATTCTATTTTTTTAATATTTATTTTTTATTTTTCTGCAAAGTTTATCATTTTGAAGATACAAGGTTTTATCAGCAGGCCGAGGTTATGCTAAAATTTGAAAACGAACTGCTCGTGGAGCGAAGTATGAATTAGCCTCTATGCTCCTTCGCCCTTCACAGGGTGGATGAGGTCAACTGGTCCCACTGGAACCAGAACCTGGGGATCATAAACGAGGATCCGGGAAAGAACGAGACGTACCAGGGCTATGGGCTCCAGCAGACGGTCCGAGGCCTGAGGAGAGGTGGGAGGCTTCAGAATTTCACAGACTCACTGACACACATAGCCTACATCAAGGAGTAAACCAGAAAATCAAAGGAGGCTTGCGGATGATTTGATTGAGTCCCTCGAGTTCCATTGGAGAGATTAATAAAGTGACCGGTGGGAGATGTCTTTTTAACTTAACCCTTAAAGCGCCAAAGGCAGCATTTGCCGCTCGCTGAAACAATGAAATAAAATCAAAGCTTTTTAAAACCTATCATGTAGCCACTTGTTGAAAAGAGCTCCCTTTCAACAAGTCGCCACATGATAGGTTTTCCAAAGCTTAAGATATTTAAATTTTTTAAGTGTTTGAAAATTGGTTTCGGCGCCCTAAGGGTTAAGTTCCGTTTGCAGGTCTCAGGGGTCATTAATGGAAGGTAGCCAAAGGTAAATTTTGCGCTGACAAGAGGAATTTTGAGCGGTCACTGGCATAGCTTGCCAGGTCATGTTGTCAAGGCAGAGACATTTGGGGTCTTAACCCCTCTGCACAGATTTAAACACCTGCGTCCGTAAATTTTGAAACTTAATTGCTAAATAATTTGGTTATTAAATTTCCAAAAGTCTTGCTTCACTGGAATAATTTTTCACAGTCTCTGTGACACAAATACTGACTAATAATGCCTTAAATAGGCTCATGCATATCAGGAAAAATTAGCGATATTAGTTTTCTGCACAAAGGGGTTAAAGACCAGGCTTGACACATCGCTAGTTACTACGTGGTCCAATTAAATAATGGATGAAGAAGTTACATGATTTCTCATCATTTTCCTACCAATAATGTGCACCTTACACGAAGTTTGCTTGAGGACTAGACAGGGGTTTCCAGGCTTATTCAGAAACGGCTGGTGTTGGTGCAGGTTTGAGGTACTACCAAGCAGGGGTGAGATAATGGATGGATGGATGGATGGATGGGTGGATGTTATGTTATTCCTACTGCCCCTGACTTCATCTCGATTCCCTGCAGATCGCTGGTCCACAGTGGTCCCGCGGGTGGTCGAGCTGCATAAGGGCCCGCCGCAGGGGGACATGGTTGTGGAGATGGAGCCCCTGAACCCTGGACACAGGCAACAGCCAATCCACGAGGGCCACCACTGAGCCAGGGAGCCAATCACGGGCCTCGATCCGCTGGGGACAACGCTAGCGATCAAACAGGGCACGGCCTTCCCGCGCCACACCCCAGATATGCTACTTTGCACGGAAAAACTCAGCTGCCTGTATTTTGAAGAGTTTTAAAGATGCATAAATATATGCTACCAAACATTACGGGAGATATACAGTATATTTTGAATTTGAGAGAAAACTTTGTTTTTGTGTGCTTGAATCAAGCTGGGTAGTTCATATTCTAAACATGTATATGTGGCATATTTTTGTAATTACTTCCCTGCCCAAAAAATATTTCAGAAAGCATTTAGGTTAAGGAATGTAGTATATTCGGTGTGTTGAATAATCATTGAGTCACTTAGTGAACTCGAGGATATAGTTATGAGTCCTCAGGACTCTTGGGATACTGGTAACCCTCGATGGCCTTCATCCAAATTCTGCCTGTCAAAACTCCTGAGCACAGCCCTGGGATCCCACAGTCCCATCTAACATGCTGCATATTCACATACCTGCTGCTTTACCAGCACAGAGGGGGGAATTTTTATGAGGACATTTTTAAAGGAGAGTCACTCGGCGGCAGATATATTTGTTTTTGTCATGCATACCTGTGCCTTGTAAGGATAGCTCAGGGACTTAAAGTAAAGGCTGAAACAAGAGAGCTAAGGGCTGTGATCGTACTATGTGTACGATCAAAAATTATCTGAACGTCGCATTAACTTGCGGATGTGGGTTTTATAAAAACCAACCTGATTTAAACAATATTCAGTCAATTGCCTTGTGCACATTTGCAAAGTTTCAAGCTGATTTTTATGTATAATATAAATGTATAATGCAATGCAGTTTCTTATGCTCAGTATTAATTATTTTGACAGAAGTATCATTCCTATTTCACATGTATGCAACATTTTGATATGGAAGCTACGCACATGTTTATAAATAAGACCCAAGGACTCTTACGTTAGATGAAGACAATAAAGCAGGGAATCCCCAGATCTGACCCTCCAATCCAAATCCATCCCTGGTTCTCCTTCCTTCCAGGCAATTAAGTGAACAATTATTGCCACAGATTGGCCTGACTGTCATCTCACCTGACTCCCAGGTAAAGGGAGGGTGAAAGATCAACAGCTCTTGGCCCTTGTGCACCATGATTCTAGGAACTAGGCAGTGGACTTTTGCCTTGCTTGTTAATGTTGGGTTGAATTTAAAGTGGAAAACTTCTGCATGAAGAACTGGAAAGACATTTTGGGATTAAGCGCTCTGTGCTTGTATTTAAGCTGCTAGCAGGCAGCTGTCGGAGCATCACTGCTTTCTGTCTGCTACAGCTTATCTGCAGCTCGGTCAGTAAACTCCACACGCCATTTTCAGCCAACAGTAGATCAAGTTGAGGAAATGTACCATGACAGTAAATCTGTTAAAGCTTTCCTGGTTTATTCTATGAATATGCCATGGAGAAATTTACAACCATTTCAGTGTCAATTTTGGTGACTGACTGGTATGGTCTGAATTGTATTTTTATTTACATATATGTCAATCAGTCCTCACTGCAATCACAAAAATATATATGAATTGTTGTCATGTATTGTAGTGGTTAATTCTGTTTTGTTCTCGCTTTTTGTAGAAAATGTTGCAATTACTTAATGCATCTCCGAGACCACCTGGTAATCTAGATCAGTGGTTCCCAAATTCGGTCCTGGGGCATCACTGAGTCTGCTGATTTTTGTTACAAAAACAATTGAAATTCCAGAATTTTAGTGAGCTACTCATTTTTCTCAATTTGTTGTTTTCATGTATTTTGAGATTGCTTACCCTCTTAAGGGGAGGAGAAACCTTTTGGAAAAAAATTGTCATTTTCGGATAGAAATCATTCATACTTGGTGTATTGACAGTACATGACCTGAAATACACAAAATATGAATTTGACCTAATTTGCATAATTGGTTCATGTGATTCAAGATGGCCGCCACCCTGATTTCACCATTATTTCTTTGCCTTATATCTCAGGACTGAAGCAAGATATTTGAATCAGGTTTTTTTTTATAAGATTTAGTTATGTTTACACCTTCTGAACTAGAATAAAGCATTTACACATAATACTAGAGATTTAGTGGGGTAAAAGAGGATTTTGCCATTTTTCGCCCCCTCGATATGAAATATAAATCGCCATAACTCACAGATCCAGAGTGCTAAACCAAAACTTTTAGTTCAGTAGACTTCCTGATATGTACACAGACTTCTGTCAAAATTTCATGAAAAAAGCTCCACAAATAAGTGAGATATAGTGCCTTGAATGATAGCAATCGGGGCAAAAATCAGGTTTTGAGAAAATCCAGGTTAAAGTCAAAGTACACCTACAAATCATTGTAACAGTCAACTTAGAACATTAAAATGCCCCTGAAGCATAAACTTCTCCCTCCTGCTCCCTCTGATTTGATTGTCCTGTTCTTGAGCAGATTGAAGTGATTTTTGGGTTTCTCCTCCCCTTAAATCACGTGATGACAACAATGGGTATGCATTCCAGGAGCAGTAAATGCCCAATTTTGCCATTTTCCAAGTAAAAACTACAAACTACAACCAATGGATATTTTAAATCATTGGAAAACTTGTGAATAAGAAAATGATTGAAAACAGAGTAAGACTTATCACCAGTTTAAAGGTATTTTTTGTGTCTTCTCTATTTTTGGCTCAGTGATCACTACTAAAGCTGTAAAAAAAAAAAAAAAGCGTCCTGAACACGTGCTTTAGCGTAGCTGTTTCTGCAATAATGTGGCCTAAAAGGATTAATAAATATAAATAGTGCAATTAACTGAAACGAATAAGTTGTTGAAATTCTGGGATTGCAACTGTAGCTGGAACAAAAAATTGTGTAACACAGTGGCCCCCCAGTACTGAGTCTGAGAACTACTGATGTACACTGGTGAACTGAGCCAGTATGTAAAACACTAATAAAAACAGAATTAATTGATTTGTTACTTGTTTTTTGCCTACATTAATTTTAAAATGGCACAAAGAAAAACCATTTTAACGTTGCACCATATCAACTGTATTGAATTGTGTGAAAATTAGCAAATTCCAAATTTGATGCCATCAACAAAACAAATCTGACCGGGCATTGGAAAGGCAGGAAAAGGTACAGCATTTTCAGAAAAACGCCTGTTCAGAACATTCTAATTGTGAACAGGTGAATAGCTAACAGTTTGGGCATAAAATGAGCAGTCACGAAAAGGGGTCGTTTCCAGCAAGATGGTTCACCGCTTTGCCAAAAACTGCTTGACAAATAGTCGAACAACCTTTCGCATCATGCGATTGCATGAAATTTTGGGATTTCACCATCGACCTTCCATAATATAGTGAAAGGATCATGAGAATCCAGGGTAACTGGAGGAATCTCTGTCTGTAAAAGATGAGGCAGAACACCAATATTGCATGTACTTGACCTTTGAGCCCTCAGAAGGCATGGCATGAAAAATGGAGATGCTTTTGTAATTGGCACAACCATATGGGCTGGTATATACATCAGAAGACCTGTGTCAGTGGCCACCTTACTATGCAAAGAGGCAAACATATATCAACTCTATTCAGAAGCACCACCAACTTCTCTGGGCTTGAGCTCATCTGGAATGGATTGACTAAGTGGGAAGGGGTAGTGTGGTCTGAAAAATTTTTGTGAAGCATGGACTTTTTTCTCAGAGCCAAACAAGAGAAGGACCATCTCGACTGTTGTCAGCGACATGCTCAAATGCTAGTGGCCGTCATGGTCTGGGGCTGCATTCGGGCACTTGGGACCGGCGATTTGGGATGCAGCTCAGAAGGTGTGTCCCATCGAAAATGTGTTGTGGATTATAAATTGCAACATATGACAATGGAGAACACGGACTGTTGACCAACTGAAGTCCTATTTTGGGATAGAATGGGAACGCATTCTGCTTCCCAAACTCAAACAATTAGTGTCCACAGTTTCAACATTTCTACTTAGTGTCACTGAAAGGGGAGGTGATATTACGCAGGGGTGAACATGCACCTGTTGCGACTTCATTGAAGCATATTTCAGATATTACACTTCAAAATAGTCATTTTTCAAAAAAAAAGAAGTTGATAGCTTAAAACATGATTATTTTGTCTTTGTATTTCTTTCAATAGAATACAAGATAAGAGGGATTTGCTAATTACTGGAGTGCTGTTTTTATTTACCTTTTACACATTGTCCCAGTGTTCTGGAATTGAGGCTGTAGCTGATGTTAGTCAGAATTCTCAATTTTATCTAGATGTGGGGGTTGTCCTGGCATCACCAAATCTGGACCTTGAATCCGGATCCAGCCCTTATATATTTCCCTGTTAATTAACTAATTAACTGAATAATTAGTGCATCTGATTGGCCAGACTGTCTTCGCACCTGACTCCCAAGTGAAGGGAGGGTGGAAAACCAGCAGTTCTTGGACCTTGAGGACCATTAATTGATTATTGCCAGTGTAGGCTTTGGATTGAACCAAACAGTTGCACACATTTCCATAATCAACCACGAGTATATTTGGCAACATCCTTGATTAGTAGAACCAGGTGTGTAACTGCTTGGCTGGAATGAAAGCCTGCACCCTCACCAGCCCTCTCTGGATAATGCTGAGAGTCTCTGATGTTGGCCAAGCTTGTGTGATTGTAGGGTGGATTATTTAGCCACTAGCTTCAATTTTCCACATTCTCACACAAAATTCATTTTGTACACTAGGCACGGGAGCTTCCAATAGCTCTAATTAAAGAATTGCAGTCGAGAGCATATTTCTTTTATAATTTTACATTTTTACACGGCAAATGATTTAATATTATGATTTAGTTTGATTCCGCTGATATTTCTATATATTGTAAAAGTTTTTATTATTGTTCGAATTGTAATAGCTGCTTGAAACACTGAAAGTTCTATTGCTTTAATATTCGAGCCATTGAAGATTAATTGTTCAATAATAAAACTGAAGACATGCTTTGAGTTTTTAATTACATTTAAGCTTCTTTTCTTCATTCTGATGCATCTTTTGTAGGCTTTAAACTGTCAGTATAATTGTCTTTATGCCATTGCAATGTAGGTCAAATCAAGCAGTACAATGTTTAAAACAGTTTTAAAGGAGATTAATGAGCCAAAGTAATTTAAGTTTCATAAATCAAAGTTCTTCAAAGCATTTATGAATATATTATCCCAAATGAAGGCATGATGAAATATTGTTTAACCCAATACTTGCCGTACGGCACAAGTGCTTATTTATGCCTACCTGGGCTCACAAAAAAATGAAAGATTATGACATTCATAATGAATGGTGTGTAAGGAAAACCATATTGGGAGATTGAATTATCAGACATTCACAAAAAGATGGTATATAAAATAAGTAAATGGCTGACCAACAAATTACGCATTCCTCTGTGTGTAATAAGTGTGGCCATATCTTTTTGAGGTAAAATAAGAAAAAGCTCAAAAATACTGTTGAAGCAGTACCTAAACCACCACTTTCAGTTGGATTTTTTTTTTTCAATTGGACAGCGAATACCTGCCCTCAAACATAAGCCTTTTACCGTATTAGAATACGTTTGTCCTCACTTTGAACATTTCTTTATACCTCAGGTCTACCCATCTAGTTGTTTTTCCTCTGTTTAGTGTGTTCAGAGACATTTGCTTGTTTTACGGTTGTCAATTGCAGTATTTTATACAACATTGTTTTGTACAGTTTATACTGGAAATAAAGTTTTTTCAAAAGCTATTTTCTCAAGAGTACAATTTTTCCTTCTTAGAGCTCTGTAAATTTGTGATTTATTCTTTCTCTTTTAAATTTAACACTTCTGCCTTGTTAACAGATTTTCTTTGACAGTTGTTCATGTTCAATTCAGGCATCATTTCATCAAGCAGAGGGTACACTGCCCAGTCAAAAAAAAAGTTATTCAGTAATATTTTCCTGGACCGCCTTTAGCTTTGATCATGGCGCACATTCGTCCTGGCATTGTTTCAACAGTCTCATGCAATGTTATAGCACTAATCTTCGATTAGAGTTGCATCAATTTTTGGCCAAGATCTGGGATAGATGATTATGGAGAGTCAAACTACACAATAAAGCCAGCTGATCTTAAAGACTTTCAGCTGGTTAAGGTAAGGACTCTGTGGTGGCCAATTCATGTCTGAAAATGATTCTTCCAAGTTCACTGAACCACTCCCAATTCAAGCCAGATGAATCTTCGCATTGTCATCCTGGACTGCGCCCATGCTGTAAGGGTTTGAAAAATCCATTAATAGGATAACCTAGTCATTCAGGATGTTCCAGTAGTCTGCTGGCTTCATTTCATTGCTTCATAATGTTACTGAGCCTAGACCTGACAAATTGAAGCAACCTCAGATCATAGCACTGCCCCCAGAGGATTGTACAGTGGACACTATGTGTGACGGGCGCATCGCTTCATGGGCTTCCTTTCCTACCCTGAAGCACCCATCACTCTGGAATAGGGCAAATCTGGACTCATCAGACCACATTACTTTTTTGTATTGCTCCACAGTCCAATCTTTATGCTCCAAAGCCAATTGAAGTCATTTTTTCCCAAATAGCCTCACTAACAAGGGGATTTCTTGTGGCCATATACAGCCATTTAGTCCCAATGCTGCAAGTTCTTCAGCACTGTGTGTGTGTGTGGAGATGCTCTTACTTTTACAACTAAACATGGCCACGCAATCTAGTGTCAGTTTTTACTTGACTTCACCAAATGTTCTGGTAATCTCCAGTCATGATCATTCATGATTTTTTCCAACCAATTTCTTCCGCAAAGTTGATGGCTCACCACTATCCTTCCTGGTTTTAATAATACATTGGGCAGTTCTAAACCCAATTTTAATAGTTTCAGTAGTCTCCTTAGTTGTTTTCTTTGCTTGATGCAGGCCAGTAATTTGGCCACTCTGAAATTGAGCAACATCTTTTCCGGGACCACAGGATATGTACTCTAACATGGTTGTGTTTCAGAAATGAGGAGCTAGTCACTGCATCAATCAGGGTTAAATGACTTGTTGCCAGCTGAAACATACAGTATTAATCACTGGAGTAATTATCCAATGGTAGGCTCTAATCTATTACTCAAGCCCAGGTGAAGTGGCAAACTATTCAGGGTGGGTCCCTCCCCTCCGCTCGTAGTCAGCTGGGATGGGCTCCAGCTCCCCCCTGTGACTCTAATAAAAGAAGACAGCAGGTATAGAGAATGGATGGATGGATGGAAATCCAGGTGGTGGGCAGTGTAAGTCCACTGGCCGATGTTGTCATTTCAATTTTGATCACCAGGTGAACGCAGAGCTTTCCGACTGCAGGTGATCCTCATTTCTCTGACAGTCCACACCAGAATCAATCCTGACGCAGTGTACGCTGATGAATGATATCCTCCCTTGATATATAAATGTATGAATTTAAACATAAGCATGAGGCAAAATTTTTAAAAAAGCATTTTATTTATCAGAGCATAATGCACTTATCTGAAACTCGATTTATGCTACAAGAGGTTTGTCTCCCTCTTGTGGTTCGGTGGCATCAGAGCAGACGCCGTGCAGAAATGCAAATCCTCCCAAACGAATTCCCCTGTCAGCTGATTACTTCATCATCTCCTCCTCTGAGAGGCTGAGTTGCAGGATTGCTGCAGGGAGTTTAAGGACCCCTCTCTGTGGCGTGTTTAGCAGTATTGCCCAAAGCCAGACCTCTCACCCTCCTCCTCCTCCTTCTCCTCCTCCTCGTCACACGAATCCCGCTACTGAAGGACACAGAGGCTCCCCCCTCTCAGTGCAGGCTAATCCTCTTTTGCCTAAACTTAAACTAGGCCTCTAATCCTGGCGGTTTATCGAGCAGCAGAGCACCTAGCACTGCTGACGAGCTCCCCCCTGCCCTCCTTCTACCGCTAAGTAGGGCAGGGCCAGAGCCGCGAGCGACACCGTCAGCAAAGTCTTTAAAACCGCACAGCCCTCCTCCACAGGAAATGTAAGCGGCTAACGAGTGTTTTTTTGGGTGCCTTTTGTGATGTGTTTGTGACTGAGGCTGGCTTCTGTAGCACAGCAGTTGGGAGTTCGGCTCACGGGGACAATCGCAACCGCAGTACCACACCGTATCTTGCAATAGCACCTCTCCATCATTTGTGCTTTTATACCAGACCGTAATTCATCGCTGTTGGGTTTCGCTCGTATTTTTTTCTTCTGCGGTTGAAGTTTGTTTTCTGTCTTCCTGTGTTTTTTTTTCCTCCTTGTTTTTTTTTTTTTTTTTGTTTTCGCCTCGCATATGCGGGAAAATACGATGCAGTTTTTCTTTGCGACGTGCGAGACGAGTTTGCGCGGAGATAGAGAAATTCTCACACCTGCTCGCCGGGGGCTCGCGGCGTTGCCGTCAAATGAGCCTCCCTGTAATCTGCTGAATGCGAGCGTTGCGAGATGGTGTGAAACATCACTTCAGAAAAAAAAAAACGCTCAATCTAAGAGCTGTGGCGTCAGCAGCTTTTAAACACCACTAATGTTCCGAGGGCCTTTCAGAGCGGAGACTTTCCACCGCCGAGTTTCACGGCAGTGCAGATATCTCCATCTCAAACTAAACGGCCTTGTGGATCTGGTGGAGGCATAGCCTACCCACCCCTTACGGTCAAGCGTGTGAAACTCCCGTCGCAAAGGGCCGCGGGATTCGCAGGCTTCTGTGGTCTCTCGTCAGTCTGCCACCAATTAAAGCCTTGAGCACAAGGTTGTGGGGACTCGTTCACCAATCAGTGATTTAAATGAATTTCTTGTGTGAAAACACACGGGAAATCAACCGATAGAGTTGCCCTCTGCGCCCGAGGTTTGTCACAGATCAGGCGCTGTGATCAGGGCCCTTCGCTGTCGCAGAAACAACATCAGCTCCTGGGCTGGAGAATTACTAAGTGCATGGAGGGATCGCTTGCTTGTGTTTTTTCCCAAGAGTCCTCAAAAGTTTTGGTGCAGTCATGCATGGAGGCAGCCATTTTGGTTCATTTGCACCCCCCAGGGGTGAAAATCCAGGGGTGAAATCCTACATTTTTAGGAAAGCAGCTGGGGGCAGGAACATATCGGGGACATTACTGCATCTCACCTTCCACTTTGCTTTACACTGGGAGAATAAGCCAGCAAGAGGGTATGGAGACAGCCTACACTGATCCTTTAAAAGGTGTAAAGAAACTTCAGAGCTCGAGGATTAAGAGGAGCACTTAACTGTTCCTGGAAGAGTGATGTAACCTGTAATCTTACTGGCGGAAACCAGCACAGCACAGTGTGTCCTCAGGAAATGAGGGATCCTAATTACTCCTCTGTAAATGCTATTGAGGAAACCTGCCTGGATCGTATGTTATGTGTGAAGCAAAAAAAAAAAAATCTCAGTCTTAGAGCTCTCATACGTTTCATATTTGCAATAAAATATTCTGCAAAGAACTAACTGGGTTCTTCTATGGAGAGGAGTCAAACATCCACTTATTCTGACAACATATGAAGTCTCACATAAAGAATCGTGGGGCAAGGATTAAACGGACTTTTTATGGTTATTTGACTCCCAATGCAACCGCACACTAAAATCCTGGCTAATTTCAGTGTTGTACAGACACAAATGTCCAGGTGTATACACCAACCCTCTGAACTATTTGCATGTTTTATTCATTTGTTTTGTTCCATGTTTTAGTGAATAACAAGTTGGTTCAAGTCATGTAGATAACCTCTAATGGCGTAATGCAAGGTTTGAGTCATGAGAAGTGAAACACAGAAACACAGTCTGTAAATCAAGGATGGTGACCAAAGTTTTGGAGCAAATTAAAAACAGTACATGGCAAAAAAAAAAAAAAACAACAGGTGAACTAATTCTTTCCATTTTTTAACAGAGGGGATAAAATTAACTGAGACTGGACAAACGACCAAAATATCGAAGAAGAAGAAAAGCCCTGCCGCAGCTCATCCTTGAGAATGTGCAGGGAGATGTTTGGAGTGAACCTTTGAGACCAGGTGACTGTCCTTACGGGAGAGAACGCCTTTAATCAGCACTTTGATCCATCTAAGATTTAGATTGTTCTTTGTATTGCAAAAAGTGTTCAAATGTAATTTTTCCATCTCTAACTGCTTGAAAAGTGTTGGTGTTAGAAAAATCTTTGGCAGGTAGTGTGCTCCCCCTTTCAGTTCTTTTTCTGTCTCATTCCTTCCCTCCATCTCCTCCACTCTTTTGCAAACACCCTCTGCCAAGGCAAATATTTACTGCCTTTGAAGGCGGGGAGTCAAATCACTCTCACGTTCACGGCTGAAATACTGCACTGTGGCGACATATTTCTGACAAGCTCGTCTGGAGTACAGCAGACTGGGCGGCCTTAAAGGGCCGGAGGAGTGGCGGAAGGGCTAAAAAATTCACACACACACATACACACACACATACACCCTGAAAAACACTACTCTATGCGCGCATAAACACACACACACGCAAACGCACATCCACATACACACACACACATACACACTGAAAAACACTACTGTATGCACACACCTACCCAGCTTGGGCAAAAGACAGACGTTAAAAAAAAAAAAAAAACAAATTCTGTCAGTAGCTCTGAAAATGGTGACCTTTTTAAAACTCATCGGCTTCCTGCTCGTTCATCTTCAGCCGGCCGGGCAGAGAGCAGAGAGATAGACAATTTACAAACCCCTCCACCCCCCCTCCGCCCGGCCCCTCGCCTGCCTCGTCGAGTTAGCTTAATTAGTTTGTGTCATCTTCTGCCGGCTGCGAGCATTTCCTGGGACTCGCTGAGGCCCATCGATTTACCTTGACAGCACAGAGAGCGGGTTATTGGGGGGGGGTGAGAGTCGATGACCTGGCGGAGGGTGGAGGAGTGGAGCAGGAGCATGGGGGTGGGGGGTTAGAGCGTGTCAAAGTGAAACAAATAACCACCTTTCCCCAGGAACAACGCGTCCAAACAGGGTCTGTGGGTCCAGGCCTGAAATTCCCCAGTTCTTCCAAGATAACACAGTGACCTCCACACTAACCCTGCTGTTTCTTTTCCATTTCATTGCCATTAGCAGAATATCATATTCTGCAATACAGGAAACACACACGACCAAAGCTCCAGTACAGCTTTGTAACTTGTTGAATTTGTGGGGCAGATAATTTTAAAGGTGGTTTTGGACATTGACCACCAGCACTTACCATTTTAAAGATTTTTCCTTCCCTGAGTGTTTTTTATATCTGGCTTTTAATAGTCTCTGAAGAAGTAATACACAGTGATTGTGTTATTAGGGCTGATGCAAAGGTATGAGTACCTGCGCACTGGCTTCTATCTGACCCCCCCACCTAACTCTACTCCTAAGAGGGACTTTGGGAGGGTGTTATTAGTGCAAAGTAAAACTGGCAGCATAGGCCCACTCTAAATTCCCAGGATCCAATTTAAAGGAAGTGAGCAATCCTATTTGATGGAACTGAACAGCTCCCTTCATCTCTGCCAATACCCTCCCACACACACACACACACACATACACAAGCACACACACGCACGCCCGCGCGCTCACACAAACAACCCAGCAACTCCCCGCCACCACACACATACACACAACCCTCCAAGTCTCTGCCACCACACAGACACACACATAAGTCCCCGCCACCACACACACACACACACACACCCCACAGAGAGGAGGAGGGGGTGGGTAGATGGACGGTTGACTGGCAGGAGATGGCACAGTGCTGGGGTTGGGGGGGGAGATTTATTGTGAAATTGCCAAGGACTCAATGTGGCGTGCAGGTGAACGAGCTCCGCTAATAACGGGCGCCTTTCTGCTCCACGGGTCCCGTCCGTCTGAGCCGCTCAGCAGCACGCAATAATGCCGAGCTCTCGCTCCACCGCCCCGGCTCACACCGCCCGGCTTATCGGAGCCGGCTCCGCAGGAGCGGGGCGAAAGGGCGAGAAAAGTACCCTTATCGCACGGAGTCATTAAACATTCAAATTAAACGCTCACAATCCCGCCCATTCCAGTTCCACCTCCACCACTTTTCTTCTTCTTCTTTGGAAATGGAACTGCTCTCGACCCGCAGCTGCAAACTGCAATAGCTGTAGCATGTGAGCGAATATAAAGCAGTGGCTAAATCAGGCAATTGGAGTGCACAAAGCTTGAGCCAAAATGGCTGCCGGCTGCGAAACACTGCAACCTGTAGACACAGAAAGAGAGGGCCTCCTGTTAGAATTCACACTCACGCACACTCCAAGAGGCCAGCTCAGAGGGAATGGGACAGGGGTCGGAAGTTTCCATCTAGGGGGCAAAAAGAGTTTGCGCCCCCGGATTTGGCAAAATGGCCCTCTATCCCACTGACCTTACTGTGACCATCGGGGGGTGAGAGGGCGTGGCTTTGGCCTGACCTCAAACTAATCAGTTTAGAAACGGGTCAATCCTCGAGGTGAAAAAGTGCTGGTGCTGCAATAGGTTTCGAGCCCCCCCCGCCCCCACCTCCAGCTGCTCCCAGTCTACACCCATCTGGGAGGACGGGGCGATCAGTGCGCCTCGTGGGGTTAAGGACACTGTAATCCAAATCTGGCCTCATCTCATCCGCTTTTATCCGAGAACATCTTTCGGCGTTCCCCGGGACTTCAGGCCCCGCGCGTTTGTCCTCCTCTGCCAATCCCGTTCCGTGAGGAACGTCATCTCGTTACGCAAATCCAACAGGTATCCCCGCTCTGCCCTGTCGAGCGAAATTTGTGCGGCTTAAACTCCTGCCACGCAAGGCCTTAAAGGACAAAAGGAGATGCGGTAAGATGTGTTGCTGGAACATTCCACACACATACGGGGGATAGACGGCAGAACGGAGCAGAACAATTCTTATTAAACATTCCAGTCAGGTCATTAGAATTCAGGTGTTGCTCAGCTGAGCAGAAAAATGTACAAAACCTCTGAGATGTCTGAAAGCTCATGACATACGAGCTTGAGATCTTGCGACATTTTAAACAGACGATAAACATTCACGCCTGACATGCGCTTAATGCACCAAGAACAGAGCGCTAGCAAACACTATCATCAGTATGATGGCGTAATGCGACGCTCTCTGATGATGGCAGTTGGAATCATCAGAGGGTACGACGTGCTTCCACACTAATTGGGGCAAGCAACTGACGAAAGAGTTTGTCTGCGAATAACACTGATAGGATAAGACTTGTAGCTAGACATTATGAGACGCTATTACTTCTCTTCTTAGCTGACTATCTCCATCACATTGTACGGCCATAATACCGCACGCTGTTATCATTTAGCGTGACTCCCTACTGACCTCATCTGCGAGCGTGGAGTCATCCGAACCCTGAGCCGAGTTAGGATTTCAAGAGGCAGGATTTGCAGCTCCGCAAGTTAACCCTTTAATTAGGGTTAAACGGAGCAGGAGCGGAGGGGTTTTGAGTGGGTCAGAGTGAACTCGGACAATACAAAACAAAGCCGGAGACTGGAACGTAGAAGTTATTCGCTTTATTTAATTCAAGTCAAACAATAATACAATAATAATAACATAATGGAGGAGAGAATAAATTAAACATCTACAATCAAAATAAAGAGATTTCAGTCCTGAGATTGACAAAAAAAAAAAAAAAAAAAAGCAGGGGGGTTGGTTCTTGGGGAGAAGTACAGTCAGTTTCTTCACTATGGTACCTGGGGTGTAGGAGAGGGGTATTGGGGGGGTTAGAGAGGGACTGAAATGGGGTGCTAGGGCTCATTTTCGGGAAGTGGGATTAAAATAAGCAGTCACAGGGTAACAAGGCTGTAGGCACATTCAAAAGTTGAAAATCCCAAGGCTAAAGATTTTACAGCTTTGTGTGAGTCAGGCTCCTTCTTTCAAAAGAACAAAAAAAAAAAGACAAAGAAAAAAGAACAAAAACAAGAGAAAAGAAATCATAAATTTATATATATTATTAAAAAAAAAGTAATATATTCTTTACACATTTATCCTGAGGAGACAAACCATTTCCAAACATAAATACAACACTGCAGGGAGAACAATAAGAGATGCTTTATAGATTTCCATTTCCATATATATTATTATTTTTTTTCTCCAAGGTTGCGGCACCCCCAAACTTTGGCAGCGATGGTGCGGTGAGGATCGCTCGAGAATTGCCCCCCTCTACTTTTACAGGGACATTCAGAATAACACAATTAAGTAAAATAAACTAAAACATAATAATAAAAACGAAATCCCCAGACTCTTGTGTTTGCAATGGATGCTGAGACGATATAGGGTAACATAAAGGGAGGTGGGGAGATGAGGATATTTTTAAAGCTGCATTAAAATATAGTTACATAGTAACATTAAAGGAATGCAACTGTATGTGGTTAAATCAGAGAATTAATTCAATGGTCTTCCTGCAGTCGCTGTTTGGGAATGTGTTAGGAGAGTGAGGAATGGCGTTTAGGGGTTTTGCTGTCTCATATATAACAGCGAGGCGGGCATGAAATGTGCAGATACGGTGCAGCCAGTGTGTTTTAAAAGGTCACGCGCGGCCCTTAGCGTTACCGCCCTCCACAGGAATTCCATCTGAGCGGCTTAAGCAAGAATAAGGAAAAAGATGAGGATTTTCCACACGGCAGCCTTGGGCCCCACGGGGTCTGTTCAGATACGGGATGGGGGGATAGATCGGGGGGAGGGGGGTGTGTTGGATTTAGCGGGTTTTCGGATTTGAGTCGCCCCTTAGAGGTTCGGCCGAGGGTCGTCACAGCGCAGACGGCGTGCTACATTCCGATAAGCCAGCAAGAACACGCCCGCGGCCGGCTATCCATCAGCGATACGGCAGGCGGGGGTCGGCGCCCGTGTAACGCCTGCACTGAGAGGAGCGGATACCCATAATGCTTTGCACCGCGGGAGCGAACGGCTCTCTCCATCTCTGCTGGACACAAACATAGCCTCTGTCTCCATAACCCTTTTCGCTTTTAGTGCAAAGTCACAGAGGACATTAAACCGTGAAGGCCAGTGGAATGAGTGTGAACTATGGAAAATACAGTGGGATTCAAACATATCACAGGCAGTCAACAGCCTAGCGGCCGGCACATATCACTGTCACTGCTTCAGGACCCAGAGTATTCACAGTGAACTCAGAGCAGCTGATGGACCCTCGAGCGAGGCCCTTGACCGGCCCCCCTGCTCAGTCCAATTAACCGCGATTCGTCCCTGATAAAAGCGTCAGCTAAATTGTTAATGCAGTGCGGGCAGTGACAAATTTTTAAAGGGCCGTAACTCTGAACACCTGACTTACAGTAAAAATGATCAGCTTTAATTTGAGGGAATTTACGACCGTATCGAGCGAGACGTCATACAGGAAATACAGCCCCGTAAAACTGATTTACGGCCCAAATACTCGCAGGCCACACTGAGATTAGAAAGCAGGGGCCTGGCGGAGAGCCCTATAGCTGAAACTCTTTAGCGCCTGTGCTTCCTCTCCTGAGCTGTGTGAGCAGTGGGAGAGAGGGCCGGCTGGCGATTTTGGCGGTTGATGATGATGATCAGTCACAGCAGAGCCCCAGGGCCGGAGCCAGGGCCGGGGGCCAGATTGGGCCGGGTGGCTCTAGTGTGTTCCGGTGAGACAGGACCCTCGTTGTTTCTGCGAGCATTTGGGGGGGTGGGATTTCGATCTCCACAGAGAGAGCAGCTGCCCTTGTTTTTCCAAAAATCTAACCCCCACCCGTCTCCACCCCGCCCCACACTGGTGCTACATCCGTCCTGCACCCCCCCCCACCCCAATCCAGCCCACCATCTCTCGCCCTTTCAAGACAGAGAAGGGGCGAAACTCACACATGTCCCAGGACCTCCCGCTTTGTATGTGACCGACAGGTGCAGCACTGCATCATCACAGTTAGGTGGCTACCCCAAATGCCTGAATCAGGGGGACTCTTGCAAAGCTTAAATTCACTGATCACACAGCCTGCAAGACCGACGCTGACCCCGACCCTGTAATGAACTGGCCTTTTGGAATGTTATTTATTCTAAATTCTTTGTAGAAATTCTATAACTCAATTTGTTTTGTGTTACCGGCATCGACCGTTATAACGTTATAACATTCGGACATCACTTTGTTAGATATCACACTTCAAATGGTTTTGTCTCCGTCGTGTCCTTTCAGTCTCTGAAGCTGCCAAAATGAGGCCTTCCACAAGTCCGCAAATAAACGAAACGGAAGATAAACAGTCGGCGAGCCGCAGAAATCAGGCTGTAAGGACGGGGAGTGTGATTAAAGTAGACCTAATCCTGCGGGTCCTGGTGCCCTCTGGGCCCTCAGTAGAGTTCAGCGCTCCTCTCCTCACTCACCCCGCCACACTGAAGGGTAAAAATGAGAGGAGCTAATGCTAGTAATGAAACTTCCTTTACCTTCACTCTCACTCTCGAAGGACCGTTTCCCCTTCCTGCCCTCCCTCTCTCTCTCTCTCTCTCTCTCTCTCCCTCCATCTCTTCTAGTTCCTTCTGCCCTTGAAACGCTTGAGAAGATGGAAGAAAAAGAGGCAGAGTTGAAGTTCTGTAAAAAACAGATTAGCACCCATCGCAAGGGGCTACAGGGGAGAGTGGAGCGAGCGGAGCGAGCCTCTCATAGCCCCACCAGAGCCCAGACTAAGTACATTCCCATCAAACCTGGGGGCCATGACAGGATCAAAGCCAAATAACACTTAATGAACAAAAAAAAAAGAAAATTCAACAAATTTCCAGGCCGTTACCTGGCATAACACTCAAGGGGGGTCTTTCTTGAAGGCGATTTTTTTATTGGGTACATTAACGATCCTTCAATAAAATGAGGAGAACGTCATCCGTACGTACGTCCCTCTGTTTGAACCCATTATACACCGCAATCAGTCTGCCAATCAATCTGACCCCGCCCATGGGCGCTGAGCATTGGCACAGGCAGGGACTGAGAAAGGTGATTTATTCATTTTCCCAAATTTAAGCTGTTCATGAGCAATTTTAATGTGTTTATGAGAATCCTTGGTGAGTCTGCATGTCCTTGTGGCTTGCACAGCCCCATGTGGACAAGTATTAACAAAAACGCAAAATGCTCTCCGGTTCCGCACATCTAAAATGTCACGTACTGTCCAGGACTTAATATACGGACATTAAAATCACGTCTTTCTCCACTCTGTGTTACCTTTTGCTCTTTGGAACAAACTCTTCTACCAAGGTAATGTCGAAGGAAGCTTCCCAAGCTCTTCACAGCTCGCAAACTAAAGCGCTCAAATTTAACACCAGTGGTAATGCACTTCATACAACCTGAAATGAGATTACAAATTGCACAAGAGGTGCAAATGTGAATTCAGGCATCAGGCTGGAGTTGACACATCGCGGCCTGAAAAAAAATGGCCCCAAACATGAGTGTAAATGAGCGGAGCAAGAATTCAAGAAAGAAGTGTTTTAGAAAAAAAAAATACAAATCAAATTCTGGGAAAACCACCAGCTTCCTGAAAAAGCTCCAAAATAATAAAGAACTTGTGAAAAAAAGCAGCTAACGGGTGATGAGTGACAATCTGTCTCTTCAACGAGTGCGTGTGTGAGTGTGTGTGTGTGTGCGTGTGTGTGTGTGAGGGCATGTCTGCACACCTGCTGGCATATGGGTGTCCATAAACATGCGTGTGTGTGCACATATAAGTGTGTGTGTGAGTATGCATGTGTGTGTAGGTGTGTATGTGCGTGTGTGTGGGTGTGTGTGTGCATGCATGTATGTGGGGGCACGCATGCATAGGTGTGTGTGTGTGTGTGTGCGCATGTAATTAAGGGTGTGTGTACAAGTACATATGGGTGTGTGTGTCTGTGTGTGTATGTGTGTGTGTGTGTGTGTGTGTGTGCGCACGTAATTAAGGGTGTGTGTACAAGTACATATGGGTGTGTGTGTGTATGTGTGTGTGTGCGCAAGTACGTGTGCCAGAGTGTGCGCGGCTTTGTACACATGCATGTGCACGTGTATACATGTGTGTGTGTGCTTGTTTGTGTGTGTGCGTGCATGCGTATGCATATGCGTGTGGGCGTATGCGAGCACCCACCAGCAGGACTATAACCAGCACCAGCTTTGCAGCAAATTATCCTGATTACTGAAATAGGGCGCCTGACCGCTACAGGGCCGCTATGACATGCACCAGCAGAATAGCGCGTTACTGAACACGTGACCCTTGCCAACCAGCAAGAGCCCTGGAAAAACCTCACGTTGCACCATCCATCACAAACAAACCAACGGAGGTCAGGGGTCAGCTGCAGACCAGCCCTCACGCAGAAAACCCAACATCTCTCAGTTTGCTCCAGCACAGCAGAGTTAAATCAGCAGAATCTGACTGGCCTCGGGGAGGTGGGGCGGGGGCCAATGGGGTAGGGGGTTGGATATGAAACTCGCCATATGTCACAGCTCCTCAGCTCCTGAACGAGACCCAGCGAGGATAAGCCACGGGTGCAGATCTATTCTAAATTTAATGAGAGACGAGCACCCTATTATCCCATAGAGAGGGATCTACTGGCTCCGCAAGAACACGACAGAGGTGAAATGGGATACACACACACCCAATAATCAACAACATCCCTCCGACAGGAAGTTCACAAGGAGAGAGGAAACCATAGGGCTGTTGAACCCTTGAAATTCAGATCCCCTTCAGTCTACATTCACAGTGACAGACACAGGTTACCCTCAGGCAAAGAATGAAACCAGCCAATGACCTCTTAGTCCTAGCATAATATAAAGAAAAAAATAGCTATGCATTAAGGCGGCTTTATACTTGTTAGACATGTTTCGACAAATACCTCAAAAAAGGCGTGGGAGGACAGATGCTTGTATGCTTAAACGAAGTGGCGGACGATGTCTTGCGGTGCAAACGATCATCTCCATGGTAATTATACTGTAGAATTTATTGTTTTATAACCAGCACATCTTTTCGCTAACGCCACTGTATCTAACCACTATATGCATGATAACCACAGAACTCTCGGTACAGTCCAGCCAATGAAGATGCATATAAGACAATCGATGACAGCGTCTGCCAGTGTCATCAGACACTGCCGACGAACACATTTCCTACAAGTATAAAGCCACCTTTAGTCAAAGAAATATATATATTAAATGCAATTTTTCTGCTGATTAAAAAAACCCCCAAAAAAAACCCATTTTGACTGATCCCATTTCACATCGGCAGATAGATTTAATTTTTTTTTTTAAATGAAGCGGCTTCACTCTCTCGACGGCGTGAAATCCCCCATGTCCCAGCAGCACCGAGGGCCGTCTCACTGAAGAAGTCCCCTGCTGACTCCAGCAAAACATCAAAATGTGCAACGCTTTGCTCCAGGGCCGACCGGGAGAGCAGAGATCTCCACTCACACTGGAGTCCATACAGGAGGGAGGGAGGGGTGTGTGTGCAAGGGGTGCGTAGAGAAATAGAATGAGAAGAGACATTAGACGCCCCCCCCCCCATCCAATCTCCCAAAAACAGGACAAAAAGCGATGGATTTAAAGAGAACGACAGCGAGAGGGAAGGAGAACCAAATGCAGACACTAAGAGCAGGGCTGTCACGAGTGGGGGACTGCAAGATGGAAGCACTTTATGGTGTGCAGCTCAAAGGGCTTCAAAACTGGAGAGGACGCCCCAAAAAATCAAGCAGGCTTGCATGGAGGATGGGCGGGGGGTTGGTGGTGGTACCGCAGAGGGCCATATTCCTTCAAAGGGTCCAGAAGATCGGAGCCACACCTCAGCTGAAGGGAGGTGTGAAAAGAGACACTTTCTTCAAAACAGACCTTTTTTTAAGGTCAGAAGAGACAGACTCGTACAGTGGTGAGAGAAGCAACAAAAACCCAAAGAATCGCTGTGAAGGAAGTGCAAGTCTTGCAGGCATCTCGGGGTCACCAGGTTTCAAAAAGCACCATCAGATGCCTCTTCCACAAACACAGGCTCTTTGGAGGAGTTGCCAGATGAAAGCCTTTTCTGACCACACAATACATAAGCAAGCACTTTGAGTTTGCCAAACGTCATTTAAATTATGACTGGAACAAGGTGCTTTTATCAATTGAGACCAAAATTTTGCGTTCCTGTCAGATACAGCATCAGCATGTTTGGCTTTGAAACAGAGATGCATACAGGAGAAGCACCTCATACCCATGGTGAAATATGATAGAGCGTTAGTCATGGTTTGGGGCTGTTTTAATTCAAGAGGTCCAGGGGCATTAATTAAGATTAATGGCATCATGAATTCCACCAAGTTTCAGGATACTTTGGCTGACAATCTGGTTGTCTCCGCCAGAAGGCTGGGACTTGGCCATAGGTAGACTTTCCAACAAGACAATGACCCAAAATATTCCTCAAGATCCACACAGAAATGGTTCTGTGACAGCAAAATCAACGTATTGCAATGGACATCTCAGTCCCAAGACCTCAGTCCAACTGAAAACCTGTGGGCGAAGTTGAAGAAGGCAGTTGATATACACAAACCTAAGAATGTGAAGGATCTTGAAAGGATCTGCTAAGAGGAATGGGCCAAAATGCCCCCCAGATGTCCGCCTTAACCTTGTCAAGAATTACAGGGAAAAAACTCTATGCTGTTTTCCTTGTATTGCTTATCTGTATTTTTTGTATCCTTTTTGTATTGTTTATGCATTGCCAGTAAGCGGTACCAGTAATTTTGGAGCCCACTGTAAATTTACAAAAACCCCTTGACACCCCATTCAGGCATCTTAGGGAGTCTGTAATACTGTCCTATAGCAATAGAGGGAGCCAGCAAGCGAATTTTCATACTGCACGAGTTGGATCAATAACGATAATTTCGTTACACAGCAAGCCAAACAAAAGCAAACTGAAATTACAAAAAAAAGAATCCTTTGGAGCTCCAGAAGCCCACCTCCAAAATTTTAGCCCAGACTGAATTCACCAACTTCATTTGTACCAGCATCATAAATGCAGAATCACTCGACATAACATAAAATCGGGCCCCCTAATGCATTCCCTATATACCAAAAACTAAATGCGGAAAAGGTCACCAGTTCAGTGGGGAGTTTAGTAACGACACAAAATTAAGTTGCAGTACACCGGTGGCTAAAAAGTGGGTTTTACTAGAAGGCTTGCAGCTCTTTCCTTATTCGCATTCTGTGCATATTACCCGATCCTCCGATCAATACTGGAGTTAATCGCCATCCAAAGAATATGGACTAAGGATCAATAAGTTCCCTGGGACACGGGCGAGCTGAACTCATTTCACACTCCGAGCATGCCTTGCCTGATTAGCCCGCCGTCACCCAAGATGCTTCATATGATTGGTTGCCCTTGGAAACCTGTGACAAATACCATTGAGGCCAGACTTCTTGGAAGAAAAGGGCCAGAGCAGTTTATGCAAGAAGCCCTTGTTGAGTGAAGGGTTTAATACGCGCTTAGTTTTACTTGCAAAGGAGATTCAATTTGTGGGCGGATGTGTTCTCCACAGAAAGCCCTGTAGCGGCTCTGTGAGAAATTCGCAACACAAAAAAAACTGCGGCAAAGGGTATTAAAGCCTGTGAAAACAAGCCGAAAGATTAAACCGTACCATTAAGTCAGCTTAAACGAGGCTAGCACAGTGCCTGCATGTAGTAGCCTACCCTCCAGCCCAGTGTTCAAAAACTAGCACCTTCTACGCTGAACTATTAGCTTATTCGTTCAGGCCCCTATTTCTCCCTGCTTGCAATGATTATTAAGAGACCCTAATCAAATCGGGCATTCTGAGTGGGTTCCATACGGAGGCAGGAAACGAGATCCAATTAATTCAGTTTCAGCCACGTCTGTTGTTTTTCCTTCTGCGGTTGCTCCAAATCTATCTGCAGGGGTGCTCGTTTTTATGGATATTCATGGCTTGGGAACAGGGGTGAGGCAGGAAGCAGGCTCGGGCTGCGTCGCGGCATGTGATGAATGCGTTAGCGTAGTTGTTTTGCGGAGTGGCGAGATAATAAGTTGGTCTGGTCTCTGAGGCTCCTTCATAAAACACGGTGTTTATGAAGTCGTATATTCTCCCCGGCGAACTCGCAAAAAAGAAAAAAAAAAAACAAAAAAAGGGTTCTGCTCCTTGGCGCTGCCAACGTCCTTATTGAGTCCCACCCCCATTCCCGAAGTTTACGAGGAAAATTTTGATATATGTGTGTTGTTTTGTAGCCATTGCAATAACAATTCTTCACACGCTTTTTTTTTTGGGGGGGGGGCAATAAACAGGAACTCTCCGAAAATCATGAAGACTACAGCATCACACTGCCAAACAATGTTTTCATTGGACTAATTTTTTGCTAGAAATAAAAATGGCAGTCAAAGCTGAATGTCTGGGTTCTGAAAATATTACTAAAAGTGATTTCATATTGCAATGAAAACAAGATGGGACCCTGAACTGACTTTCATGACAGCAACTAATATTTTGTCATAAATTTGTGATCTCCTGATAACTGCATTTTATCGGTTTATCATGTGACATTTGGCCTGAACAATGCTCCCTCTGTAAAATGAACTTAATTTGCTGCTGAAGCCTGACAGATAAAGAAAGCTATAATTTAGGAAAAGAGAATGTTCCTTCAGTCTTTGCAATGGCTTGCATTCAGTGACAGGTCCATTCAAGGTTCTGACCAAAAGTCAGGGCTTCAGCTGGGCCGTCTTGAATGGCCCAATGCGTCACATCACACACTGAGCGCAACGGTCTTTTTGCTGGAAAACCCAATGGACAAACAGGCACCATTGCTCATGCTCTGATCATTCACGTGGACCGATCCCAAAAATACCCAACACACAAATCCATCGGGAAAAACCTCTTCTGTAGGTTAAATCCCTGCTAATAACTAAGATGATTGGGTAATGCACAGAGGTATTCTGGTTATGAGGGCGCAAAATTCTGCCAGCACACACACAAAATATGGTGTGTGTGTGTGTGTGTAAGGCTTTTGGATGCTTATCTACACTTCTCAAAAACCCTGAGAGATGTGTTTCCCCCAAGCTGGCACTATTACAAATGCTACCTTGGGTCCTCATTCTAAATAAGGTCAAAGGTCACCTTACTTTATTACTGCATTATCTAAGGGGCATAGTGTGATCCTGCCAAGTGGAATGGAATCAGTTTAACCACTTCAAAAAAAGATAAACCTTTTAGAACTAGGGAATGGGGGGAGGAGGCAGTAGCTTAACAGAAAATCTCATTAAGATTTTCATTAATCCAAAAAAGGGCAGACATTATAAAAATTCTCAGCAGCACACAACAAACACAAGAGTCAAACTGTCAAACTGTACCCATGATAAAAAGGAAACAGGAACTGCATGGAAGACTGCCAAATGGACAGCCACCCACTAATAACATTCTTCATCTGTAACATTTCTGAACCTTGTAATTTTTTTTGACTTGCTTTTGTTTGTTTGTCTTTTTTTTTTTTTTTAAATGATTTTAAGTTTTGTGTAGTTTCCAGGGCTGCGGGTAAGTGGCCAACCAAACCAGGCTCCCACAGAACCGCAGCAGCGGAGAGGCCTTACACCTCTCACGGCAGACGTCCAAGCCAGAGGAAGATTACACAAATCAACTGAAATTATCAACTGGGGGGGAAAAAATAAAAACTAAGAATTATGACAGACGTCTCCCCCTTAGCAGCCAACGCATATTGTATACCTACAAATATATAAAACAACCAACCAACCAAAAAAAAAAAAAAAAGTTCAAGTATTCAAGTTTTTTAAATATATTGAATATCCAAATCACTTCATGTCAGCGACTCAATCAGTGTGCTAGCTTCTTTAACTCCAAAACAGTGCAAGTCGAAAAAGTACTACTGACACTTTTCCTACACACAATGAATCTTGCCTGTCACTTCAAAGCACTGATTCCAAGACCTTCCACTCTTGTCACATTTTATATTTCGTGTATGCGTATGTGTGTGTATGTGGGTGTGTGTGGCTGTGTAGTGCTTGCGTGTGAGACTTTGTGGAATTAAATTAAGCGGCCCGGACCTATCCCCCTTTGGAACACAGTTAGGAGAAGAGGTCAAAATCCTTCGATTTTGGGATGTCTGGGCTCCCAGGCAATGGCAGGTCTTGTGCACGTCATGTCAAGCCTTGAATCTCATCATAAAGTTAAACTGAAATCAAAAAATGCACATAAGAAAAGAAAAGTTCAAATGAGAAGGAAAAAAGAACACAAAAATCCCTGTTGGCAAACCACCACACCACGGAACTTCTGATTGGCCCAAACAAGTAAACCGCTTCTCCTCCCACTACCTCCCCAGCCAATGAACTGTCATTTTACCCTTCACTCAACACACACAGCCCCCTTTTCCCACCAATCCTAGGATTCTTCACAATGCACGGCAAGCTTACCCCCTCCGACACCTCGGTCCTCTCAAAGCAGTGCTGATCGCACATTAATATCTATTGATTTATTATAAACATCTCCGCACATCTGGGTGTCTGTTTTTTTTTTCCATCGATTAAGATTTTGTTACTTATTAAACTCCGCCCCCCCACCCCCCCCCACACTCCTAAACTCCCCCCCCAGTTCCTCCACTGGCGTGGGGTTGGAAAGGGGGTGGGGGGGTTGCAGGTCCTTATCTGTAAACCGGCAGGCGGATGTGCGCGTGCTGGTGGTCCAATAGCCTGGGCACGGCCACAGTCTCGTAGCCCTTGCCCAGCATCTGCTCCTTGATGCAGGGAGGGTGGATGTCGTTGATCAGGTACTCCAGAGACTGCAGGCTGCTGCTCAGGATGGAGGTGTTGCACAGGCTCTTCCCAGGCAGGCTGCAGCAGACGCCCCCTCCGCTGTCCATGGTGGGATGGTGGTGGTGGTGATGATGGTGGTGGTGATGGTTGTGATTGTGGTGGTGAGGATGGGGGAAGCTCAGGTCTCGGTGTCCGGTCCCCGGGCCCCCATTGCTGGCCCCAGGGAGGTCCTGAGGGTTATAACAGTCGCTGTCGGGGGTGACCAGCACGCTATTCCAGGGTGGGGCGAAGTACTGGCCGACCGAGAAGTTGCCGTGCATCCCCACGCAGTTCAACGGAGAGGAGCTGACTTTGTCGAGCCCGCCTCCGCCAGCACTAACCAGAGGCGGATAGGGCCTGGAGGACACCGGGGCTCCGCCCCCCACCAACACCCCTGCCCCGCCCCCTGGCACGCAGGTCTCCGGGGACTTGCTGATGGCCCCGCCCCCTCCGCTGCCGCCGCTGTACATCCGCAAAACCGCCTGCTGCTGCTGCTGCTGCTGTTTCTGCTGCCACAGGATGTAGTCCATGCCGTCCACGTACGCGCCCGCCTTCGCCATCGCCATCTCCGCCCCCTGAGCGGGCAGCACGGCACCCGCGTACGCCATCCCGCCCTGCGTCGCCATACTGACCGGGAAGCCCCCGCCACCGCCTCCTCCGCCGCCCGAGGAGGCGGAGGAAGCGGCCGTGGCGGTCGCCGCGGTGACGGCAGCCTGCTTCGAGGGGCTGGGATTGGTCGTCGGTGGGGCCGCCACCACCACGCCCTGGCACACCTGCTGCAGGGCCTGAGCCTGACAGTGCTGGTTAATCTGGTAAATGATGCTCTGGATTGAGGGAAGGTTGGACTGGGGGGGCAGCGTCAAGCCCCGCCCCCCGGGGAGGGGGATCACCGAGGCCGCCACCGTCACGTTGGGTGGCACCGCCATGCCAGGCGCCTCGGGGGGCTTGGGCGGACCCCCGTGGTACGCCATCTGCCCATGCCCGTGGGCTAAAGTGCTGTTAGCGGGGGGCGGGTACGGCGCCACCGCGATTTGGGCCGGGGAGAGCTTAGTCCTCCTGCCCTCGGAGTTTTTGAGCACGCCCTTGGCCAGGGGCGCGGACGAGGCCTTGACGATGGCCAGCAGGCCCTGGTAGCCCCCCGTGTGGAGGTGCGGGTAAGGGCTGTACCGCTGGCCGGTGGTGTCGTAGCCGTTGACGGTCCGGTTAAGGTGCTTGTGTTGCGGGACCCTGATGTTGGTGGGGAAGATCTTGATGGACAGCGGGCTGTTGGCGGTCTTCTGTGCGTAGGCGTCCAGCTCGGCCACGCTGGGGTAGCGCGGGGAATGTGACGGAGCCGCCACCTCACCTACGAGAAACAAAAAAAGAAGAGCAGAGTTTAGGAAAAGACTCAGAACTCCTTAAGCCTGGCCCACACCAACAGATTTTTGAGATCTTAACCTATGTTTAGACGTGAGAGACTCCACATGCTGTATAACAACATATAATTGTACAATTCATAGTTTTCTGGTCCTCTGGTTTGCGGAGACTACACTCACTCAACGACTGGGACCTTACACCACGTTTAATATTTCTGACGTGAAATCTGTGAGGGCCCGACAGGCTTACGAAAGATCTGTCGATGTGAAACACACCGTAAACACACCCCACACCACAGGAGAATGGGGTAAAATAGCCTGCAGAGCCATTAAAAAAATAAAATGAAAAAATGGGACTTTGCGTTAGATTATCGGAAGAAGAGGCATCAGGGCCAAAATTGGGTGAATTATCCTGTGATTTGAGTCCTACTTCACTCACACACTAAGTGACTGGCAAGGAAAAATACTCCCTGACATATACTGTAGCATAACCGTGATGAAAGAAGGGCTTTGTGCCCAACAAACTGGGTCTTTCCTGCCACTAAAGTACACCGAGCACTCAGGGTACTAAAGAATTAGATTCTTTAGAAGAAAAAGCCTGATTTTGAAACCCCTCCCTACAGTTTCTGCCTTTTAGAACATGACCCAGAAAGCTACTGCACACTGCGACCTCCCTCTGTGTGATGAGATACTTCATAATACCTGTGTGATATTCTACATGATTAATTTAAAATTTAAAAACCAGCGATAGTTGTAAGCAAGGGCAAAACCTTCCCCACAAGGCTCTAACATCTTTTTTTCCAAGGAACAGGAGTTCAGTTGAAAAATAGGATCTCTAAAAAGCCTTGTGCATCCGACAGGGCGAGCGAGATGTTTTATTCATGCCAGGCCTTCACTCCCTCCATCCCTCTGAACAACAAGCTTGTTCAAACAGCCGAGAATAAACACAGAAAATTAGACAAAAACACAAAAAAAAAAAACCGACGAGGAGCATCAAATTCTGGCCTCCGTTTGCGGCCATGCGCCTCGCAGTAAAGCCTTAAACCTGTCGTAACCGCGACAGAGAGGAACAAAAATACAGAATAGGACCTGGCGGGGAACAAAGAGAGTGAATTTTCTGCTAATATGGAAAATGAGTCGTTTTTCCGGGTGCTTCCGGACCCTCTCCAAATCTCAGTCTTTCTCATCCCTTATCCCTCCACGCGACCGGCTCATCCCCTAGACAAATGCGTCTTTTTAAAAACTCATTCCGTGGAAGGAGGCACCTCAGGCAGCGTTAAATCAGTGCTTTGTGAAATTAATTCTTACGCTTCTTTTTTTAAAGCCCAAAATTGGGCTACCCAGGGAAATCAGGAGCCGGAGGAGGAGAGGGGCACAGTCTTAATTGCTGTAGCACAGCTGAGATTTATTAAGCGCCCCCTTTTCTCGGTCTGACCCCCCCACCATCCCCCGGTCATGTGACTTCCTCAATTATTCAATCAGAGCAGGGCTACAGAGATCCAGCTCATAAACCTCCACAGCCCCGACCTCTGGGCATGCTAATTCAGCCCTGCTTCGGAGACAGCGGAGAGTATCGCAAGGCCAGCCAAACAAAGCGGCAGGAGAACTTGGCCAGCCGTCTAGTCACCCTGCCTTCAGCGACTTTGATAAATCCATGATGATGTCACCCACGCTATAGATCAGGTGACCCCCAAAACCAAATCTGTTCACCTACCCTCTGTGGAGAGTAACCATATCTGAATTGGTCAAAATCCTTCCACTCCTTCGATGCGTGACAGACAAACAGACAGACCGAAGGACAATCACAAAACAATATGCGTCCTGCATAATAATAATAATAAATATCACCAGGCAGAGGAGAAATAAACAGACCCACTTCTTCCGCGACAGATACTGAATCCAAGACAGGCTGAAAGGTCCAGGTCTACTGTTTTTTCATCAATCATCTTGCAGCAAAAACAAATTAAATATTCAAGCATAAATGTCATAAAAATTGTGCCATGTAGAGTATATTTTTTCAGTGTAACACACAGAAATCTGAAAATCTAAATGCAGTGTACATAATCTTATTCTAATTCACTTACATTGCGGCCAAGGACAGACAGCATGCTGCAAATTGCTGAAAAGATGCATCTTTTTCCACCTCATTGCTTCCTATATCGGTCACAGGATATTACAGGTGAAAATAATATCTCGGAAATGCAGGAATGTGAATTTGAATAATTCATACCTCCTGGTTCAAATTTACAACAGTTATTAGTGTCAGAATGACCTTGTCTAAATGCAAGCAAATAAAAAACATGTTTGAATTTTCACTCAGAGAATTTTTCAATAAGCGTGGCCTTGCGCTTGAAGACCGAGCCTGCACGTAAACAAGCATGTGGGCGATGCAGGGTTTTAACCGACATAATTTATAGGTCACTTTGAAGCATTGCGTTTCGAGTCCTTTCCAGCGGTATTCTAAACCCAAATATGGCCTTGTTTTGAATACAAACGCAAACAAATGAAAGAAATGTTAGGATGAAAGAAGTGTTTTTTTCCTTATCTACACGGCAACAACAGAAGCTATTTGTCTCACTGTGTTTCATCGAGTCCGGGAGGCGTTTTCACTAACCTGCTTCCCCACCAGAAGGTGAGAGAAGCCGATCAGAGAAAGGATGAATGTTTTTAATTAACCTATTAACTGCAGGCTATAAAGAGCACACAGTGTGCCTTTGCACGTGAACAAATTGATATTATATTGCCAACGGTCCTGGGAAGAAATGAAACAGAGGAACTATGATCAGATCATTTTGCAATGTGCTAATGTGCAAATGTTGCAGTCATGCAACGCTCAACTCAAATTACAGGTGCTCTCTCCGCTGAAATTTGACCTTAATTTTCCATATTGCCAAATCGGAGAGGGTATTCTAACAGGTCAAGAGCGAAGATGATGGACTAGAACAAGAAGATCAATGCAATGCTCATACCAGCCAGGCAGAGTTACATAATTAAGATGGACGCTGGAAGCATCGCAATTCTATCTGGCCGCATACAATGTATTTATCTGTGAGTGGAATATTGTTTAATGTTACCCGATTGCTGTTTTTTTGCTAAAGCTCGCAAGAACAGCAATCAAAAATCATGAAGTGTGACATCCATATCAATTAGCTGATGGCAAGAATTCTAACCATCTGCCGTTCTATTAATTCTCTTCAGAAAATGCTTCTGTCGGTTAGTATTTACAACCATTTTAATGACCAAGACAGTACACTAGGTTCATATGGCCAATCTACACACACTGAAACAGACATACAAATGTACATGTGTGCACAAGCACGCACACACACACACAACCACGCACACACACTCTTCTAAATCCATGTAATATTCACATTTAAAGTGTCACGCACACAGTCGCCAGCCGACTGGAGCGAAGACAGAGTGAATTCTCAGAGCCTCAGCCGCTGAGCTCTGGGGGCAGAATAACCGTTAAATCTCTGCCCTTGAGAAGATTTGGTTGCCTGGCACAGGAAACCCTCTCGGCTTATCCATCCCTGAAGCCCCCGCCGCCACCGCTATACCGCGACCGCGCCTCGCACGACAGCGCTATACCGCTCCGACTTCACAGTCTGGCAGGGTAATAGTTTGAGGCCGCCCCGACTTCGAAATTCAATTCCGCCGCGATAAAACCAGGTCACGCACCCATATCGGCCCTTATTTAAAAAGTCGAAGCTTAACCAGTCTGAAAAGAAGTTTAGAGGAGGGAAATGGCAATCTCTATGGGCCCAATGCGAGACTGAATTGGGGGGGCAAGGCATAGGCCCACGCAGAGATTGGATTTAAACTACATTATTCAGGCAATTTCATGGCTACTTAGCTCACTGCTACAATAGGACGGGGGGGGGGTTGAAGGAAGGAAAGCGCTTCATTTACAAGCAATAAATCAACTGCCGCAAATTACTCGCGCCCTCCTAAAAAAATGACACTTATATGCAATTTTTTCAGACGAAGGAAAAAAAAAAAGTGCTAAAATTAACCGCTATAACAACACAGTCAGCAAAAAAAAAAAAAAAAGCGGCAGCGATCTGAAGAATACAGGAGTGACGGCTACAAAGCGCACCCCCCACATCACTCCTTTTTCTCCGTAACACGCTTTCGCTTTAAAACGGGCTCGGCATCTGGGCCACTGCGCCTCATTTGTCCTTCCCATTTGAGCTTGCGATGGGAGTTTTATTTCAAGTATCCAATGGGCCTCCAACTGTGAAAATGATTAAATCTACAAGATCCATCTCATAAAGGAAATAAATTGGGCGTTTAAGATGTAGAGAGAGAGGGAGGGAGGGAGGGAGGGAGAGAAGAGAGAGAGAGAGAGAGAGAGAGAGGCCTTTTCTGTGTCAGAGCCCTTTTTTTTTTTACCCATAATGCCAAATGTATTTGCACAGCCAATCAGCCACTGGGGTGCCTTCCTAAAAGTACCAGCAGGAAGTTGGAGCTCGCTCAAGCCTTGGGAGGGCTGACAGGGTGCAGCTCATGACCTTAGGCCTGATCGTCACGCAACAGGAAGTCCGAACCACGGAACCAAAACAAAACTGGCAGGCCATTATGATAGACTGTTCATTGACAGTCAAATTCACGCTCTCCCTCAGTGGGGCATTTCTCCTGAAGAGAGTTTGTTATGGCCGTCTATGGGATTGGCGTGGGTCACAGCAGCACCTTTAATCTTTAGCAGGAGTCTTAACCCAGGATACTGACATGATCTTGGGTTGGTGACCCATTTCCCTGTATGTAAGAGGGTCTCCTGTATGTACAGTACAGAGACACTGGCCGTGTGCTGAGGGCTCAAGGGTTTTACCTGGTTAAGACTGACCTAGAAAATCAGAGGGTTTGTCTTTTTTTTTTAGATGGATCTGAAGAACAGGGTTGCGTTTCCTCACCCTTGCAGACCAGCACCAGAGAAAGCTGGCGGTACGATATCAGGTCCAAAACCAAAACAATTCTGTGCACTCAAGACAGCAGGGATTCCCTTTCATTAAAAAAAATAAAAATAAATAAATAAATAAATGAAAAGAAACATGGCCGCGCCCCGACGCTTTGATGGATCTGCAATGAGGCGGACGAGCGCGAGGCCTGGCGGCAGACCCACTTAATCCGCTCCAGAAAAAAAAAAGAAAGGAAAAAAATGAAAAGCACGCTCGTTTCAAAGCGCCCGGCCAGCTCTCGGCCCGCGTCCAAACGGAATGACAAATTCTCGTCGCAAAACTCGGCTCCTCGCAAACATCTTTGATCGTGCTGAAGTTCAGACGAAAAAGGGGTAGCGAGCACCACTGTGCCCCAAGGACCCCCCCCAACCCCCATATTCCCATTAGTCCTCCTAATTACCCCGCAAACACCCCCGCCCCAACAAAAATGGAACTATAATTGAGGAGTCGCCAAATTAGCTCAACTCAACTACACGCGGCACAACATCAACATCCTGAGCCCAGCTACTGCATAGCTGCTCACCTTCCCCTGCGCTTTTGCCCGGCCCTACCATAGTCCATCCGCTGCTATTATTTGTAAACATTCAAAGCTTCAAAATGCTATCCTGGCTTCAAACGGTTTTACGCTTCACAGGCCTGGGGGAGTCAGGAGCCTTTCAGCTCCGTGAACGCATCTCGGCTCCACTAAAGGTCGGCTGTTGTTCGAAGCTGGAACTGCAAAGGTGGTGCCGAGGGCCCAAACAACAGGCCCGGGTCCACTTAGAGTCCAGACTTCCGCAGCAAATTTCCATCTTCTTCAAAAGGTCTCCTGTCGCAGGAGCTGGTACTACTCCCTCCATGCTCTCTCTCTCTCTCTCTCTCTCCCCATTTTCTCTCTCCCTCGCTCTTTCCCTCCCTACCCCTCTGGCGAAAGCCTCCCTTCTCATCCCAAGCCACGAACATCTGCCAGAATGGCAGGAAGCCTCCCGTGTTTAATTTCCTCAGAATTCGGGTTTCGGAAATAACGCTAAAGGTCATTGGGGCGAACGCCGCTTTCAGCCGGCCGCTGCTGCATGACTTACTGGCTGCAGCCGCCGGCGATGGCAGTTATGAATGCCGCGCAGATGGCGACCGGTGATGAATACGCCCCCGGCACAAATTCTGGCTCCTCGGACTGCTCAGAGACCCGAGATCACCTGGGCTTTTCAGCAGCTGCGGTTATTTGCCAATACTGGCACAGGCCTTCCTCAGGTCAATGTTATTTTTTAAGAATCAGCCAAGGGTTAGCATAACCTAGCAGGGTTAGCACAGCTGTTACTGTTAGAATATCAGCACTTCATTTAAACATTGAGAAGCTTGCAAAGAGTCTATTTACACCTACATTCACCCTGGGAAGGTCCACTGAGAACTTTTTTTAAGGACACCAGTGAAGAAATGCCAGCTGGCTAGAACAGTTGCAAGTGGGAAGCAACAGAGAGAAACAGGGGTGAAGCCCTTGGACCAGTTTTGGGGTTAAGGGCCTTATTCAGGGGCCCAACGGCAGAGTTCTTCCCGACTTAATCTCTCCAGATCAGGTCAGAATCCCCATGAGGGGCTTGAACTAGGAACTCCAAAATTACCAGTCAAGAAACCTACTGCAACTATGCCCTGCTGCCCCGTCTTACAGAGGGACAGAAAAAGCCAGGCTGTCAGACACATTTGCAGAGACTTTATTTGCATGGTCATCAAGCGTAAAACACACAGCAGCAGGACAGAAGGAAGCAGCTTGTACAGCCAGTTTCAGATATACGGCTCTTTCAACATTCAGCCAGAGATGCGCTGGATCTAAAGCACAAAAACCGCTTCCGTGTCTTCATTACACAGGAACAGGGACGGAGGGGATAATTAGCGACGTGACCTTCGCCTCTAATCAGCCAAAGCCTGAAAAATAAACCACCCCCCCAATGTGACATGGGACCGGCACTCCAAACGACATCCTTCATTAACAGAGGGAACAAGTGCAAGGCCTGCGCGGGTGTGCGTGCATGTGTGCGTGTGCGTAAGTGTGTGTGTGAGAGAGAGTGTGTGTGTGTGTGTGTGTGTCTGTGAGAGAGACAATGTGTGTGTGTGTGTGTGTGTGAGTGAGAGAATGTGCATGTGTGTGAGTGTGTGTGTGTGCGCGCACGTGTGTATGTGTGTGTGTGTGTGTGCGCGTGTGCATGTGTGTGTGCGTGTGTGTGTGACTAAGTCGGCATGGGCATGGCCTGACACGGTGAAGAGATAGGATCTCAGGTATTTTTTCTCTCTTCGGAAAAGAGGGAGCAGATAGCCCCACGGATAATCCTTCTATTCCGAGATAATTCCGATTCCCGCATGGAAGCGCGGCCTCGGAAAAGCAGGCAGCTCCACACCCCGCAGTCTCCTTCACGGGGGGCTGTGCTGTCCTTGGGGGGGCCGGTGGGGGGCTGGTGAGGGGGGAGGCTGGGGCACGATCCTGAACACTCAATTAACACTCCGCTAATTAGCCACAGGCACACACAGAATTCTGATGAACTCATTTCGGAGTTTTGCCTCTGTGTGTGCGTGCACGTGCGAGTGAGTGTGCGCCTGTGTGTGTGTGTGCGTGCGTGCGTGTGCGTGTGCGTGTGCATGTGTTACTTGGAGGGCCAGGGAGAATATAAAGAGAATAAGCCTGGTTTAGAAAAAAAAATCCATTAATTTCCGAGAGAAAGTTTTTATCCTCGCCTTCTTAAAGGCGTCTAATTGCATAGATGACAAAGGCCACAAAGCAAGCGATGCTCCAGGAGAGTAAATACAACTGAGGAAAGAGAGGGAGTGTGGAAGAGAAAAAAAGGAGAGATGAAGCAAAGGGAATACGCTGGAGAGAAGGATGAGTTATCAGTGTAGGGAGGATTAGCGATTGGGTCCTTCTGACCCAATCAGAGAGCAGCACTTTACTTCGATCACTGCATACAGCCACATAACATCTCAGCAGAAGCTCCAAATTTATGAGCCAGAAACAATAATATTGTCCTCGCAGTTTATATGTGTTTGCGATGGCGGGGAGTCATTTTGAATAAACAAAGATCCATCCTCTGCTCCTTGAATTCCCAAACCACAGGATTTAACCCTTAAATGCCCCCGTGACAAATTTGTCACACGATTTTGAGGGTTGTCAAAACCACTGACCCCACATAAATTTTGCAACCTAATGCCCATAGTGACATATTTAGACCATCAGTGCTGCCGTCCGATGCATAAAAGTGGAACTGACACTACACTGGCTGCACCAGCTAACCTTTCCAATATGGCCGCCCCCATGGTGGAATCCACACGATAGATCAGCACCCATTCATCACTGTATAAAGTAGACAAACAGGTAAGCTAATGAAAAATAAGCTATGCCTAATACTTAAGCTATATGTCAACTGTTTTATCATTCAAGTCATTTTAGCAATAAGGTCCCCCAAATGCCCACTGTGACATATATGTCACAAAACTAAAATGAGGTCAAAGGTCACCAAAAATTTAAAATTGCTATTGGGTTGTTATTAGCCCCTCCCCAGGACATTTTTACAGAATACATAGATTTTTTCTTTCAACATTTACTATAGTTGGGCATTTAGGGGTTAAACACCATTAATTTTTTTTTTTTTTTTTTCTAAGAAAATTTGGCATCTCCAATCCCACCTGAATCTGGAGTGCCCAATCCGAGACCTATGTACAAGGCTTGCTCGTATGCAACCCCTGTTGCCAGCTCAGGAGAGAGAGACAGTTCGCGGCTCACCTCCGAAACACACGCCTGTCAGCCCCTGCATCTTTACACTCATTGATCGAAACTATCGCAAGTTCAGAACGAGGGCGGAGGATACCTGGACATGAGCAAGCTCAGAATCTCATTGACGAGCGCCCAGCTGGCCAACAGGAGGCGCCTGAGCAACGAACAAGGAAACCATTTTTAATTTCCCTTCCCAGGAGTCCCCTCACAATTTGCATTCCTACAGCGCTTTATCCAAACGTGCGCTGTTCTGAAAAAGCTGCCAACCACTGCTGGTTGGTACGACCGGGGATCGAACGCGCCGTAGTAGTCACTACTGCACCGCAATTGCGGCGCCTTAACAGAGTGAGCTAACCCGGCAGCCCACCATGAAAAATTTAAGCCGGTAATTAAAATCATTCAAAATGCTTCATTGAACTGTGTAAAGTTGAACATATGCATCCAAAAAAACACGAATGTGAGAGTGACCTGGAGGGGAAAAAAAACACATCTCCTCCAACATAATTTATCAGATCAAGATTTCACTAACTCTGCCTGTGCTGGACAGTGTGGGTCTGCTGAATGTGTGCTCGCTGTTTTGGTCCAATAAACATGGAACACATAGAGGAGAACCTTCGTGCTGAGATTAATAATAACAGTAGTAATGGATCTGAGGCTTACACCTGGAATGAGTTAACGAAAATGACAGAGTGGAAAACTAGTTAGACAGCAGCTAAACTATCCAGCAATCTAGCAATCTACAACTGTAATGCCCTCAATGGAGCTAACTTAGGTCAGGCAAGCATTGGAAGATGCAATGTTAGCAATAGCACTCACATCCCCATTAACACTCGATGTAACTAGCTAGCTAACTGTAAGGTACAATTTGATTCTAATTGTCCACGCAGCCCTTTTGCTTTATCGTAGCACTCACTATTGTGGGCGGGGTGTATTTTGACTTTCACTGCCAGTGGATGTGGAATGAGATCCATTATGATTCGCTGGATGCAAATGAGGTTTGGATGATGTACAGTATGACCAGGGCTCCCTGAAACCCAGAAGACGAGCCAAGCAGAGAAAGTAGGGAAAATCGATAGCATATACAGTTAGGTCCATAAATGTTTGGATAGAGACACCATTTTCATTGTTTTTGTTTTGTATGCAACCGTGTACAACTGCAAACCTTTTCTGTGTTCACATTTAGATGAAATCATTAGGGAATAAAAAACACCAGACTATAAAAAAAGCTCAGCATTGAATTATCCAAATAATTTTGGTCCCTAAAAAAGGAGGACCTCTTAAAAATTGCCGGAATTCCTACCCTGTCCAGTCCACACAATTCCTGATGTGTTAATCCGCACACTGAATGTCCTCACTTTGAACTCATATTGTTTCATTTCAACTCAAATTTTTTATGCTCGACAACTAAAGTAACAATAACGTTGTCAATGACCAAATATTCAAGTACCTAATTGTAACGGTACAACCTTTTGCCTAAATTATGACCAATACATATAATATTGTGGTAATTTAAGCCCCTAATACATGTTGAAAGCGACTGAATGTGCAAGAAAGAATCATAGTCCTTTAAACTGAACACATTAGCAGGTTTTAAAAGCATCAGCAAATCACTTGCGAGTGTAAAGAATGTTACAAAATATATTCAAAAACCTCAAGAGGCAAGTTTGACAAAAAAAAGAACTCACGTTTCATAAGACGTGTGTGCCTACAGAAGGCTTGCATGTCCGGTGAAAGCAGAGCTGTACGAGACTGATCGGCCCCTGTGACTAGATCCTTGAAACAAGACCGAATTCATAACACAACAAGCTGCAGCTCTGGGGCCCGTTAATCTACTCTTTCCACTGCAGTCAAGCTAATTATTACATTTATGCCTCCCCTCCGGGCTCCAACCTGCCATTTCAGAGCCTCATTGACATGTAACTATTCAAGCTGATAAATCATTAATGGCTAAAATACCAGCCTGGAATATTCAGCGCTTCACACCAATAAAAACCTTAAAAGTATATAAGTTCAACTTTTCTCAATTGTAAACTCACAGGAGAAAATCGGAACACTTTCTGGCAATGACTGCGATTATGTTCAGGGGCCTAAAAACAGGAAGTGACACGTTTTCGCCGTTACACTGGCCCCATTAGCGCTGCGCACAGTAGCCTCTTTGCCTTGCTGCTTGGCGCTAATAAGATCAGCGTTCATCCTGCTTCTTCCTCTCCCTCCTCCAGCGCGGCGGACGATGAAAGGAGCACTTTTAGCGGCGGGGAGGCAGAGGAAGTCTCCGGCTTTGCATCCTGAACAATACCTGCCCTGTGCTAATGGAGGTGTCATCTGGCCCAGGCCTGATTAGTCAGCGATTAAAGCAGGGCCTCCATCGCCGTGGCGACCGTCTGGGCGAAGCAACAAAGGACCCTGATAGAGCCAGCTGTTTAAGGACCCCCCCACCCCCCACCCCTCAATTAACCCCCACTACTGCAGTCGCTGCCCCCTTAATTGACTATTGCTCACACAAAGCAGTGCTACCGTAGGCGATGGGGTGGGGAGGGGCGGTGGTGTGCGGACCCCCCGCGTTTCGGCCTCTGAAAACAGGGAGGAGGGAGGGGGGGGGCCCCCGCTGCCTCGTCTGTCCGTCAATCAAAGAGACAGCTCGCGACGGGGGCTTCCCGTTTGAGCGTTAGCCGAGAGCGTGCTCTGTTCAGCAGCCAGCCAGCGGGATACCGCCTCCTGTGGGAGACGCGGAGAGTACTGTACGCTCCGCACGGGCGGGGCCACGCCGCAATTCATCAGGAAAAAAGAAACGAAAGCCGATTAAAGTAACAAAACAAAACACACTTACAAACACACACACATCTCACACACACACACACACACACTCACTTTGATTGGTGTTTTCAGGACAGTCTCAGTAAAATTCACGGGGAAACCTCATTCCGGGGGAGAACTGATGAGCGCCGATTAGCCGTAGCCACATCAAGCCAACAGACAACCACTCCACCAGCAACTGGCCGCAAGCAGCTCCATCAGCGAGGCCCGTTAGGAAGGACACAACCAACTGAAAATGATTCAAACTGACCGGCCTTCCACACACTCGAGGCCCTATGAACCAGGGGTAGAGGAGAGGGTAGCTGAATAAAAATTGTGATTTTTGGGCAGAAGTGGTGGTCACATTTCACATTGCAGACCACTCTAGCCCCAACAGGGTAAAACACATTAGCTACATGACACATTTATGCTGGCAGACGCTTCTATCGAAAGCGATGTATGGTAAACACACCACAGAGCACGAATAGGTGGAAAACCCAAATCAGGCGGGTAAAGAGGGTGGGACAGAAGCTTCCAGACTCATTAGCGTTGCTCTGAAGCCTTGTCCGGATGAGGAGAGGCGGTGGGCGGGACTGAAGGCGAGCAGCAAGAAGCCCATTTGCCAGAGTAACTGCCTGTTACCGGGTCAGTCAGCCTGACTGACAATTTCAGCCCTGACCAATAGCAGGGCAGTTAGTGGGGGGGCTGCATTTGAACAGCCTGCTGTGATCACTGCTCTATTCCACAGAAAACGATTATTTGTCCTGAGTTTTCGAGGAGAAATTCTAACTCCACAGGCGACTGGCAGACCTTCATTCAGGGCCCAAACAGAACCACAGGGGAGAGTACAGAGAATTCAACCTCGAGGCACAAAAGCTCTAAACTATTGGCGCTACGTATTTACTGGGGTTTAGGTCTGTAATTCTGGTTGTTGCTGCCATAATATACTCCTCTCCATCTCAAATACTGGGTAAAACGGCATCAAAACACACAGACATACACCAGGGTCATTCCATATAATTTCAACAAGTGGCTCCCGCACAACCTCTTCAGATTCAGCTGAAAGTTTCAGCACAGTAACTACGACATATTTAATGAACCCATGCCAAATTTTTCTTGGATCATGCAAAACATTTTCGAGTTACTGACTTTTAAAGTACACGGGTGCAAGTCGAAAATTTGGGGGCTTCATTTTTTTTTCATTTTTGAGTCCTCATAACTTTTTTTGATAGGTAGATGAGCCAAAAATCAGACCATCCTCAGTGAAAAAAAGACTGCACTGAGGATGGTCTGATTGCAATTTTTTTGCACCGAAATCTATATTTTTGGAAATATGTAAGTTTGATAATAGAGCTATGATCTTGCACTGATAAACACGCACTTTGGTAGCACTTTGCACTTTCTGATGTAATAAATACCTAATTATTTTTTGTATTGGCTATTTTGGTGTGCGAGTTTCTTTTGATTGATGGACCCATTCTCTAATCGTTGCACATGCTGCATTAAGAAGAACGCAGCGCGTTTTACTGCTGATGACTAATTTTCATTCATTGGAAAACGTGTTCATCAAGCAAAATGATTGACAACAGGTCAAGAATTATCAGCGCTCATTTTAACTTAACAATGAGAACTGGCGACACCTGATTGTCCTTAGGATTTTTGTAGTTTATGTAAAGTCATTTTACATAGGTGTGGCGGCTTTTTTTTGCCATGGCGGTACGCCACGATCAATTACATGTAGCGGAAACCCTGCACACACTTGTACACACACACGCACACACACACACACACACACACACACACTCGCCTGCACACAGAATGCCTGGCTTGAACAACTGGTGAATGTTTGGCTGTGTGAGAGATGATTTCACTCATCAACAGCAGCGTAGCACTTCTGAATCAGCAGCTGTTTTTACGGTCTCAGACTGCGTCCCTCATGAACACAGCCAGACCAAAACACTGCAACAGGAGGTGTGGAGGACCCTGCAGAAACGCTGCCTATCCTGCCAGAACCATAAAAGAAGACAGGAGTGTAAAGAATCTACATGCCGAACCTTACACCCAAATTCCAGTCCAGTCTTTAACAACCGCCAAGGGGGTGACGAAAGGACAAACTGCATTTCAAAAGCAGGGGAAAGGAGGATGAATGTGAACAAATGAGGCCGTGATTGCAGACACTTTACAGCCCTCTCCAATCGCAGCCATGATCCCGCACAGGAGGAGGGGAATGTGGCTTTCACTCCAAAATGGATTTTGTCATTAAAAGCTAGAGGCTTGGACAGGGCCGCCCAAATTTAATCTTTTATTTCATTAAGGCCAATCTCGTCCCCAGACTCAGTCAATTCATTTCCTGCTTTTACCGTTCGCACAGGAGAGAGGGATGGAGAGAGAGGGGGAGGGAGGGAGAGAGAGAGACAGAGAGAGAGAGAAAGAGAGAGATATAGACAAAGAGGAAGGAGAGAGGGTTGGGGGGTTATTGAAACCACAGCTGAAAACCTCAGAGACCGTTTTAGTGAGCTTGGAAGCCTTCAGTAATGCACGCAAAATTATTCACACAAATAATTAAATAAGGCTCCCTAATGCATATTATATTCAGCATTAAATGAAAACCCAGGGAGGTCAGCAGTTTAAAAGTTAAAACAGGTTATACTCTGGGCCAAAAAAGAAAACAGAAAGAGTAATCTGTTTCTCCCTTCTCTGGATTTCCAGAGCCTCGCGCTGGATATTATTGTGGAGGAGACGGGATCTGTGTTCTGGTGGAGAGCGGGGTGGGCGGGGGGGTCATCTGTGAGATACTGGAGCCCAAAGCACAGAGATTCTCAAATAATTGTATTAATTTCCTTGGGGGGGTCAGTTTGCTGGGCTCTTATGAACTAATAATACAGGTCAGAGTCTGGGGGTCCTGTAGGCACAGCTGATGATGACAGCAGAGAACAGAGGAGCAGTGAGGAGGATTTATACAGAACACACACACTCACACACTCATACACACCCACACACACTCATACACACAACGGAGAACAGAGGAGCAGTGAGGAGGATTTATACAGAACACACACACACACACTCATACACACCCACACACACTCATACGCACAACGGAGAACAGAGGAGCAGTGAGGAGGATTTATACAGAACACACACACACACACTCATACACACAACGGAGAACAGAGGAGCAGTGTGGAGGATTTATATAGAACACAGAAACACACACTCTCTCACACACACACACACACGCACACAGACACACTTTCACACACACACATACTCGTATACAAACACACACACACAAAATCTCACCCACTCACGCTCGTATACACACACACACACACACACACACACGCCAGACTGACCCTCCCCGCTCCTGCACCAGGCCCTTTCACTAGACCTCACTTCCTGTCGTAATTCCGAGTGTCATTTCCGATGAGTCTGGATTTTTCCCCCCAAAACCTGCTTTGTCTCCTTCATCTGGCCTCTCTCTCTCTCTCTCTCTCTCTCTCTCTCTCTCTCTCCTCTCTCTCTCTCCTCCCTCCCTCTCTCTCTCTCTCTCTCTCCCTCCCTCTCTCTCTCTCTCCCTCTCTCTCCCTCTCTCTCTCTCTCTCCCTCCCTCCCCCTCCCTCCCCCCTCTCTCTCTCTCTCTCTCTCTCCCTCCCTCCCTTACTCACTCCCCTCTCTCTCTCTCTCTCTCCCTCCTCCCTTACTCCTCCCCTCTCTCTCTCTCTCTCTCTCTCTCTCCCTCTCCTCCCTTACTCACTCCCCCCCCCCCCTCTCTCTCTCTCTCTCTCCCTCCCTCCCCTTACTCCTCCCTCCCCCCCCTCTCTCTCTCTCTCTCTCCCTCCCTTACTCACTCTCTCTCGCTCTCTCTCTCCCTCCCTCCTCCCTCCCTCCCACTCTCTCTCTCTCTCTCTCTCCCTCCCTCTCTCTCTCTCTCTCTCCCTCCCTCCCTTACTCACTCTCTCTCGCTCTCTCCCTCTCTCCCTCCCTCCCCTTACTCACTCTCTCTCGCTCTCTCTCTCTCTCTCCCTCTCTCCCTCCCTCCCTTACTCACTCTCTCTCGCTCTCTCCCTCTCTCCCTCCCTCCCTTACTCACTCTCTCGCTCTCTCCCTCTCTCCCTCCCTCCCTTACTCACTCTCTCTCCTCTCTCCCTCCCCTCCCCTCCCTCCCACTCTCTCTCGCTCTCTCCCTCTCTCCCTCCCTCCCTTACTCACTCTCTCTCGCTCTCTCCCTCTCTCCCTCCCTCCCTTACTCACTCTCTCTCTCTCTCTCTCTCTCTCTCTCCCTCCCTAACTCACTCCTCTCTCTCTCTCTCTCTCCCTCCCTAACTCACTCTCTCTCTCAGCCCCCTGTCTCTCTCAGAGTAAGTGAGTTTCATCAAGGGGGGGGGGGGGGCAGCTCGCCGGGTAAAATCACCTCAGGGCGAACACTTTATTATCTGTAGTCGAAGCGTCACCACAAATACCATTCTACACACACAAGTGTCACTTTCCATTAGTCTCCGCGCGCAGCGGTATTAGGCGAGCCGGCAAGCTCGGTCGATGGGGGGGCGGGTCGGCGGTCTCAAAGCGCCCCGCGGAGGGAAAAAAAAAAACAAACAGCGTGGGAAAACAAACGTGAGGCCGAGACCGGAGCACGCAATCTCGCCCCGTCAGCTCGTCTCCGGATTCACCGGGGGCGGCCATTACAGAGGCGCAGTCTCTCCGCGCCCGCCAGCGCCCGACAGCCATTTTAAATGGGATTTGAGGGTGGGGGGTGGTGTATTTTGACCCTTCTGTGTTGCCATCCTCCATCTACGAGTATCAAGTGAGTCCTGCTCATGCTATCAGCTAAGAGAATGACACAGAATGAGGGCACAGTTAATCTTTCTCCCGTCTCGAACTTGATCCTTTTGAACTTGCTAAGTGTAATCACACGAGGAGGGTAACAAACCAAATTTGCAACAAACCCCCCCAATGCTGCCACTCCAGGCTACACCCCTGAATCAATGTTTGTGGTTCGTATTAAGGCCGCTTTGTGTTAAAATGGAATGTAAATTTAGCACAGTGTGCATTAGCCTCAGTGAGAATATCAGGAGGGGCAGGATTGGATCTAGGGCAGTTTGTTTACCCCCCCCTACAAACATCGCGGAGCGAGCAATGCACTGAAGCCCTAAAAACCCCATATCAGAGAAAACAAATACAGAACGAACCCTACCGAAACGAGAGAGCAACGAATTTGAACAACCGTTACATCCAGGCCTTGGAAAGAAAGAACACACACTTGCTATTTGCTCTCGTTGCAGTGTGCCACCATTGGGAGGGGGGTTGGGTCTGGGGTGGGTATTAATTTGGGTTGAGGGGTGGGTACAGCCCCCCCACACAGCGCTGATGAACCCATTGTGCTCTCGGCACGGTCCAGAAAACAGCGCTTTATCAGCAAACAGCTAGCCTCAGCACCGCCGCTCAGCCGTTATGGCTTGTGACTGGCACACCAGCCTGTGTTGTCATGTGCGATTAGAGCCGTGCTCGCGAACCCGTGAACTCATTCCGCTGGCATCGCGGCACCGCGCCCCCTGCCCCCCCTAAACCGCCATCACCCCGCCCTCGTCCCAGATCACAAAACCCACCCGCCGAATCCCAGTGACAGATTTTCATCACAAAACACGACAACAACAACAACAACAAATAATGCCTGGTATTGTCCTAGCCCTGTTACAAAGCGGAGGTTTAGAGTTTGAGCCACCATTTTGAATCGCAGGAGCTGTGCCGACAAAATGAAAGAGCCCCGATGGGCCGGCTTAACAGTAACAGCAGTGACGTCCTCCCATACAAATGCACTGATTCACTGATAAAACCCTGAACCCGGTACGCAGGATGGGGAATAATTTGGTAACAGCGCCAGGAACTACTGCAAAGGGCCTCTTAGGCAAATTATCATGAAGTACATATTCCAAACAATAATGCATGAATATATGAATAAAGAAAACCAGTGGATGGTTCTATTTAAAAAGTGAACATGAAAAAAAAAAAAGACTCGCACAAATGTGAGCACACACACACACACACACACAAAGCTGCAGAGTCAAACACTGCCATTTGAATTGGCATTAATTTCCTGATAATGACCCTCTCCCTGTAACCCTCCGGGAGGTGGTATTTGCACTCTGAGGGCTTTTTAAGAGACAAAAAGGGCAGGCATGCAGGCACACTCACACATTATAAAGAGGAGCAGCGGTGGGAGAAATACCAAGTGATGACTGGAGGAAAACAGACTGGAGGGATGAGATAACCGAGGCAGGATGATGCCAGAAGAGTGCACAAGTGTGCACATGAATGTGGGAGTGTGTGTGTGTGTGTGTGTGTGTGTGAGAGAGAGAGAGCTGGTGTGTGCACCCGTAACAGCGTGCGTGTTTGTGCGTAAATGCATCTGCATGCACTCGGAGGCGTGTGTGTGCAAATGACAGTGTATACCATGAGAGCGTACACATGCGTGTGAGTACGTACGCATGTGCATATGTATGTATTACAAGTATACATGCACTTGTGTGCGTGAGCATGTGAGCGAATGTATGATTTACTGGTTACGGTTAAGGTTACGGTTCAATTTAGCGATAGGCTAGGGTAAGGGTTGAGCATAATTTGGTTATAGTTAGGGAAAGGCTGCATGGAATGAATGAATGCAAGTTATCATAATGTCCTCACAATATCTATACAAGCATGTGTATGCATACAGTATGTGTGTGTGAGTGTGTGTGTGTGTATAGAGGCGGGGGGGAGGGTGGTGTGTGAACGAGGAGTAGCAGAGGGATGGAGGTAAGTGGGGAGAGATATGAGCCTCAGGGCTGCCTGGGGCTAACAGAGCCCTTCTGTTCCATCATTTAGAGACAAGCACCGCACTGATTCACAATTAATATTTCATACTGCAGAGAGAGAGAGAGGGAGAGAGGGAGAGAGAGAGAGAGGAGAGAGCTGGGAAGAGAGATGGACGAGGGAGATGAAAACAGGAAGAGATGGAGTAAGAGAATACAAGAAAGAGGGGATTATAGGGGGTTAGGGAGACGGAAGTGGAGCACCATTTAGTTTTCCAATAAACAGAAAAACTCTTTCAATGATTCATGTCAAAACAAAGTAAAGAAAAAAGATTTTATTTATACACACTTACACTAACTCACCTCTGTATGTACGTTGTATTTGTAATATGTGCTTGCATCTATTTGGAAATGTTTATTGATGTGCACATTAATTCCCATTACAGAATAATATACTGAAATGAATTTGCATCAAACTCAATCCACAAAGAGAACGAAGTTCAGCTGGGGCGATCCTGACCTGTCTTCAATTTTCAGATCCGGCAAAACCACTTAAAACTAAAACCCCCACCACACGACTTAAAAGCTTAGACGCTCCGAAAACCCAGGGCTGGGCACGAGGCGCAAATGGAAGTCTGTTGATCCCCGTTCTTGCTTCATTAACCGGGACTAAGCGCCAGACAAACTTCGGCCGAGCTGGCCCCCCGAAGCAGGCCGCGAGCGAAGCCAGGACGCTCAATTTGAGTGCCCTCCCAAGGCTCGTAAGCAGCACCTGGGGGTCCTGCCCTCAGCACATTACCCAGCTCAGATTGACTGCCGCAGACAAGCAAGTCACACTAATTGATGTTAAAGGTCCCGCAGGAGCAATGATATTAGCATTGCAGAGCCTGTACATATTCCCTCCATCTCTTTCACTTTACAACCCCCCCCACCCACCCCTACCCACCCACAGCCCGCACAACCCACTCACTAGGGCTCTTACCGCCTATCAACTCATGCAGCTTCTCTGCCTCTACTTAGATAAATCAACTCTTATTCTGCTTTGGAGGAAGAAAAGCTTTGGAAGAGTGACTCGAATATGCATTTCAATTAAAGTGATTGTCATTTCGCTATTCCCAGTAAGCAAAAGAGGCACCGCGGCTGCAATTATGTGTATTTTCTTCCCGTTTTTAATGTGGCTCGGAGTCGCAAAGTACCTCATTAGTATGACTGTAATGTGCCTTGACAACTGGGGTGGAGTGCGGTCAACAAAAGAAACAAAAAACAAAAAGTGCACTATAAACGTTAGCCTTTGAAAAAAAAAAAACAAAAGAATGGGTGCATTCACGACAACGCATTCATTCTCCAGCGCAAATGCGCCCTTTACCGCCTATTTGAATTCTGTCAGCTCAGCCGAGTCGGGACACATCTGGGATTTCGAGAACTTTGACAGCTGCGCGAAGGCAAAGCAAATGTCACCGGCGTTCGAGGCCGGGGGTCACGCCACGTCCGACGGCTGAACAGGGCGGAGCTGCTCGCTTCAGGCGCTGCCGCGGGCAGCTCCAACCGAAATCGCGGCCGGCCCCTCGAAACATATTGGGATTCGTGGCACGGCTAACGTGCACCTGGGCGATCCAAATGGCAGTGAGTTGGAAGGGAGGAAACTCAATTTCCCCCTGCGCTGCTGTCGCGGCCAAAGCACAAGAGCCGGCAGCGTCCCCGCAGCCTTGCGCAGGAAGCCCCCCGGCCCGTAACAAACGGCCTGTGTGTCTGGAACAGACATCGAGAGCAGGCGCTGACACACACCGACGCGCCCAGCGGATATATCACGCCGCAATTCTGCTGCGGCAGCACCGGCAGTGCCAAGAGTTTGGGGGGGGGGGGGCTAACCCAACCCAACCCAGGACAAAACGCTACAGATACCTGTTCCTCTTATTCAATTATACAGAAAAAAAGGCTAATATAATTTAGCGAGAGTGAGTGACAGAAGTAATTAATTAAGTTTTGACGTTTGGGTCTAATTAAAATGTTTTTTTTTTCCTTTTCTTTTTCATTACTATCCGCTTTTGCAGGTCCTCGTTTCGGAGCGGCTCTCTGGAGTGCTATTCTCAACTGTCACGCACATAAAACCGCCGTCAGCCTCCCGGACGAATGGGAAGACAGAATGGCAGCGTGGGCGAATTGTCAAATGGTAAAAATTTAAGGGATGAGGGACGGGGGTGGGGCTTTGTGGCAAAACCAAGCGCAGTTCAATCAGCGGATAAGGTCAACTGTATGCAGATTATATCGCCTCCAACACCCAGCGCCCCCGTCTACCACCCTCCCAAAACCCCGCAGGCAGGCGTCCATCTTCCTCAAGGGCTCAAACGCAATCAGGGGAAAAGGCCGTTATTTCAGCTGCCACCGTTCACCGCACTTACATATTCGGCTGAAAGTGTTCCTTTTTCGGATCAGAAATTGAGAGAAAGAGAAATAGAGAAATAGAGGGACTATTAGTACTAACCCTGTCAGAGTGCTATGGAACACTATGGGCTAAAAGCCTTATAATTTATCGCAAAGCCTGTCATTAAGTATTACCAAGCTTTGGGTCATCTGTAAATGAACTGATAATTCTTTTACTCAAGGAAATCACCAGTCAGGATTACAAAACATTTTTCTTCCCTTAATTACCGTTAGAAGTACGGAAAAGACGACTCGTCATAAATACTGGTGGTGGTTTTGGAACACAAACACCGGTACCTGTCCCAGAATGAAAACTCCAACGTGTTCTGTTCCAGCAGGATAGACTTGTCTTTGCTCTAATTTGAGCTAGTTAGGGATGAGATGTGTTCCTAAATGCGCCACGAGTCTAGCGGTGCGCTCTCCTCGGAGGCCGAGAATAGACAGGACTACAATTCCCATGTGACATGCTGTCATGTTTCCTCCCACTGGTTACTGCGGAAACCGCTGGGTGAACATATCAGGCCTCTCCATCAAACAAATGAGGAGACGGAGAGGAGAGAGGGAGATAATGATGACGTCTCTCTTCGGGACATGTCTGGCTTTGATGTCAAAGCCCTTTCACAGCACCTAGCGACCGGGGTCCAGAAATATTGACATTTTTCGTCCATGGATAATGCCTGCATAACTGAACAGGTTCTCTATGTCGTGACAAACCGTAGCACGCGATTGATCGTGTACTTGAAACATAACAGAACATTTACAAAAATTTACTTAATCTTTTACTACTGTGTTCGCACTATCAATTATGCGGTTACTGGAATTAAAATGTTGAAATAAAATACAATGTTGTGACATAACATTTGACTCCAATTAAGATGTAGACCAAAGCATAATTTATGTATTCCCAAAAAAATCATTTCCTTATTTGGAACGAAGCTCAAGGCTGACACACAAACTGAATATTAGATGAATATATGAACAGTGACGGGGGAAATTGTCAGGATATCCTCAAAGATAAAACAAAAATAACTGCTGGCAAATAAAATGGCCTAAATTGGCTAAATAAATCATCGACACCGATTTAGATGTGCTTTGTTTGGTAATATAGCAGAAGTGATAGTTTAATTCTGACCACTGGAATTTTAAAATAATGATGAATATCTGCTAATCAATGCCATGAAGCTTCTGGAAAACACAATACCCCGGGTAGCCATTCCTTATGTTTGTTTTTAATTGTCCTAATGTTTTACAAGGTAAAGATTTTGAGGTTATGAAATAACAGAGCAACAAACGAGGTACGTTTACATTGGGATGATCCGTTTGAATTTCAAGTATATGTGTGAAGTTATTACAAGAGGATTAAATGTTTAATTTAACACACAAACCGTGACTGCCGCATCACCATTGTTCTTCAAATCCTGATACTCCCTGCAAATGGCATGAACATCGTTTTTAAACTTTACAGGCTGACTCTTAGCAAACAAGTGGGCACTCATTGGTTGGTTAGCGAGCGAACTATCCAAGTGCAAAACCTATTTCTGCTATGCACCAATGAAGACAGGTTGAGACTGGCAATGATAACATTATTATTAGCCCTAACATTATTCAGGATTTTTTTTTAATGATAGCAAGTGTTTAATTAAAGGTTTCTGGCTACACTATAATTAAAGCCATGTTTAATATATGCAGGATTTCAATATTAGCAAAGTTGTCGTATAAATATTGTGATGACCACCATATTGAAAAATATCAATTATAGCGATGTCACTCGACACTAGTATGAATCAGCAGTTGGGTTCTCCATGGCCACACTAAGCCACGCCCACCCATGGCTAAAGGGTGATGTCATTGCCCCGGATCGACAGGTGTTTTCAGAGCCAGGGCGCACTGAGGCGACGGGAAAAGGACTGTGTCTCTGTCCTCATCCGTCCCGGGACAGACGCTTCGATGAATTGCTCACCTTCTCCGCACTGCAATCAGACCCGCAGTGGGAGCAGAGACTGACACAGCAGTCAGAGGGCGAGATGGCCAGGCCAAGCCAAGCACGACCGCTTCATGCGTGGCATTTCCAAACATGCGTACATCTTCAAGCTCCTTTACAAGAGATGGAGCATTAATCCCTCCCAAAGTTAAAAAAATAAGTCTATTTAACCCTTCGCGTCCTGGCGGATGAGCTGGACTGGGGAGAGGAGGAAGGTAAGAGGACACCAGTAACCCAACGAGGAGAAAAGCTCTTCAGGAACCTCAGTGGGCCCTGGAAAAGAGGGTGTGTGTTTATTTGGAGGGGCAGAGAGGTGGTGGGTTGGGGGGTCAACCCAAATATAAATGTTGGGCAGTCAGAGGAGTACTTGACCTGGCCCACTGGCACACTATCCTTCACCCCTCCCCCTTCCTCCACTCCCAGAATGCCCTGGGAGCAGGCTTCAGCTGGCGGGCCGTAGCAGAGCGAGGAAGACCTCCCAGCGGCGAGACGATTCGGCCGCCTGCGCAGCTCTGACGGCGGGCAGCCGGGCGTGAAGGGCTGGGAGGACGTGAACCGCCTCGCCCGGACGATCTGGCGACGCCAGCATAGCAGTCTGCTGCGAAAACGCACTGCGAAACGCTCTGGAGAGCTGCGGGCCCACCCCGCGTCAGCGAGGCGCTACGCCACACAGAACTGTGAGATAAGGCCCCTATGACCGAGCGCGGCATGCACTTTATCTGAGAGAGGGAGGGAGGGACTGAGAGAGAGCGTAAACCCGAAGGAGGGAGAGAGAGAGAGAGGGAGAGAGAGTGAATGCGAGAGGGAGGGAGAGAGCGAGAGGGAGAGAGGCGACCAGAGGAGAGAGAGGGGTGATAATGGGTGTAAAAGTGAGACTGTGAAAGAGAGTTAGAGAGTGACAGAATATTTAAGTGAGTTAGAGAGGAGAGATAGAAATTGACGATGTGAGAGAGAGAGAGGGAGGAAGTGAGAGAGAAACCAATACAGAAAAAGAAAGAAAGAAGCTCAGTGGGTATTATTTTCAAAGATATCTAAATAAACATTTTGAAAAGAAAGGCCTTTATCTCTCTCTATAATAAGGGGCTTTTCTCTCTCTCTCTCTCTCTCTCTCTCCCTCTCCCCCTCCCTCCCTTCCCCTCTCCCTCTCCCTCTCCCTCTCCCTGTCCCTCCAAAGACGCCATCAGTGCTGATCACACATAAGAGGGGCGTGTAATCCGGGCCGAGCGTGCGAGAGAAAAGGCCTTGCTGGACCAGGGCTATTCAGCTCATCGCTCGCGCTGATCGATACGGCGATGATGGCTGTCGGTTCGGCGGACGAGACGGGGATTATTAATAATGGACAGGGGCCTTTCAGCCCAAACAGAGCAGCATCACAAAAGCCTCGGCCACCGTCATCATATCCCCGACACCCAGGCTATTACCCACAATGCACCTGGTAAAGATGAGGGGCCACATTATTATCACAGAGAACCCGGGCAGTTAAACAACGGATTCAGATTTTCTCTTCTATTCCGAGGGGAAAAAAATTGATCATGGAGCAAAGTAGGGGTTTAGAATAGCCCAGTTCTATACGCAAAGTCATCATTTCATTGATGGAACCTCGCAAAAGACAAATAAAAATAAAACTAAAAAAAAAAACAATAGAACAAAAAGTGACCTAATTAGTCAATTTTTTAAAAGAATGACTGCAGTGAATTTTGACTTTACAGCTGAACTCCTCCAGGTTACTCCCACTGCAGTCCTCAATCTCCTATACACCTCTTATACACACCTTTACTAAACATCTGCAATACACTTCTTCTACATACTTCAAATGTACAGCTCTTAAACACACCTCGACTACACATCCTCTGTAGTGTACTGTCGACTGCCTGTACACCTCCTCTCACCTCCTCCGTACCTCTATACGCCACCTCTCTCCTTTCCGGAGAGTGTGTACATGAGCTCCCATTTCAGCTCATCGCCGAATTAACCCTCCAGTGTGTGTGTGCGTGCCTGTGTGTATAGTGGAGGGGGGGCAGTGGTCTATAGGCTGTGGAAGTCGGTGCTCAGACTCCAGTTGTGTTTGGGTTCGCTGCCCTCTCTGGGGGTCACCCGGCCCCACCGCAGTCGCGGCTCCTCCTGCCTCATGTAGGGCAGCGTCACAGATGGAGCTGGGGGGGTGGGAGGGGGGGGGTACGGGCTGATTTAATTAAGGCGGACAGGGTCGGGCGCTGGGTCGGGTGCTGACGAGGGCAACACACACACCCTGAACGCTAGGCTAAGATTTATAACTCCAGCAGAGCCAGGCATTCCTCCTCATTCACATCCAGCCCGAATGAAAAGAGGCTGCTCCGACCACGCTAATCCAGCGTGATGTTATACAGGGCAGGTGCTCAGCGGCTGTTTAAAACGCCCAACGCACACTCTCTCTCTCTCTCTCTCTCTCTCACTCTATCCCTCTTTCTCTCTCTCTCTCTCACTCTATCCCTCTTTCTCTCTCTCTCTCTCCCTCCCAAATCATTCTCTTTCCTTCCACATCTCTCTCCCCATCCCTCACTTTTCGCCCCATTCTCCCTTCCTATCTGTCCCCTCTGCCCCTCCTATTCATCTCCCTCCTCCTCTCTCCAAATCTCTCTCCCTCCCTCCATCTCTCTCTTTCTCAAGACAATTCAATGAGCTTTATTGGTCTGACATACAAATTGCACATATTGCCAAACCAAACATGGAGCACATCTCTTGGTTTCCTGTCTCTCTCTCTTCCTCTCTTTCTCTCACTCCATCTCACAGTTCCCCCCCCCTCTCTCTCTCTCTCTCTCTCTCTCTCTCTCCTGCATATGTGTGTGTGTGTGTGTGTGTGTGTGTGTGTGTGAGAGAGAGAGAGCGAGCAGTGATAATGGAAACGTCCCCTGTGCCCTGCGTCTCTCTCTCGTAAGCCTGCGCGGTCGGGGGAAATTGATTGTCTGGAGAGCTGATCCCAGGGCTTCCAGCTGATGGCACAGGCAGTTAAGCCCTGTTTTATTGAGGGTATGAGGGATCTTTAATGCTGGCCGCGTACATGAATCCTGCAGGCGCTCCGCATCTGTACACTGCACGCAGGGCACCCCCCTCCCCGAACGACACCCTCCCCCACCCCCTCACAACTGCCCCCACCCCCCAACCCTGTCCAATCACCACCGCCATCATGCCATTCACGTCCTGTCCTTCGCCCCGGGCTGTGTGATCTTACACCGACCGTTGGGAAACGCTGATACAACGTTCAGTACTCTTCTTCCTCAGCTGACAGGTACATGCGAGTTCCAGAGTATCCATGGGCCAGACAGTTAAGCGTCCAGTCCGATTCCCCCCCCTCACTCAAGAACTCACCCAAGCTGCAAGCTCTACCTCCTGGATAAAGACTCAATTTGCAAACCCAGCTGGCTGGGACAAATTACTGTGAAGGATTTATACTTTCTGAGCCTGGATTTGCAATATCTGGTCAGAAGATAGGCCAACACTCAAAAGTTTGGATGAACGATTTTCACTTAAAGGGAACCTACTATGCTAAATTTTTTCAAGTTAAAATATTCTTCGATGTTTAAAAGAAAAGTTAATAAACTTTTTAGCAAATCAAAAAAAAACAAAAACATAAAATTCCATAATTTCAAGGCAATTTGATTCCTGTCATTCCTAACCCTCTGAAAAACAGACTGTTCTGATGGGCAGTCTCCTCTTCGTTCGAATTGGCCAGCGAACACAGTCACCATGTCAACAAAAACAATTTCATGATCCCCCAGCTGCTGGCTAGTCTATAAATACAGATGACTGCATAAGTAGCTAGTTTGCCATCCATTAAACTACACAATAAGTATGAAAAGGAAGCTAACGTCTGCAGGCTAAGCAAGCATGGTCATTACATTCACAGAAGTGCAGCATGCCGTCATCATAACAGTTTTACTACAACTGTAATTCAACGTTATGATCCGTAACTAGCGGTGGGTGGGGTTTGGGAGAAGCTGCTTGTTCTCCATTGATCCCAGCCCAGCCTCTCATTGGCTCTCTTCAATAAGGCTTGAGAGGAAGAGGGCTAATCCTGTAGAAAGGAGTGGAAGGGAAAATCGATTAAGGGAAGGGGTGGGCAACCTCAATTCGCCATTAACCAACCCTGACCCCACCCCCTAACACACCCTTTTATGCTAAGGCCAGGCCTTCTGTAAAGGGAAGCGGCAGGTGTAATGGCGGGTAGAGTACAGCAGCTCAGAGTCTTGACCCGCCGGCATCAGCAGTGGCAGGGGGCCGTGAGTTGAGCAGCTAATTGGCTCGAGCTGTTTGTAGGAGCAAGACCCCAGCCAATCAGCATTGACCTAAAGCCAATCAGGTCTTTAATGCTTTCCAACTCCAATTTTCCAAGAGCGGGGGCGGAGCATAACATCCAAGAAGATGAAAAAAAAAACACTTATTCTATCTCACCCAGGCCAAATACTGATCTTAGGCGTAAAACTAAATTGCATTTTTTTTTTCCCACGCACCTCCTTCCTTTAAAATTGGTTCACGGTGGAAGGATAAAAATGTCCGAAACTAAGAACAGACACTTTTGAAGGCGAAAAACGGCTTTGTTCAATTCCAAGGCTCCACAGCAAATGAACAAGTTAGTGAGCGAGCGAGTGAGTGCGTCAAAAGCATTTAAGTAATCTTAAAAAAAAATTTCCTCAACAATGTTTGAGGCTGACATGACTCCTAATTCTTTTTTCCAAACATCCACATATTTTAGACTCAAGAATAAAGGAGTTTCAAGGTTCCCTAAGGTTCTGGCTACGAGCCACGTTGTGAAGGTAACCTTAGCAGTGTATTCAGACGCTGATGTGGGTGAATCAGCACTATAAAATAAACACACAAGATTCAATTAGCCAGCTAAGTAATTAGGCTTGTAGTACATCCATTTGACATCATCCAGCCATCCATCCATCGGGCTCGTTTATCCCCGGTTAGGGTCGCAGGGCGCTGGAAACTAATCCACAGTACATAGGGTGGGCGGTGAGAGTAAACCTAGGACAGTCTGCCCATCAACTGCAAGGCACATTATATAAACCTTCAAGATTTTAATACAGTAAAATATCTAGCTATTGGGCTCCAGATAATTAAAGTGACAGATCTTGAACAACCTCAGCTTGTGAAGGGTTAAAATTAGAATGGCTAAGATCAGAAAAAAAACCCAACAAAACCACACTGAACCCCACACTGCTCCTGATGTGCAGGCTAGTGCCTTGCACGGCAGCCTCTGCCATCAGGGTGAATGTGAGGCATAACTGTAAAGCGCTTTGTGTCATGTGACTAGAAAAGCACCATATAAATGCAGTACATTTACCATTTTTTACCAAAACATTTAGCTTTGTGAAGAACAACTGCACCATATTGCCAGTATACATCAGTACATTTAGTCTGAGGAAGAATAAAAAGCTAAAATGTCTAGTTGCTCCAAATGATGATGAAGATTATATATAAACACAAAGGAGAGGAAGCTGCGATTTGATAATCATCCTTTTCCTGAAGAAATCACATCTATAAGCATTGCCTGGCCCTATATAAAAGCAGCAGCCCATGATCTTCCCCATGCATTTCTGTACAGACACATTCTGGTATGTTTTCTGAACTCCAGATAAATCAGTAACAGCCTGCTGTGCAAGAACATTATTTCTGATAGCCCTCAGCGTACATCTCGGAGCGCACACAGTCCCCGTCCTTTCCTCCTCTCCCATCACGACCCTTTGCGAAACGACCGATGTCGTTCGATACGGGGCGGTGGCGAGAAGGGGGAGGCTGAGCGGGCGGGGGTGTTGGTAGGTCTATCGCGAAATGGCCCCTCTCGTAAAACAGAACTGCTCTCGACCTTTACGACCCTGTTAGGAACATAACTCGCGGCCCGTACTGCTGGGCCAGACACTGTAAATGTTTACGGATTCCCTCTCTTTCCAAGTCCCCATCGCTCTCCCTCTCTCTCTCTCCCCCCCCCTCTCTCTCTCTCTCCCCCTCTCTCTCAGGTCAGGCCTCGAGCCGCTTGCGCAGTTCTAGCTCAGCGAGCCCCTCTTGCTGACTCAGCAGGCCAAGATGGCCCCTTTCATCCCAGGCGGAAGAATAGGGGGAAAAAATAAGACAAAAAATTAAGTAAAATAAAATCCATGAGCGAAAACAATGAGTTGAACGATGCCCTTGCACAACTTCCCTTGTGCCTGTTCGTTTCCGCTAGGACTGTTGCCCTTTGTTTATATCACCATGCCCCCCCCCCCCCAAAGAAAAAGTAATCCCCATGGCAACATTAAATCGCAGAAACGACACCTTAACTCCTAAACGCAGATGTCCGGCTCAGCTTTACAGAGCGAGGCGAGCGAGAGAATAGGAGGCTCGGAATCTGTGAGCCTGAATTATGTAGCTGCAACAGTAACAGGCGAAGATCTGTGATCTGCCAGAGGAGGGCTTGGTGGTACCGGCATCAGAAAAAAACTGCCACACTCCAGGGATTTCAGCACACTACAGTTTCTGAGGTTTACAGAGCAAGGTGCAAAAATGACAAAAAACCTCAAACAAAAAAAATTCAGCCAGTAAAAGTTCTACAGGTAAAAACAGTTTATAAGAATAAAGAACAGGCTGACTTCTTTAAGAGAATACAAAGGCCACAGATGCTCAAATATCTGCTACCCACACTAGTCATGAAGTGAATAAGTACTTTTGAACACACATAAAGCAGAACTTTGAAGCAGATGGGCTATAGTAGCAGAAGACCGAGGCAGCTTTCACTCCGGTCACTTCACCCCTATCTGTCGAGGGGCAGCAACTGAAGACATGAGAGCCTAAATGATACCATACTTGCAACTGCCCCTTTAGCGTATAAATTTATACTGAACTAGAATGTGTTTTTACTTGTAAAAACGGATGTCTCTCCCCCGGCCCCCTTCCCTGCCTAACCCAGCAGACGGACGGATAGATGGACAGACAGACAGACAGACAGGCACATACTAAAAGGCACCACTACAGGGCCAGAGTAGTAAAATGCAAAGTTTCGTTAACTTAAGATCGTGGGAATGGTTTTTGGAGCTCCACTCCAGAAAGGAAGTGGGAACACTGACGCCAGCGCCAACGCGAACGGGAACCGAGCCTAAAACGATATGTCTCCCCCCTCCCTCCGGGGGGTGAGACATGATAATCACGAGGAGGTGGTGCTGTCGAAACAAATTTCTTCCCTTCCAGGGTCACGTTTACGACAGTTCCGGTTACGTTCCCTTGATGCGTACAATAGCGTCATTTATGCGTGGTTGTCAAGCCATCTCGTCAGTTGTTCATAAATTTAATTTTAAGTTCAGACTTTTATTGATTTCTAAATAAAACTCGCGGCTTTCCCTTTGGAGACCAAGTAATCTATAACAACTCAATTTTATGGCATCGGAATAAGCTGTGTGGATCAGACATGTATTGTAAGGGTAGTATTAGCTTGCTAGCTACATAATTCCTGTTTATTCTCAGTGTGGATTCACTGGCTAACAATATAGCCGAACTTCAATCGCGACTTTAATTTCAGTACATAGCGTACACTTGGTTCAAGTATAGTATACAGTAATGACACAGCCATTGATACGGAGGCTGCCACAACAAATTTCATCCCCATTCAGGAGTGATTTGTCACACTAGATGTTTTGTTGGCGATCTGTAGAGGGCGAGAGAGGAGGAACTGTCGGCGTAACTGACGTTATTACTTTTTGCTGGCTGACGCACTCACTGGTGTTTATAAATGTACTTGGTGGGATTCGAGTATACTTAACCAGAATTGTCGCAAGCGTGACCCCAGAAGGGAAGAAATTTGTAGGGGGTAATAAATTTGTTGTGACAGCGCCCAAGAACTATTCAAAAGATGGGAGTTCTTGAACTTGAAATGGTGGAATAGACGTTGTTTGAATCATATCTCCCCATTAAACCTGATCTGCTACAAGCCTAGCATATTTGGCTGCTGAAGTTACCAGGGAATATTTTGTAATATATATTGATAATGAAAAATGTGTCCAACCTCCTAGCAAAAACATGAAGCCATGCATACTCAAATGAATGTGAAAACAGAAGTGAAACGCTGCTTAGGAAATAACCAGAGGTGGACAATCCAGGTTCAGAAAGTAAAAGTCCTCCCCAGTATTTAGTTCCAACCTCCTGGATTTGCTAAATAAAAAAGACCAGAGGTTGGACTAGTCAAGAAAATCAGCTGGTTGAGTTGATGGGTGGAAGTAAAACATGGTGGGACTTTTACTTTCTGACCCCTGGAATGTCCACCTCTGGAAATAACAAATTATATACAAATTAATTCCTGTATTGTCAGTCAACTATCAAAATCTCTTATTTTTCTTTCTGGGGACTACATTACGTCATATGGGAGGATTTCATTAAGATCTTAGAGCTGAATAACTCTCAGCTAGTTTTCAGTTTAGCGTGGAATGCAAATGCATAGGTACTAAACGAGACCCCTTCAATTTGCTTGACAAAAAGATTAAAAAAATATTCACTTGCATTTGATGCAAAAGTGTGTACTGTACATCAAAATGGTTGGTATTAAAACATTTCATTATTTATAATTCAAACCAAAGCAGAAATCTCTCCCGTATTTAGCTGTTTGGAGAGGTAGGGGGGAAGCTTATATTTTGCTTCACAGATAATCAGTTGTTTTGAACATTAACTCTCAGATTTGGCACACTTCTGGTCAATACGTCTACGATCCAAGAATTGTATTGTACTACCGCCAATCTATTTTTTGTTCCCAAGTGTCTCACTGCAAAACAACTTCAGGGTTGAATTTTCATGAAGTTTCCTTGTGTTCGCAGCACTTCATAGTCCCAAAATTATTTAAAAAGAATAAGGCAAGAATTGGCTTGATTTGGCATCTGCAAAAAGGGGTCATAAAGCATCGGCAATGGAAACAGTGGTCAAGGGGCACTGGATCATCAAAACCAGTCGACTGAAGACCACAGGAATATTACCTGACTCTGTCGATCTCGATTTCTGCCCTGACCAGCAAACGGCAAGGTGAGAACAAACAGCGCAGGTGCACGCATCCATCCCACCTCATGTAAACAGTACAGGAGGTTTCGGTGGCGCACTAGTGGCGCACTAGTGCGGGGGATGCCTTTTCGACACACATTAGGCTCCTCAGTACTAACCGACCATGATTCCAATACCACAGCACACTGAAGCATTGTTGTTGACCTCATATGTATTATAATGACCACATACACATTTTCAAATAGATGCTTCCGGCAGTATAATGCACCGCGTATGCAAAAAGTACGCGTCATTGCAAGCTAATGGGACGAACGCGATTACTTTTGCCTCTAATGGCCAGCACTGTAAGGCACCTTAGGAATGACGTGGAGAGGGAAATTTGCATTATCAGCAAATTGCAGGGACAATACGTTTGAGTTTTGCGACGCCATCGGGTCAGCATGAACCAAAATCCCAAAGGAGCATCTGCAGCACCTGGCGGAAACCATGCTACGACAAATTCAGGTGGCGACGGAAGCGAAAACGAGGTCCAACTCCTCACGAGATAGGAGTAGAAAATAACACAGCCACTACGTGCATGTACAATGTGTGTGTGCGCACGCACGCGTGTATGCTAGCGGCAAAAATTATCACGAGAAATAAAAAAGCGTGCGGGCAGGAAAATGACTCTTCGGTGCCACAGAAAGAACCGCTCCTGCAATCACAGCCACAAATCTCAATCCAATCAGGCCCCAAGTCTGCATCCCATTTTCACATCTCAGCACTCCACTGCCAGCGCGGCGGCGGCGACGACGGTGGCGACAGGCAAATCTGATAGACGCCTCCGTCTGCTGAGCATTCAGGACCCACAGGCCCGTCTCATCCCTGCACTTACATTTCCGGCTGGGCGGGTGGGGGCTCTCCAGGGTCTTGCCGGCACATACCCGGTGCTGGGGGGCGGGGTTCTGTCTTCTCTGCAGACAGGCCAACATGATGGGGGGGGAGGGGGGGATGGGGTGGGGGGGCAGGGGAGGGGGGGAGCTCTACAGCTGGGCGGAGCTACGGCCAACCTGAGGAGAGAGAGAGCGAGAGAGCGAGAGAGAGAAATGATTATTACTGCTGTTCGTATGTGCACATCCCAGTGTATGCGTACAGTAAGCCTCAGCAAGCACACGTAAACATGCAGAATTATGTTATACGACGTTACGCATTCACATTGCTAGTCTTCAGTAATACAAATGCAAATTTTGCCAGGAAGCACTTTCAATGAGAGAGAAAGAGGGATTGAGAGAGAAAGCGAGAGAGGGATTGAGTGAGAAAGAGAGAGAAAGAGTGAGGATGACAGAGATAGAGAGACAAACATACTTATTTTGTATGTGCAATGTGTTATTGCTTTGGCAACACAAGCGTACAAATCTGTCATGGCAATAAAGCATTTTTGAATTTGAATTTGAGAGAGGGAGGTCAAGAGAGAGAGAGGGAGAGGGAGAGAGGGAAGCGAGAGAGGAAGAGCAATGCAGACAAAGAGAGGCAGACAGCAAGACAGAGGGAAGAAGAGAGAGAGAAAGAGACAGAGGAAGCAAGAGAGATGTAGAAGGTGAGGGACAGAGAGAGAAACAGAGAGAGGGAGGAAGAAAGGGAAAGGAGAGAGAGAGAGAGAGAGAGAGAGAGGAGCAGAGGGAGAGAGTGATCAGTAATTCATCAGTCAGCTCTTTCCGCGCCGGATTCACACGTGCATCTCTGGAAGTGAGCGAAAGAGCCCCACTCACACACAGCAGCCCCTCATTCCCTATTCACGCTCCGGAAGACGCCGGAATCCGGCCCCTGCCGCTTTCAGGGGAGGCCTGCGCCCGGAATCACAACACACACCTGCGCGGCGAGGCGTCGGGACGAACAGTTGGTCCTGCTCTCACTCACATCAAAGCCAGCTCTCTCTCTCTCTCTCTCTCTCTCTCTCTCCTCCCCTTCACTCCACACAGTCGTGCTCTTGGCGCTGCGGTCGGAAACGGGCCTTCTCCTTCCTCGCCTGACATTCATTTACAAACACCCCCCTCCATTCGATGTGCCCCCCTCCTCCCCCCACCAGCTCCTTCCGGGCCGGCGGGAGCCGAGTGATTGATGGCCGTATCTATCGAGAGCAAAAAATGGAAAAGCTTAAAACAGCAGTCTGTCGAAGGCGACTTTAGCACGAGCGAGACAGCTCGGGGAAACTGTCAGCTGGGTTGAGTGAGCGTCTGTGTGTGTGTGTGTGTGTGTGTGTGTGTGTGTGTGTGTTTGGGGGTGGACTGGGCGGGCGTTTGGGGGGGTTTAGCACCACTGGTACATCAGGGCCGGTGACTGTGCTAATCAATCTCTCGCCAGGCCATAAATCTCGCCTCCGCTCCCCGTCTCCGCTTCACAGGAACTACAACCAGGGCGAGCCGACAGCCGGCGATGGAAATACCGGCACAGCCTCGAAAGCACGTCACAGCCGACCCAACTCCGAGAGCACAGGGGTGTCTGAGACACTGCAAACCAGTCAAGGGTTCTGAGATGGCGCACTCCAGACCTCCAGTGTACATACATATGCCTTCATGCAACACAGTTAGCTGAAGGCCGAAAAATCCAAAACGAGGGAAAGATTTTATTTAGTCAAACCAAGGTTACAAATAAAAACAGAACACAAAGGAGACTCTCTATGCCCTGAATGCTTAAATCACAGTCCTCAAGGGCCGAGAACTGTTGGTTTTCCACCTTCCCTTCAGCAGGGAGTCAGGTGATAGACTGTCAGTACATTTACATGCACAGTTAAGTCAAGCCACGGTTACAGCTCAATTAGGCCATTTAATCGGACTACTGTCCTTGTCCCAGTATACATGCAAGGTGGGAGAATCGGTTTATTGACCGAAGCGTGTCCTTCTCCGCTACGACAGGTGGCGATATGCCCCCTTTCAGCTTGTTTGTGTTGGACCTTCTTCTGGTTAGCCTATTACGTCACAGACCAAACAATTGACAAACAAGTTAGTTGGCGGCAAACTGGTAGCATGTCAAGAGGCGAGAACGTGGGCAACTTTTTGGCTCTGCAAATTTCATATGGGCTGTACGCTATGCTTTTCGTACAATTGAAATGCACGCTATCCCTAATGGTTATGGTGTCAGCCGAAGGCTGGCAGCAACACCATACACTCCTGAAGTGCTCCTACAGTGCAGCCTCCGCTATGCTCCACTTTGTGCCTCTCTACTACCCCCCGGTGTGTTTCCCAAAAGCATAGTTGCTAACAAGTTAGCAACTTACATAGTTTGTCCACTCACGGTCAGTGAATTCCAACTATGAAAGTTAGCATCTGTGCTTTCGGTTGACGGACCCCGGGCTTCCTGTGAACGTTGGATGCGGGTCAGGAGCAAAGACTGGTGGGAGAGAGTCGTTGTGAAAGAGTTTTCCGACGGCGAGTCGAAGGAAAATTTTTGGATGACATGCAGGAGATTTGATTAATTATGCAGATTAATGGAAGAAGTTATGAGCCCCCGAGACGCGACAGTTTAAGCACCAATAACACAGCAGATGAGGATTGCAACTGTTCTGTATGAACTTGCTAGTTCAGTGAAAATTCTGTACTCTGCACATCAGTTTGGAGTTCAAAAGTCCCCCAGATTTCTGGGTCAAAGCCCTGCACGATGAGCTATGGAGCATGTGCAGAGCGCATAGTCCAGTTCTGTCTGAACCAAGCTGACTCGTAACTGCATTATCAGGGTGTGTCAGTCTGACTTTGAGAAATTTGATTTTGTATGATTCCAGTTGGACTAAAATGTTTACATGTATTTTAAAAGTCCAGTTTTAGTCAGACTAACACAATAAATTGATTTTTTCTAACTTCATTTAAAGGAACTCAGTCAGTCCAATCGGCAGCTCTAACATCTAACAGTGAATTACATTGAACGAACGAAACCCGGGCTGGATTCGGAATTAGGGGCCAGATTTGAGGATCCCTGCTCCATATTTAGCATTTTTGATGCGATTAGCTCAAAGCTTACCCGTAGTTTAATTTTCTCCGATTTACACTGCTCCAGGGAGCCTTCAAAATAAAAGCGCTAGACCTCACATAACACACGATAACCTCAGTGCCTTGGTTTTCACCCCCCACAAAGCTCAACGCTCCCGATCTGGAGTCACCTCCTCGAAAGAAACTTACAACTGGGAGGCGAGTGGAGGTACGACAGAATAAATTAGTGTATGAAGGCCGTACAGAGTTAGCAAACCCCTCCAGAGCACAAGAGAAGAGGAGGTGCCCGTCTCTATCTGTGCGTTAGAGAAGAGGAGGTGCTCGTCTCTATCTGTGCGTTAGAGAAGAGGAGGTGCCCGTCTCTATCTGTGCGTTAGAGAAGAGGAGGTGCCCGTCTCTATCTGTGCGCTAGAGAAGAGGAGGTGCCCGTCTCTATCTGTGCGTTAGAGAACAGGAGGTGCCCGTCTCTATCTGTGCGCTAGAGAAGAGGAGGTGCTCGTCTCTATCTGTGCGTTAGAGAAGAGGAGGTGCCCGTCTCTATCTGTGCGTTAGAGAAGAGGAGGTGCCCGTCTCTATCTGTGCGTTAGAGAACAGGAGGTGCCCGTCTCTATCTGTGCTAGAGAGGAGGTGCTCTCTATCTAGAGAAGAGGAGGTGCCCGTCTCTATATGCGCTAGAGAAGAGGAGGTGCCCGTCTCTATCTGTGCGCTAGAGAAGAGGAGGTGCCCGTCTCTATCTATCTGAGAAGAGGAGGTGCCCGTCTCTATCTCTGGGCGTTAGAGAAGAGGAGGTGCCCGTCTCTAGAAAGAGAGAAGAGGAGGTGCCCGTCTCTATCTGTGCGCTTAGAGAAGAGGAGGTGCCGTCTCTATCTGTGCGTTAGAGAAGAGGAGGTGAGGTGCTCTCCTATCTATCTGTGCGTTAGAGAAGAGGAGGTGCTCGTCTCTATAGAGTTAGAGAAGAGGAGGTGCCCGTCTCTATCTGCGCGTTAGAGAAGAGGAGGTGCTTTCTCTCTATCTGTGCGCTTAGAGAAGAAGGAGGTGCCCGTCTCTATCTGTGCGTTAGAGAAGAGGAGGTGCCCGTCTCTATCTGTGCGTTAGAGAAGAGGAGGTGCCGTCTCTATCTGTGCGCTTAGAGAAGAGGAGGTGCCGTCTCTATCTGTGCTAGGAGAAGAGGAGGTGCCCGTCTCTATCTGCGTTAGAGAAGATCTGTCGTCTCTATCTGCTAGTTAGAAGAGGAGGTGCTCGTCTCTATCTCAGTGCGTTAGAGAAGAGGAGGTGCCCGTCTCTATCTGTGCGTTAGAGAAGAGGAGGTGCCCGTCTCTATCTGGCGCTTAGAGAAGAGGAGGTGCCCGTCTCTATCTGTGCGCTCGTCTCTAGAGAAGAAGAGGAGGTGCCCGTCTCTATCTATCGTTAGAGAAGAGGAGGCGCCCGTCTCTAGAGAAGAGGAGGTGCTCGTCTCTATCTATCTGTGCCCGTCTCTATCTGTGCGTTAGAAGAGGAGGTGCTCGTCTCTATCTGCGCGTTAGAGAAGAGGAGGTGCCGTCTCTATGCGTTAGAGAAGAGGAGGTTCTCGTCTCTAGAGAAGAGGAGGTGCCCGCCTCTCTAAGAGGAGGTGCGCCCTCTATCTGAGTTAAGAAGGAGGTGCCCGTCTCTATCTGTGCGTTAAAGAAGAGGAGGTGCCCGTCTCTATCTGTGCGTTAGAGAAGAGGAGGTGCCCGTCTCTATCTGTGCGTTAGAGAAGAGGAGGTGCTCGTCTCTATCTGTGCGTTAGAGAAGAGGAGGTGCCGTCCTCTATCTGCGTTAGAGAAGAGGAGGTGCTCGTCTCTATCTGTGCGTTAGAGAAGAGGAAGTTAGAGAAGAGGAGGTGCCGTCTCTATCTATGCGTTAGAGAAGAGGAGGTGCCCGTCTCTATCTGCTGCGTTAGAGAAGAGGAGGGCTCGTCTCTATCTGCGCGTTAGAGAAGAGGAGGTGCGCGTCTCTATCTGTGCGTTAGAGAAGAGGAGGTGCCGTCTCTATCTGCGGCGTTAGAGAAGAGGAGGTGCCGTCTCTATCTGCGGAGAAGAGGAGGTGCTCTCTCTATCTGTGCGTTAGAAAGAGAGGTGCCCTGTGCTCTAGATCTGTGAGTTAGAGAAGAGGAGGTGCCGTCTCTATCTGTGCGTTAGAGAAGAGGAGGTGCCCGCGTCTCTATCTATGCGTTAGAGAAGAGGAGGTGCCCGTCTCTCTATCTGTGCGTTAGAGAAGAGGAGGTGCCCGTCTCTATCTGTGCGTTAGAGAAGAGGAGGTGCCGTCTCTATCTGTGCGTTAGAGAAGAGGAGGTGCCTGCTCTCTATCTGTGCGTTAGAGAAGAGGAGGTGCCCGTCTCTATCTATGTTAGAGAAGAGGAGGTGCCCGTCTCTATTTGTGCCTTAGAGAAGAGGAGGTGCCCGTCTCTATCTGTGCGTTAGAGAAGAGGAGGTGCCGTCTCTATCTGTGTGCTTAGAGAAGAGGAGGTGCCCGTCTCTTGAAAGAAGAAGAGGAGGTGCGTCTCTATCTGTGCGTTAAGAGAAGAGGAGGTGCTCGTCTCTATCTGTGCGTTAGAGAAGAGGAGGTGCCCGTCTCTATCTGCGCGTTAGAGGAGGTGCTCGTCTCTATCTGTGCGTTAAAGAGGAGGTGCCCGTCTCTATCTGTGCGCTAGAGAAGAGGAGGTGCTCGTCTCTATCTGTGCGTTAGAGAAGAGGAGGTGCCCGTCTCTATCTGCGCGTTAGAGAAGAGGAGGTGCTCGTCTCTATCTGTGCGTTAGAGAAGAGGAGGTGCCCGTCTCTATCTGTGTTAGAGAAGAGGAGGTGCTCGTCTCTATCTCTGTGTTAGAGAAGAGGAGGTGCCCATCACTATTTGTGCCTTAAAGAAGAGGAGGTGCCCGTCTCTATTTGTGCCTTAAAGAAGAGGAGGTGCCCGTCTCTATCTGTGCGTTAGAGAAGAGGAGGTGCTCGTCTCTATCTGTGCGTTAGAGAAGAGGAGGTGCTCGTCTCTATCTGTGCGTTAGAGAAGAGGAGGTGCTCGTCTCTATCTCTGTGTTAGAGAAGAGGAGGAGGTGCCGTCTCTATCTGTGCGTTAGAAGAGGAGGTGCCCGTCTCTATCTGTGCGCGTTAAAGAGGTGAGGTGTCTCTATAGAGAAGAAGGAGGTGTGCCTCTATCTGTGCGTTAGAGAAGAGGAGGTGCCCGTCTCGCTAGTTAGAAGAGGAGTCTCTATCTGTGCGTTAGAGAAGAGGAGGTGCCCGTCTCTATCTCTGTGTTAGAGAAGAGGAGGTGCTCGTCTCTATCTGTGTGTTAGAGAAGAGGAGGTGTCTCTATCTGTGCCTTAGAGAAGAGGAGGTGCCCGTCTCTATCTGTGTGTAAAGAAGAGGAGGTGCCCGTCTCTATCTGTGCGTTAAAGAAGGGAGGTGCCCGTCTCTATCTGTGTGTTAGAGAAGAGGAGGTGCCTGTCTCTATCTGTGTGTTAGAGAGAAGAGGAGGTGCCCGTCTCTATCTGTGCGTTAGAGAAGAGGAGGTGCCGTCTCTATCTGTGTGTTAGAGAAGAGGAGGTGCCCGCTCTCTATCTCTAAGAGGAGGTGCCCGTCTTGAGAAGAAGAGGAGGTGCCTCGTCTCTATCTGTGCGTTAGAGAAGAGGAGGTGCTCGTCTCTATCTGTGTGTTAGAGAAGAGGAGGTGCTCGTCTCTATATAGAGAAGAGGAGGTGCCGTCTCTATCTCTGAGTTAGAGAAGAGGAGGTGCCCGTCACTCTCTATCTGTGTGTTAGAGAAGAGGAGGTGCCCGTCTCTATCTGTGTGTTAGAGAAGAGGATCTCTATCTGTGTGTTAGAGAAGAGGAGGTGCCCATCACTCTTTGTGCCTTAAAGAAGAGGAGGTGCCCGTCTCTATTTGTGCCTTAAAGAAGAGGAGGTGCCCGTCTCTATCTGTGCGTTAGAGAAGAGGAGGTGCTCGTCTCTATCTGTGCGCTAGAGAAGAGGAGGTGCTCGTCTCTATCTGTGCGCTAGAGAAGAGGAGGTGCTCGTCTCTATCTGTGCGTTAGAGAAGAGGAGGTGCCGTCTCTATCTGTGAAGTTAGAGAAGAGAGGTGCCCGTCTCTATCTGTGCGTTAGAGAAGAGGAGGTGCCCGTCTATCTGTAAGCTTAGAGAAGAGGAGGTGCCCGTCTCTATCTGTGCGTTAGAGAAAGGAGGTGGTGCCGTCTCTATCTCTAGAGAAGAGGAGGTGCCCGTCTCTATCTGTGCGCTAGAGAAGAGGAGGTGCTCGTCTCTATCTGTGCGTTAGAGAAGAGGAGGTGCCCGTCTCTATCTGTGCGTTAGAGAAGAGGAGTGCCCGTCTCTATCTGTGTGTTAGAGAAGAGGAGGTGCCCGTCTCTATCTGTGTTAGAGAAGAGGAGGTGCCGTCTCTATCTGTGTGTTAAAGAAGAGAGGAGGTGCCTCGTCTCTATCTGTGCCTTAAAGAAGAGGAGGTGCCCGTCTCTATCTGTGCGCTAGAGAAGAGGAGGTGCCCGTCACTATTTGTGCCTTAAAGAAGAGGAGGTGCCCGTCTCTATTTGTGCCTTAAAGAAGAGGAGGTGCCGTCTCTATCTGTGCCTTTAAAGAAGAGGAGGTGCCCGTCTCTCTATCTGTGCGCTAAAGAAGAGGAGGTGCCCGCTCTCTATCTGTGTGCTAGAGAAGAGGAGGTGCCCGTCTCTATCTGTGCCTTAAAGAAGAAGAGGAGGCTCTCTATCTGTGCTTAGAGAAGAGGAGGTGCCCGTCACTATTTGTGCCTTAAAGAAGAGGAGGTGCCCGTCTCTATTTGTGCCTTAAAGAAGAGGAGGTGCCCGTCTCTATCTGTGCGCTAGAGAAGAGGAGGTGCCCGTCTCTATCTGTGCGCTAAAGAAGAGGAGGTGCCCGTCTCTATCTGTGCGCTTAGAGAAGAGGAGGTGCCGTCTCTATCTGTGTGTTAGAGAAGAGGAGGTGCCCGTCTCTATCTCTGTGTTAGAGAAGAGGAGGTGCTCGTCTCTCTATCTGTGCGTTAAAGGAGGTGCCCGCCTCTATCTGTGCCTTAAAGAAGAGGAGGTGCCCGTCTCTATCTGTGCCTTAAAAGAAGAGGTGGTGCCGTCTCTATCTGTGCGTTAGAGAAGAGGAGGTGCTCTATCTCTATCTGTGTGCGTTAGAGAAGAGGAGGTGCCCGTCTCTATCTGTGCGTTAGAGAAGAGGAGGTGCCCGTCTCTATCTGTGCGTTAGAGAAGAGGAGGTGCCCGTCTCTATCTGTGCGTTAGAGAAGAGGAGGTGCTCGTCTCTATCTGTGCGTTAGAGAAGAGGAGGTGCCCGTCTCTATCTGTGCGTTAGAGAAGAGGAGGTGCCGTCTCTCTATCTTGTGCGTCTCTATTTGAGAAGAGGAGGAGGTGCCGTCTCTATCTGTGCCTTTAAAGAAGAGGAGGTGCCTCTCTATCTGTGCCTTAAAGAAGAGGAGGTGCCCGTCTCTATCTGTGCCTTAAAGAAGAGGAGGTGCCCGTCTCTAAGAGAAGAGGAGGTGCCCGTCTCTATCTGTGCCTTAGAGAAGAGGAGGTGGAGGTGCCTAAAAGAAGAGGAGGTGCCGTCTCTATCTGTGCCTTAAAGAAGAGGAGGTGCCCGTCTCTATCTGTGCGCTAGAGAAGAGGAGGTGCCCGTCACTATTTGTGCCTTAAAGAAGAGGAGGTGCCGTCTCTATCTGTGCTTAAAAAGAAGAGGAGGTGCCCGTCTCTATCTGTGCTTAGAGAAGAGGAGGTGCTCGTCTCTATCTGTGCGTTAGAGAAGAGGAGGTGCTTGCGTCTCTATCTGTGCGTTAGAGAAGAGGAGGTGCCGTCTCTATCTCTGTGTTAGAGAAGAGGAGGTGCCCGTCTCTATCTCTGTGTTAAAGAAGAGGAGGTGCCCGTCTCTATCTGTGCCTTAAAGAGGAGGTGCCGTCTCTATCTGTGCGCTAGAGAAGAGGAGGTGCTCGTCTCTATCTGTGCGTTAGAGAAGAGGAGGTGCCCGTCTCTATCTGTGCGTTAGAGAAGAGGAGGTGCTCGTCTCTATCTGTGCGTTAGAGAAGAGGAGGTGCCCGTCTCTATCTGTGTGTTAGAGAAGAGGAGGTGCTCGTCTCTATCTCTGTGTTAGAGAAGAGGAGGTGCCCATCACTATTTGTGCCTTAAAGAAGAGGAGGTGCCCGTCTCTATTTGTGCCTTAAAGAAGAGGAGGTGCCCGTCTCTATCTGTGCGCTAGAGAAGAGGAGGTGCCCGTCTCTATCTGTGCGTGTTAGAGAAGAGGAGGTGCCGTCTCTATCTGTGCGCTAGAGAAGAGGAGGTGTCGTCTCTATCTGTGCGTTAGAGAAGAGGAGGTGCCCGCCTCTATCTGTTAGAGGAGAAGTCTCTATCTGTGCGTTAGGAGGTGCCCGTCTCTATCTGTGTGTTAGAGAAGAGGAGGTGCTCATCTCTATCTGTATGTGCGTTGGAGAAGAGGAGGTGCCCGTCTCTATCTGTGTGTTAGAGAAGAGGAGGTGCCCGTCTCTATCTGTGTGTTGTTAGAGAAGAGGAGGTGCCCGTCACTATCTGTGCCTGTTAAGAGAAGAGGAGGTGCCCGTCTCTATTTGTGCCTTAAAGAAGAGGAGGTGCCCGTCTCTATCTGTCTGTGTTAGAGAAGAGGAGGTGCCCGTCTCTATCTGTGTGTTAGAGAAGAGGAGGTGCCCGTCTCTATCTGTGTGTTAGAGAAGAGGAGGTGCTCGTCTCTATCTGTGTGTTAGAGAAGAGGAGGTGCCCGTCTCTATCTGTGTGTTAGAGAAGAGGAGGTGCTCGTCTCTATCTCTGTGTTAGAGAAGAGGAGGTGCCCGTCACTATTTGTGCCTTAAAGAAGAGGAGGTGCCCGTCTCTATTTGTGCCTTAAAGAAGAGGAGGTGCCCGTCTCTATTTGTGCCTTAAAGAAGAGGAGGTGCCCGTCTCTATCTGTGCGCTAGAGAAGAGGAGGTGCCCGTCACTATTTGTGCCTTAGAGAAGAGGAGGTCTCTATCTGTGTGTTAGAGAAGAGGAGGTGTCTCTATTAGAGAAGAGGAGGCCTCTATCTGTGTGTTAGAGAAGAGGAGGTGCCTCGTCTCTATCTGTGTCTCTATCTGTGCTTAGAGAAGAGGAGGTGCCCGCCTCTCTATCTGTGCGCTAGAGAAGAGGAGGTGCCCGTCTCTATCTGTGCGCTAGAGAAGAGGAGGTGCTCGTCTCTATCTGTGCGCTAGAGAAGAGGAGGTGCTCGTCTCTATCTGTGCGCTAGAGAAGAGGAGGTGCTCGTCTCTATCTGTGCGCTAGAGAAGAGGAGGTGCTCGTCTCTATCTGTGCGCTAGAGAAGAGGAGGTGCTCGTCTCTATCTGTGCGCTAGAGAAGAGGAGGTGCTCGTCTCTATCTGTGCGCTAGAGAAGAGGAGGTGCTCGTCTCTATCTGTGCGCTAGAGAAGAGGAGGTGCTCGTCTCTATCTGTGAGTCAATATGTACCCGGCGTTTCTTTGTCACCACTCATCAATATCAAACTGTATAATTTCGACTCGTGCCCGTCTCCCCACGCGTATAAACAAAGAGTGCCGTTAAATATTTCATCTCCGCTGTCAGCCGCGCCGTCCATGGCCCGTGATGTACAGCAGATTATTGAGAAATGATTTTTCATACGCCCGTCACAGGCTTGTCCCCGGCTATTTATTTTCAGCGTGCGAACCACTAAATGAAAATAAAAGTGGCTCCACGCCACCTGCCATCAGTCCATTACTGCGCTACGCAGATTAGCATTATAATGTCAGAGAAAGCCATCAGAATAATTACCAGTTAAAGGACGGCTGCCTAGCAAGCCGCCCATATTTGTTTTTTTTGGCCATTATGACTTTGCCGCAAGCAGATTTTTGAAATGAATTAGAGCACTCCAGGGAATAACGCCTCTCTTTGAAGACTCTTCAGCATCATTCAGAGCACTACTCGATGACTGACAGAAAATGACAGATCAATTGAACAACAAGAGAGCAGAACTTGGTGTGAGACTTAACATGAGATGCTACTTGGGGCCTGCTTTACGAAGATCTTAAACATATTCAAAAGCTTTTAACAGATGCAAAACTAGTAACGTAACCAATGACTGACCACGATATGTGTTGGTTGTGCCTCACGTTTGGCATTAGTTTTACCAGTGCTAAAAAGTTCAGCACATGCCAAAGGTCTCAGTAAATTGGGTCAATCGGTGTAAAAATTTTCAAAGTAGCTATTCCCCCAACTGTTGGTGGTGCAGGGAGGAAAGTTGCTTTTACTCCCCCAACTGTCTTCGTGACGACACGCTCCAGACAAGACCATTAAAATGGCGCCAAAAATTTTCACCGAAACATGTTGCTTGCAAAACATTCCACGCATTTCATTGGCTGAGAATGGTTGGGTGAATAACGAAACTGACATTTACAAATCGCCCAGAGGTTGGGGGAATAGTCTTTGGCAAAAATGTTTTGGGTGGACTGATCAGATGTATGGACCATAGCTAGACCTCATTCAGGAAACAACTTTTTAGAGCTGCACTTCAAAATCACACACAGGGGTGGATTTCGAAAAATAACAAGCTGCTCGTCTTTGTTCAGACAAAAGCCTTTAAGCCCACCGAGAATAATTTCAGGCGATTCAACTGCTTTTATGTAGCGTAACAAAACTTTCAAAAGAGGTTATGAAATTACCCCGCTTCAGCTGCGGACAAAAGCTAGCATCGACTCAGCGAATGTAGTCAGTGTCCTGCCCGTGACCGCAAAAACACAATGATTTGATTATCAACTCACAGTACCTGCACATAAAAAGACAAAAACCTCTTTTTCCATGTATGCCACAGGAGAAAAGGGCAGCTAATCGTCCAGCTAAGCCCAGCTCCTGGTATCAACACCACTTTCCCGTACCAACAGAGACGAAACAATAAATTTGATTCCATCCAGGTGCGCAAGATATGCAACCCCCCCTCCCCCCACCCCCCTCCACCTCCCCAACACAAATACACCAATCACCAACTGCCACATCCCCCAACCCTCAATTTCCCTTTGGCGCGCAAGCAAACCACTCGAAACCACACAGCCACTTTCATCTAATTACTGACTATTCAGAAAGCTAAAAGCCTCCATCTCCATTTTGCGAGGATACTAATTTCCAAACAAGTCTTCCGTTTCGGAGTATTTGTAAAGACGGGAGGGAAATGGGGGAGTGAAATTAAAAAAAAAATCCCTAAAAGATGGAAGGAGAGGCTAGCTGCTGGCCTCGTGGGAAATACCTTCACATTTTTCCCTCCTCGAAATGAAAGACAATTGTGTAACTACCTTCCATTACTCTCCATTTGCTCCACAGTAAATGTATTCCAATTGCGAATGGCATTATCTTGCAGTGAAAGAGACCACTTTTTTATTCCATTTCAAAACCAATTTTCTCCTATTAGGGCCTCTGAGAGAGGAGGATTAGAGGAAGACTGGCTTGTTTTTAACGCCCAGCTGCCCCGACCACCGTAAAAATGTCTTTCCCACAGCGCCCCATGTTTCTCCAAGACAGGAAATAACCTCATAACCACCATCCCAAAAAGCAAACTCCTGGCTGTCCAAACTGACATCCTAAAATCACTGTACAAAGGATCCACACCTTGCCCCATAAATGGTAGGAAATCATTCTCAGTAACTGGCAAGAGCATGAACAAGCACACAAACTGACATGTAAGCATGTGTTCATGAACCAGGAACCTTCATAGACACTCAACCAAAAAAACCACAAGAAAAAAAAGGAAAAAGTCAAAACAACATGCGTGCACACACACACGCACGCAGACACATGCATACGCACGCAGACACACACACACACACACACACACACAATCCACCCCTTAAATCCCATTTGCTCTCTTTGCTTGCTGCTATCACTCCGTTTTCTTTGCAAAAAGGTTCTCAAAATTACTGCCCATATACAGGACCCAATAGGCTTCAGATGAGAATGTACGTGCATGTATGTGAGAGAGAGCATGGGTGAGCGCATACGTGTGCGCATGAAGGTGTGTGTATGCATGCTTTTCAGTCAGTTGTTGTCAGTACATGAATGAGCGAGTGAGCGAGGGAGAGCGTAAGAGAGAGGAAATATGCTTATGCATAAAGGGGATGTAGTGCCTTAAAGTTTGCTTTAGGCAGCAGTGATTGGGTAGGTCTCCATCTCAGCAATGAAGACACTGAGCTTAAAAGTAAATACATATAAGTCAAATCCGACAGCAAAAAGGCAATGAGAAATTAGCAGGGGCTTTAAATTAACGGACATCAAATGCATTTCATGCACCATAATGCTCCCGGGCTAGCCATTGTGGAATGATTGCAAAACACAGATGTAAAATATCGCCCCAAGTGGCTGGGAAACCTCAGTTTGAATGCTTGGTTTACAGCACACAAGCGAGGAATAGATAGTCGGGCACTAAAGAACAGAAATGAGTTAAAGTGAGTTTTAAAAAAATGAAAGACCAAAAAGAACGGAGAACTTCCTTGTGGACGCAGCATGATGTTGCCACTTTAAAAGCTCTACAGCAACCCTTAAACATCCCACAAGGACGTAGGAATATAAAGTGAGATGATAGCACGGCAGCAGGTGCGACAAATACATGCGGCTCCTTGATATTTCATAGGTATCCGAGTCCAGCCCCTGAAAACGCAAATCCAGTCCCTCACAAACTCCACCCCTCTTCAGACTAAAGGACAGGCCTGCCGCCAAAATACAACAGCAGAGCGTCGCTCGCCAATCGACCTGCAACCAGGCGGCTCAACGCGAGCACGCAATCAGGTACTGACAGCCGGCGGCAGCGGGCCTCGTTAAGAGGCCTAAACGAGCTAATCCAATCGGCACACTCTAACCTTCCACTCTACAGTGCCTTTAACTAGACACAGGCACTGCGGGCTAATCCCGGCCAGCTGTCCTCCCTGCTCTGTACCTCCACCACACACACGTGATTAAGGGGAGGCTGTTCAACCCCCTGTCCTCACTACACCCCCGCTCCTAACCCCCCACCCCACTGTACCCTCCTCTTAGTCTGTACAACACCCCCGCCCCTACCGGTGACCCCACAAACAATCTGTCAGCTCATCTGAGTAAACCAGCACCTCTCTGAGAGTAGGGCAAATACACAGTGGTGAATGCCTGCGTAAACAGAGCCCTGTATGTACAGTATACAAACTATACTAACAAAAACACATACACACCGAGAACACTCAACGCGCACACACACTCACACACACACAGACTCACGGACACACACATTGACAACAAGCAACACAAACGCATACACTCTCAAACACACTCACAAAGACAACACACAACACATATAAACAAACATACACACGCACATACACCGACAGCACTCAACATATACACACACATTCACACAGACAACACACAACCCATAGAAAACATACACACACACACACACACACACACAAGTTTACTCAACATACACAAGCTTAAAGAGCAAATAACAGCTTACCGGTACACATACACACATATGCACACAGGCTACATCCTGAGACTGCATTCCCCAGCAGAAGTGGGAATAAAACAGACTCTCTAAACAGGGCTCCACAGTTCACATCAGACCGTGCGATTCATTAAACACAACGCCTCTCACTCATCCTCAGTTCACACAATCATCTCTCCGAGACGGGAAAAAAAGCAAAAACATGCTTTTAATTATAAAAAAAACACACAGCCGGAGCTCAGCCTGAAACAACGCTTCTTTAATGCATGTTTTTAAAAACAGGTCAAACATCTCGACATCTTAAAACTCTGTAGACTGCTCGGATCAATTTTAAAATGTTTTTAATTCTGTTAAAAACAAAACAAACAACAACACTGCAGCATTTCTGTTTCAGTTTCCTGTAATTTTTTTTTCAGGGCCAGGCAGAATCAAGATTACCCCGTAGGGAACAATAATGACAGATAATTAACTTGTTGTACCCGTATAATAGCACGCACAGTCATCTTAACAGGGCGCGAGAGCTTCTATTCACATCGATAATGCAGTTCATTTATTTGGTAAATACAAAATCAACAAATTAATCAAATGATAAATAAAAACAACATCACTTAGATATGAAAAAATGCTCAGCTGCTAGCTTGAGCCATTAGGTAGAGATAAGCCTTTCAGGCTTGGAGGCTTAATCCATGCAGGTGGTCCCACACAGCTGCCACAGGGATAAAAGCAGAAAATACACAGTATTTGGTCAGGAGCTGGACCTCAAAGAAGATATATTCCACCAATATATTAATATGCTATAGTTCAAGCGTCATTGTAGCCACTGTAAGTTCAGTATAACTGTGGACCCTTGAGCAAAGCCCTTATCACCACGTTTCTCAGAGGAGACTGACCCCTGCTCGGTCCTACCAACTGCGAGCAGATAAAATCGCTAACTAACATTATTTAACAGGATTGTACCTAATTTGACCCACGTTCCATATCTATTCCAATTTTCTTTTCGATAAAAGAGCCTGCAAAATAAACACAATGTAAATCAAAGATTCAAAGATATAGGACAAAATCTTAGGCTGCATATATTCCAGAGTCTATTTGAATTGATTTGTCCAGAGAAAATACGAGTTTAATTTAAGTTAAATCTTTATGCTGCCCCAGGTTCACCAAGAAGGCATTTGAAGAAAGAAAAGGAAACAGAAAATGGTAACTAAACCCTTTCATTTACGTTGTCTGCTAAAAAAGAAATAGTCACAAAGGTTGTGGGCAAATATTAGTCTGATTTATCTTGTGCCGTTTCAAATGGCTTCCGCTGCCGTGTTACATTCAGCCAACGCGGACACCCGTGCCGGGCTTTTGGCGGGAGCTTTTAATGAGAGCGGAACGCAAGGGTGCGACTTGTCACGTGATCGCGAGAAGCGAACACATCAGCACCGATTGCTATCGCGTGAAATGCGTTTTATCACTTTAATTGCGTTGGTTCCAGCTGTCTTGCGACTTGCAGGCCGGGGAGCAAGAAGAAAGCAGCACTTCACAAATAATTATACTACTCTAATTTGTACTACTCATTAGCTGATGAAGACAAAATATTTTACTTAGGAGACATGGCTTGAATCGTTCAAAGATTTGGAAAGAAAAATTCTCTTTTCAAGAAAACAGTAAATGAAACCAAGGACTTATTATTTGTTTACTTTTAAGCAGAAAATAAGGCTGTAAGGCTGACCTTCCAAAGAAAAATACATTTTCATGCATTTCACAAACATTTTTTTCCATTTCACAAACATTTTTATCCGTTTCACAAACGATTAAAATGAATCAGATGATTTTCAAAGAATGATCTACATTTTTGCATAGAGGCCTATTATCAGCAACTGTCAGTCCTCTGCATCAATCTCCTGGTGTGGCTGCTAATCCAAGTTAAGCATTTTATAAGGCTAATTGATTATTAGAAAAGCCTTCTGCAAATGTGTTGCACAGCTGAAAACCGTTGAACTAATAAGGGAGCGCAAAAGGGAGCATGGCATTCTTGAGGTTGGTTTAGTACCTGAAGCATCAGCAGTTGTTTGTTTGTTTACAGGCTCAAAATGCCCAGAAAGAAAGAACTTCCTTTAGAGACCCGTCAGTCTATTGTTGTGCTTAGAAAAGAAGGCTATTCAATGCGAGAAATTGAAAACTTAAAATCTCTTACCATGCTGTCAACTACTCCCTTCAGAGAGCAGCACAAACTGGCACTAACAAGGACAGAAAAAAGGAGTGGGAGGCCCCGATGCACAACTGTGCAAGAAGACAAATATCTGAGAGTGTGTAGTTTAGACAAAGACGCCTCACAGGTTGTCAACTAGCAGCTGCGCTAAATAGTTCCCGTCAAACACCAGTTTCAGTATCAACAGTGAAGGTGTTTTTTTTTTGATAGGGCAAAGTTTGAAGTACATATTCATCATTTTCCATTAAAATCATTATTTCTAATTCAGACAATGTCAGCATGTTCTGTTCATTTGCTATATTTCCTATTCAGACTAATTTCATGTGTGTTTCCGTGGAAAACAAGAAAATTTCCAAGTGATCCCACACTTTTGAGTGGTAGTGTATATATATATATAAATATATATATAATTCGAAATAGTTGGGACAAAGTGTAAATTGTGATTAAAATCAAAATGCAATGACTTTCAGATCTCATGAGCCAATATATTATTTACAATAGAACATAGATAGCATTTCAAATGTTGAAACTGAGACATTTTACATTTTTATCCACAAAATGAGCTTATTTCAAATTTTCTGGCTGCAACATGTCTCAAAAAAGTTGGGACACAGGCAAGAAAGGGCTGAAAAAGCAATTAATATATTAGAGAATCAGCTGAAAGAACATTCAGCAAGTAATCAAGTTAACTGGCATAAGGTGTGTAACATGATTAGTGATTAAAACGATGTGTTAGAGAGGCTGAGTCTCTCAGAAGTAAAGATGACTAGAGGCTCTCCAACCTGTGGGTTGCATAAAAAAATTGTGGAATACTTTGAAAACAATGTTCCTCAATGTCAAATTGCAAAGGCTTTGAAGGTCTCATCATCGACAGTGCATAACATCATCAAAAGATTCAGAGAAACTGGAAAAATCCCTGGGCGTAAGGGACAAAGCCGAAGACCTTTACTGGATGCCTGTGATCTTCGGGCCCTCAGATGCCACTGCATCACTCACCGGCATGATTCTGTCATTGACATTACTTAATGGGCCCAGGAATACTTCAAGAAACCACTCTCTGTAAACACAGTCCGCCGTGCCATCCACGGATGCCACCTAAAACTCTATCATGCAAAAAGGAAGCCATTGTTGAGCATGATCCAGAAGCGCCACTGTGTTCTGTGGGCCAAGGCTCATTTAAAATGGACTGTAGCAAAGTGACAAAGTGTCCTGTGGTCAGATGAGTCAAAATTTGACATTCTTGTTGGAAGTCATGGGCGTCATGTCCTCCAGGCAAAAGAGGAGAAAGACCACCCCTCCTGTTATCAGCGTTCAGTTCAAAAGCCAGCATCTCTGATGGTATGGGGATGCATCAGTGCATATGGTGTGGGACACTTGCGTGTTTTAAAAAGCATCATGAATGCTGAAAGGTATATAAAGGTTTTAGAGCAACATACGCTCCCCTCCAGATGACATCTATTTCAGGGAAGGCCTTGTGTATTTCAGCAGGACAATGCAAAACCACACACTGCAGCTATTACAACAGCATGGCTTCATGGTGGAAGAGTCCGTGTGCTGAACTGGCCTGCCTGCAGTCCTGATCTTTCACCGATTGAGAACATTTGGCGCATAATTAAACGAAAAGTCTGTCAAAGGAGACCCAAAACTCTCCAGCAGCTGGAAACCTGTATTAAACAAGAGTGAGATCAAATTCCAATGGTTAAACTCAAGAAACTTGTCTCCTCAATGCCCAGACGCCTCCACTCTGTGTTGAAAAGAAGAGGGGATGTTACACAATGGTAAACAGGCCCCTGACCCAACTTTTTTGAGAGCTGTAGCAGCCATCAAATTTGAGATGAGCTCATTTTGTGCATAAAATTGTAAAATTTCTCAATTTCAACATTTGCTATGTTATCTCTGCTCTAATGTGAATAAAATACTGGCTGGAGTGATTTGAAAGTCATTGCGTTTTGATTTTATTCACAATTTACGCTTTGTCCCAACTATTTCGGAATTGGGGTTGTGTATATATATATATATATATATATATATATATATTTTTTTTTGCAGCAAGCTTATAGCCTATTGCTTTCTGTAACAGTCCAATGCCGTACGCAGAGACTGAGAGCAGAATTGGTGGGCCCACAGCTACACAGGCCTTGACAGATGAGCTCACATTAAAAGTTAAAAACCCTCTACCACCCACTGTAAGTAGTTTACTTTGCAGTAGGCCCACGCACATTAATGGAAACTTGTAACCTCCCTGGGATTTCAATGTTGCATTAATTCTGACAAATGTCAACGACTGCCTGAAAACGCCCCCGTGGGACAACTCTTCAGCCATATGGCAGTCCTAACAACAAATAAGTAAATGGCTTTTACTAGATAAATTCGCCGACGATTTGCGCATCCGTCCGGAGGCTTCGCCGGCAGTTTTTGTTTCCACAGATCAACGCTCCCCTTATGTAGCAGAGAGACCGTAACCAGGGAACAGGAACATTTTGGCAGCGCTTATCGTCCCCCTTCCTGGTGCGGAAAAATACGATTAGCGAGCTCTCGGCTACTTGAGCCGCACTTGAAAGCGAAAGCCTTAACGATCGCAGCGTCAGAAACCAGCCAATGGGGAGCATGTGGTGCTCAAAGAAAATAACTGCTCCCTGAAATTAGTTTCCCTTTCAGCCGGGTTAAGCCAGCCTGTAACAGTGCTCCCACAGGGCCACGATGGCTCGTGTCCAAAACGCCACCTCGCACCCCTATCCTACATCTCTGACGACCAGGGCCACTGAAGGGGGTCCCCATGGTGGAGCAGTCGCGGGGTCCAGAGTCAGGTCTCCCTGCGCCCCAAAAATAGGCATGGAGAACGCCTAACCACACTGTACGCCTCTGTAGAGGAGGAGACTGAGCAAAGAGGGGTCCAACCACTGTCACAGTGATGGCCCCCATGAAAAATAAATAATAAATAATAAAAAAAAAAAAAAAAAAAAAAAAAAAAAAACAGGACATTACTAATTTCTGGGATAAATGATTAGGGCATACTCTCTCTCTTTCTCTCTCTCTCTCTCACACACACACACACACACACACACACACACATCCTTGTACTTCCAACTTTGTGAGGCCATTACATTGACTTCCATTCATTTTTTGCGTCTCTACAGCCTTTCCCAAATCTTACCATTAAGCAAATGTATGCCTAACCCAGACCCTTACCCTAACCTTAACCTATCCCTAATTCTAACCTTAACCCAAACCCTTACCCTAACCTTAACCTATCCCTAATTCTAACTTTACCCCTAACCTTAACTAATAATCACAATTTGCTTTTGTAGTTGTGAGGACAGGCAAAAATGTCCTCATTTCCCAATAATGTCCCCATTCTTTAGGAAAATATCATTTTTTGGTTCTCACTTCACAGCATGTACAAGACAAACACACACACACACACACACACACACACACACAAAAATGAAAAACAAGGGCCCATTCTTCACACTGATCCAGCCACGCGGTCCATCTGAACACTCACCCCACCCCCTCATCCCCAAAAAGAGCCCCCAGTTCTTCCTCTTGTGCTGTCCATTGTTTTTTGGTGCTGTCACTCCGGTCCCCTGGCTCCCTGCTCGGACACGCAGTCCAACCATTGTAATGGGGGCCAGACCCACCGCGTCCATACAAAAACACCACTGAGCGCCACGTTAGCCTGGACCTATTTCAGACACACAATGGATAATAGGCTCAGAATGCATTATTCAGAAAAAGCAAAACGAAAAGATTATTCAAAACTAAACTCCTCGGCCATGTTATTTAATATTAAAAATACACCGCATAAGAGTTACTGCCGTTAATCTACGTACAATCAATTTTCACACTTCCACTTTTTTGTGAAACATTTTATTTAAGCGTTACAAAAACATTGATTTTATCTCTTTTTTGGCACTGGAAATAAAAACGGCTCAAGTGGTCCAGGAGGCTTCCAAAGGGCTGTAATCTTGGGCCCGGGCGAAGGCAAGTGGTATGATGAACCTGGCAGAAAACCAAGCTAACCAGGTTTCCCACAAACACATTCAAAAAACTCTGAACCCCCAATATCTCGACCCATTCAGACAGGGCCAAATTCAGTTTAGGCCCAATTTTGCCCCCCTCTCCACACCACAGCCAAGGCAGCACTCCTCCTTTTACGAAGGCTTGTTGAAGCTCACAGTATGGGCCCGGTGGTAGTACTGGACATGGGTTATTCCAGTCAAGGAAAAAAACTCAGCCGTGTACCAGAGCCAAGGTTATACCACAGCAGCAATGCTCCACCTAAAAACTAAAGCTAATGGTAGTTGGGCTAACAGTCATTCAAAGAAAAACCTCCTGGGAAGACCAGACCGTTGCTAGAGGCAGCGTTAATGGGCCAGCAGGAGACGGCATCTCCCATCTGGGGATAATAAAACGGTGGCGCTTCACAGAGGATGAGATCGTAAAACGGGCTCAACGCTTTTTCTCGGACCATTTTAGCATTCCACTCGTCACGCGCAATAACAGTGGATCTCCAAACAGCCTGGGAAAGCTCTCCATCAAAACAGGCACTGCACGATACCCCGGTGGGTGACTGGATCACGGTCGTGAAGACAAGTCGCTGCCAACAAACCCATTAAGAGCTTTGAAACCATGAGAAAAAGCTCATACAACTGCTCATTACCTCCACCGAGGAAGTCTTGTGATCAGTGGCGCTCGATGGTTGATGAGTTTGCAGGATTACGCAAAAACTAATGGATGGATTTGCTGGAACTTTACCAGTGATGGATCTTGGCCCAACTTGGAGATGGTTAGATTTTTGGGCGTGATCTGGATCCAGATCTGCATCCACGATTTTTTTTTTTTTGAGGATTTCTTTACCATTGAGATGGGGCAAGATATCACATTTTGAGTCACATCTTCACAAATACATATGGATTTGAAATGAGAAAACCTGAGGGGGGGGGCTTATCCCGGTGATGTCAAGAGAATATCTCAACTGATCTGGATCCGGATACCTTTTTGAATCCTGGGACTTGACTTCCACAAAGTCGAGTGTGTACACATGTCACAATTGTACGATAGCAAATACAGTTTAACACTTCCAACCACCACTAAATTATTGCTGAAATGATGTAGATTCTCGCTACATGAAAATAACTACCAATACAGGGAATCCATTTCAGCCTCGGCAGAGGAATGCAGTCTCAGATTGCTTTTATTAAAGCTGTGATACCAATAACGACGTTTCCCAATCATTACTTCCCGACCTATCGAGGAGCAAAAAGTCTCGGCCACACCCCTTACAGGTATAAAAGGATCTGAGAGCGATAATGGAAAAAAACGATCGCTGACATCCAACCCAAAATAGGGGATTTCAGCCAATCGATGGAGGATTTTAAATGAGCGAAATGGCAGTGGGAGACGTGACCCAGTCTCACGCACCTGCAGGGACGGGATTGATCTCAGATGATTACCTCTCAAGGACAGAAGAGAAATAAAGTCGAGCTCAAATGCTATGCTAATGTCACCAGACTCCCTCCTTTCTGGAGCTGTGCCGTGCCTCGCACCATTAGAAAAATAAAACCGCTCCGCACGTCTCAGTTCGGCCGGAAGTGTGAAACCCTGTTGGCTCAGAGACTGTAGAGTAGTTGTAAGACAGCCACACATTCCCACGCTAAACTCGAAGCTTTGTGTTGTTTTCTCTGCTCTTCTACTCTACTGGATAACTTGTATTGAAACCGTATAGATGTGGGCTCAGTGGTGGGAAACGGGAGCTGTTGGTAAAACACATCACCCACACTTTCGCTATCACTTTCACTCACTTTATCTCTCTTTCTCACACACTCTCTCGGCCGCACAGACAGACACATGCACACCGCTGCCACCCTCACACACGCACACACAGAAACCCACACCCACCCTAATGCAAATCCCCGCCAAAGACATGCACACATGTCCCTATTACATACATTCACCAACCCAAACACACACCTTAAATACACACACACACACACACACACACACACGGAAGTTTGTGCATTGCATTGACTTCCATTCATTATGAACCCTAACCCTAACCCTAACCTGTATTCACACATGACCCCAAACCTTATCCATGACCTCAGAAATGACATTTTGCTGTATTAGGACCAGACTTTAGTACCCATAAGGGCTACTGGTCCCAACAAGGTCAGTGTTTATCCCGGAGAAGGTCCCCAATAGGTTACAAAAAGTGCCCACTCATACACACACATATACATGCTAAAACACCAACTGCGTGCACGCACACACACAAATACACACACACACACACACACACATGCACACATGCATGCATGCACACGCACACACACACAGACTGCGCTGCTCTGTTCTCTGTCACTCTCATTAGACAGTGTATAATCTCTCTGCGATAGACAGGGCTCTGCTTCCTGGATAGAGCAGGCCTACATCCCCCACAGTCCCCCAGGGCAGGACTTCCATATCTCTCTGCATAACGGCCGCACAAGCGAGCTCAGAGGAAAATCCTCTTAAAAAGCCGCCAGGTATTTTCCTCCTCTTTCAGTAGTCAATTAAATGCCACCCCACCCCCAGCCCCCCCCCTCCCGTCTCCCTCCCTCCCTGCCTGGCAGGCTCCTCACACAGACAGCCCCCTCTTCACATTTAAGAGTCCGGCTCTTTCCGTCCCGCATGTTTCTGAAGCCCTTTCTCCTCCTCAGAGCAGACCGGCACAGCCCTGCAGTGTGCAGACCCCAGCTACACCCCAAATCCACAGAGGAAGTGCAGGATGTGGGTCAGTCAGGGAAGTATGGTGTTGGGGGGATATAGGATAGTTCTGAAGGACCCGACTGACAAGAGCCCTTAAAAACGTAGATTTGGTGGGATGGTAGCGCCCTCCTGAAATCGCCAAGGGCGCCCCTGCCTGTACTGGTGGCGAGGTGAGATGAGACTGATGTCTTATGAATGAGGGATAATTTAACTCCCACAAGCAGCTCTGATGAGGTGGTAGAGAGGGGGGGTGGGTGTTAATGCCATGAAAAAAACACCCAAATGCAAACAATCTAAAGCATCTGAACACTGGGAATGTGTAATTACAGTACGCAAAGGAGGCCAAGGCTACACATCGAACACCACCATCAATAACACTCCAGTACCGACCGAGCCCCCCCCACCCAACCGCCCTGCTACTCCCCCCAATCATTTCCATAGTTAATCCCCATAACAAAGCTTTCCTCCCCAGTGTGTGTGTGTGTGTGTGTGGTGGGGGGGCTTTTTCCCCCTCGCCTCCCTATCTGAGATCTCTTCTCCTCTCCATTTATATCTGCAAGGTCTTGGTGTCTCCCAATAATGAGAAAAAGTGGAAAACTTCTCCAGCGGTAATGACATAAAATCGTTGGCACTTTCTGTGACACCGGCACACAGATAAGACCCCCCCACCCCCCTCCCAAACCCCCTTATCACAGAGAGCGGCTCGCTGAAGGGGGCTTTGTGAGAGAGATAAGGGCCCCCTGTCTGATTATCTTCCCTCTCCCAAGGATTTTGATAAGCCCGCCCCACCCCCCCACCACTACTTCTTCTTCTTCTTTTTTGACGTGAAAAGGTGTCCGACTTTAAGTGACGTGGAGCCAGCCCCAGGGCCATTATCTCCCCCCCGTTCTGGTGAAGGACCTGGCCTTGTGCCGAGATGAAAAAGGTCACTTTGTGGGGCAAGGAAAAAAAAAAAAAAACAGAAAATAAACAATAGGGATGAGCGATGGGCTCCCATAAGCCTCTATTTACCAGTTTCAATGACAAAAGGCCTCAGCATGTCTATTTGTGCAGGAAATCAATAGGAGCGTGACCACGAGCCACGGACTTAAATGTAAACTGATGCATTTTTAAAAGAGCAGACCGGCGTCCTTATATTTGACGGCCAGGACTTTAATTTTTCATTTAATACGCAGCTGTGAAGCTGTGAAATCCATTTCGTGAGCCCCCTGTCAGAGTAATGCTTTCTCGCTAATGCTGGATGACTCGCAGAGTTTAGCGGGTTTGTTTTTTTTCCCGGCGAAGCAAAACTGCCCCGGATAACAACTCAATAGTTGTGGCCAGAGCAGAGAATGTTCCTGTATCTCAAGCCAAAACTACAGATGTACCGATACTGATGTCTGTATCGGTCCAATACCAGCTCAAATTGCTAAACCGGGTCTCGGTGACAATGAGCCGATCTGGTATCGGATCTGGATACTATTATTTCAATTTTAAAAAGTTAAATACATTTATATGTATGTATTTATTTCTTACATTTTGTTTAACAAAGTTAAGAAAGCAATTTACAAGTCAAGGCTGATATCGCCTTTCACAGAAAAGAATGATCGCGATCTCTTCCCCAAAGTGAGACATACAGCTTATTAATTACACACTGGTATTGGATCGGTACTCTGAATATCAGCAGATACACAAAGATGAGGCACCAGTATCGGCACTGGGACTGAAACAGCTGCATTGGTGCGTCCCCACCACAGACCGACCCTACCCAACCCTTCCGGTACTCCGAGAGATCGACACGCCTTCCGACCGATTTCACTGTAACTGTAACAAAGTGAGCTGCGTCCAACAGCCAGAGGCCTGGTTGAGTTTCTAATTAGCAGAATCAAGAGAGCCACAGTAGGGTTGAAATGAAAACCTGTAAGCTGGTAAATCTCCTGGAAATTTGTGTAGCCCTGACTTACACGTACTGAAGACCGCGAGCCACAATTCACATCAGCAGCTACGATACAGCGGACACCAGATAGGCCATTTTTAACAGAACAGCTGCAAACTTTGTTTGCGCAGACAGTAAACAAAAAAATGAGCACTTACTATTGTAAGTACACCGCCTGGACAAAAATAGCTAGCGTTTAGATTTAAATGAGCAAATACTTAAGAGCCTATGATCGGATTATTATTGCAGTGATTAATATGTTATAGCTGACAACAATTCTTTTTAACTCTGACTGATTCAAAGTGTAGTTTCTCATTTATTACATGACCATGTCAGAAGATGTGTCCCATAGCCATGGAAAGGATGTTACTGTGTTTCAAGGGGGGGCCAAATACTGGCGTGCATCAAGCTAAGAAAACAACTATGGAGACTGTTGCGACTGAGTTAAGAACTGTCCAATGCATTATGATCCCCACTGAAAGTCTTTAGGATGTGTTGGAGAAGACTTTGGGTGGTTATGGTTCAACTGTCTTGTAGTCAATACCTTCTATTTGTCAAGATCTTGGCCAAAAATGACTGCAACTCAGGACGGAAATAAATATTATCACATTGCCTAAGGTTATTCAAAAGTGGTCCAATGATATATTAGTTTGCGCAATTTTTTTTTTTTTTTTTTTTTGGCCAGGTGGTGAATTTTGGTTCTGCATCTTAAAATTTTAAACTGCCAATTTAGACAAAAAAAAAAATAAATAGATGAGATAGTTTGTCTCAATTCAGTTTTTGCCAACAAGCTAAGAAAAAGAGAGTGTGTTCTGCTTTTGAGGAAAAATAAAGAAAACTTTAGGCGAGTCACAAGACTGCAACACTTGTTACAACAGGCTTTTTTTCTGCAGAGTAACATAATTATTCTCAGCCCTGGCTCACATCGCAGGGTCAAGGTCGCGGCCGAGCTCACTGGGTCACACTGGTGTTTATTTATTCAGCAAATGACTTTCACAGGGGGGAGGGGGGAGGGGGAGGGTGCGACATTATCGCGAGGCACTGTAATCATTAGCACACAGCTGATCACATGACCCTGCCTGCCCTTGCGCCCTGCGAACCCTGTCCCCTGAGAACGAGAAAAACAAAAAAATAAAAATAAAATTAAAATAAATCAGAGGAAAGACTCAGCTTATGAGAATCAGTAAACTTCAGAGTCCCAGTGAAATATATGGGGAGAGCGTACAGCACACACACTCTGACAGTGTACTGGCCCAAGGACCACATCCTTCTCCCAAAAGTAGGCAGCCCTGCCAAGATCCTGTAATTAGCACAGATGGGGGCGGCCCACTTCCCCTCTCATTCCAAAGCAGTCTTATATAAATTCCTGCAGATTAGCGCTAATGAAAAAAGCCACCCTGTGCACACCCCCCCCCCACACACACACACACACACACACACACACACACACACACACACACACACACACACACAGTTTCGGCTCCTCAGAACAGAAGAACACCTTGCCGACGGTGGTAATAAAATAGCAACAAGCGACCTTCATCCGCTCTCATTCCCGCTGGTGTGTGAACTCAGTGCTGTCTAACACTGGGAGAAATGGCTTTAATACTCTTCTTCCTCTTCTCACCCTCTCCCCCTCTTTCTGTCTCTCTCTCTCTCACACACACACACATATGCGCACACACGCTCTTCCGACCCCAGGCCTTTCCACCAGGGTCCTGTTAATAATTAAATGTTAATCTAAAAACCCATTTTAGCCAGCTCTGTGGGTTTTTTTTTTCCTTGCCAATCCGCCTCCTCGCTCTCTCTCTCTCTCTCTCTCTCTCTCCTTTTTTTACAGATCTAGTTAGAGATTACATTAGCATGAAAGAGAGGCCGGTAATCGTCTTCACCCCGGCCGTGTGATCTCCAGGCTGGAGAGAACTGCACGGATACAGGGATTAAACCCAATCATGTCCGCACCCCCCCCCCCCCAACCAACCATCCATCACCCCCTACACCCTCCACACCATCGCACTATATCCCCAACACCCCTCACTATCATCCAATATCCGACACTACTATCCAACATCCAAAGCTGCATTTCCACCAAACGCTTTCAGTATAGTAACCTCAGAACTGAACATAATCTGTACTGACTGGTACCTAAACCCTTGATCTGGTTAGTGTTTCCACCGCAGACAGTACTCTTAAATGTAGGCAGGGTTGTTACTGGAAGGTAACAGCAGCGTCAACAGCGTCCTTGGTCATGTTTGAGTGACAACTCTCTCAACCAATCAACAGACAGCAGTGTTTCCAGCTCAACCTTTTAGTATCGGATGAGTGTGCCAGGTATCTCAACAGCGGGGTAACAAAAGACTGGAAGGACGATGAAAACGCAAAAATAATCGTGCTAATGCGTAACGGACTGAACTGCACCAGACCGCGCGGCAGCAAGAAGGCTCTACACCGCCATCCAACACTCCCTACACCCCACTCTCTCACCCAACACCCTCCACACCCACCTCCCAATCCCGAACACCGGCCATCCCACCGGCTCTCTCATTAGATAACAGGGACGACAACACTCGCCTTTACAACACACCAGCAGGTCACTTAAACTCCCCACCACCCGGCCTCTTCAACTTTATACCCCTGCAAACCCCAAAAGTGTTGACCCCCTCAGGCTTTCCTCAGAGAACTTCAAGATAAGAAACACTTCTAATGCACATCCCTGTAGAAAATAGGGATTCGGTGAGGCAGCTTATGCACTTTTTTTAATATAACCGCGCACTTTTTTGATATATGCGGTACATTATTAATTCAACACTTCCCCCTTCTCTCCCCCCATTCTTTGCCCCAGACTAATCCCTTCTGCCAATTTCCCCCCCCAGCTGCCCATATAAAGGTGTCACATTTCTGTGCCCCCACCCAGGGATAAGCACTTCAAACACAGCCCGCTTCCTCTTGACCTTTCAGCACCAGATTATCAATTTATTCCACTGAATTATGCAGGCCGCAATTAGAAAGGCAAACTGGAGAAGTATTCTCATGTGTGAAAAGGACAGTGAAACTTCTTTAAAAGGGCCGAGCTGACGGATAGGCCAGGGCAGCTGTGTGGAGGCAGAACAATAGTAATGGAACTGGGCTCCGCGTCTGAAGGAGACATATTCTTATGTATAAATTAAAGACAGATTCGTTTAAAAGATTATAAGGACGTTTTAAAGACCGATTAAATTTTCCTGGTAGGACGCTGGGACTGTAGCCAGGAGCGAGGCGCTGGACTCGAAATGACTTCCGTATAAATCAGTCTCCGTAATGAGGCGCTATGTCAGGAAGTTAAGCGAGTCGCCCCGCATGAAAGCTTCCGTTAAATGGCTGCGATGTGACAGAAACGCAGAAAGCTGCAAATTGCAATCAGAGCTAAATGTGTGCTATGCGAAGAAGAAGACGAAAAAATAGAGCCAAGCGCGGTCACGGAAAAAAAAGTCACTTGCATCAATGTTTTTGTGAATGGTGCGTACAGCACAGCGCACAAATCTTAACCAGAAACGAAGTGGGATTAAACACGTGAAGAAAATCAAGGCAAATGGAGTCTGGGAAATCGGTAAGGGCCGTCAAGGTTCGGAGGGAGTGTTATTCACAAATAAAGCCGCTTTCACACTGGACGCGAAACGATTTTTTCGCACGACAGATTACATTCAAAGTCAATGCAAAGACGCGAATACTATTCGCGTCTTTGCATTGACTCTGAATGTAATCTGTCGTGCGAAAAATTCGTTTCGCGTCCGGTGTGAAAGCAGCTTAAATCTTATCAACGTAAAAACATACGGTCATCATCAGAGAGATCGATAGAGTATCAACGGTATCAAGTTTGAATCGAGTCTGCGCATGAAGCAGTTCAGAAACATTTACCAAGGAAAACCAGTTACTAGTCAGAAGTAAAATGACATACCCTGTTTGGCACTCGTGCTGGAATGGCAGGACTATATGCCATTGTCCATGCATGCATTGTGCCCTCCAAAAAGACGGGAGAAATATATCGATTTGAACCGCTTCACCCAAAGCTACTGCCAGCAAAACTCACTTTGGTAGTCGGTGAAGTGCCACAGGATATTCCCCGATCATCAGTCCTCTCTACTTATCGATTGCATTTTTAGAGCGATACAGTCGGCTGCTAGCAGCAGGTACTTCTCGCAGTGCAAAGGCTCCTTCACTTCAGAAATCAGATCCTATTATAATAATGAAAAGATAACTCATATGCCTTCTGCGGCTGGCAGTTCAGTGTTTGATAGACACTAATTCTGCTTTCAGCTATAAAGCTTCCCTCATGCATTTTTAATGGAACCTATCACTTTAGGATTAATTTATAAAGGACTGTCCTCCTTAAATTTTCAATAGTTTGCTTAATTGGAATCAGAGCCGAATGAGAGAGAAACAAGGTATTATTACCATAATAATAATAATAATAATAATTATTATTATTATTATTATTTTACCCGGCAGAAGTGACCAGACAAAGACGAAGCAGTGTGCGGTACACAATGGAGACTGAATGCAGCTATCTCCCGGCCACACACAATGCCCTCGTTATTGCCTCAGACAATAGCCGGTGGAGACTCATTACATCTCTGTTATTTACTTAACAATACAGCAAAATTACTCATAACATGAGCACAACTATTTTCATTTTAAATAAAAGAAGGGCACAAAAAAAGGAAGCTGAAGGTGCAACAAAGGTCCAATTGTTCGGCACACATTCATCACAGCCTCTGGGCCACAAATCACATCAGCACTGCTGCAATGTGTAACAGATGGACGGCTGAGGAACCTGTTAGCGGGGAGCTCTGTGTGTGTGTGTGTGTATGTGTATGTGTGTGTGAGGGTGGGGGGGGGGGGAGCCAGGTGGCCTTTGCAACTCTGACCTGCTCTGGGACTAACGCCAAAGCCGAGGGGGCAATCTTTCACCCATGCTTATGAGCAGCGTATCCTGGATACCTCAGAAACCACTCCCCCCCCCCATACTGGGCGCAGAGGGAAAAGGTGGAAGCTACTTAACGGGTCTGAGAGACTCATGATTCCCAAAGTCACTGGCGCTCCAGTCGAGTCACGTTTCCAGCTGTTTAACTCCTCAGCGCCCATCGCCCTTTTCAGACTGGGGTTAAACGCCACTGCGGATGGGTCCTGTTCCACTCCCTCCACGCTAACACGCACAGACGAGCACAAACTCTCGGACACATGCAGTGCACAAGTACGCATCCACGCACACCTGCAAGCACTCTCACACAGAAAGACACTAGCGTGCAGTCACAAACTCCCGAACACAAACACAAGAAACCACACAAATATAGACACAAAGTACAAACAAACACAAGTACACATGCACGTGCGCACACAAACACATGTATGTATAGCTATTATTGTGAGAACGCTGCATTGACTTACATTGATTCTGTACAGCCTTTCCCAAGTCTAAACCATACCCTAATTATTCAGAACCCTAACCCTATCCTAAACTTCACCCTAACCATAACCTTAACCCTAACTCTAACCAATTAGCCGTAATCCTCTGGGAGGATCTCGCATTTAGGGTTGTCCTCACAACCTAAAATGTTCTCACAACATCTATGGTATCTCAAGAGTTGGTTCTCACAAGTATAGCTACACAAACCCACACATTCCCAAAACCGCACACTCTCACCAAAGCAAATACACACAGGCGCACAGTGACACACACACTATCACACACACTGACCCGAGAAAACACGCACACACACACACACACACACACCCCCTCACATGCTTCATCAGGTCGAAGAGGGAAGAAAAAAAGACGAATCAACGAAGGAGAAAAAAAGAGAAGCTGTGTGAGGAGCGTCTCCTTGGCGAGCTCAGCTCTGGAAATCAGCGCACGTCTCCGTCCCCAAATTAGCACCGGAGGGACGCCCCGGGAAACGGCGTCGGCAGCTCGACAGCAGATCTGAGAGCAGGAATATTTCACGGCGTATAAATTATTTAGCGGCCGGGGCCCGGCGCTGAGCGCGGCGAGGCGAGGAAGCGGTTACTCACCGCTCTATCGGGACGTAAAACGTCGGCGGGCCCAGGCGCGCTCCCATCAGATCGTTTGTCACAAGCGATAGACAATTTACCATGGGGATCCTATTCAATTTATTAATTCTGCTGCCACTGCACTTTCCCGCCAGTCCTTCCCTCGCTATCGCCATGCCTACCAGCCCCCACCCCCCACAATACGCCCCCCCACCAAATCAGCTGCCTGCATCTAGTCTGGACCACACCGATTTATTACTCTTTTTACTCTTAGACAAGAACCCCGAATACCCACCCGGGAGATTTCTGCATGAGAAACCGTGGATGGTAGAGAGGGAATGGGAGGGTGGGGGAAGAGAGAGACTGACAGAGAAAATGCCACTGGTGGCTTAAATCATGGCAGTAGACAGGGAGGTGTGCCAGGGCGGCGGGTACGAGCCAGGAGGGGGTTTGGGGGGGGTACTGCTGGTGCCGAGGAGCTGCTGATAAAACAGTGGGGGGGGGGGGGTGGGGAGACACCCCGCTGTGCCGTGTGTCAGAAATGAGCTCCTGGCAGGGCGAGATAGGCAGGGCGTGTTCCCATTAGGTGTCCTGAACAAAGGGAGCCTCTGAATGAGGGCACTGGCTTCCCCCCTATGGGCCGGGGCAGCTCGAGATCTGGGAGAGGACAACGCTATAGAGGCCTGGAGGGGGTGTGTGTGTGTGTGTGGGTGGGGGGGGGTACCGGTAGGGCGAGATAACTGAGCAGAGGGTCAAGGACAGTCACACAGAGCGCCTCTGCCCCCGGGGCAGCTGGGATATCGGTCTTGTTACGGCTCAGAACGACGTGTGAGGCCCACATGTGGCAAGTGACGAATGAGAGAGTGACCCTCACATCTGGAGGGTCAGACTCTACAGCAGGGAATGAGAGGGAGAGAGAAAGAGAGAGGGAGAGGGAGAGAAAGAACAAGGGAGAGGGAGAGATAAAGAGAGCGAGGGAGAGGGAGAGATAAAGAGAGAGAAGGAGCGAGGGAGAGAGGGAGAGAAAGAACGAGGGAGAGAGGGAGAGGGAAAGAGAGAGAGAAAGGGAGAGAGGGAGAGAATGAGCGAGGGAGAGAGGGAGAGAAAGAGAGGGAGAGGGAGAGAAAGAGCAAGGGAGAGGGAGAGATAAAGAGAGAGCGAGGGAGAGGGAGAGAGAAAGAGCGAGGGAGAGAGGGAGAGGGAGAGAATGAGCCAGGGAGAGAGGGAAAGAAAGAGCGAGAGAGGGAGAGAATGAGCGAGGGAGAGAGACAGACAGAGCGAAGGAGAGGGGGAGAGAGGGATAGATAGAAAAGGAAACAGGGTATGCTGAAGAGGAAGTAGAATAGTGAGATGGAAGACAGACACAGTTGGAAAGAGAAAGAAAGGGAGAAAGGAAGAGACAGATGGAGAGAGAGGGGGGACAGAAAGAGAGGCATGAGAAAGACATAAAGAGATGGATGGAGGGAGAGGGGGTCACAGCCGGTCCTTAAGGAGAGGGATAATTAATCACGGCCCTGACCCCGTAAACAACACCTCTGCAGTGAATGTGCCCATCCTGACGTCACTGACTCTGTGAACACTCACATTGCGTACCCAGGCTCTCCGCACCGTCACACCGCTACAGGCCGACCACCAGACTCACGCTCCTTCAATCCATTTATCCCCACAAAACAGAGAAACATGGAGAAAAACTAATTTAAATTTATAAATAAAAAACACAGCAACTCCTGCCGCTGTAGCAGAATTTAATGCGTTTGAGCTATCTGTCACAGGAAGTAAACAAGGGCCGCCTCTTGAGGGGATCGAGTCCAATGTGATCGTCTAGAGGAACTGGAGGGAGGTTACAGGACTTACCGGCATTTTTCGTCCCTGAATTTTTGGTCGCTGGACCTTTCGTCCCTGGACTCTTCGTTTCGATTTTTCGTCCCCTAATGATAGCGAAACGTGCCACCACTGTGACAGACTGATGGACGGACAGACAACGGACAGATCACTTTGATATAAGGGTTAAGGTTAGGGTTAGGGTTATAATGCAGGAAGAGGGCAAAGCATTATTGGGGACGAACAATCCAGGGACGAAGAGCCGGGGACGAAAAGTTCAGGGATGAAAAGTCTTGGGACGAAAAGTCCTAGAGCCCTGGAGGAAGATGGAGGGAATTAAGACACGAGAGAAACCTCTCTTTTGCTCTTTTTCTTTCTCCGTCTATCTCTCTCTCTCTCTCATAAATGAGGGGTTACATCAGCAGAGACAAGTCAAAAGGGAGTGAATATGGGCACCGAGTCTCTTTAGAATTCTTTCAGCTCTTTAAAGCTCTCTCCCTCTCCCGCTCGCTTTCCGTCTCCGTCTCTGTCCTATTCAGAAAATCTGAAGGTCGGGGGCAATATGAGGAATTAATTCAGCAGCCAAAGCCGCCCCTGGCATTTATTATTCTTCCTGCTGCTCCGATTAGGACGCTGCGCAATCACTTACTGACTCTCCTCCTGTCCTTTCACCCGGCCTCTGGGGCCTCTATCGCTTAATCAGCGCAGACCACTCCAACGGTTAGCCCGATAACACAGACGAGCCAGATCACGGAGTCTGGAGACGCTCTCTTCCAGGGGAGACGATGTTAGTGATCGCTTACCCCCCAACTCACACACTGGCTGATCGTCCAAACAGGCAGAGGTATAACCTCTGAAAACAGACCTCATTGGGATGGGACAATCACATCACTGAACATGGCAACCAAGAGACTAGTTAATAGACAAAATGTCCCACATTTCAGCCAAAAAATTACCAGGTGTACAGAGGCACCATTTAGACATTGGCGTACTGGTTTTATACTGAGAAATATCTCCAGGCTTGCTTGAGGTCCCACAAACTTTACCTGAATGACAATGAAAGGGTATGAAAGTCAAACAAGATTAGTGACCCAAGCTGCTGCATCCTGCGGTAAACAAAGGCACCAAAATTGAGTTGTGATATGGTCACAGTACCCAGATGTCCGAACAAATCCACTCAGCCCCTCCCCCCCCACACACACACACATATACACCACAAGAACTTAGACAGGCGATTTCTCCTGGACTGTATCTGAATGAGGCAATACTGGCAGCACAAACAGCAAATCCTCAGAGCCTGGAGTTTAGTGCGTTTCCGAGGGAGCTCGCTGAGCGCGCCGTCGTTTGCGCAAGGGCCCCGGTAATCGATTTCCTCCTCCACCCATCACCTGCCTGTGCCATCGGCGGCGGCCGGCCCCGTGAGATTAAATGGGGCCCAACGCTACACACTGCACGGGGCATTAACTCCCAACAACCAACCAGTGCGTCTCAGCAAATGGAATATTACTTACTCATTCCCCCGAACGACTTCCAGTGAGTGAAAGCCATTTAGCTTTTCCGACACCACAGAACCAGGATGCGGCCTGCTGTGGAAACTAGCTTCGGGCTGGCCTCAGATCTGCGGTGGGCCAAACACAGACTCCATTAAATATCACAAAATTAATGAACCCTCTCGCTCGATAAGCGAGAAGAAAGGGTACGCCACCGACTTAAAAATGTTCACACAGCCATACCTCATTAGCTGAACAGCAGAAACGAGCGGAGACGAGCTTTGAAAATATCTTCGGATGTGGACCCCGCAATTAGTCCTTGAACCCCTTTTTTCCGCCAGTGAATTACGCACCCGCCATTTTAATATTCAGGAAATATCATTACGGGGTAAGGGTTATTTAATGACACTCATTTCGGCTAACGGCGCACCCCTTTTTTCATAAGGCGGTGTAAAATGCGCGTTATTAATCTCGGCTGGAACGAGCGGCCGAGGCCTGAGAGGAAAAGCGATTTTAATTCCAGGATGTGCGACGCGGAGCCATGATGCACTGCTTCAGGAATTGAAAGAGACCAAAATACAATTCCCCTGGATTCTTACTGACCCCAACATCACAGTCCAAGAGCATGAGCCAAATAAAGATAAAAAAGAGATACGTTTTGAAAGAGGGCAGCATTGCAGGATAATAATAAATAGCTCAATATTAGAAGAGGTGGATTTTTGACCCCGATTGCAGGAAAAAGAGAGTTTGACCGCTCAGCATAGTCAAATTTTTATTCACCAAGTATGAAATCAATCAGAACAGGTCAGCACAGATATGAGTAATTGTTTATTATTCAGTATTGAGGCCATCGACCTTTCAAGTCACTGAGCTTGCTGAATTTCTGAGTGATGTATTGGATATACATGCGGCGTCACTGGTGTTACTGGTGATTTATATTTTCTAGGTTTACACTTCAAACAGGCTGCACCTCATTCGCCAGCCGGAGACCCGCAATGCGCAGCTAATTAGCACAATAAGGCAAGCTTGCGAGGCGAAATGAAAACGGACATGATGACGGATCTCCGAGAACGGGGTTAAGTTTATAGCGCCCCACGGCAACTCCCACCCACTGTCCGTATGCTACATGCATTATCTCACGGTTTAGCAGCTTAACGTTAGATGAGATTCCGCCACATTATTACCACCCTTTAGAAAAAATAGAGGGCTACAAATTAGAGACACGGAAAGGAAATGGAGTTCGGGAGAACAGCGCTGGGACAGACCGAGTTTCCTCGAGGCTGCAGCCTCGCGGCATTCTCCACCGCCATAAGGCAGCACCCGCTGAAGTTGAACCAACTGTCAAAACCGCCAAGAATTTCAATTACTTCTGAATGCCTCACCGGCAAACAAAACCTCAGTTTTTACGGCTGCTAACAAATATCGCGCGGAACGCAGAGACGCCCGACAGCTAACTGCTACGGCAGGGAAATGGGGAGTCATTTATTTCCACACAGCAGTGAAAGGAAAAAAACAAACAGCCCACAAAATGCCTCCCTCCCTCTCCCTCCTCCTGCCCTGCAGCTATAAACAGCCAATTTTATTAGCAAGATGCTTCATATGACCTGGGAAAAAATTGATTTTTACCATGTTCAAGTGTAACGCACAAGGTTTAAAAAATAAGAAAGGCCTTTGTAGCGAGATCAGATAAGAGAAGCGGGGCGTCTTAAAGACAAAATGCGCCCATAAAAGAAGTCCTCAACAGCCTTTGTAACAACAAAACTAAAATCTCATGTTTTATATCAAGACTTAAAATCTAATTTTCATTACCTCTCTGCTCTCAGAGACAAAAAAAACGCCAATGAAGTGACTCATCCCAAGATTTGCCGATGCGGTAGGAGAATTTCGTGTCAAGCATAAGCAAACTTTTTCTACTTGAGGGAGAACAGACGAGATTCAAAGTCATATTGGGACTGAAGCGCTTGTTGAGACGGCTATTTTTCTGCCAGGCTCCCTCAAAGGAGTGATTGTGCTTCTCCATCTCCATCTCCCCCCTCCATCTCATCCCTCCATCTCCTCCCTTCATCCCTCCATCACTTTCAGAGGCCCCTTGAGCAACCACCAGGAGGAGAGGTCTGAGATTTCCCCCCATCGACAGCCCAGCCGGCTGTGTTTGCTTGTTTTATTTTGGAGGGGGGTGGTTGGGGATTCAGAGGGTGCATTTAGGGCCCCTCCTGAGACGCCTCTTTTCACAGCACACATAGGGAGACGAGGGCCGACAGATGGGCCCGGCATTGAGTGAAGGCTCGCGTGAGGAGGGTACGGCCTCCTCGACCTCCCGCTCCAATAACAACAATGGAGAGGAGGTCAAGAGTGAGGTCTGGCTGACGACGCAGGTTTTTTTTTGTCGTCTTTTTTTTGTCTGTCTCTTTTTCTCTGCTCAGTGGAGCTATGCGGACGGGAGGGGGGCGTAAAAGTGTGAAATGCTGAAAGAGACACTTTGGGGTCACGACCGCACCCCGTCACCTCCATCACACACCACCCCCTCTCGGCCCCTCCCAGACGACAGCAGGCGGCTGATTTTCAGAGAAACCGCCGCTGAGAATGGCCGTGTTTGCTTTTCAAACTCTGCGGTAAACACGAATGAAAGAGAAGTCACATTTTAGCGCGCACTTGCAAGACTAACGGGGGGAAAGTTGCACATGTGTGTCCAGGTGCAAACCACACAAACATACACAAACAAAAGGAGACAGAGACACCTCACTTCAGTTTTTAAACAATAACCTACCTTATGAACTTTATATCTATTTGCAGCAAACGGCATATTTTTCCCCACATAATACAAAAAAGCAAATGAGGACCACTACCTGCCACAAACTGTATACACAGGATATTTCTCCTAATGTTGCACACAATATGCTTTGGGTGAAACGGCCTCAATATAAGCACAATATCACCAGCGCTGAGCAATAACAGTTCCTTCACGCGCAATCAATATTCTACAAGCTTTCCAGATAGTTCAAAGTAAATGGAAGAAATTTCATCATGTAACAACCACATTTTCACCCTTTTTGATGCTTCGATTTACTTTCCTGCATTTGCCCACATTTTTGTCTTCAGATTGTTTTATGTCTGATTGTTCGTGGCCAGCCCTCAGAAAGAGAGGGTCCTGGGGAACAGGAGTGTCTGTCGTCTCCGGAGCAGCAATGGAGATCCACTGGAGGAGAAGTCAATGCTGCTCCATTGACCGGGCCTCGTCTGGCTCCAGGACAGTCCTATCAGGTGGCAGGGATATGGGGGGGATAGCGGGGGTAGGGGTTTGGGGGGGTGAAGCTTAGACAAGACCTGCTTGTGAGGAAGGATCTGGTTACCATGGTAAAAAGGAGGGGCAAGCGCCGTGTTCCCACTAGGGAAGTCAAGGACACCGGGACGCCGGAAAAACCAAACCCAAATAAATAAATAATACATAAAAGTGGGCTGAAGGATTCCACCAATTCAGCAGAATGCCTTTTGGATTTCCGAAAAATGCCGTCAGTAAAAGAATATGATGAACACAGTGGTGTCGTCAGCCAGGGGAACAGCATACTGTAACCCCTTACCAATTATTAAACAGTGAAAAACTTAATCGAATGGGTCTAGAGATGTCTTTAAAAAGATTTACCCCAGTTACAAGACTTAGCGTGTTGCCTTTGATGTTCTTAATTCAAATTTGAGATCAGTGGCTCTCTAGCCACTTCACAGCTGCTTGGCAAACTCATTTTTGACTTAAAAGGGAATCACATACAGTCACCATAACAAGACATCGCTGCCATGACATGGGTTAGCTGTGCCTTGCATACAGGCCAAATGAAACACAAACAATAACAGCTCCTCCATGCTAGCAACCCGCGTTCCATCTTTTCACTCGCAATTTTAGATCTGAAACGCAGCCAGGACATGAACTGTAAATCAATAATTACACTGCATTTTTATGCTGAAAACACAACCAGAAAAAAGGTCAAACTCTGCCAAAGTGTGGTCAGTACAAGTACAGGCTTCTTTAGTGAGTAAAACCCCTGCATTTTTCAAGCCAACCGGAATGCAGATATCATGCTACCGATAAACAAGGCTCCCCTCCAATTCTTTCCCACCAAAAAGACGGGCTGGTTTGCCAGGCCTTTGTCGACGGTCACATCAGATATGTGATATGCTTTAATAGAGAAGGCCAGGGTAGGAGAGATGGGGGCCCCAGAGAGTATCCAGTAAAACTGGAAAAGCCCGGCGGCTCACAGACCGGCATCAGCTTCAAGCACCGGAATAACGCCAACCACAGATTCACTCTCAAATATTGCCCACTGGTCGTTCTATAAAGGGTATTCGGTTTCTTATAGCAACATGGGTACAGTCCTTTGACCCCTGGCCACCCCAATCCAACCTCACTTCCTCCCTGTACCTTCTCAGTCGGTAACCGCAGTCTTGGCATAGGCCTTGCCTGCTGCACCCCCCCTAACCCCCAACCAACCGAAAAGACTGAAGTTAAACCGCGGATAGGGAAGACTTTTTATCCAATTTCTCGGGCCCAAATGGAGAAAAGCGAAAAATGGCGAATGACAGCCGATGTCATCGTGAAAAGTGAGCTGGCAGAGAAACCGTAATAGCAGGGTGGACGTGGGGGTATGATAGATTTGATCATTAAAATAAAACCTCACTGTCAATCCAAACACTCGACATCAGTCGAGAAATTTTAATGACCAAACAATGGATGATAATCAGAGAATCCCTCCCTCTTTTGCTCAGCTCTTTTGCTCTTTTAATTGAGGTTGATGGAGGTTTGTGGGATGCAGGGGATAGAAAGAAGGGAAGGAGAAAAAGAGGCTTTACTCGGGAGCCATATGGAATTTCGCTTCGCCTTCAGACAGCGGCTTCGCCCTTCAATCACGGCACAATGCATAATCACCGGATGTCTCCTGCACAATGCCCCCCCGTTCCAATTTGCCTCGACGGGCTGTCAGATGAGACGGCGAACAGAATGGCAGTTTTGTTAAAAGACGAGTCTAAGTGACACTTAATTGGAAGACGCTCAGGCAGCTTCTGCGCTCAAACACTGTAGATACATCAAACCCTTCAAATACCATTGAATCTCCATCCATCTCTCGACAAGAAAATAAAGGTGTTTACTTTTGATCAGGACATTGTATCAGTGGAGTAGGGGTAAGAAATGGTGAGAATCTGGGTTGCTCAGATTAGTCACGTCTGAAATTTTGATTTATTCCAAAAACAAAAAGTTATATTGATATTTCATATTGAGGACAATCCAGGTTTGACCAAAGTCATAGTGAGCAATTGAGAACTGGTGGACCTGTCCCCACATTCCTGTCTAAAACACAGATCAACACCATGAGGTCCCCACATCCCTGTACACAACACACACCAAAAGTGTGACATCCCCACATCCCTATGAAGAACATACACCAACACCTTGAGGGTCTCCACATCCTTGCATGAAACCCACTCCTAATCCATGTTCCTACATCCCTGTAAAGAACACACACCAACACCATGAAGTTCTCACATCCCAGTCTACGAGACGCACCCACAACAAGAGTTCCCCACATCCCTGTATAAAACACGCACCAGCACCATGATATATGTCTCCGCATCTCTGTCTTTAACTCACATCAACACCATTAGGTCCCCATATGTCAATCAAATAAACCACACCAAGAGATCCCCACATAATGGTCTAAAACACACACCACCAACACCATGAGGTCCCCGAATACCGGTCTAAAACACACACCATCAACACCATGAGGTCCCCACATACCGGTCTAAAACACACACTGACAACACCATGAGGTCCCTACATCTTGGTCTTGAACTCAAGATTAACACCATTAAGTCCCCGTAACACACCAACACCATGTGGTCTCCACATCCCTGTAAAAAACAGCACATCAGCAAAGTGAGGTCATCCCAGAACTAGATCAAGGGCAAGACCGGATCAGGCGCAAGCCATCAACCGCGAAAGAGCAGCCGCTTCGTTTTTCTGAGTTTCTTCTACAAACCCAGATTCCCCTGGGATGAACACACACACACACACACACACACACACACACACACACACACACACATATGCTTGCAGGTCCTGGTGTGCAGATCCGTCTCCAGGCATAAGGCTCTCGCATGCCGCTTCCCCCTTAAGACAGATTCCACGCTACGGTGGCAGCGGCTGCGGCTTCGCCCGTCTCTCAGGAGAGATGTGCACTGCCAGGAAAACAGTCTGTGTGTTTGTGTGTGTCTGTGGGCTGAGTGGCGGGGGGGGGCACGTGACGGAAGGAAGCTCCCAGTGGGTTCTCTTCTGTTCCGGGCCATTACACCTCACTCACTGGGACTTTGTTTACAAGGAGCCATAAATAGTTTCACCCCCCCAACTTACCCACCCACAAGGAGCTCCTGTGAATGTTGGGGTGTGTGCACATGCATGCGTGTGTGTGTGTGTGGGGGGGGGGTTATGTGCACAGATGTGCAAGAATAAGAGGAACGTGGTGAGGAGTGAGAGGGGGAACGAGGGACAATAAATTTGGGTTGCAACTAAGACAGGACCCGAGGCCGCTTCAGCTGCTCTAGACACCAGGGGAACCCCAATAACCGGAGAGCACATCTGGAGCAGAGACCCCAACCTCTGGGTCTATGGAGCCATCGACCTACTCAACCTCAGGGGTCGCATCTCCCTGACCACCACCACCTGATTCATTTACACTAAAGAAGACGAAATAACACGTCTTCCTAAACGCCCAGTATCACAACACCTTCCTATGACTAAGCAACTGGAAGTCGCATACCGTAAAATTAAACTTTCAGGAGTAAAGAAAGCCATACGCTGGGTGCAGCAATGAAAATCGGCGAAACACAGAGCCAAAGTTCAACAAAAGCAGAAAATGAAAAATTCCAGGGATCCCACGAGCTTGAAGAGGACACCACTGAATGGATAACCAAACACTGATGGTGGGGGTCAACAGAGGTCCCACAGTGGTAAGGACTGCTGCACAGTGAGATGGTCTTCATGGTGAAGTGGCCTAACATTATTTCAGTAGTCTATGGCAGACATTTAACCTCATACAGAAAGAGCCAGGGAGAGCACAAGCTTTTGCTCCAGCAATGGAGTTACACACCTGATTCCACTAGTCAACCCGCAGAGTCCGTGAGCAGAGTCAGGGGTGTCACTGATTGGCTGGAATGAAAGCTGGCACCCACACTGACCCTTTCTAGTTTTGTTTGAGGTCAAAGTCGAGAGTATATGGGTGACAAGGGAGCAGTCAGTATACTACAGTTTCCTCACCCAGCACAGAGGCCGGGACTGATTGGTCGAGCCCAGGTGAGAGTTGGGCAGCTGTTGACAGGAAAAAGGGGAGGATGATGTTTGAGAGGGGAGTGGGGCACATTCTACAGCTGGAAAGGGTTGCAAAGTACAAGGCATCCTTTCACATTTTGCAATGTACTCTTAGCAATCAAGAGACATTTCTGTATAGCCCCTGATACAAGCCAACAAGCAGACTAGGCAAAACCACAGAATAAGAGAACATTATGCACTAAATTATCAAAATGAAGCATCTTTCACAGATTTAGGCGAACAGGACGGTCACTTTTCATCACTGCCAACCCGAAACACAGGAATGATAATTGGGTGCAATTATGACAGACTGCAGGCAGGCCAGCCAATAGAAACATCAATGACTGCAGGATGCGAAGGGCTTTGTAAATTGGGGTCAGGCAAAGATAGCACCGCTCCATGCTGTTAAATAAACACTGCAGAACCGATTACCATCACAGCCAGTTTCACAGAGGGAGAAATAGGCTTTGTACCACACGCTGCTGGAACATGGGAAATATAAATGGTACATTGGACAAACTTTTGAGAGGAATTTCTAAAACACTAATGGATAATTACATTCAACAAGGCTGCTAATTAAACACGAGTGCCCGCTACCAGCACTCTCTATAACCACCAACCTCTGATCTCTCTCGCTCTTTCCCTCTCATTTGCTCCCACTCGCTTGCACACACACTCACAATCAATCACACACACACACACACTCACAATGAAAGACACACTTACACAGATACGGACACACATAGCCAGAGAAACACTAACACACAGACACACTCTTATACAGACACTTACTTGCACACTTGTACATACATACACACGCGCGCGCGCGCACAGACGCTCACATTCACACATTTCCAGACACACACTCATACATACTCATTCGATTACACACTCACACAGATACAGACACACACACATACGTACTCTCACACAGACACACACTTGCACACTAATAATTTTTATTGACTTCTAATGGGCTTTTTAACATTAAATGACCAAATGCGCAGAACAATACATTTAAAATGAAAAGTTTAGATTTATGATATACTAGCTAGTCTAAGGACATATGGTGACAAAATAACCTAAAGTCAGTAAAATCACTTAACACATACTACCCCCCCAAAAAAAAAAAAAAAAACGCACACCTACATACACACACGCACACATATGCAGTGTCATATATACACACACACACACCCCCATCCACCTCTCCCCGCTTACATAATTACAAGCAGAGAAAAAGCACAGTAGCATCATCCACAAAACCCCTTTATTTCCCCAAAGCAGAGGCGCTAGCAGGACAATTCATTATGCCATTAAGGGTCAGCTGCTCCTCCAACTCAATAAAAATGTTAATAAAACTAAGAGCGGAGGAGAGCGAGCCGAGGCTTGGGTCCGCCCCTCAGGACATCCGCGCGGCCGCCGCTGCATCTAATGATCTCTGCGTCTCCGCTGGGGAGCCTCAGGAGCCACGGTGCTGCCTGATAAACCGCCCCACCGCCGCCACCGCGAGTAATGCACTCTGACCTCTGCAGCCGGCTCGCCTGCTGCCCTGCTGACCTGCTGCAGCGTACTGCTGCTTCAGGAAGGGAGAGGAATTAAACTACCCCTCAGACACACTCACACACAAACGTGCAGGCAGACGCATGCATGCAAACACGTACATACACACACACACACACACACACACACGTTGGGTTTTCATGTCTTGTAGGGACATTCCATAGACTTGCATTCATTCTCTAACCCTTTTCCCTGACCTTGACCCTCAACAGTACATACCTAACCCTAACCCTAACCTTAACCAAACCCTAACCTTCCGTGTCTTATGGGGACATTTTGTCCCCATAAAGGCAGGTAAACACGGACCACACACACACACACACATATACACACGCTCCCACGCTTACAAACACAAGCACAAACACACAACAGCCACATACACAGACACACACACACAAAAATGCAAAAATACACACACAAGAACACACACACACACTGATCTTCTCACAAAAAAAGTACATGCAGTACTACATGTGCAGAGATACTCACATCCTGATATTCTCCTGTGCTCGCAGAAACACAACCAAATGCACACAAAGAAACACACACAACTACAACCACACACACACACACACGTACAGTAACACAAACATTCTCATGCAGATACACACATACTAAGCACACAGATACACAAACGCTGACATTCTTGAGTACGGACAAACACACACACGCACGTACACACACACAGAATTAACATTAGGTAAAAAATCCAAATAAAATTAAGTCCAGAAACTGCACTGACCTCTCATATCCACCCACCCCCACCTTCCCACAATCCATTATACTGGAGGTGAAAAAAGCCCTCAGGCTCACCCCTCACCCACCCAAATAAATTAAAAGACCCATTAGGCAGATTTCAAAAGATGGCAGCCGGCTTATAATTATGCATGACATCTTTGGGAGATAAAAACTGATTACGGTAGATGCAAGGGGAAAAAATTGCTTAGCAACCAGTCATTATCCTCGAGAGTGGATCGAGGTGACCGGCCATCCGTCTAACTCGGGTCGCCGTACCCCCCTCCCTCCACCCCCCCTCCACCCACTCCGCTCTCCATCCTCGCAAAATACAAACAGAGATAAAGAACACCGCAATCGCTCTTGACACACAAATAGGTTAACACAATAAAGCCGGCTTTGCTCGGCTCACTCAAGGGAGGAAAGCAATTCCAGCAGCCGGGAGGTAATAAAACAGGGCTGTGTGAGACAGAGAGAGAGAAAGAGAGAGAGAGAGAGAGAGAGAGGCACACAGGGAGAGGAGGAGAGAGGTAGAGAAAGAGATAGAGGGAGAAGAGGAGAGAGCAAAAGAAAGAAGGAGAGAGAGCAAGGGAGTGAGAGTGGGAGGAGAGAGGGAGAGGGGGAGAGAGAAAATGAATGAAGGAGAGTTAGAGGGAGAGACAGAATAATACAGAGAACAAGAAAAGGAGGGAGAGAAGAGAGAGAAGGACAGAGGGAGATTAGCTAGTGAGTGACAGCATGCATGAGATGTGTGTGTGCCTGTGTGTGTGTGTGAGTGTGTGTGTGTGTGTGTGTGTGTGTGTGCACGCTCATGTACAAATGTGCATCCAAGTTCCCGCACACGTATGGAGGAAAGTGTATAGGAGCAGGGAAGCCGCAGGGTGCAATATCGACGGGATTCTGTACCTTTTGACGAAAGTAATAAGAAAGGAGGAAAATTACAGAAATACTGGGCCGGCGGCAGATCAGGGAGGGAGAGCGAGTCATAAATGAGCGACAGTCTTTCCCTCCCCCGAGCCGTTCACCGCTCAGAGGGGGTAAGGGGGGGGAATCAAATAAAACCGTAATATTGTACAAAAATAAACTAAAATTCAACCCAACCGCCCCCTTCGCTGAAAGATAAACAGGGCAGGTGTGGAAGCAGAGCGGCTGAATCGCAGGCGGGAGGCAGGCAGATACAGCCAGGCAATAACAGATAGGAATCTCGGGAGATTTTTTTATTAAATCACGTTGCCATGTTCGATAGGGAGAGGAATGACCCGCAGAATTACAGCGCCACAGCGCCCGACGTTTCTGCCGAGGCGAAGGAAATTCCATTACCGTACAGTAGGCCACGAGAATTGGGCAAGGTCCTCGCGGCCTGCAAACGGAACACGACCAGGCCAGCCACCTCCCCCCCACCCACCTTCTCCACATTACTCCCATCTGTTGGCACACACACCCCCACCACCACCACCCACATCCCATTATTACAATAGCAAGGTCCGCAAACACGTACTTGCATTCAGAATGACAATAACTAAACACACACACTAAAAAAGCCCTATCTGAATTGCATTCAGCAGCTCATTTTAGCACAGTTGCAATGTAATTATACGTAGCGAACTCTGATCCATTACCGCTGCAAGGACCCATTTACCATAACATTGACAGAATAGGCTAATATTTTCCCCGGAGTCCCTGAGGCTCCATTACTTGCATACGTCTGCTGATCCGCACACAACATCCAGCCCTCATTGTGAAGCAAGAACGGAGCAAACAAAGTTAATAAAATGGCCGAGGGGGGATGGAGGCGGAAGAGAATTAACCAACGCTGCCCATCAACCCCCCCACCACCCTCCCAAAATAACAGAACAAGAGCAATCTGAGACTGCAAACCTCCGCCAAGGCCGAACAATCGCTCATTTGTCAACACTATCAGTTAATGATATATTATTGACATCATGGAGATAATGCACCACATTTTTTCTTCCATTTCAAATGATTCAATATTTGAAAAATGTCTCTCGAAATGTCAAATCCTGCAATGGTGAAGAATCCTTCAAAAACCTAAATCTTGGATCCAGATCCTGATCACTCCCAAAATTGAATCGCGTCTAAGTCAGGCCAAGATCCACCTCTGCTAACCCTTTGAGCGCTGGATAAATTTTCAAGGAATTAAAAAGGCAGTTATCCTGAGCTGCTGAAACCCTATCATGTGGCAACTTGTTTAAAAGAGCTACCCTTGCGGGAGCTCTTTTAAACAAGTTGCCACATGATAGGTTTTCAACAGCATCTGATTTTGATATCTTACATCATTTGGCAACTATAGTTGCCTAAGGCGCTGAAAGGGTTGAATTCTCATGCAAATTCGGCTTTTAGTTTTTCAGGTAACTAACCTAACAAAATTTAATGACCGATCACTTAACCTACTAGTAATGATTCATACAAAAGCACACTGAGGTCGCAGCATATAATCCTGCCTCTCCCGAACAGGAATTAAAAAGTGCAAAGGGGCTCGCATCTCAGTCAAGAGAAAAGAGAACCAAGTTTCATTCAGACATATTTTCCCAGAGCTGATGGAAGCCACCATCACTGGGCCGCTTGACGCCGCAGACTTTAAAGGAGGTTGCACTTGTCAGAGAAGAGCCCTGCACTTCTACATCAAAAAAAGCACCAAAACACAAAATTCGGGAGGACAGGGGTGGGAAGGGGGGATTAGGTGAATAAAAAGATGGATGTTCCCTTCCAACACTCACCTTCTTCCCCTGAAGGCGACGTTTCCAAAACAAATAACACAAGCTCACATCTCCGCAGAGGAAGACCTAAAGTCATCAGAGCTTCGTAAAGAGAAGCGGTTTGTTTTCCTCCCGACTTGGTTACAGCTCTTCCCATCGGTGCGCGAGGATGACCTTTATGGCATTACAAGTGTCGATGCGAGAGAGACTGCGGGTCCCATGGCAGAGAGAGCCCCTCCGAGATTAAAGAGGAAAAGACTTGTGGCTCCATCTCCACAACTGCAAATGCATCTCCCTCAACAGCCGCCGAGAGTTCAATAGGGGGGGGGGGATGTTGTGAAGTTTACTGCACGGCAAAAACAGTAAAAAAGAAAAGATCCTGCATGAAAAGAAAGACATGATCAAAACAGCCAGACTGTTATAGAAAAAAATGGGAAAAAAATGGAAAGAAGAGACGATACAACTGTAAATATGGAGCGAGAATGACAAGAAAGGGAGAGAAGCAGACCTTTCCAAAGATCTAAGCAAAGAGAAGTAGCTTCGCGAGTCTAGGAGTAACCTATGTGTTACCATGGCTTTCCAGTGCATAATGCATCTCTGAGAACAAACACAGGAAAGCACACGTGTGTTCATACATATTTATTGTCATGTCTGTACCGTTGCTTGAGATGGGTGTTTGTGCGCTTTGATACATAAGCGTGAAGTCGGCCTCTTATTGCTGTATCCAGATGGTCCCATGGTCTCCACTCCTCCAATGCCTTTCTGAGGAGGAGCGGTACAAGACATGAGCCCCAGCCCCCCCCACCCCCGGCATTAACCGCAAAACTCTCGGCTCCAGTTATCGATGTGGCGTTCACTGCACTGAAAGTGAAAGTCACTGACACCCTGCCTTACAAAACTATGCAACGTAACAAAACCATGGACATCTCCGTGCTTCTATCAAGGTGGATCGGTAAGGAAATGACCTGGGTCCAGAGGGCCCATTTCGGGTCCGATCGGTGTCCTCAAGGTCTGATTTTCTAAAGCATTTAGTTTGTGCAACACCGGCTTGCAGGAGCAAAAACACTAAGCGAGCATGCGATTGGAGCAGAGAAGCTGCCTCATCCAATCACTAATCGTGTCACTGAATTCACGTGTTTGAACTGTAGCACAATTACAGCCCACAATACTAGCAATATGTCGATCTGAGTGACTAAAACTCCACTCCTGTGACTTGGATCATCCACGATCAGCTTCAGAACCTGAGACACACAAAGTATGGCAGGTAAAACTAAGTCTTTGGTGGAAAATTAGCAGGCAGATGCCTCTTCACAGAGTGTTATCTTTCTGGGAAATCCTTCACAGACACTACACCAACATAGCAGGAGCACCCCTCGTACTCCAAATCTATCCTGGTCCCACTTGCTTGTCTTGAAAACTAAACAGTGAAAACCTGGTACTCTCAATCAATCCTGGATGCATTCTGTCATCCTAAAAAAATACCTCTAAAACAGGCCCGCAGAAAGCATCACTCCTCTACTCTTATATCTCCTGAACCAGGGGTTCTCAACATCACTCACCAAGTGGTGCAGGCCTTTATTCCAGCAAAAACCAGTAACACCTCAGACTCTACTAATCAAGGTCTTCTTGATTGCGGTTGATCAGCAACATTAGGTGTCTTACTGCACGGCTGGATTTAAAGCCAGCACCTACACCGACCCTTTCCTGGTTAGGGTTGAGAACCCCTGCTCTGAAGTAATGCTGAACGTTAAAACTAGAGGCAAAGAAAGAAATCAAATGAAACAAATAAACATAGAAGTATGACAGAAACATGATTAATTCATCTCGGAAGACCGCTCAACTTCAACTGGAAGAAAGCAGTGGAAATCACTCATCTCGACAGTCGTAATGACAAGTGGGACACATCAATTTCCAGCTAAAAGCAGAAGCTTTGATGGACGACGTCCCCGTGGACTGACAGCCAGCCAGCACCTGTTAAGATCCCGCCGGAACGTTCCTTCCCGTCTTTCCCACTACAAACGAGAACTCATCGAGGCATTGGACTGTTCTTTTGTTCTTCCCTTTCGCTCGTCTGAAATCCGCTAATCTGAAAGACGAGCCTGTGAGACCGGCGGAAAAAAGCCAGAAAAGCAGCCGTAATGGCGTCCGAAACGTCTCCCGCGCGCCACATCCGAGCGACTGATTCGAGCCGAATGGGATACGGTGTTGTCGCAAAACAACCTAGGGAATCCCAGCCAGAAAAAAAAGAGGACTCAGGAGGGCACGTCCGCACTCGTCACTCCGCATAATGTAGATCTGGGATCATAAAATCTGTTCATCCAATCCAAATCGAGCCAGGGTTTTCTTTTTTCCTGGGTAATTAACCCTTTGAGCGCCGAATACATCTTCAAGGAATTAAAAAATGTAGTTATCCTGAGCTGTTGAAAACCTATCATGTGGCAACTTGTTTAAAAGAGCTCCCTTGCGGGAGCTCTTTTAAACCAGTTGCCACATGATAGGTTTTCAACAGCATCTGACTTTGATATCGTACATCATTCGCCAACTATAGTTGCCCACGGCGCTGAAAGGTTTAACTAATTAACCGAACTAGAGCTTCTGATTGGCCAGGCTGTCCTCACACCAGACTCCCAAGTAAAGGGCAGGTGGAAAGCCAGCACTTCCCTGACCTCTAGGACTGAGATGGGATGATCCATGATGTAGAGTCCTTTCCAGTGGAAGCCCACTGTGATGTATTAAAAAACAAAAAACAACAACAACGACAAAACCTCTCCAAAGCTGGACAATACCTGATTTCACACTTTATTTTGGTCACATTGAGTTAACTCCGATCAGTCACATCACTCTGGGTGAAAGGACGGTAATCCAGGACACAGACGAATAGGAGAAGGGATAAGACACAAGGCGAGGGATTGGAACACAACAGGACCCCCCCCTCCCCGCCCCAACTCTACCCTATTATCAATTCAGCTCTTCGCATCTTCACTACAGAGTCAGCTAGGAGCAGACAAACCCTTTAATCCTTTTCTGCACACATTAATGCAAAAAAACTGAGAGAGGACATGGAAATCATCTTCTTTTTGTTTCTCAAAATGGCTCCATTTAGCCGCAAACACAAACGGAGCCATGCAGAGAATCCATTACCGGATCATAGGAGCAAAACGAAATGCAGCCTTTCAGGATAAAAACAGACCAGGCTTTTCGCGTGCAGTGACCGTGAGGCTCTGGAGATAAAAATGTAGCGGGTGGGGTGGGGACGGGGTACCCCAACAGCAGAAAACACCAGGAAGAGGATCTGGGGTACCCCTGGCTCAGGGGAAAGGAACAAGAGCAAGGGCGATACGGAAAATATAGAAAAAAAAATAATTACCATAATGTGGCCCAACGGGATTGCAATATTCCTTTGTTTTGGGACAAAAAATGCTAATAATATACCGCTTTGACTTTCAGAAGAAACAATTATGTAGAGTTCTCCAAATGCTGCTTTAGTGGAGAATATTTTATGATTGTATTGTTAAGATCTGGCTAAATTGCTGGCAGGGACACAGTCTCTTTATCACTAACATAACCTGAATTTCACAGTTTGACCCAAGGAACTGAAATCGAAACACTAGCCTTAAGTTCGGTTACTGTAACGCTCCAGGAGGCACCACCCATCAGAAACCCCCACCCATATCCCATTCCCCCGGCAGCCACCCCCACCCAACTCAGGGCAGCCACCCCCACCCATCTCAGGGCAGCCACCTGCCAGAACACAGGCCTCCAGATGCAAAAGACCTCCCACATGAAACAAGCTCTACACCGCAAAGCACAGTATGCAGCCATTCAAAAATAAACAGTTAACAAAGCCCGGAGACACCGGCTTATCAAAAAAAAAAAAAAGAACAACATTTAAGTGCAGCGTTCCGCAAGATCTCGGGGGGCACGGAAAATGTGCATTTTCAACAGACCAAAATCAAAAACTCTTGACACGGGAACTGACAGACGCCTCGTACAGATCAAATTAAGACCAGTTTGTCTCAAGGTCAAAACAAGCGACAAACACAACAAACCCCGCCCCTCACACTTATTTTAGCCATTCAATGACCTTGACCTTGGTCCGATTCATTCCAAAATTTAATGGGATCTATTCTGGGTTATTACCCAAATTTCTGGCCAAATTTGGTGTGAACTGAGCCAGAGGTTGACTGGTAATCTTGGTAATGAACAAATTAATAAACTAACCAAGTTGATTCCCATACACCTTCAGGGGGTGGGGGGGGTAACTATGTCACTGGACGCTGAAAAGCTGTTTACAAGTAAAGAAACAAGATTGTGTAAGAAACAAAAAATTGAATTGTAACTTGGTAGTACAGGGGGAAAACGGGGAAAAAAAAGTTGAAGACGGGCTGTACGACAGGAGAAGAGACAAGCTGTCCAGCCAGGGAACGGATACGGCCGGCCGGGCGAAGGACAGGTTCCAGCAGATGGAAGAGTTCAGGGATAACGTGTGAGCACAGCAGTGCATAGGGAGGGTGTGCATTTGTGCGTGTGTGTGTGTGTGTCTGTGTGCGTGTGCGTGTGTTTGCGTGCATGCCTGATGGCGATTACAAGTGGTGCTTCACCATCTGTGTGGTGTGTGTGACAAGTGTGTTTGTGCGAGCGTGGTGCTGTTTGCACATGTGAGAGCAATTATAAGGATTGTTTGTTTGAGCGTATGTGTGCGCAACAAGCGAGAGTGGTGTGTGCACATGTATGAAAGTGATTATAAGTGGAGTGCTTGTGTGTGTGTGTGTGTGTGTGTGTGTGTGTGTGCAAAATGTCTTTATGGTTTTTGAGTGGTATCTGTGGTGTGTGTATGCGAGTGTGAGAAGTTTCAGTGTGTATATCTGGGCCCAAGGGAGCCAACAATGGGCTACCGAGGCAAGTCACGAAGCAACAACCACGGACAAAGTAATGAAGTGGCAACCATACCACACCATACCATACCACACCATGCCACATCACGCCATACCTTACCATACCATACCATACCATACCACAGCACACCACACCACACCATGCCACATCACGCCATACCATACCATACCATACCATAGCACAGCACAGCACACCACACCACACAACGCCAAACCACACCATGCCACATCACGCCATACCATACCATACCACAGCACAGCACACCACACCCCCCAAACAAAAGAACTAATAGGGAATGCAAAGGACCATGAAGAGAACAAGGCCTGGGCTTGTCCCACATAGCAAGATTATGGAGTTAGCTGGATAAATGCATTGAAAAAACCCAGAGCCCTCCGAACTCAGGAACACAGACTGAGGCCACAGCCGTTTCAGGTTTTACGATGAACAGTTGTCAGCATAGTTATCTCAGTAATCCTGCTTCGTGAAATATTCCCCAGAGGTCTCAAGTACACTCAGATGAGGTAGCTTAACACCAGGGATTTAACACAGCACATTCGGGGGGTGCTCAACATCGACAATCAGGATTTTAGAGGGACTGCAGGAGTCTGACCTTCCCCCAATGCCGACACCACAGGATGCCCCACGCCCCATCCACCATTTGCAATTCCATTTTGTCCCATCTTAAAATTAAACATTTATTCTAATTCATTCCCCGAGGACCTTAATCCAGGGGATATACTAACCAAGCCAGTGCACTCTATGGACAATGCATATACACACACAATATTAAATAATAACAGGATAATAAGATATGATACAGGAAATTAAAAGAGCAGCTATCCCATAGATATTCATAAGCAGGCCCTATTTGGTGACTGCAATAATAACCAACAACAATATATTCACTGAATTATCATACAGCCATCAATCAATCACGCAAAAAAAAAAAAAAAAAAAATAGTATTTCAGCGCGCCCTTTTCTCCCGCCGAGACTTCGTAAAATTGCATGCATAAATAAATATCTCCCCCAAAGTCTGCCTTGCCCTACAATCCCACCTCTTGCTTACCCCGCTAAACATGCTAGCTCCAACATGGGTGCCAAATGGGAACTTCATACTCATTAATTCAGCCGCAGAGCGCATTAGACTCCAGATCTCAAAGGGTGATGCACTGCCAAGTCAAGATTCCTCACCACGACCAATCAAACCTCGTGAACTCGACAGAATTATGAGATAAGACCAGTCAAGGCTAATTAGCTGTCAAGCCCTGATATATTAATATAATATAATAAGTCACCATTTCCCGAGGAAAAACTGCAATTACTCCACGTTTAATTGCAAAGCAAGACTCAACAAGGCCGGCGTGTTTATTTACGGGCCTGACGTCGGCTCTCGCGGAGGAGCAGAGGAAGAAGGTAAAGGGGGGGGGGGTAAAGGTAATTCAGTGACCTAGATATTAGAATATACTGGCTACCTAGTGGTCGAAGCATTAAATTGAGTTAAGGCCACTGTAAGGCAAGGAAAACATTATTTGCTTAGGAAAGGAAACGGCCGCATAGACAATAAGAGGCACCCTCAGGTAAGCCAGAGCAGAAGTCTCATACATCATAGGATGTTTTATTCAATAGAACGACCCAGGCGCTTTGGCAGGTGTTCTGGCCCCATGACGAGAGGCCCTAGGCTCGTTCCATCGTGCAGAGCCACTGTTAGATTCTTCAATGTCATCTCACCGTCATCAGCCAGGCTCGCAGGTAGGCAACGGGGCCAAGAAGAGAGCCTTCAAAGCGAGAATGGACAAACCACAAGCAACTGAAACCGTCTGTGACGTGGCAGATTCATACAGGCCATTTAAAAATGAGTCGGTTTGCATCCTTCACATTTCCATTTTCAGGGGTGAGAGGGAGGTTTTTTTTATTTTATTATAATAAGAATTTGACATCCAAATTGGTTAGTGCAACAAATGAAAATCACAAGCACATTTATTCACATAAAGCATCACATCTGCCAAACCCAAAAATGGCACAGTGAGTGAAAGCCGAACAGACTGACTGCTGCACAGACAGGCATTATGAGCATTCTTCTCGCTTTTTTGGCGCAATTTTAACCTGATTATTTCCAAAAAAAAGAGGCGGAAGGTTTTTCTAGGGTGGGCGAGAATGCCAACCAATTAATTTTTTTTATATGGCCCAACTTCAGCAACAGAGAGAATTGGACCATGATGCCATTAGGAGAGATAGAAATGATGATCCTCGGTCCAATTGTTCAAAGACACTAACATACAGCATAACTCCAATGGTAAAAATGTGAATAAACAGCCATATACACAATAGTGCATAAATAAATGGGCGAGTGTTCAAATAAAGAGGAAATTTGGCTTAGAGAGGGTACAAGTTACTAAACAGGGTAGAATAAAGGAATGAATGAAAAAACATTTGCTGGGTTCTCTGCCCGATTGGAACATCTGTTCCTGAAATTGAATAAATTATGGATAGATGTGGAGGACAGCCCGTGCTGTGGCCTGGTCACAAGCCTCCTGTGAGCCCCTCATGAGCCCCTGCACGTTAACTGCAGTTCAAACCACAAACCTTAACACCTTCTATGTCATGGTGAATTTCTTCCTTGCTGCCTGACTACACAGGACAAATAACGGGAAGGTGGCATACTTTTTGCCAACTTATCAAGACCTAAGTAGATATAATTATTCACTGCCATGAAGAGGATGGGATATAGGAATGAGTGTTGTCCTTCCACGGGTTCGTTCGTCCATCCATCCCTCACAGTGCTTTTCTGGGCAAGATCTCCTAAACCAATCAATATTTCTCAAAGTATTTTAAAATATGAATACATCTTATTGTGCAAATAACCTTTTTCATACTTCCGTCAGTCTTCCTGTCCATCTGTCTGCATTTTGTTTCCAGGCTAACCATCAACCATCTGTTTCTTTTCCAGGCCAGAAATCCTAAACCGTTCAATGCAATATTTCTCAATGAAATTTAATATATGGCAACGTCTAATTGTGTTGATACCTTTTCATACTTCAATCCCTCCTGTCCGTCCTTCCGCCACATTTTGTTTTCAGGCCAGACATCTGCCATCGTGTGGCGCGAGATCTGAGTATTTCATGCTATTCTTTTATTGAAATGCGGTCCTGACGATTATAAAAACTAAAATTTGCAAACAGAATACTAACGTTAAATTCACTAAATGAACACACAACAGTTTTCAAGAAATTGTGCTCAAAAAGCTGCTTTTTAAAAAGCCAGTTACCAGTAAATATTTATTGCCACCAAGTAGCTCAAAGAACTACCCTCACATATGCGTAGCCTAAAACCATAAAACTTCAAAGGTCACTTTCGGAAGTGAAAATCCGAAGCCTCCGTCTGGCGAGGGTGCGCCTTCCGTGACCAGCACCACCAATGAAGGTAACATAAACCTGTCAGTAAATCGGATAGGATTTTCTGAACACTTGCTTAAAAACAACTGCAGAACACATTTTTTTTTTTTTTTTTTTTTTGCATCTATGGCAGTCAAAATTGTTCCACAGAAAACAAATCAACATGCCATAACAGTTTGTGTTTTAATTAGTCTACAAATAGCACGCGAATAGGTTAACTTGCAACGGTCAATAGTCGAATTTAAAACCGTCATTTCATAGTTTTCAGCAACAAAGGCCTAAAAAAATGAATATTATCCGAGGAAGGGGAACCACTTCACAACACACCAAAGCAGCTAAAAGTTTTTTTTTTCCTTTTTTTTTTAAAAGTAATTATTCGACAAACATGTAATAAGTCGAGTTTCTGCGAGAGTTGTGATTGTTAACGGAAAAAGGAGCCAATCACGGACTGTGGCCCATAGGAAAAACCTTTTCCCGACTGAACTGTGTTCATGGTCAAAAGAAACCCCCCGGGTATACTTTAACCCGTCCTCTGGCAAGTGTGTTTAATGATTAGATTGTTGAGATACGGCAACAGCCTGTTCTTTGAAACCGCTCCAATTTCCAACACAGCCGAGGGCGCACTTAGGTCTGGGTGTTGACCGCATTCAAATTATTCTGTGAAAACGGTTAACGTTAGCAAACCAGAACATAAAATAGACAGCGTATCAAATGCACTTGGCTACCTCAAGGTTTGTCAGACACTGAAACCTCACAGATAATGCACTTCAGACTGTATTTTCCAAAGTGATAATGTTACTGGCTCTGAGCATATGGGTTTCGTCCCGCAGGATATTAGGGCTTTTATCAAGAGCGCTTTCATGCCAGAATAACTTTCTGCGCGACACTTAATAAGGAAACGGGACGACATTAACGGTCAGAGTTGAAAAAGCATTAGCTATCTAATTGCCGCTGTAACAATTTCTCATCACCGCTCCCTGAAAAAATAATTTGACACATCCAGGCGTGTAGAAGAAGAATTTCACACCCCAGTAAGAGGCTCTCGGCGGCCAAATATTACCTAGCCGATTTGCCGTGCAATTCCTCCCATTCGCGTCCGCGGCTGTATATTTAATTGCTAGTCATCCTTGAAGAGACCGATATCACACATCAAAGCCGTTCTTTCAGCCATTCAGGTTCTGACACCTTGATTTTACAACTTCCTTTATTGCAGTGCACATGAATCTCGAAAACAAGGTTTGCTGTTTGAAAGCGAAATTGCATTTCCAAGAACACCTCTTGCTACGCAATAATAGTCTACAGACAATTTAGATGTGACAAAGGCAATAAAAAATTACAAACAACAACCCTCGTCAGCTATAGCATACGGAGTCATTTTTACACATTTACCCTTCTGTCAATAGCGAAGTTAAATAGCTAGCTTGCTCTGGTGTATTCTAAGTCGGCTATAAAAGATAGCCAACATCACTCTCAACCCACTTAAGCATATACAGAGGGCAGTGTTTCCAAATTCAACATTTGCCTCATTTCGTGAAAAAGGACAAGAAAAGGATAATATTTACCATAAATCGTTTGATGGTGCAGGCTAGAATTCCATGCAGGTTGCTGCGCCGTGCGATCAGTTTTAGAGCGTTGCGGTCCAGAGAGCACTGAAAGGTGTCATTCCGTATTCCAGAATCCCGTGGGCTCGTAATCCTAAATATTTCACCGCTTTCCCCGGGGCTAAAATCTTAATGCCCTTGATTAGATGGACGAACAACGAATCAAGTTCCAAATCGCCGCTCGTTCAGTTGAGCGATTCGATTTTCTCCACGATTCGGTAATCCAGACAGACTAATCAGGTTTGGTCTGAGGTGTTTGGGATGATGTTATTATTTTATTATTATTTTTGCCCGTCTGAATGAATGAAAGTAGGAATAATAATAATAACCTCGCTGTCAGCAATTCCTGGAAGAGACCGCGATGGCTAATCGTTCCGATTAACTGCGATCTTGGCTAATGCATATGTCTAGCCTACTGGACCATTTTGCTGAAACGAAGTATCGGAACGATCCAGCTTCTCCTGCCCTTTTCCTTCGTCATTCGCATTCAAAAACCGCTATACAATGCGATTTCTTCAAAAGAGGGCGTGCGACAAATAGCTTATACATCCATCGAACAAATATTATGCTTCCCCAAGCGCAAATGACGATGAAAGCGTATAAATAAGTGCTTTATGCTTCAAGCGGATCCACCTGCTACGAGCAATTTTCTCAAATCGGGCTGCAAGTGCAGCAAGCTAGATCGCTAACATTATATGATGAAGCTCAATCACGGGTTCCCCGCACAGTTTTTAAGGTTAATCCTTTTTCATTAATTGCAGCCAGATGAAGCAAGCAACGGTTAAGAAACTATACGTTTTCTGGATGATAATAAAACCCCGTTTTTTCACTGATTTTCCGTTGCTGTTCTTTCATCCCTAGAGCGGAGACCCCTTGTCCCTTGGAATAAAAAAAAAAATCCCGCTTTCAGATCACAAAAATGGTCCAAATGATTCTTATGTACCGTTTCCGTCACAAATCTAACGAAAAAACATTTAGTGATAATGCCGGATGAATAAATCGGATGTTCCGTGCAGCTTTCTTGTCTCAGAGGCGTCCTTCCTACCCCTGCACCGAGCTGCCCAAACTGACAATAACCCGGAACGAAGCAGACTCTCACTGTTCCACAGACCGCCCACCGTCCAATCATTCCACAGAGGGGATAGAAACATTCCCACGGGCAGGCCAATCATTGGTAATGGTGGGATGTTACCACGGTGACGCCGCGAGCGTCCTGGCGACAAGTCTGTAACCACGTTGCCTATTCGCGGAAAAATTTAAAGAGCCAAGGAACTTGTCGACAAGAGTTCCGGCAATTCTAACTCCCCAAATATTTAACATTTTTATGATTATACTTGCGCAGGTCTCACATGAATTTCAGCTGGACCTTCATATAATATGCATGGAAGCTTTTTCCACTGTTGATTAACGTTTCCTTTTAATAGTCACTTTTGTGTATTTTCAGTAGCCTATGTTATAGATCCAACGGTCAAAATCACAAATATATTTGTTCTTGAAAATAAATCAATGAAATCCCATCAACACACTGTCACCTTTTTTCCGTTCCCATTTTATCCAGTACTCTGGCTTTTATAAAGATCAATTTTGGAATCATTTTTTCCAAAAGCTTTCTCTTGAAACTTGACAATTAATTGCTGTTTTGAGAGATGACTGCTATTGCATGTGTGCCATTGCAAATCAGCTGAAGAATTCATACAAAGATCTGCACTACTGTCTTGAGAAACAAATCCATATTGGGACAAACCAGGAGAGACAGAGAATTTGAAGGCTCAGGTCGACAAATGTGTAAGAGGGCAAGTACATCAGAGTCTTTACTTTGAGGAAAAAGATTTCTCATATATCCTCATGATCTGCTGCAGTGCAGATAGGACTGGTATGCTGGCCGTATAGGGCTTATTGCATTTTTAGTGGTGAAATCTTTGCAGATTCTAACCTTTCCTCCTTGTTTGCCCGCTTCGGAAGTGGCCTTTTCTGTGAAAATCTGCTTATATAGCCAGCATCCCAGAGTCTTATCTTCACTGTTGCAAGTGTTGATTTTGACAGTTACCTTACAATGCTCAGTACCTCGAGGAATCTCTGGGGCGCCTGCCAAAAAATGTAATGTAGTTGCATGTGAACTCTCCTTGGATTTGTGTGAGTTTCCACTGAGTTATCTAGTTTCCTCCCACAGTCCAAAGACATGACCAGCAGGCTAATTGGAGGCTCAATAAATTCCCCATAAGTATGAGAGGATGGTGTCAGTGGATTATGTGTGATTCCCAACATTGCTTAAATAAGATTATGAACCCTGGCATGATAAAGTGTTTTAGAGTGCCGTTAAACATTATCTATCTATCTATCTATCTATCTATCTATCTATCTATCTATCTAAAAAACTTAAATATAGGCATTACACGTCTGTCTCATGCTTCTTAAGTTCCTTTGCAGTCTCACTCACGGTGTAGTTCTCATCTCTCAAAACAATGATAAAATTGGCATATTTTGATGGAAAGCTGTTTTTTTTTAATCACTGATTATCCAAAACTGAATGATGTCAATGTCAGTATAGGAGATAGAACAGAAAACTGAAAAGAAACTATATTCTTGACTTAGTCCTGCTCTTACCATTAGCAGACATCAATATCACCCATACAGACGTGGTGAAACAGTATGCTTCACATGTGACTTTGTAATCTTGTGTAAAGACTGAATTCAAACCAATTATTTCAACAATCTGAATTTGTTAAATAATCAATGCCTTAGCCGTATTTTTAATCATTCAGCATGACTTTGGCAGATGTATCATTTTCTTTTAAAAGCATAGACATTTCTTTCTGACTTTAATATTTTGAATCCTACTGTATGTTAAATATATATTGAAGTGTCAATATATTTAAAAGATAGTAAAAAATTTAAAACTACTACAGATGATTGGTTTGTTAACTTGCTAACACTTAAATTCTTCTTCTATTTCTTCTTCTTCTTATTATCATTATTATTATTTTTATCATTATTTTTACCAATATAAGTTCCAATATATATACGGTATATATAATATATATTTAAATCTGTTATTAATGCTGTTATTAGTGGTACTGTTCAGAAGTACCAAAAAAAAAAAAAAAAAATTAAAACAAGGTCCTCCCCCAGGTATGGTTATAAATGCACAGAAACAATTTAAAAAATGTTGTCATGTTTGAGATTCTGGTAGGTGTGAGGGTGGATGGATGAATAATTATTTAGTTCCTGTTTGCGCACGTAATTGATTCTGTTTTTATTAAAAGCCCTCCATAAGTGTGACTTGGAAGAAATGTCATTCATTCTATATGATTCTGGCTGCATGATAGGCGATTTCCATATTTTCTCATTTTATATAATCACTTTATAATTTGATTTGCATAAAAGATATAATGTTCATATGAAAGCAGCTAAACTGCTCATTGAAATGCATATCTTCATAATCTTAAAAAACAGTGCTTGCATCTGAATTTCTAAGCTGTAGTTAACTAAATGTATTGGAGGAAAATTGCGCTAGACAAACTGATTTAAATAATTAGATATCACAGCAGAATTTGTTGATTCCATTTCAGTGTCACGATGAACAGCATAGCTAATTTGCATCAGAATTGTACATATCGTTCACATTATAGTTTCATATACCTTACAAAAATAAACTGCTGTCATTTTTCATTTCATAGCTTGCAGTTTTTTTTTGTTAAATCTCATCACCTTTTGTCTCATTGCACGACTGGAATAACAAATTTTTCTGACATGTTTTTGCATCATGTCAACTGGTGGCATTCTAATCAAGCCAGTATAAACAAGCTTTAATTATTTCTGAGAACCTGATGTTTCTATGCATATATCAGACAACACCATATGTCTATATTCAGAGTTCAGTCAGATAAAGAATGGGAATTAGAGAGAAGTTGGTTTAAATATAATTACATTCAATGCCATTTTCAATTATTTGACATTAAGTGCAAACATGGAACAGGTTTTGTTGCTCAAAACTGTAAAATTATATTATTAGCCCTTTCCATGTCATAAATACTCCATACGCCAACATTTGTATGTGGAATAAAGAAATTTTACGTACAGTTCCTTAACTTACCTGTCAATTCATATATGGCGAGAGCTTCCTTCAAAAGAATATAAAAATGTTTTGCATTCAAGGCACAACATTCATTATTCTACCCAATATAACCGAGACATTAGTGCAAACATTTTCACTCTGACATAGGACACATACCATTGTGTCTAATCAGTTCCATGTTGACAGATACGTTTGCTTTAGAGGGAATACAAACAATTAATTTATTTTGTAGAACGAAAAACAGAAAGTGATCCAAAATCTTTATCTTATTCCATCTTTGACACAACCAGCTAATGTTTTCAATCACTTTCAAAGTTATTAAACATTGAAACTCTGGCAAAATACAACAACGAGCCTAAATCAGACTTGAAACGCCTATATGACTATTATAACCATGTATATTACAGGTTTTGGTGCTGTATGTCATTGGTATATTACCTCACAGTTATCACTAGATATAGATTAATCTACACGGTAAAGTTTAGCATTATTTGAACTTTGACTTTATGTTGAAATCAAACAGACAGCAACTTGCAGGGCAATCTATCCTCAAGTTGATGAAATGCTGAAAGTTTCACTGCCGTTGAGATTTGAAATTCATAAGAATTTTCAGGGAATCAAATATGTTTTGGCAGCTAACCTGATGGGGGTTGTCTAGAGTCAGGGTTTACTATCTCTGGAAAACTGTCCCAGGCGAGAAGTTTTGAGCACATTTCTGACTGCAGATCCAATGGAGACATGCCAAAGTTGTAATATGTAACTGTAACTTACAGATTTAATTGCTGTAGATTGTCTGTCAGTACACTACTAACATTTCTACTCACACTATGACTACGACTACTTCTGAGTACTAATACTACTATTACTACCACCACTGCTACTGCTACTATTACCATTGTTATTACTGCTACAACTATTACTACTACTACTACTGCTACTATTACTACTACCACTGCCACTGCTACTATTACCACTGTCATTACTGCTACAACTATTACTACTACTATTACTACTACTACGACTGCTACTATTACTACTACCACTGCTACTGCTACTATTACCACTGTTATTACTGCTACAACTATTACTACTACTACTACTGCTACTATTACTACTACTGCTGCTACTGCTACTATTACCACTGTTATTACTGCTACAACTATCACTACTACTATTACTACTATTACTACTACTACTACTGCTACTATTACAACTACCACTACCACTGCTTCTATTACCACTGCAACTATTACTACTGTTATGACTGCTACAACTATTATTGCTACTATTACTACGACTACTACTGCTACTATTACTACTACCACTGCTACGGCAACTGTTAACCACTTCCATCACTGCTGTGACTGTTAGTACCATAAAAAGGCTGAACTAGTAGAGGAAACTGCCGTCTGATATCAAGGACATGTAATAAATGCTCAAACGGCCTTCCATACCACCACTGTTACTGCAGCTATTACCACTACTATTACTGCTGTGACTATTACCACTGCCATTAATGCTGCGACTATTACCACTACTATTACTGCTGTGACTATTACCACTTCTATTACTGCTGTGACTATAACCACTACTATTACTACTACAGCTGTTACTATTGTAACTGCTCATGCTGCCTTTACCGCTTAATACTACTACTACAACTGTTATTACTACTACTACTACTGCTATTATTACCACTCCGACTATTACTACTACTATTACTACTGCTGCTTTTAGTATTACTACAACTATAACTACTGCGACTATTACTACTACTGTTATTACTACTACTGCTATTATTTCTATGAGTACTCATGCTATCTTTACCACTACAAATATCATTATTTTTATTATTATGATTATTATTAGTGAACTGCTGATTCATACTGCTGTAAAATAGTAATGGTTCACTCTGCAAGAATTTTTGCATGTTTTTGTTTCTGGTGCATTATTAAACCACAGGTGCCTTGCAGACATGATCATTATCACAATATTGGAATTGACACAGCTGGGATATGCCACACAATGAAATTAATTAAAATTATTTGATTCAAATACTATATGGATGAATAAAAGTAATAGCAGGCCAAAAACATTTTGAAGACAGGAAATTCACGAAAAGTAAAGCAGCGACAGAGTTTGTATTAATGTTGGGTGACAGAGAAGGATTGCGCAAAGAAGGCCACATTCATTTAACCAAAGCCATAAGGCAAAAACAAAAGACAAATGTGTCTAGTTTGGCCATAAATTGGTCTATCGTGCAAACTCTGACTTCAGATTCTGAGTGATCTGATTACTGTGATTTATTGAAAGGAACTATACTAAATGTCAGCTTTCCAATCCAACAAAATTCAGTCAGGATTCAATGGAGACAGCCGGAAAGTTCCACTCTCCGCAGTCCCATGTCCAACTATTGACCTGCTATGGTCTCCTCTATGCTCAAATTAATACACACTGGGGCTGTACACTGCATCGAAAAGCAGCTATACTTTCGACCTGATTAGTAGCTATATAATAGTTACAGTCACATTTTCATTGTGTTAACTTTGCTCAAGTCATAGTTCCATAGGAGTGCAGCTAATCAGGAGTATCACTCATAATAATCTGAAGCTCATAGTCACTTTTCAAACAAGATGTGGTTAACACACAGTACTGTGCAAAAGACTTAGGTACATTTAAGCAATTTTTTAGGGCAAATATTCTTGCAAAAATGATGAAATTAAAAGTTTCTAATACCTGAGAAATGTATTAAACAGAGCTGTAGACTGTTAAAAACTATAACCCCAATTCCGAAATAGTTGAGACAAAGTGTAAATTGTGAATAAAATCAAAATGCAATGATTTTCAGATCACATGAGCCAATATGTTATTTACAATAGAACATAGATAGCATTTCAAATGTTGAAACTGAGACATTTTACATTTTTATTCACAAAATGAGCTTAATTCAGATTTTCTGGCTGCAACAGGTCTCAAAAAAGTTGGGACACAGGCAAAAAAAGGGCTGAAAAAGCAATTAATGTATAAGAGAATCAGCTGAAAGAACATTTGGCAAGTAATTAAGTTAACTGGCATCAGGTGTTAACATGATTTGCTATAAAAGGGATGTCTTAGAGAGGCTGAGTGTCTCAGAAGTAAAGATGGCCAGAGGCTCTCCAACCTGTGAAGGCTTGCGTAAAAAAATTGTGGAATCCTTAAAAAACAATGTTCCTCAACGTCAAATTGCAAAGGCTGTGAAGGTCTCATCATCGACAGTGCATAAAATCATCAAAAGATTCAGAGAAACTGGAAAAATCTCTGTGCATCAGGGACAAGGCTGAAGACTTTAACTGGATGCCCGTGATCTTCGGGCCCTCAGACGCCACTGCATCACTCACCGGCATGATTCTGTCATTGACATTACTAAATGGGCCCAGGAATACTTCACGAAACCACTGTCTGTAAACACAGTCCGCCGTGCCATCCACAGATGCCAACCAAAACTCTATCATGCAAAAACGAAGCCATTGTTGAGCCTGATACAGAAGCGCCGCCGTGTTCTGTGGGCCAAGGCTCATTTAAAATGGACTGTGGCAAAGTGTCCTGTGGTCAGATGAGTCCAAATTTGACATTCTTGTTGGAAATCATGGGCGTTGTGTCCTCCGGGCTTAAGAGGAGAAAGACCACCCCTTCTGTTATCAGCGTTCAGTTCAAAAGCCAGCATCTCTGATGGTATGGGGATGCATTAGTGCATATGGTGTGGGACACTTGCATGTTTTAAAAAGCACCATGAATGCTGAAAGGTATATAAAGGTTTTAGAGCAACATATGCTCCCCTCCAGACGACATCTATTCCAGGGAAGGCCTTGTGTATTTCAGCAGGACAGTGCAAAACCACATACTGCAGCTATTACAACAGCATGGCTTCGTAGTAGAAGAGTCCTTGTGGTGAACTGGCCTGCCTGCAGTCCTGATCTTTCACCAATTGAGAACATTTGGCGCATAATTAACCAAAAAAACTGTCAAGGGAGACCCAAAACTCTCCAGCAGCTGGAAGCCTGTATTAAACCAGAGTGGGATCAAATTCCAAGGGCCAAACTCAAGAAACTTGTTTCCTCAATGCCCAGACGCCTCCACTCTGTGTTAAAAAGAAGAGGGGATGCTACACCATGGTAAACAGGCCCCTGTCCCAACTTTTTTGAGACCTGTAACAGCCATCAAATTTGAAATGAGCTAATTTTGTGGATAAAATTGTAAAATTTCTGTTTCAACATTTGCTATGTCATCTGTTCTATTGTGAATAAAATACTGGCTGATTCGAGAGTCATTGCATTTTGATTTTATTCACAATTTACACTTTGTCCCAAATATTTCAGAATTGGGGTTGTAAATCAAATCAATATTTGGTGTGACTAGTCTTTGCCAAAAAATTTGGGACATTGTCCTGTTGTGCTATAGTTTTATAAGATGATTGGCTTTTTGATGTTGTACCAGAACCTGTATATATTGTTCACAGAGTGGAGAACTTGCCACCATTCTTCTGCAGACTGACTGTCTCACTTGTGTCTCTCACTTTAAGAAATTATATACAGCTGCGATGATGTTGACATCGAGGCTCTGTCAAGACTATAATATCTGTATCGACTATTTTTAATGGAATACAAACATTTATTTCTGAAACTTTTCTTAAAAATAGCATTTGGAATTTCTAAATTACTTTTTATCTTCAGGAATAATATGGAATATGGAAACAAAATGTAAACATTTGATTCAGATTTGAAGTTTAAAAGGCGCAGGGTGCCTAAGACTTTTGCACATTACTGTATGCCTGAAGAGAGAGCATTTATTAAAGCCTTTTAAACCAGGACATCACATTTCCTACATACTCGCCTTTCACATCTGTCAGTGTTAAATCCATGAGATTTTCTCAAATTGTTGCCAGAGAGTCCTCACCAGTTTTGGGGAGACTTTTCAAGGGTCATCCTGCCCTTTTAAAGGATATCACATTTTGATATACATTTTGCATATGCGTGAATGCCAAAAAATGTGAAAACTGTCTCACTAGTGCACATGACATCTGATTTAAGATGGAAAAATAATACGCCCCATATAATCTTGGGAAAAAGATTATAAAAAAAAAGATTGGGAGATAAAGATGATTGTCAGAAAAACTTGACAGAAAGACTCTCATCATGTAAACTATGTTTAATCTGACATGGCATGACCTATGGTCTTGACTTGCATTCACTAGGGCCTTTTGCACAAGCAAAACATTTATGTAGCTACAAGCAAAACTAATAACACAGCCAGTGATTGGCCGGGTTATTTGTTTTGCTCCAATCGTTGGCCGTCTTATTGGTTTTGCATGCTGAAAGGTTTAGTACGTGCAGATGGCCTTTGTAAATCCAGCCCTTGGTGTGCTAAAATGCGTAGGAGCAGAGCTGCCACATAGCGTAGGCCTGCCGCTGATTGGAGTGCCTTCAGATAGGGGGGAAATTGATGACCTGGCTTAAGATGGATTTCTGAAAGCAGGCAAGTAAGCCCTGGTAATACTTTCTGGCTTTTATTTGTGCTGGCGCAGGCCTCGGCTGAATATAGCGTGGAGTTAATTATGAAAGGTAAAGGCTGATACGAGATGCTCGTCCCTCCTTTCAGGCCCTGTTGTGTCCGCTGGTGAGAGCGATCGTGGGTGGAGGCTCGCAAGTCTTCATCTGGCGGCTGCGGCATGAATGCGGGCCTGATTGTGTTTCAGGGAAACCCACCATGCATTTACCGCCGCAATCAAAAGACTTCTTTTCCCGAGGTCAGGGATCAGCCAGGCGAAGCAATTAGACCCGAACCGCATAGAAGCGTATAATCTTTCAGCGGATGAGGGAATATTTCCAGGGAGTCCAAACAGGTCAATGACAGAGGAGAAAATGTGGAAATTGCCCCAGGTTATTTCAGTGGATGCTAATGTATTAAACTACAAATTAAGGGTGATGAATCTAGATCATTCTTATTTGCCACTACTAAGTGCGTTGGTGGTGGCCCCCTGCATTTATTTCCTCATTGTGATCGCATGTGGTTCCCAGAAGTCTGCAGTTGCGTGCGCAGATTTTGCTGAGTGCACCGGATTAATGTTTGGCAGAGAAGCAGTCAGTGCTGAACACACCTTTAGTGCGTAGAGTACTTACGAATTTCAAGCACAGCACTCCAAGTGAACAAATTTTTTCACAAAACCAAATGAGGGGTTTGAGGGAGATATAAGGCGGGAGTCGTCTGGAATCAATCCGCAGTAATAAAGGCCGCTGTTTTAATTAAGCGTGACAACGCCTCGGGCTTGTTTCACGGGGGACCTCATAAACAGCGCCGTGCTGTCATAAAGCAGTTTTCAGCGCGACCGCCTCCCGTTTTCCCCCGCTTCGATCTGCTCCCCGGCAAAGCGAAACGGTTCAGTTGTGCAAAGTTCAAGCGCTCCGACAAACAGCAAGGTAACGGAAAAAATCGATGGCGGCAAAGGCATGGAAAAAAGAGATAGCATTGATTTATCCGCCATCAATACGCCGGGTTCGGCTCATAGTGCCCCGTGGGCGAGAGCTCGCACCGTCTGCCAGCCAGCGGGGAGCTGGGTATGAATCTGAAAAGATGTCAAGTAGTTAGAGGACACAGGGAGCAAGATCGAGGGAAGGAGAGAGAGCAGCATAGAAAAAAAATGAAATACTGTGCATTCATGTTTGGTACTGATAGCCTACTGACTGAAAGTTACTCAAAGAAATAAAAGACGGTAGAGGCACTTTTGACTGCCTGAAAGGAGCTCATTTTCTGAACGTACCCAGCATGGTACAACAATGTTCTTTGGTGACTTAGAAACATTTCATAACAGTGAAAAAGGATCAGGTTAATTATTAAATCCATGGCCAATTTTATATGCTAATTGGCTATTAATTTAGTGCTTTGTGTTGTAGCCTATCTGGCACTTTTTTATTTTCTATCACTGCAGCATTAGTCCGAAGACTCATCAGAAGGTTGGCATTAACCCTTTTTTTTTTTTTTTTTTTGTAAAATTGTAAGATCGCGCCTCACAGCTCATTTCCTTTCAGCTACCAACAATGCTTGTAACATCAGTGTCACAATGCTTATGACAGGACAGGCAACAAGTAAACAACAAAGCAAAAAAAAAAAAAAAATGCTATGATAAATTCATAAACACAACTTTTTTAAGGGGGGGTGTTTTGTGTGGTATTGCCTAGACAGATGGGTCTTTAGACTGCAGCGGAAGATTTGCAGAGACTGAGCAGTTTGTAGGGATATGAGCTGGTCAATCCAGCACTAGAGAATAAGATGACTGTCGTCGAAACAGAGGGCCGGAGAACATAGTCATTCTGTTGCCGAACAGCGGAGTGGTGAAGCAGGTCTGTACAGACTGATTACTTCTTGTAATTAGAAGGAGGTCATTTTGTTTGCTGCAGCATACACCAGAGTCAGGACTGTGAATCTAACCTTAGCTGTTACTGGCAGCCAGTGAATAGATTTCAGCTGGGAATTCACAAGAAAACTTGATAAGGTGGAAGACAAGTCAAGTAGCTGCAGTATTGATGAGCTGCAGGGGTTGAGGAGTGCAGGATTGTGGACCAGCAAACAAGAAGCTATGGCATTTTAGGCAGGAGATCACTGTGGCTTGAATGTGGAGATACTGTGTGCTGAGTAGGTGGTCGGATATAGTTGAATCTATCTGATGTTGTACAGAAGGCACCTGCAGGACTGTGCTGTTGCTGTGACATGCAACTATAAGTCCCGTAAGTCGTCCAAGACTGCTCCTAGGCTCTTTGCAGAACAAGTAGTAGCTACCTCAAGTGCCAGTGACGGTGCTGGCAAGTTCTGAAAAAGCGAAAGTTATGTGGGGAATGAGGAGAGGCTCGGTATTCTCCAGGTTGAGCTGTACATGATGCCCAGCATTGAGATGTCAGCTGGGCTTGCGGATATTCTTCCTTGGACTGGTGTGTCAGAAGGAGGGAATGCAAGGAAAAATTGAGTTTCATCAGCATAACAACAATTGGAGAAGCCACGGAATGTGATAACAGAGCTAGGAGGCTTGGTGGAAATAGAAAAAAGCAGGGGCCCTGGAATCCATCCATCCATCCATCCATCCATCCATCCATCCATTTTCTTCCGCTTATTAGGTGCTGGATTGTGGGGGTAGCCGACTAAGCAAAGTGGCTCAGGCATCCCCCTCCCCAGCTACTTCCTCCAACTCTTACTGGGGGACCACTAGATGTTCCCAAGCCAGCCGGGAGATATACTCCCTCCAGCATGTCCTGGGTCTGCCTCGGGGCCTCCTCCCAGTTGGACATAATCGGAACACCTCTAAAGGGAGGTGTCCAGGAAGTATTTGAACCAGATGCCTAAACCACCTCAACAGACTCCTCTCAATGCGGAGGTGCGGCGGTTCTACTCTGAGCCTCTACTGGATACCTAAGCTCCTCATCTAATCCCTAAGGGTCAGCCCAGCCACCCTGCGGAGAAAGCTCATTTTGACCACTTTCATTTGTGATCTTGTCCTTTCAGTCACTACCCAAAGCTCATGTAGATTGATCGGTAAATCGAGAGCTTTGCTTTTAAGCTCATCTCCCACTACATCACGATGGACCGGTAAAACGCCCGCATCACAGCACCGATCCGCCTATGAATCCCTCACGTGTGAACAAGACCCCAAGATACTTAAATTCCTTCACAGTAAAAACTCACCCACCACTCGGAGGCTACAATCCACCTTTATCTGGCAGAGAATCATGGTCTCAGATTTTGATGTGCTGATCCTCATTCCGATCACTTCACACTCGGCTGTGACTCACAGCAGTGTTTTTTGGAGGTTGCAGCCCGATGAAGCCAACAAGTCCACACCATCTGCAAACAGCAGAGATGCAACCCTGAGGCCACCAAACTGGACTCCCTCCAAGCCTCGGCTGTGCCTTGAAATCCTGTCCATGAAAATCATGAACAGAATAGTCTAGTAGACACACCCTTGGCCAACACCAACTGGCAATGAATCCAACTTTGTGGCAAGAATACAAATACAACTCCGGCTTTTGTTGTACAGGGATCAGATAGCTTGAACTAACAACTCCCCATACTCTCGTAGCAACCCCCAAAGGATACCTCGTAGGAAAAAGTCAAAAGCCTTTGCTAAGTCAGCAAAATACATGTAGACTGGATGGGCAAACTCCTATGACCCCTCCAGTGTCTGTGCAAGGGTAAAAAGTTGGTTCACTGTTCCACAGCCAGAACAGAACCCGTATTGCTCCTCCTGAATCCAAGGTTTGACAATTGGGTGTAGCCTCCTTTCCAGTACCCTGGCATAAGCGTTTCCAAGGAGGCTGAGCCATGTGATCTCCCTGTAGTTGGAAAACAATCTCCGGCCCCCTTTCTTGAGAATGGGAACCACCACCCCAGTCTGCCAATCCAAACACAGTGTACCCAATATCCACGTAATGGTAAACAGGTGTGTCAACCACGACAGCCTGAGAACATCCAGAGCCTTCAGCGTTTCAGAACAAATCTTCTCCAAGCCTGGTGGCTTGCCATTGCGGAGCTTTCCAAGCACCTCGGTGACTTCCACCAGGGAGATGGGCAGAGACTGACCCGAGTCCTCTGTCCCTGCCTCCTCAATGGAGGGCATGTCTGCAAGATTCAGGAGTTCCTTAAAGTGCTCCTTCCATTGCCAAACAATACCCCTGGTCAAGGTCAACAGTTCCCCACCCCTGTTGAAAACAGCCAGGATGAAGCCCTGCCTTCCCCTCCTAAGTCCCCCTCCAGAACCTCTTTGAGGCCACCAAAAGTCCTTCTCCATAACCTCCCCAAACTTCTCCCAAACCACCACAGCTGCAGTCCTTCTAGCCTGCTGGTACCTGTCGGCTGAGTCAGGAGTCCCCTGGGCCAGTCATGCCCAAAAGGCCACCTTCTTCAGCTTGACAGCTTCCCTCACAGCTGGTGTCCACCAGCGGGTTCTTGGGTTATTGCCACGACTGGCAGCAACAACCTTCAAGCCACAGCTCAAGGCAGCCGCTTCCACAATGAAGATTTTGAATAGGGTCTACTTGGACTCCGTGTCCCCAGCCTCCCCCAGGATATGGGAAAAGCTCTTCTGGAGGTGTGAGTTGAATACAGTGTCGACAGGGTCCTCTACCCAATGTTTCCAGTCAACCCTCATAACACATTTAGGTTCACCAGGTCTGTCCATCAGTCTTCACCGCCATCTGACCCAACTCACCACCAGGTGATCAGTCAACAGCTCTGTCCCTCTCTTCACTTGAGTGTCCAAGACATACTGCTTTAGATCTGACGATATGATTACAAAATCGATCATCGAGCTTTGGCTAAGGGTGTTTGGGTACCAAGTAAAATTATGAACACCCCTAACATGGTGTTTGTTATGGCTAATTCATGCCCAGCACAGAAATCCAATAACAAAGCACCACTCCAGTTCAAATCAGGGAGGAGAGTCCAACCCCTGTCAAGGAGTTAAGGTCCAGAGCCAGAGCTGCATGTAAGGGTGAGTCCGACAATATATCAAGCCGCTACCGCTAAACCTCCCGCACAAGCTCTAACTCCTTCCCCACCAGTGTGGTGACAATCCATGTCCCAAGAGCCAGTTGCCATAATGAGGCCCAGAATGCCAGGGTCTCTGCCCCCGTCTGCCACTTGGTTCACAATGCAACCATCCCCATGGGTGGTGGATCCATAAATCCACAAAGGGTCCCCGTAGCCTTTTCGGGCTAAGCCCGGCTGGGTCCCAAGAAAAACCTGGCCATCTGGCATTCACCTATGAGCTACCCTCCCAAGTCTGGCTCCAGGAGGAAGCCCTGGTGTGCCTATTTTGGGCAAGGTTCTCTCGTTCTTGAAGGGCCGTGTCATAGGAGACTAATGAATCACATTTTATCTGGCCCCTCACCTGGGACCAATTTACAATGGGAAACCCTACCAGGAGCAAATGCTCCAGGCAACATAACTCCCAAGATCCCAGAGGCATGCAAACTCCTCCACCACGATAAGGTAGCGATTCTTGAACGAGGGAACAGATCCCCAAGGAACTATTGTAGAAAGAGGCTGGGGAGCAGGGACTGATCCCATCCAGGAAACCTGGTAAGACCTCTCAAGTAGATTGAAAGCAAAGTAATAGAGGGCAGTCCCAAAAATCCCAGTCTCCGCCAGAGTGGAGATCAGGAGTTAATGGTCAACAGTGTCAAAAGCAGCTGACAGGTAAATGGGGATCAAGACCGAGGAGAGAGACAAGGCACATGCAGTGGCAAGTGCATTCACCACAATCAGAGCAGCAGTCCTCATTGACTGATCCGCTTGAAAGCTGGAGTGGCGGGAGACACGGTGATGGTCCTGTGTAAGAAAAGAAGATAACTGGTTAAGTACAGCTGGCTCCTGAGTTCTGGATTGGAAAGGTAGCAGTGATACAGGATGGCGGTTTAGTTCTTGATTTCACAAGAGATGGTTTCTTGAGGAGTGAGGTAACACGGGCCATCTTAACGTCAGAGGGAACATGTCCACAGGAGAGGGAATGATTAATTATGAGAGATAGATAAGGAACAATCACAGTGAATATAGATTGCTAAACAGAGGCTTGAATGGACAAGTTGTGGCACGGTAGCTTGCGATAAGGTGGAGTATGTCTGGGGCCTCCGTCATCGATTAGTTATGGAGAGCGGAGAGGAATGCTGGGTGAGGGAAGGAGTTTTGTATGGTAGTCACATTCCCCTCAAAATGGGCCAGGAAATCACCCACTGAGAGAGAAAAAGGTGATGGGGAGGGAGAGGGGGGGATGAGCAGGTAAATAAAAATGGTAAAGCATCTATGTGGGTTGGGCAGGCATACATTGATTTAGGACTAAAAAAATGAGGTCTTAGCCAGTGTGGTGGCAGATCTGCAGGCTGCCAGCAGTGTCTGATTCGAGGCGAGGTCAGTGGAGGATCTGGATGTTTTCCACTTCCTCTCAGCAGCTTGCAGCGAAGTTTGGCTCGAGCAGAGAGAGTCAGTCAGCCATGGGCAGGGGGAGATGAGCATGCTGGTTCGGAGACATAAGGACTAAGTGAGTCAATCGACAGAGAGAGAGAGACAAATTAAAGGCAGAGGTGGCAGCATCAACAGAAAGATTAGCAAATGTGGCAGGGGGAGGAAGTGTACGAGGTGCAGACTTGATAAATAGGAAAAATAATGCCAGCTGCCACCTGTTGTGTATTATAACATTAAAATGATTGCGATAATTATAATAATAGCAAACGGATGCTGATCGCATAAGAAATGAAGCTATTTGCTTAATTTTATAGATGAAAATAAATTTTGTGCCTCATGGTACTATTCGCTCATAAATATTCAACCTTGCGTTCAGAGACGGCTGTTTTTGGGGTATTTGAACGCATGTGAAACGCATTATTTCTACTGATGGCAATTTTATATTTCACATTTAAATAATGGGTGGTGAATCAAAATGATTGTTATTTGCTCCTCCAGTTGAATGCTAGGCTGTTTTATGAATTTCATGTGGTTTGCATATGTTATCCAGAAATTTGCTGTGGTTTATGTAGATTTTTGTGTTTTCATCCTCCATGCTAAATGAAAGGGATGAAAGAGATGACCCCTAGTCCCCTAGACATGATGTCATACCAGAACCTTTACATTCTCGTCATTCTAGTACACACACTATGAGGCTAGGTGAGTAAGCAGAAGCTTGCTTGTGATTGACCCCTAAACCGATAATAACAACTGAACATTGATACCACTGGTATTGAATATTAGGGCGGCCCAGTAACCTTTTTTTTTCCAGAATAGTGACAAACCAAGCAAACATTCAGTAGTCTTTGTAGCTGAGCTGCGACTTTTCACAAGCATGGTGAAATTACCGTTTATTGTTAGAGATATAAATAATTATCCCGTGCTCCAGAGGAAGACATGCTCCATTAGCGACAGATTCTATCGCTCAAATACTTTCCATAAACTCATTTAGAGAAGGAACTTTGGGTCCCTGAAGATGTCACTGAGGGCCACTCTATTTTAAATAAAACATATGGGCCCTCTGTAACTGTGGGCCCCTACCAGGCCTTGACTCCTGACCAACGTACAACATTCCTGCACAAAACAAGGGGCCCTGGTTGTGTGTTACTCCAAAGAGTGAAATTCACAAACTCGAAAGTGAAATTTAGAGAGTGCAGCCATGATGCAAGTAGAGGTGGCACCGGACTGTTAATCCCAGCATCGGCTCTGAGGGAGTTGGGGGCGGTGACAGACCCACAGACCGGGGGGTCCCAGGGGAGCAGGTGGGGGCACTCGATGAGGCGTGAGCAGGAAGAAGCGTGTCTGAGAAGACACAGATCTGCCTGTCACTGGGGCTGGAGAAATGCATCACGGCTCATGGTTTTCGCACAGGGTAGGGGCTGGGGACGCACCGCCCTTCCACCAGCATCCAAACCCAAGCCTTCATCTCACACAGAAAAGACAGTCCACGTGTATGTCAAGGCTGCAGGGTCAAAAATGCCATCCCAGACCTCCGAGGGGAAAAGGAAAAAAAGACACTTTCAATTTGCAGCAGAGGTGGTGAGTGAGCGTGGCATCCGATTCACAGCTAAAGCCATACAGTGATGGGTCGACACATATGAATAAGGGGAAATGTCCTGAGTGGCTTTGAAAGCATTATTTTCCCATATGGCCAATTGAGGGTTTGTAGGATACTTGTGTCCTCTCTGGAAAGAGTGCCATTTTTTGAGGGTACGGACATAAAATGCCCCAGCATTCATCTGTGATTATAAATTGCACCTTAAAAATTGAGCAAGTATCAAAGAAAAAGATTGCGTTTCAACTGAAGGGACATTCTAGACACAAGCTGCAGCCTCGTTGTCTTTGTGGCTAAGATGCTGTCTGTAGGTTGCTCAAATTCAGCAGCTGTTTTAGGCAGGTCTGACAACAAGCAAGCCTTTATTCTCCCTGTGAAAGGGAGCTGACCCCCACCGTCAGCCCCCCGCCCCTCCAGCCTGATGACATCACGCCCGCACCTGAAGCTCTTCCCCCTGAATGAGCAGTCTGTGGCCGCGACAGATCTAAAGGCCCCAGCATCACACCTGTGCATTCATAGCTGTAAACAACAAAGGGAAGATAAAAGTACTTCACACTATTGTGCCACTGCAAGACTGTGCTGGTGGGTTTAGTCTATCACCATATGGAGCTAGAATATCCTCCTTGTGTCCACAGGGGTCATCTCCAGTTTCATCCAACTGTCCAAAAACCTGTAGTCAGGCGATTTAAGATTCCAAATTGCCCAAGAGTAAGAGTGAGTGATTTAACGAGATGTGGGTCTGGCAGTGGATTGGTGGATTATCCAAGATGCATTCTTGCTGGCCGAAAACATTCATTCAGATGGTTGCCTGCATGGCAGACGTACAATTAGACTAATTGGAGAATATTTCCAGCGAGTTGTAGCACATCCCCAAATAAATAGCCACAGTTGTTTGACTCCAGAATGGTACATTTTTGAATACACAGGTTATAAGCAGAAAAATCTAAAATGAAGTCTAGTGCTAGATAGGCAGTACATTAAGGACTCCATGTAGGAAGAGACAACAAACTGCGGGTGTGCACGGGACATTTTTTTAAGTTTGGAATTTTACTGATAAATTAACCCTTAAACTTTAACTTTCCTCCTAAGTTTTCCCTTCAGTGGGTTCAAAGCCAGAAAAAGCACTTTTTCATATTGCAGGACACCTTCACATATATATTCTGTACCTGCTGGTTGCAGTGCTTCACTGAACCTACATCACTCTTATATTGAGACTAGAAATATTTAAACCCAGAATGCCATGTTTTTATGGCCACAGCATTACATCAAATGGGACATATCTAGATCTGATACATCATTTTACTCACATTTACCTGTAATTCAGCAGGACATGTTTGGGATTAGTGATACATTTGGATCTCCACTAGAATTTAAAATGGGCCTGAAATTCCACAGGTTTAAAAACAACAGCAGCATTTGATAGACCCATACATGGGTCCGTTAGTTTTATGGGGTTCAGCAACTCTATTACACAGTTAACACATATGGGCTCTGAGCTCTTGAATTGCTTGCTGACATTGAGGCAGGAAAACTTATTCTAATCTAGTATGAGCAGGTGTGGGTGCAGGCTTTCATCTCAACCACCTGATTCCACCAAAGCCTTTCGCCAAAAATCTAAAGGCTGATTGGCAGAATCCAGTGTGAAACTGATTGGTCGGAATGATGAAAGCCCGCACCCACACTGGATCACTCTGGATAAGAGTGAGTGCATTTAGGCCGTGAACAATATTCAAAAGAGCCTATAGCGTACCAGGACCACAGGTAGAGGCCGCTTTCAATGCTCTGATGTGCTCAGCCAGGGAAGATTCCTCCATGAATCAGCATAAGAAGCATATAGACCAGTGACTAATACCGCACCAAATCCGCATGAAGACACCTAAAAGGGTCAAAACACTTAAAATCAATGCAGACTGAAGTTATCTCCATAGCATCTATGTGTGCCACATAACTGACTGCTCTATCCAAAGCCTCTCACAGTCGATTCGACAAAGCAGGGATCAGAACCCCCCCGGAGCAATGTAGAGTTTAGGGCCAAGTTGCTGAAGGGACCAAACGTGATAAATCTTTTTTTGGGGGCTGCACTGCAGCTTGAATCATGATCTATCTGGGTCCCACTAAAATTAGCGAGCCGTTCGGGTACAGGCTTGCATGCGATATAATTGTATTTCCAATGGCCTGCAGGTCCTATGGAGATCCCATCCCCACAGACCCATTGCACTAAGTCCAAGATGAGCCAAATAGACTATAGCATGACAACAGTATTGTTTCAATATTGTTGGGGAGTTAAATGGAAAGACCTCCTGCAACCTTGCAGAGGCTGTCAGAGGATAATTCTGCAACTATTCAGCTCATGCAGCAACAAGGGCCTGGTTGACCAGGTTTGGCTGCTGGAAAGTGACTTTCAACCGGTTTAACACCCTGTTGTCTCCATCAAGGCTTGGTCAATTGCAGCCTCACCAGTGCAGACCTCTGGGCACTGCCGGTGATAGCATGGCTGAGATTTGAAAACCCAACCACAGATCACCCAGATTAATGTCTTAGCTGCAAGCCAATTGGAGCCCTGCAACAATTTTTCTCAAAAAGACCATCTGTGAAATGATAGTTCCTGGTGGATGCCGACGACTGCCAAGTAAATCCCAATCACAACATTGAATCCCCATCTTTTGTTGTTCGAAATTATTTTTTCTCATTATTAGGCACAAGTGTGTGAGTTTGCGTGTGTGCGCGCACGCGTGTGTGTATGGGGGGGTGCAGAGTATTTGAAATATTTTGTAATATCGGAGGGAAGCGGGGTCATAAACCTCCTCCACTACTAAACTGCCGCCCACTCCCCCAACCCCTAAAAATAAATGACACCCATGGCTTCACTTAACCTTATGAACCTATACCTCACCAGGCTCTCACTCCACTGTGAGGTCAGCTTCCAGGGAGGAGCTTTGCCAACAAATCAATGCACAGTTATCTGATGACTCATGGTTTTGTGAGGGAAGCACTGGAGGTGACGATCAAAGCCAATCAAGTCATTGACCTTTGAAATAAAGCTGGCCACGACCTGCTGGATACATGAAACCACTTAACAATTTGGCAGGGTTTTACTGTTAAAAAAATTAATCAGAAATAATAAATAATAAATTGAAAGGTGACCAAGGATAGGCTGTTAACATTGTTGGGTAAGCTTTCCCATCCAATTGCCCATTCAGTTGGCTCTTTCAATTTCCCATAATCTTATCGTTTATCAGCTAACATGGATGTGTTCTTGTTTAGCTATTATAAGTTGGTGTTGATATGACCCAGTATTCCTGTGAATCATAATGCTTTATTGTCTTTGTGGTCTTTCCAGATGGTGGAAAGATGATGTAGTTGAGAGTTACCCTGCAAGACCTCCCAGAATTCTGCACTGACTTAAGATGTGTCTTCAACACTTCCTACAAGTCCTTTGCTGACCATAGCTGGTCCATTGCACATTATGGCTCTAGGGAAAGCTGGTTTGGGGCTGTCTATGTTGGCAGAGTGATCAGGTAGCCTAACAGGTAGACCAGCTGACTGTGGGATTCTCTGATTAACAGCTGGTCAACCAGCTAAATTTAACTAAAGGTGCTAAAAATATGGCCTAAAAGTCACAAATTATGAAAATCATGTTTTACTTGCTGAAGACAAATATTTTGATCCTCACTCTGTTAAACGTTTGACAAAAAGGGAAACCATTTTGTCTCAGCGTTAAATCTTCTTAAGAAATCATGTGGATGAACAACCTGTTTCAACTCTGTGCCCCTGTTGTCCTCATGAGGGGATTCATTTGCATAGTGCAGCTCAGTAGGCTACAGACAAGCTTTGCTTTTGGCCGCCATCATTAACTTGAGGCAGCCTATCAGAGCAAAGCCTCATTTTCACTTGCTCACCTCCCCCTTGAAACAGCGCATATTTGACAAGGGGAGAGAATGAGAGACTGTGACTGGCTGAAAATGCTGAAGTAGCTTTTTTGCAACAAGCTTCAAAACATTGCTTCACAAACACCCGGGAATTTTCTTAAATTGTCCAGGTCCAAAATATGACCTTAAATCGACCATAGGCTGGTCTAAGCCATGATTTTCGGCAAGCTAGGTGAAGTGCGACATTAGGACCACGGTCAACGCAGTCAGCACTTGTTAGCCTTGTCTGTTTGGCTAGCCAAAGTCAGTGTTAACTTCATTTTGTGCATACAGGGCTCTTGGTTCTCCCCCAATCTCGCACTTCCACTGGTGAGTGATAGAGCGCTACAGGCTCTGACAGCTTGTCAGACCCGGCGGGATTTGAATACCCCCCTTCTCTCCCTCTCCCCTCAATCTCTCAGGAAGCAACTGAAAATGAAAGAAGGGAATTGAAGCCGGAACTAAACCGCCAAAGCACCTAGAGTGACTTATGGGGATGTTCCAGGGCAACCGGGACTTCGCATCAAACCTTTCTCCTCATTTTGAGCGGACAGCTAATTACTCCACAAAGAAATAATTGCAACGGCGCTTGCCACTCACAATGAGATGACAAAACAACTCGCTACGATTGCTCACAATGACCTCTCGCAGCGCAAGCAAACTGCTTGTTCGCATCATCGCCAAGCCTAAATACGGAACATGTAGCTATGTATTATCTCGCGCAGTCATCCGGATTTAGCCGCTGTACGTGTGGGTGTTTCTTTGATTTGATTGGCATGATTCCTCACTGTTTTTCTGTCGTATATTAGGAGGTTGAAGCTTTGTGATTGTGATCTTGAATCTTTCGACAGGGTAACAGTGACTTTAGTATTGTTCAGCCACAGAGCTGCATTTGATTCATTGGCTCTGGAATCATACCTTCGCGTCTCTGTCAACTGCTATCCAATCTGGATTGATGTCATTAAATTATAGCAAAGAACGATGTACGAGGAGCAACCTTTGAGACTTAATGTGTAATTTTCCTGCCCACCGTGGTGTGATTAAACCACGCGACTCAGCTGTCAAAGGTTTCCATGCAAGGCCATGCCTGAATGTGGAGGACCTTTTGCTTCCCGTACTCACATCTTCTGTTCCCAGACTGGAGTTCATAAACTCAGCGCAAATAAGTCTGAGTTAGATTCAGCCCTCGTTGGCGACATCTGAATTCTCTTAAATAGGTGGCCTTTTCCCTTTTCTCTACACTTTTCCTTGACCTTGCAAGAAAATGTCACAAATGTGAAGGGAAAGTTTCAGGAAGATTTGAAAATGACCTTGGACATGCAAGTATTTTAGAAAAATTGGATGCCCTTTCCTTCAATATGTCATCAGCTTGACGGCAAAGAAACCCACTGCAATTTACCGGAAAACTCTGTAACCAAATGGCGTTTCCATTCACCATACAGCTGCAAAGGATTGTGGTCCATATTCAGTCTCTCCTTTCCTCCACAGCTGGTCCTGTGTTTCCTTGCTGGAGGGTCGCGACTAAGGAACCAACTGCCTCCTTTCCTTTATGAAATTAACCACTCGGCGCCTTTTGTCGTGGCTACCAGCGAAACTACCTCTGGTTCATGTCTGTTTGCAAGGAAGGTTCCCTGCTCTTTAGAGAACTCGGATGCAGCCTGAATGTATGTGTAGTCTGTTGCATGAGGGAAACCAGACTGATGGGCTCGACCCTGATTCGCTGAAGTTTGCCTGACTCCAGAGTGACATGTCAGGGTATACAGTAACATGGATCACAGCTCCCTGCTATGCTAATTCAACTGGCATTCTAACATGGTTTAAGGTGTGTTTACAACAATTCTGGCAGCTCAAATCTGCCCTGAGCTGATCGTAGTTAGTCTGTAGATGGTCAGAGCCTGGGAGGACTTGTTAAGCTGGTGGAATAAGTTGGTGGACTTGCTGACTGTAGGGTTCTCAGTTAATGGACCACCAGCCCACTGGCTTAAAGCTGAATCATTGTCATCTTAGATCATTTTAAAATAATCCTAGGCTGGTTGGGGCTTTTTAACAAGTTTTCCTTCCTTTACTCGCTGAAAGTTGATTAAAATCAGTCTGTAAGAGGAATGAATATCCCTTCAGTGGGGTAAAACTACCCATATGAGGGAGTGTGCACAAATAATTTACACAAACAAATGAGTTCTGCTCAGGCTCCTGCCAGAGATTGTCACTGACTAAAGCCTGTCAGTAGTAAGGTAGCTTGTCACACCTTAAATTACGTTTTCTGTTCAAGCAGACTGGTTGTACAGTTTTCATTTGTGGAATGGAATCAATAGAGCATAGCACTGAAAGAGCCTCGAAAACAATTTCCAAGAGCTTAATCTTTAGTTGATTTACTGATGAGCCAAGTGACCAGGCTAGATAGTTTCAAACCTCTTTTCCATTGTACTCAGGGCCAAATTCTATGCCATTATGTGAATATGCATTTATCTGAACTGAGAAAATCTGATCAGATTACTGTGTTCAGAGGCAAAAAAATGATAGACAAAGAGCTGCATACTTTTACGACCGAAACAGAGACTCAACTCAAAGGGAATCATACTCTTTATGACGGCTGTGTTAAGATCAAAACCCTATTGAGATAGCAGGGACAAAACTGCCATTCAGAGAAATTCGCGTCGAAGGTGAAAAGGCCTCAGCTTTCAAGAGGGCTAAAAGAATTCAAGCAGCTCGAAGATGAAAAAAAAACAAACATTCGATAATAGGAACCAGACGAGATGGCGAACGAGAAACAACTCCGTCGCTAAATATCCGCCGCCCTGGATGTGTAGTCGCGTGCTAGAGGCGCGCTTGAATGCGGCTCTTAAGCACAATAGCATTCAGGAGGAGGCTAAAATCAGCCGCTAGACGTGAGAGCAAAAGAGCAGGAGCAAAAAAGAAACGTGCAATCAACACACAAGGGTGGAATCCAGCTGATATAAGCAGTGTGCAATTAGCAAGGTTACAGGATAGAGCGCTGTACAATTAAGCAGTCCATTTCCCATTTGTAGGATGTAATTGACTTTCGAAGGGAATTTTTTTTTTTTTTTTCCACTATTCAGCTTATGCTGCAGGAAAGGGTTGGGGGTGGGGGGGACAAGGGGCCTTTAGAAGCTTCCAGAAAACTAAGAGCCAGGTGTTCGCTGTTATGCCTGCCACTTACGTCACCCTCCTTTCAGCACAAAATATATATATATATTCTCTTTGCAGCATGTTTGTGTGTCTATCCACATCCCTCCCTCTCTCCCTCTTTCTCTCTACAGTGTAATTTGTTTATTCATATATTCCTCAATGTCAGCTTCTCACCTTTGACCCCATAAAAAAAAAATCTCTATTTCCTTTGGAATTGAATTACCCTGTCTGCTGCGTTTCTAGCCTATCTATTAATCTGACTTGCCATTTAACCGTTTTTTTTTTTGCGACTCGCTCAAAGGTTGACTGCCTCTTCTCCCTTTTCCATCTGTCAGTCAGTCTTTGTGTGCAAATCCCTCCCCCCCCCTCGCAGAAAAACCTGCATTATTCAATTTAGGCCGCGTCTGATTTGCAGTTGGCATTGGAAGACGCTGTGCCACCGCACGTCCTCCGCCGGGTAACCGCTGTTACTAATCGTCACCCACGTCCCTCCCCGCTTAGGCTCTTAATATCCATTTACCATGCAGTCCCGTCTCCGCCGCACATTCATTTCCTTTGCTTTTTGAATTAGCGGGTTCTGCAAGCGGAGAGGGATTTAGGTGTTATAGCCCAAGGGCTTCTCTGTTTCACACCTGGAAATCAATTTGTCGGGACCAGCGTTTCCTGAAAGCTGCTATTATTATTCGTTAATACCCTTGGTGCTATGGGTGCCATGGCCCACCATCCCCCCCCCAAAAAAAAAGAAAACCAAAACCCTTCATTTAACTCTTTCCTGACAGTACTGCCATATCCCGGTCAGATATGACCGGCAAGAAAGGTCATCAAACTGCCCGCTGTTGTATTTCTTCTGGTTACTCTGTGTTACATATTAAAAGAGAGCTGAGATCCTGCTCTTCCCATGATAACCAAATATGGAAATGTTCGGCTTTCGCTGGAATAGTTTGGCATCTTGAAGCACATGAAATCCTTTTCTAGAAAAATTCTTCGTTTATGATCACTCACAAACAGCAAACGTTGCATAAGCATAGCAACCAGTTTCATTTTTGCTCATCATCACTGGCAACACATTGATCAAAATGACGGAAAGTGAGACCGCCGTGGTATCGGTTATGGATTCTGAGGAAGAGTTCAGTTGGACTGGAATAGTAGTCCAGAGTTTTCCAGTGGAATTCTTTATAATGGAGTGATATTTCATCAGAGGTTGAGCAGCCTACGACATCTACAGCTCGCCCATTAAATATTTTAATTAATTTTCTTGTGTGCCAGTTTTTCCTTCTCCTTCTAGTCCTCATGTAGGCCAGTTAGGAAAGAGTTAATTCCTGTTCTTTTTCAGAGGCCAATCTCCAGCTCTGCAATGGAAGCTACTGTGTTACGGACATGTTCCCAGGGATATTGAGCGAGGCCAGCAAACAGGGCTAACTGCTCTTCATGTTCAATTACTTTTTACTGTTTCAGCGCATTTACGATTATTATTTATCCAGCTCCAATACCAGGGTGTGTGTGTGTGTGTGCGCGCAAGTGTGGAAGCCTGTGTGCATTGCTTGCGTGTACGCATACAGTAAGCGTATATGTGTGTGTGCGCATACAGTTTGTGTTGCCTGACACAATGGGATCGTGTTCTGGTCATTAATTTGATGAATGACTGAGAATGTTTAGAGCTTCAGGCTTGCGATCTTTCCAGTCCAAGAGAAAATGGGTGACATATGTTTGTTTGTGGCTCTGATAACCTGCATCTCAGTGAAATTGCCTCAGGTTTGTAAGGCGAACTTATTTTGAAACCATGAAGAAACGTTATTGAACTGAGGGGATGATTTATTTTCATCAACAGTTCGGATGAGTGGATTGAAACGCAGAGGGCTAGAATATACATGGCATGAAATACCAGAGATATCATTTCATAAACCTCATATATCCGGGAAACCTCAGAACTTCTTCGGTCATCAAGCTGAATAAAAAATGAGATAAAGGCCTAACTCAATACAATTATGGACAGTGTTTTTACGTGATTTCAACTGATTAAGTACATCGTAATACTTAACCTTCGAACACTGAATACATTTTCAAGGAATTAAAAATGTAATTATCCTGAGCTGTTGAAAATCTATCATGCGGCAACTTGTTTAAAAGAGCGCCACAGGGGAGCTCTTTTAAACAAGTCGCCACATGATAGGTTTTGAACAGCATTTGATTTTGATATCTTACATCAGGGCTATTCAACCTTTTCCAGAAAGGGCTGGTGTGAGCGCTGGCTTTCATTCCAACCAAGCACTTACACACCTGACACCACTAATCAGCCCCAAGAGTCTTTGCTAAAGGGCTTTATTAGTAGTATCAGGTGTGTAACTGTTTGGTTGGAATGAAAGCCTGCACCCACACCGGCCCTTGCAGGATAATGCTGAATAGCCCTGTCTTACATCACTGGGCAACTATAGTTGCCTATAGCGCTCTAAGGGTTAAGATACTTAACAATACTGCATACAATCACTGTCCAAAATTTTAAGCAAATCCAATGACTCATATTTTTGGTGCAGGCAAATGACATATGGTAGCATTACACCATGTAAGATGTTTCAGCTTGATCACACATTGTGATCAGCTTGACAGCTCCTCTTTCTTGATGGCTATCAACACTAACATAACCATTTCATTTTAACAGAGATGCATGTTTTTGTTTGAAGAGGAACAAAAAAGGGCAGAATGTGATTTACATTTCACATGCAAATCTTGCTCGTTTTAATTTTCCGTTTGGAATTCCACGACCGTCTTTTTATCATGTTTCACCTTTGTCTAGCAAAAGGTGACATTTAAAGACATTTAACCGAGCGAAAACCCCTCGTTTTCAAGAGCGACTTAAATTGAAATATTCAATGGCTGCCAATATTTGAGAAGTCACTAAAAAGTATCTGTCCTTCCTGTCAACATAATATTGTGGAATATCCTGTTGCCAATGCTAAACTTTCCTCAAACAACTTGCAACAGGCATATGTTTTTTTCTGTCAGAATTATTACTGCAGTTACCATGAAGCAATACTGTGGTTCCCTGAAGAAAATGCTGTTAAAATGCAGTACAGAGAAATCAGAAACATCTCCCAAAACTGAAGTATGACTGCAATAAGTGCAGCATTTGAAAGGCAGTTAATTTTTCTTCAGGTTTTATGTCTGACCAAAAATAGCCCAGTCAGCTTCTGCACTAAATATGAACAGTCTCTATCAAAAAATACTGACCACTACAATGCACTGAGGGCCAAAAATGTTGCAAAGTCCAATTGCATAACTTGATGGAGGAGCAGTGTGTCGCTTTTGCAAAGCCCTCAAACACGAGGCTCGATCTAAAACATACAGAACGACTCCCAGAAAACCTGAAGTGTGCAAACGGCGCTAAGATGATGATTGACGCTAATATCACATGCCCTGGTCTCCGGTGACGGGCTCCCGTATTGGATCTTGAATCCTCGATCTCTCTGTCGAATAAACGGCAGCTGCAACTGCGCCGACTCGCCTGTTTTCAAAGCGCTGACAAATTGAGGCCTTGTGGGTCCGCCTCACTCAGTGCCAAGGGTTTCAACTCTACTATTAACACCTCTGCTCCAACTGCAAATGGCTGCAATCCGTTGCCCTGGCAACACATTTCTCTCCCGGCTTCTGTCATGTTAATCCCTGGGAAGAAAGAGGGCTTGAGAGAGTGAGAGAGAGAGGGAAGAAAAAAAGTTTAGGAAACTAATCGAGCCATTCGCCCTGTGGAGCATAAGAAAGGCAGGATTTGGAAGAGCAAAGTGCACGCTGGATTATGGGAAACAATAGACCTGAACCTGTCGCCCCATGGGCTGCCAACTCCAGCAAGGTAAGCCCTCTCCACCTCCACCCCATCTCCCCCGCCATATTCCGGAAGCTTCCGTGAAGCTTCCTCTTACACAAGGCCTGAGGCCTATGCAGGACAAAGGTGAGAGAAATATAGAAATTGTGTTTTTACCGTTTCATATTTTAGAGAGAAAATGTCATCAATAACCCCCAACACACATACACACATAAAATTTCATTCATCTAGACGAAGAAGTTTCTGAAAAAACTTGTCCCCACTTCTCCAGATAGATAGACGGATAAGGGCAATTGGAATATCCCCCAGTACCATGGAGTCCCAGTTTCAGACCCAATCAAAGTCATGAATAGTTACACACACACACACACACACACGTGGGTCAATGACGTGACATTGTCTGAGTGCACTACTTTGGTTTAAAATAATTTTAAATGATTCATAATAAGCATCATTTTATTCTATAAAACCTGTTTAATTTGAACATATTTCCAGTTTATCATAAAAATGATATATATTTTATGTTTTGCCATCTCAAACCCTCAAAATGTCAGGTGGCGCAACCGTCCGAGCAAGTTAACACTATGTGAAATGTATTAAATGTCATTTAAAATATGAATTAATATAATATTAACATGGGGGCATAATTTTATATTGAAAACCTTACAAATAAACAAAGTTTAATAGTTTAATTGTCCTTAAATTGTTTGGAAAACCAAAATACCCGCCCCCTACAATAAAGAATCCATAAGTTACTTTCAATACCCAGCTCAATTACAAAATAGTAATGTTTTAGGCAGAGTAGACACTCTCAGGTATACTTACTAAAATGAAAGCACCAGAGGTGCTGATGCCTCGGTGTGTATTGCTTAGCCACTACTGATGTACAATAGTTGTACAGTAACATAAAAGCAAGCTTGAATACATAAACAGTCAATAGAGTGCGGTCCTTGTGCCAAAATCATGTGGGTGTGGCTTAACATTATGTACACAAAACGTGTATACTGAAACATGAAGTGCTACAAAAAATCAAAATTCTGGCACATTTAAAATCAAGAGAACAGTGTTTGTCACTCGTTGGCATTGTTACTTTAGCTTGGATGCACACGCTGTCGCAGTTATGATGGTAACAGACAGACAAACAAACAAATACACAGACTGAGTACCGTATGCTCGCTGTGCGCATGCGCACACCGAGGCATAAAAATCACTTAGAAAAAAAAGAGGGAAGCGTGTTTTTTTTTAAGAAACTTTTGGTTGCGCCACCTGACATTTTTTGGCTGATGTAATTGCAAATACAGTCTAAAACTGTACTAAAAACCTGTAAATGTTGTGCAACCATTAAGACTTGTTTAAACACACTCTTCCAACTTCAAATAAATGTACTCTGTACATTTTTAAAGATTTATTAAAAAAAAAACATTTTTAAAAGGCTAATTTGTCATTGATCCACATACAATTTCATTCATCTAGGTAACACAGTTTTTGAAAAACCTTGTCCCTACTCATCCGGATGGACTGACAGACAGACATGCTCCATTGCTAAAAAGATAGAGAACCTTGCGAATTGGAAGGCGATACGCCATGCAATATTAATTAGTCCTGACTTTATTACCCTATTGCCCGCTATACTCGTTCTGCTCCAATTTTGTATTCTGCCATGCAGTCACCCAAATATTACTGCTCTCTCAATGGTTCATTTTACGCTCAAGCTTTTTGAAAAGCCATCCATTTTACAGTAACATTGATCTGTGAATGGACAATTTGTATCTTTCCTGAGGGTAATTCAGGGGACCTGCTAATAGATTCGTGATGATCATCCCATATATATTTATCAAAGATATAATCACAAAAAGCTTTCAATCATTTTTCCTGAAATGCATTGTAAATTGATAGTCCGTTAATACCATGGTTTGGCACAATTCCCCTTTTCACATACCAAATCAGTTTTGTTTTTTTGGTGTTGTTTCCAATATTCAGAATTAGTTTTGAGACAAGATTAAACACTTCATTTAAGTCCACCTCGACCTGTCTTACCCGCCAGGAGGTACTGTGATCACTTGCGCATGTGTGTGTTTGAGTGTGTATGTCAGCAGGATTATGCAACAACTATTCAATGGATTACAACAAAATTGCATTGGATGTTGGACTGCATGAATGGGGAAAGGTGATTAATTTCCAGACCAATTCGGACACAGATCCGAATTCTGCAGCTAATTTTAAGTGCCAGTGGATAAAAACCTGCTGGCAGAGGTATGTGCTCTCTGAGTGCCCTCTAGTTTTACCCACTTTTGTCATTTATTCAATAGTTCTGTGCCCAGTAACATATTTAACTATTTTATGAAATTAGTCACTTTTAACGAGACTTGGTGCAACCTAGCATATGGCTGGATCACCAAGTGCTGTATGAGAATGTGCGTCCAAGAAAAGGGTGCTAAATTAGGCAAAGCTTACGTAATTATATAAAGTGCAAGTTCTTATGTGTTTCCCTATTCAATCTCGCAACCGTAACTGTCTTCCATGCTTGTTAACTGTCGTATCGGTTGCAAGATTGAATAGGGAAATTAAAAACACATTCCGACCATTGTTATGATTCTTTCATGATAGATTGGTATGATGTGTTACATTCCTCTATCTCTACGGAATCTCGCAACCGGTACCAGAGAAAACAAGTATGGAGGACTGAAACAAACTGAACCAATCTTGCGTTAGATTAGCCTAATAATGGTGGGATTGTGCTCATAATGCAACAAAGTGGAATGGAACTTTTTAAAAGACCTGGATGCTAGATAGGGCAAGCGCAGCATATGCATCCGCTATATTAATATTTAATCCACCTTTTGCTGTTCATTCGAAGAAAATATAGGCATTAATTTTTGTAAAATGGCGACCAATATCGCCAAGAAAAATTAATTGGCGTGAAATATTGGACATTGTGAACATTCTATATGTACAAAAATGTGTTTTAATGTAACAGTACATTTGCCTGATTATTGCAGTCTATTGCTAGACTGGATTCAAATACTGTTCCTGGTGGTTATGGTGGCGTAGTGGGAACAACAACGTAGTGGAGAAGTAGCTACCTCAATCACGGGGTGTGGAATCCAGCTTGGCGCGATCTTTAAAACTGAATATTTTCTTAAATTTATTATTCTCATTGGTGTCGGTTAAAGTCGCTCTCATAGATACAATCAAAGCGGCCACCACAACCCAGCTGGAATTTTAACGTTTTTTCACTTTTGAATCAACGTCATGGATCATAGTTGAATCACCGTTGAATTATGTTTTGATTTTGAAAGATGAATCAACGTTGATTTCGCAACGTTTTTTCAATGTTTTTTCAACGTTGTTTCAATGTTGTTTCAAACGTTGAAACAAATCTTGATCAAATTTCAGCGTTGATTTGAAATCATTTTGTTAACCTTTTTACAACCATCAGAGTTAAACGTTGTTTCAATAGCGTTTCAACATTGAAACGACAACTGACATAATTTCAACCATATTTCAACATTGAAGGTCGGTCGTGTGCCAGCTGGGAACTCATGAACGTGCAAGGGTATAAGTTAATTTGGAAACCAGTCAGGGCATCATACCGATATTCTTGATAATACTGAATCAAAATATGCTACCGTGCGGATCTGCGCATGCGCAAAGCCTAAAATCTTGGGCAGTTTCTTCGCTCGTATCTTAAATATCTTCAAAAATCATAAAAATTGATTTTTTTTTCAGTGCTCCTTTCGACCTGTTTGCATGTACACGCTGGGTTTTCCTGAAAATGCAGAAATTAGATGATAATGGCGTATATAGGCATATATCTTCAAACTTATCCAACTCATTATAACATCTGCTTATGTTATAATAAGCTAACAAATAACAACATTACTACTGTAAACTGATTCATATTGCTATATTAAGGCAAAAACAAAGACTTTACTATCGCTTTGCATTACGGTAGCATTTTTTGACAAGGAAGCACAAATTGTCAAAACACCGGCGCCACTTCCACCGTGTACGTAAATCGTCCAGCTGTCCACCTTATTCCTGAGGGCGCTACTGTAGATATGATGAGGGGTACACCTTCTGGCGGAAGTAGTTTTTAGCGAGTGGCTAGTCAAGAACAGCGGCGTTTCTTTCAGTTAAGGGGTCAAGCCTGGGTTCACTCAATTTAAGTACTTCTAAACACTAAAAACACGTAAAAATTGTGTCAACTGAAAAAAGCTCAGAATGGAATTTGATTTTAATCAAATTTAATAAGTTTGTTACTGTGAAAACCGTACATTATTGGCGAAAAATGTGAAATCTTGTGGCAAAAATATCTCAGAAACTATACCATATTTTTCTGTAATTCTTTTTTTGTTTCGAAGCTACTATCACCAGATATACAATGACATACTCATTCTGGGTATTTTCATGGGAAAATATTTTGAAAAATTATTTGGTCATAGAATTTTAGAAATGGGTGGCAGAACCTGCCTGGCAGATGGATCATAAATACACCATGTATCTACCTACCCAAAAATGGCTATGTCATTGTATAGAACATAACAAACTGATGCTATGGTGAAAATTTCAGAGCAGTACCTTGAAAAATGCAGATTTTATGCCCGCCACAAGCCTGATAAACTATGAAATTTTGTGATGCGAGAAAATCGCGTTTTTGGCGCGAAAGGAATGCACTAGAGGCGTTCACATGATAAAAATCCACTTAAAAGATTGTTTTTTGGACTTAAAATCACCTTTTATGAATGTTTTGAAAGATTTTTAACAAAATGAAAAAAAATTTTTTTTTCAAGTCTGAACCTAGTCTTGACCCCTTAACTTAACGATTACAGCGCGTTTCTTTTTAAACAAATTAACTTGCTTTTCTTAAAATGTCCCTTCAGAGCTCCGGCACCTATTGTGCTGTTCGAGGGTGAACTAACAACCAGAGGAAGCTAAATTTATGGTTTGATCAACAGTGTTTTGACACGCACCCAGAACATAGGGGATTGTCCTTGTGCTCAGCGAAACGGTTTCCATCGCCTACCTACAAAAGAGGAAGCCAGAATTTGGCTGAAAACCTGAATTTGAAAAGACCCCCGAAAACATTAGGCGCTCATTTCATTATGTCGACAAACAACAATTCCTACTTCATGGCTAGGCTCAGACAGACCGCCGTAGAGGAGACGCCGGGTCCTCAGAAGCATTTTGACAGCAGTGCCAGGAGAGCACAAGGTATGATTTCATGTGTAGGGAGGACAGAAAATTGTTGTATTCGTCCGGTAATGCCAGTCAGTGCAACTAACATTTCATCCTGTACAGTTTAAGATGAGGCTGTAGAAGTAGCAATAGTCTGCTACAATTTGAAAATAGCCTACTCTGTTCCAAACAATAGTCTTGCACTCCAAACCTCATTTCACTAAAATTAAAAGTATGGGAAAAATGGATTCACTGTGTTTTACATGTTATAGTATTGGATTAGCTAGCAACTTAATACTGTATAATGTAGTTGGCTGCAGTAGAGCTATATTGACTCGTACTGTCGGATGGCTTAATTTACTCTGTATAACAGTCCATTACGTTTCATATGTAGAGCAATATTTACCGCTGAAATATAGTGTTTCCTTCATAAATATTCCCAGAAAGTACTTGTATATCTGTTTTAAGGTACATAAGGTCGTATACTACCTTCTTTAACAAAATGCGACTGACCTTGTTGCTGTGGAGGTACTGCATACGCTTCGGAGCTTTGTAGATTGTTCATAGCTTCGCAGTCTGTGGCAACGGAGTTGCTAATGTAGCCAAATGCGCTAGTGTGGCCACTGCTTCAGGTCGTCCTCCCATTCTTCGATAGTAGAAGGCAGCGGTACCGTAACTTAATCCCCTCTGAGGGCTAAAAGGTGATGTTCCCTCATATATTATTTTCCAATCGCTTAAAAAAAGAGGATTCACATGAGCCGCTAGCATAGTAAACAGTTCAGTGACAGGATGCAGCAGAAGATGCAGCGGAAGCCCAATATTTGCACAAGGGATCGTGGGACGTGGGAATAAGGTGGATAGTCATAGTAACGAGGAAATGACCAAGAAACCGCCGATACGCTACATTGAAAATGCGCAAGTAATACACACAGTATTGTCGGGATGACAAGTATGCAAGTAATTAATTAATCCAAAACATTCTCTCAAAATAATTCCATTTTCAAGCTCTCCCAATATTAAATGAAATTGGTACTTTTTCAGCTTCCCTTGATATTTGGGTACCCAGAGGAACATTCGGGTACATATAATCGTCAAGCTTACATCCAGTCAAGAAAATGTAGTTTAATTTCTAGTGCGTCTATATGTGGTAATGGCATATATGGGCACCAGCCGTGTTACTGATTGCACACCGGGCACAGTATTTATTTCATAATATATTAAATATTAATCTGAAATTATAACCTCCGTTCTCACTCCTTAAAGGGCGCCCCTTTTAAAAATCATTCTGGCAAGTAAAAAGCCGAAAAAAGTGGAGGTTTGATACATAATTCTTTCCCTTTCTCTGAATCCCATCTCCCATTTCAGCATTTTTTTACATTGAAAACAGAAACATCTTCCTGTTGCACCCTATGAAACATCGGTGCGGAAGGATGTGACTTTGTAAGCCTAGCTATCATGTGCCGTCTTATGAGCTACTCGAGGTCTTCAGTCCCCAAAATAAACAAATAATCCTTGGACAAAATCCTACATTTGAATAAAGTGATTCATCGCATTATATAGGCTATGGCTTACTTTTTTAATTCAATCAACTATCTTTAATGAATGTAACTTATTACTTTCGTCAACAATAATACATTCAGGCAGCAGGCTAATCCCATAAAAGGCATAAAATAATGATAGCCTGCTAAACGTTCCCTTTGGGGATCATCATCAGCATTCTTAAAAAGTTCTGAAAACGGCGATTTTTTTTTAAACATCTTTTTACAGCAGGTACGTGAAAGCCATTCTCGAGCTTTCAGTAATGAGTGCATTCTCTCACACAAGCTGCTGTGGTACGTGTCGAGATGACTGTGCCCTCTGAGCGGTATTCCTTCATGACCCAGGATTTTTGCTGATCTGAATAAATGTTACAACACTGTCCTTGCAGCATGTTGATTCCTAGCTGCAAACTCCCAAAACATAGCACTGACTGGAGATACTTAAAGCATCGCTAACACTCATAATGAATCAGAGTGCAGGTCTGACAACTCATGCTGACCAAATTCTTTCTTTTGCCTTTTCCCAGTTGCTAAATCCCCCTTTAAGCAAACAAATTGTCATTGTGGTTGTGTAAATAAAGCAAAGAATAGCCTACCATTTGTTTCCTTAACACAATGCAACTTCTGCCATTTTTCAAACAAACCTCATTGAAAGGATCTGTCGAATCACACCGTGCCGAATTTTCTTCCAGGAAATGCAATGTTTGGTTGGAAGGATCCCAAGAGCACGGCAGCGCTAAAGTTAATGATCCGCTGCTGATGCTCTTCCCCGGAGCGACAAGCTAACTGGTGCTCAGTGCAAGCTATTGCGGTGATAGTATTGTTGCCTCTATCATCTGTAATGCTATTTGCATCACTGTCCTCGCGTCCACAAGTAAAGTAAATATTTATATCAGTTACTTTGGTCTTCTTAAAAATATTGTTTGGTGCGGAAAAACAGATATCCCTCTTTGTTTGCTGTCGTTCGCCGTTTTTGCTTCCCAGTGCGTTTGTGTCAGCGCCGTCCGCTTCCTTGAGAAAGCGTTCCCTCAATACATAATTAAAAATGTAAAAATATTTCAACCCAGACATAGATTGTCTAAAACAGTTTTAACCCAATTCATGTTTTTATTTTTCTGTCTAAATTTTTACTGTTTAAAGTTACTGTTACATTGAGAATGCTATAAGCCTGCAGCCGCCACCGGGAAGGGCTGCAAAGGGACCCCCCCCTTCCCGCGCCCTTGTACACAGACCAGTAAATACGAGCGAGGTGAGCCCGGCCAGCCAGCCAGCCAATCGTCGGCCAACCAATCGTTGAAGTTCTTCCCCGTCGGCCGACCAATCGCCGAACTTCTTCCCTGCTGGCCAGCCAATCGTTGAATTTGATCACTCAGGCAGTCAGTCAGTCAGATACTGTGGATTTAAACTGGCCCGGCGCGTCATCGCCTGCAGATGCTACGCTTCCCTCGGTTTGGCCGCTTATGGGCGGTTCAGCATTCCCAGTGACATCGCTGTCCGTCAAATGCTGCCCTGAAATAAGTAGCCTACTGTCCAATGTAATGTTGGCAAAAGTAAATTGACACCACTAACAATATTAATTCAACCTACTATTGCTTTTTCCCGGCCGGATTTTGATTTTGGTAGGGACTGCAATTGTGTCTAGAAGAAACTACAATTAAAATGATGAGTTTTAATGCTTCCGAACGATATGAAGCTTTCCTATGCGGCGCATATCTCACCAAATATATGCGCAATTATGCGGCCCTCCCCTGGCAGCATTGAGCAGCGTATCACAGGATTTATTTAATTTTTAGCGAAAACGACAAACTTACCGGACACGCAAACAATCTCTGCCACCTTCCTCCTTGTGCTGTTTCTTTGTCATTGTCCCCGTAATTTGGCAGGGCACTGTCAAATAAAATCGAATAAGACGAAACTATAGCTATAACTATAGCTGATCTTTACGGGGAACTTGAGAGAAGCGGAACGATTATTTCAGAGGCCACTTGGCCTTGAAGACAACGTACACACCGTCTGCTGTCCCTTGATTGGATATTTGCGTCACGTTTGCCGGATTCATTACCATAAATCTGGGATATCCCAGCTTCTTTGACGCGCCGCAAGCACCGAATTTGACGTGCCGCTCCCATCATGCATTGCACCATTGCTTCAGACGCCCTCACCGCTCTCCATAGAAAATGAATGGAAGGCGTGGGCGTCAGTTGACGTGCTGGACCAGTGTAAATCGACCGATACTCACTCAGCAACATTCACGTTTATAGGGGCCGGGCCGCTGCTCGGCCCAGCACAAAAAAAGTCAGTGGCAGTTTTGTAATGAGTTGACTTTTAACAAAGTAAGAGTGGATAACATCTGCTATAGTGCATTTAAAAAAAAAACCTTACCTGATTTCTGACCAGGCGCGTAGCCAGTAATGGGCCTGGGCGGAACTGGCCCGCCTAGTTCATTCACTGGCCCGCCCAGGCTCCCACCCGGTCTTGATGTTTTTTTTGTTTTTTATTTTTTTTTTAAATTGTACAACGATTGAGTGGTTGGTTGAGTAAGTAATTCGCTATGAACATGGACTGTATTTTTGCATGTGCAGTAGGCTAATATTATTTGTGTTTTGGATAACTGACGTTTAGAAAATACGTTGAACGTAGGCTATGTGGTTTTCCGGGTCTGACCCCCACAGTCCTTCTTGTCATAACGTTGTGATCAATGAACAGTGCTGTCGAAAATACATCCCCCTATCAATTAGTCTTAGCAATTGTTGCTAATCAGGCACAGAAAACTGCGAGAAGAGGATTCGGTAATTCCCAAACAAAACTCCTTTGCTTCATTAACAAAATTGTCAGAAACCGCTGAAATAACTCCTCCTTGTAAAAAATAACCCTGGCCTACCATACGTCTTTTTACTGTTAAACTGGAGAACTCTATTTTTTCTCCACAAAACTGCCAAAAGATTTTCAGCTCAATAATAACAACGCCTATTCATTTTAATTAATACACACTATAAATTGTATGCTGCTTTAGTAATGAGTAAGGAATCATGCTGATTGCGCACTGCTCTAACATAAAAAAGTCAGCATTAGCTTCGTTTGGTTTTCTTCATTAAGCATTCATGCATTTTGCTGCGACTGTCAGGGCCTGCTTGTGTCAATAACTTCATTAATGAGCCCGCGCCATAATTGCAGATCAGCTGGTCCCTTTTTTATGTTCATTAGCTGATGAACTTACATGTTCCTTTAGAAAACAGCGTTCGTAGCACGAGCAGTGAGATCACTTCAGAAAGGCAGCGCGATGCTGTTTTTAATACGCTGTGTTTACGCTCCCATGTGGTTTGGTGAATAAATAGCTGCTGAGGCAAATTTTGACTTCCGTCTTTTTTTTTTTGAAAAACACAATGCGTGCTCCATGCACCTGTGGCAAATGTAGCGTTCATATATTGCTGTAATATGTGGCAATTTCTTTCTTGTTATTTGCCTTTATAAAACTCATTACGTACTGTATGATCCATCCATCCATCCATTATCTAAACCACTCATTCCTGTACAGGGTTGTGGCGGCGGCTTGTGCCAATTCTGCTATCTGACGGGCGAGAGGCAGGAACGCGCCATAGATTTGACCTGTTTTACCAAAGTTTCTCAATGATCGCATATGGAATTCACTCACACACTCAAACAATTTAAAGTCCCCAGTTAGCCTAGAATGCTTGTCTTTGAACTGCAGGAGGAAACGAGACTAAACACATGTGAAACTAGAATGTGTTTTTACTTGTAAAAATAGACGTCTCCCCCCCCGGCCCCTTCCCTGCCTAACTCACCGGACGAATGGACGGACGGACGGACGGACGGACGGACGGACGGACAGACACATACCAAAGGCACCACTGCAGTACCTGCGTAGTAAGCAAAGTTTTGTTAAGATCATGCAAACAGTTTTGGAGTTATGCTCCAGACAAGAATTGATGACATTTGGATGGAAAGACAGACGGACAGACAGACAGGCACATGCCAAAAGGCACCACTTCAGGACCTGAGTCGTAAGTATGCGAAGTTTCATTAAGATCTTTCGAACGGTTTTGGAGTTATGCTCTGGAAACGAAGTGGGAACGCCGACGCTAACGTGAACAGGAACCGAGCCTAAAACAATGTGTCTCCCCTCTCCCTTCGGGAGGGAGACATAAATATGCTAGCTCCACACAAAATGGCCCCAGGCTGGATTCTAACCCCCTAGCTGTGTGGCATCAGCACTGCTGTATCACCCTTGAGACAAACAGTACGCTCAAAAAATATAGGCACCTCTGGTAAAGATCATTAAAAAGAGTTAAAAGGATTTATTTCTTGATCAGGGAATTTGCTTTTCTCAGAATAAATTCAATTAAAATAAAGAACTGTAAAGCTGCAGATTGATACTGAAAAAAGTAGCAGGTCTTGTACTCTGGTGCTCAGTGAGAGAAAATGTAGCTCAAACACAGATCTTTCCTAGCAGAAAGTGGAAAACAGATTATGTCGTCTGCTAATTTTACTCAGGCATATATGAGTTTAAAAACAACCTTACTGTCTGCACCCAAGTATAACATTTTCTGAGAACAAACATGACCATGAAACAAGACAGGTTATGAGAGATTGCATTACAATTCTTCAAGCTAGAACCAATATTTATTAAAAAAAATGTTATGTATAGCGCTGATTCTCAGTGAAATACTTTGCTATAATTTAGTACTTGAGCAACAAGTAAAGAAAGTATAAAAAAGCAACTAAAGAGGTTACTCCTGGGTAACAGCCCTCAAAATTTCTAATCAATAGTTTATTCTCTCTGATTCAATGAAGTATGTAGCTCAAAACATGTGGTAAGTGTCGTTATGGGTATTATTACCTCCGCCCAATGAAGTTGGAGGAGGTCATGTGATCATTACCGTTTGTCTGTTGGTGAGTTTGTTGGTTTGTTTGTAAGCAGGATTACGCAAAAAGTTATGGATGGATTTTCATCAGATTTGGTGGAATGATTAAGTATTGTTCATGGACGAGGTGATTCGATTTTGGGACGTCAAGGTCAAAGGTCGAGGGCATGCAAAAGGTCAAAAACACATTAAAAACATATTTGCGCGAAGACTACAGGACTGCATAAACACAGGGGTTGCTAGCTAATACTGGCAAAAATAACATTGAGTACATTGGCGGAGGTACTTGCGCTCTCTGAGCGCAGCTCTAGTTTTTAGTATGTATGCATGCGTGAGTATGTGTATACATGTATATTTGTGCCTGTGAGTACAGACTGAGAATAAGCAAAAGAAAGATGTATGAAGTTTTGAAGGTTCACATGGTTCTGTTGAAATTATACTGGGTTTTTGAAATCCTTCGATTGTTTTAATTGGAGTGGGATGAGGTGGTGGGGCTAGTGATGCAATTTTATATATGCATGTATGTATCTTAAAGCATGTGTGTACATTTAGGTTCTTTACGTGGACCCCAGGAAGAGTAGCTGTTGCCTTGGTAGCAACTAATGAGAGTCCAAATAAACAATTAAAGGTTGGATTTTTCTCCTGTTTTTTTCTTCAGTACGAGATTAAAATAATTCTCCAAATGTAAATTTCTGCTAAATCTCTTTACTGAGCTTTACTAGGAATGCTGATAATTGTGGGGGGGACCCGGATTATGTACAACCTTTTCTCTTTGACTATTTCCTTCAAATTCTTCATTTCCTGATATTTTCCCAGATTAAAAAGAGACAGATAAATCCACTCGTCCCCCTTTCAGTTCAAGGCTGAGAGCAGAGTCACAGAGATTAGTGCTGTAATTATTCTCCACTCCTGCTGACCCACAGTAGACTTCACTGTCTGCCGCTGAGACCGAACTGGAAAGACAGAGTGAACGCATTTTCATTTGATGATTATCCATCTACATATTTTTGATGTTCCCGCAAATCAATATTAGATATACATGTCTAATGGGCACGCCAGTTTCAAGTAAAAGATCATACACTAGCTCCCACTTTCTACTCAGCTTGGTAGCTGTTTCTTTCTTGCGTAAATTGGAGTCTCGTTGCTAACGCAGAAAAAGCAGCTAGCTGGTTTCAACTTAGGTCTCTTTGCTGATCCAGTAACTGAAGCCAAAATATATTTCTTGACTGAGCAAGCAAATAGATTGTGCTCTGTATTGCCTGTGATTGATTGGCAAACTGTCATGAGTGCGTTCTTATCCCTCACCCATTGCATGCTGGGACGGGCTCGATAATGGATGGATGGATATTTCATGCACCACCGAGTTCATATATTTTCTGAAGTGCAGAGCTATCAGACTTCCAAATCAAGCTGAATCCACTGCTTCTGAGTGCAGCTCAATAAGGAAGATGGGGTTCGCAAAAAAAACAGACTTTTCCTTTTTGACATTGTTTCTTTATTTTCTTTTATTGAGCGCGATTGGACAGTACAATCACATCTTTTGATAAAATACATGCATAAGTGTCATGGGGTCAGTTATTGGGTCTCCACGCCCTCTTATTCTGTCTATACAGTTCCCTCTGGCAAAAAGGGAGAAGTATCATGACCCTCGTGTGAATGCCTTCTGTGTCTCCTCCCATTCAGCAACTTGAGTGTCCATCAGAAGTAATGTTTCATTTGATTGGTTATGTCTGGATTTCTCTCTTGCTCTCCGGCTGTGCCTTGTCTCAAAGTTGCCCCACCTCTTGTATGAGTGATGTATTTCTTCCCTTTTTGTGAGAAGCAAGTTGCTGGATTGTAATTTGCTACGTGCACTCAGAACCAGTCAGAATTTATTGGTAAAACTCTTCCTCTTTAGAAAGTATAATGTAACCTTTAATGATAATAGTTTACAGAAGTTTCTTTTCTTGTTTAGTTAATATGAATAAGCTCCCAAGCCTTTCTTCTGGATTCCAGGGTCGGGACTGCTTTCGTGGTAATCCTTTCCTAGTCTGTTCCTTGGCCCAGTTTATTAGGAACAAGTTCCCAATCCTTCTACTGTCATCAGGATTGGAGTTGCGTTCTAGCTGAGCAACTCCATCTTGCCTTCGGACAGTTAGGCTCTGGTGAGGTGTGAAGTCATTCAGCAAAGCCACTGGCCAGAGATTGGCAACTCCTACACTGCTTCCCCCATAACATCTGAACTGAACTGTGCTATTCTCCTCTGGGCTCTGTCTCACAGTTACCGCATTACTATCAATACAACATACTGTCGGATTGTACTCTGCTTCCGCACTTCATTACTGGTCTGGATCATAACAGAGATGAGCGTCAATCATCCACCAACACAGAGAAAGCAAATAAATACACATTAAAACATTTTTTTTCTTAAACTTGTACATATTTGAATGAAGGGAAAAGAAGTCCACAATATTTGTTTCACTATGTTTTAGAATTAATTTTTTAAAAAAGTAAAATAATTGGAGGCCAGTATTGCCAAGAATCCATCTGTTTTTAATAACAACCTACCGGTTATGTTTTTGTGTATTAAACATCCATAACTCCATCATGATACTGTGGAGGGCGGCAATTTCTCGCTCAGTGCTTTGACAAAACATAGGTCAGTTTGTGTTTCAGAAGATAACCTTGATCGATTTTCTGCACATTTTGGGGTTTTTTTCCTCACAAAATTTGACCAAGGGGCCAAGATTTGATCTGGATTTGGTTCCAACTTGAAATATTACTTCATTTTGCAATCATCCCTTAAATAAAATTTTCCATAATAAAAAAAAATGTGACCTGAAAAAAATGTGTAACCAAACAGGTGTTCTCTGCGAGAGCATGGACGAGGAATAGATATAAATGGAACTGCTCTACCGCACAGCGTACTGCCACCTGGTCAAACGTGATGTTGTGGGCAACCGTAGAGGAACTCAGAGCAGCATTTTACCAGGAGTCACAATTCAAAAAGAGGAAACAAGCAAATTTCACTGTAACCTGTTGCAATCTTCGGACCAGGTACTGGGTACGGAACAGTGTTACAATGCTATTGGCTGCTAAAAAGGGGACGTAATGTACACGTTGGCTCAGTAGCCATGCCTATTTCCATGGGGGGGCATCAAATAATCTATTAATGTGTGGTCCAAACTATATCTGAAAAACAAAATTTGCAATTAAAAATGACTAATCATAGAAGCCCCTGAAAATCAAGGACAAATGACACTTGAATGCAGCTGAGATAAAGATCTGCTTCACTCCACTCCAATATACAGGGTTTTGTCAGAAATTAGAGACTGCGCTCTTTCCTAAGAGATAAAGCAGAAAGGAGTCAGCGCATTACAGCCAGTGTCAGCTTCAATGCTATTCTCAAATCAAATTTAAAAACGTCCAGCATAGCAGAATTTCGTGCTTAGTTTATTTTTCATTGAATATCAATCCATATTTCATAACTAAAACCACTATTTTATCTTATCAAGGCCATACCCCAAAAAACTCGAAGGCTCAAGGAGTTAAGAATTATCCAGTAATCGTGCCTCAGGGTTAAGTAAACTCTTTAAAAAGAATTAAGAACCATCACAGTAAAATATTTAGCGCTGTTTTACACAAACTCAAAAGCGGTAAAATGTGCAGTGTGCAGCGTGAATAATAATGCGGCTTGTTTCACGCTAGATGGCTGTTGTTACCGGTACTGTCTGCTCCGCTGTAAAGAGCAGGTCTAAATTAAGAAGAGTGGGCAGTGTTTCTCTCATCATGAAGGAAATTGCGTTTGGCGCGACGGCGCACTCAGCGCAAACACAAACACGGCGCGCGCAGACGGCCTCTTCCTGCTAAAGAGAGCTGAAAATCCCACTCTTGATGGAAGGAAGCAGAGCAGATGGGACACAAATTGATTTCATGCACTTTTAAGTTCAAGGCAATTTCCCTCTCGCCTGTGAAGTTCTGCGATTGCCTGCTGGACTCCCAGGTCCGTGCGCTTCAAAGGCCTTTGAATCAGAGCCCCTCGGCAGCCAGACGCTGCCCCCCTTTCACCAAAACCCCACCGCTGCAATATGCGAGGGACATCCAGGTGTGCCTTCTCGAGAGGCCACTCAACTACACAGAGCCAGAATCAATGGAGCAGCATCGCTCTGTATGTAGCGTCTCAAATGGGGGCAGGAAAGGAGGGGGGGGGAGGGGGGGGTGCAAATAGGTATGGAAACCATTTTGTTTCATCTTTTTCTTTGAAGCATCCAATGTCTTCTTCTTCTTCTCCTCCCTTTTTTTCCCCTGATGATGAAAAATGGAGAGGCATGGAATTCAGTGGAGAAGACAGAGCACGAATCGAAGGAGCCGAATTTGCCACTTGTGCTTGCTCCGAAATCCGCGGCGGGGGCTCCTGATTGGCCCGCGAACGCGACCTTGCTGCCGTTTTCCCGTCCCCCGAGCACCCGGGCCTGTGCCAGTAATCTCAGGCACCGCAGGGGGTGGATTGCTGCAGATAATACGACAGGTTTGTACGCGTGTCCCCAGACTACAAATAGCCCAGAATAAAAAGGCCGTGACCAGGGTAACATCACAAACAAATCTCTATCTGTCTGGATTGCAGAAACCGGGGGTGGGGGTGGGGATGGGAAGGGGGGGGGGAGGCTGCCAGCTGACACCACTGACAGGAACACTGGGGGGAAAACAGCAATTAATTTGGGTTTGAAAATAGCGTTCAGGCTATAGCTCGTCATCAGGGTCTTTCATTATCGTTTCTTCCGTAAACAGGAACAGTTTAAGGGCAATCAGTGTTGTAACCAGCCTTACAACAGAGTGGACCGTCAATATGTGGCAGCACAGTATGGCCTTTGTCCTCCTGCACATTACATATTGCGCCTAGAAAAGGGCTTTGTTTTTTTCCTTTTTGTGACCCAAATGGGTGGTTTCTTAGCACATCGTACTGGAAAGCAGTAAAACAGTAGCAATATATTTTAGACACCCCAATATTAGGGCATAAAAGTATGGGTAAAGATATTAAGTTGATGCGACACTGAGTTCATGAATATTTCCTCCTTGAACCAGTCCAGTGTGCAATGTAAATGGCAATTTTGCGGTTAATGCTGAATAACAGATTGTAGAGGTTGGCAGGGCAATGCTCTTTATGCACAATGCAGTATGTACAGTGAGCAGCTTAAGCATTTGAATTGAGACACGATTTACTAAGGATGCAATTCCTGCAAGGGTCACATGACACAGACATAAAGTATATACATACAAACTGTAGCTGGCAATCCCAACTTAAACATCATATTCATGGTTTTCCAATGTACCAGAGTAGGGAGTGAAAAAGTACTCCATGTAGAGCAACTAGGTGAAAATTAGCAAAACATTAAAAAATGATCATAAAAATGTTTTTAATTGATCATAAAAAACTCAATAACTTCCATATACAGACTCATCTCGGTTGACTAACAGTATCATAATTGCACTATTACAGTGCAGCCTGACAGCTAATACCAGGGAAAGTCAGAGAGAGGGAGAAAGAGAGAGAGAGAGAGAAATTTTAATGCCATATGTGGAAGTTAGTGCGCATGATTCAAAGATGTAAGTTTTAATCAAAACTCATCAGATACAAGCTGACTACACTCTGATTGAGTTTTAGTACACATCATTCTTAAATATGCAGTGCAGAGCTGGTTGTAACCGGAGTTGCCCACTCGCCTGTGAAAGCGCTGGCCTTTACGCCGAGCTTCTGGTGCGATCCTCTCCCTTCCTGTACTGCACCGCTCTCCTGCAGTTCAGCTTCAATGCGTGCTAAATGTCAAAGAGTCTGGAAAGCACAGGGGCTGCTGCTAAGGAGATATTGTTCTAGCGTGGCACTAACTGCTAACCAACCTTGTTTCTGAAGATATAGTCTCACGGCCTTGGTGCTTACCTCAGGGCTTGGAGGCCGAGGTTCTTGCCACAGTGTAACAAAAACAAAATCAGTGCAACTGCTGGGCTCTTAGACATTATTTTTATTATTATTATTATTATTTATTATTATTATTATTATTATACTATCTATATAGCAACTTTTATACAAAAAATATAGGTCAAAGTGCTTCACATACAGGAATAAAAGCAAAACAATCACAAAGTAAGGCTAGAGCTTCAAGGGAAGCAGAACTCAACTGGACTACAGTCGGTCGACTCTCAGTAGTATGTAGGGAATGTAAAAAAGCCATCAGGTTAGCAAACAAGTTGTGTAGTTGTTATCAGGACCAAATCCAGGATAGCAGCCTATGTCAGCCATCTTGGGTTGGATCAGGCTGAAATGCAATACCAACCTGGTTCTTGGTGTAACAATGTTGCACATGAAGTTTCATCAAAATTAGTTCATAGTTGTAGACGCCAGAGTCTTAACGTCAAAAAGTTAACAGACGAGGCACGAGGGATGATGCCAGACTCCAGATGGTTCAGTATGTGATGACTCAACCGGGGGATAGTCCAGCTCAATTTAAAAGCCAAAACAGGTTAAGAAAAAAAATTATACAGAAGACCGTGCAAGTAAAATAATTGAGAATTAAAAATAATCAAGAAAGTGATAAAATAGAAGCATAAGAACAGTTAAATAGTAAAAGGACCAGGTCACGCGGTAAAGGAGTTACAAAATTGGTGTATTTTTTATCATAACTCCAAAACTGAGTAAGATAGAGTTACAATTTATATGGCTGTGCGTAAGTTACAAATTTGTAACTCGTTACTAACCATTTTTTTGCCGTTTTCACCCAAAATCAATCAAATGAACAAATGTAGCTATTTTGTTGTTTGAAGTAGTAGGGAAGCCCTACACAAAGCCATTAAATTGTAACTCTATCTTACTTGGATTTGGAGCTATGATACAAAATACCAGTGGCGACTGGTGAACTGGCAATAGGGGAGGCTCAAAACAATCCCTTAAAATTAAAGATTGGTCACGACCTGTTTTCAGTAATTCATTTAAATTACCATTACAGAAACTCTCAACATTATCAGGTGTGGCCAGTTTTCATTTATAACGCATACCGATTACGATTCTGGACTTCTCACGCTTTTTTTTATTCAGGGATTGAAAGCAATGCATGTGTTTCATGATCGTTTAAATGAAATAAGATCATATGAAACGTCTTTATGCAATTCCATTGCTTCCAACCCCTCCAGTGCACAAGGACTTCAATTCCGTGAGAGAATCTCTTACATACGCGTTGATTGAAGCAGAGAAATGTAAATATGCCACTTAAACTCACACCGAATGCGTGAGAGTTGACAGGTATGCGTTATAAATGAAAACTGGCCACCCATGATAATGTTGAGAGTTTTCGGAGTTTCTGTAATGGTAATTTAAATGAATGATTGAAAACAGGTCGTGACCAATCATTAATTTTAAGGGATTGTTTTGAGCCTCCCTTATCGCCAGTTCACCACCCGCCACTGCAAAATACACTAACTTTGTAACTCTGTTACCGCGTGACCTGGTCCAAAAGTAATTGAACAATAAAATGATCAAACAGGGAGAAAACAGAAAATCGTTAAAGCAGCATAGCAAAATATAAGCTAGATGAAAAAGGTATGTTAGACCCCACATTGCACCAGCAGGATTGGCCCCTGGTAATTTTTATCTACCACAAGTTGCTTTGGACAGAGGCCACAGACAAGTAATTGTAGTGGCAGTATCTACCATCCCCTGCAGTCTTTCACACCAGCCATAAGGTGAACACCTTATTCATTGGCGAGAGATCGTGTTGAACTGCTGATAAGTAGAATCAGAGGCTTCCATTTGAGGCTGAAATGAAAAGGTGCTTGTGCCAACTGTGGCCAGAAATGCCCAGCAGTCGGAAGGATATAAATTGACTCTAATTACCATTCTTCAATACTCTCAAGCACCCTCAAAGCAGTTAGGCTCCTCGCAAATCCACCTAATGAATCCTATGTTTTATAAGGGGTCTTCCTCCAACTCATGTCTGGGCGAGTTGGACTTGTCTGGTATGTTCTTCAGACACAGATAATGCTTTTCACTTCTCAGAAAAATCAATAGTGCTAGTTGTAGCATGATACAGTGTAAAAAGAGGACAAGTATCAAAAAAAATACATATACAGTATATGCAAAAACTTGGAAACTAGTGTTGTAAAGTCAAACATCAGATGACCTGAGAGGAAATTGCTGCAACGATCAAATTACCTGCTTCCTGTCGATGTGACTTCCCATCCATCACACTTTGTCCGTGCCGATCTGCTTCAGATAGAAAATATTTACTTACAGCCCCTCTTTCACCTCCTCGGGACGTCGATTCACTTTCATAGTCAGAGGTGAAACGCACTGCACGCGCCCAGTTCAGCGATTGTCCAGGTCGTATTTCTAGCACCAGCTGTTTTTCTCAGACCTGGGGACCCCTACAACTTCCTATTCATTACCATGGCATGTCTACTGATTTTTGCCACAATTACACGATGCGCGTCTGGCTCTGCTTGTCCGATTCTCAACAGGAAATGCCAGTGGCTGCAAAAAAAAAAGTAAAAAAGAGAGGACCGACTGTGATAAGGATTGTGCATTAATTTAATTAAAATCAATACATATGCATAGTACAACTATGCGGATCGGTCCAAAGATATTATAAACAGCGTCCAGTGTCCTTCTCATGCCCAAAGGCAGGCATTCCAAAGGAGGAGGATTCTGGGTAAGATCAGATGCACTCACCACCCTGCCCCACCCACTATGGCTACAGCTGAGATGGGCATCTAATATCCAGCCTGTTCACTCCTGGGTGGGGTCATAAGGGGCTGGAGTCTATCCCAGCATGCAAGGGTACAATGGGCAAGAGGCAGGAACTCACAGAGGACTGTCCACCATTCCATCGCACAGATTACAAATCAATTACTCTCACACATGCCTTTAGTCCATGAAGAGCAGAGTTTCCCAAATCTGGCCCATGAATCCAGTTACAGGCCTGGATTTCTCTCCTTCCAGGCAATTAGGTGAACAGTTATAACCACTCATTGCCCGGACTATCATGAAACCTGACTCCAAGGTAAAGGAAAACTGGAAAACCAGCAGTTGTCGACCCGCGAGTCATGGACTGTGATTTGGGGTGCCCGGATGTAGAGCCTCTGATTAGACAGACTTTCTAGTCTTTGAGCTGTGAGAGGAAACCAGTGTACCTGGGGCAAACCCACGTGAACAAAGAGAGAACATGCAAAGTCTGCCAGAAATGCAAAAGGCCAAAGGATGGAATTACATTGTCAGAACATTGTAAGAACGTTTTTGTGAAAACTGAAACCACTCCTTCTGAGGTCCACGCCTCAGAGATGTAAACATTATAAAATAAAAATACAGAAATTGCAGATGTTTTGTTGTATTGATTCCATCCATCCACCTGAGTCATAGAGTAAACTGCCAAACCTGGATGAAAAATTTGTGTTTTCTCTGAGTTTTAAACAGTTTCATCTGAGCTCTGTGGCTAATTAAGTGCACGACAAGCAGACATTTACCTGTTGAGTCATTTAAGCAAAAAGTGAATTCTGCACCTGCTATTGTCAATATTTCAGGAGTCACTAAAGATGCTGAAAAGGTGATTGTCAACAGTTCTTTTCATATGTCCATTAACTCAAACATCAGGCCACATTTAAAAAAAAAAAAAAAAAAAAAACCTGCCGATTAATTACTATGGCAACCTCCCTCGGTTAATGACAATAAATGGTTCGGTATATGAGGGAGTTTGTGGGAAAAGAGGGAAGGGGTGTTTTAAAGTGGATTGTGGCTAAATTACTGGGCTTTGTCAGCTACCGAAAAGCCGTTTGCGCATGCTAAGCGAGGGGTTAACAGCGTCCCTGAAGTAATTACGACCAATTGCGGAGGTAGTTGGTAATTAGTGGATTAACGGTAATGAGTCTCACGTTGCCACGGAAACTGTGCTTCTGATGACAATCGTTCAAAGGCAGAGAGCACTCAAATGGGTAAAAATATAGTTTTGACTATAGTGGTTACAGGGGGGAAAAAAGCCAAATTGCTTTCCAATCCATTAAGTTATTAGTGCAATGTGGAAGCAATTTTAATGCCAGTTCTCCTTTTCTTTCGTATAGGCACAATAGGTCAAACCGCAAAAACAAATAATGTAATTGACTTCAGAGTTATTGTCGCTGGCAGAGCGTTCCGGGATCGAATTGACGGCGCTTGTCAGTTGCTATGGGCTGTCGGTGTGGGAGGCGGATGAAAGCGGTCGCGAGTTCAGGTCTCGAGCTCGTTTGTTTGTTTTTCTAGTCCATTGGCGAGAGATCAGAATATGCACTTTGGTGTGTGGGAGAGTCACAGACCATAGCAGCGGTACACTGCTGCGAGAGCCCGGGGAGGGGGGTAATTAGCATGCACGTCTCCCGGGGATTACCCATTACTGGGAAGGGCAGGGACCCAGGACTCAATAGCAGGCGGTCTGCTTACTACAGCCCTTCTATCACCACACCATCCAAAGATAGATGCAGTACTCAAATTATGAAGGAAAGAGGAGTGGTAAAGCACTGTCTGAATAGTGAAGTGTCATTGTTTTTCTCTTTTTATTATTACAAAGACAGCCAGGGCAAAATACCATAGAAAAACTGCATGTCTGTAGAGCTAAGAAGCGGTTTTGCGGATGAACGTGTCACTGATATGCCCAAAGGTAGAGTTCCTCCCAAATTTATCTCTTCTGATGCGAGACCGCATCCCAAGCTCGATCAGAAACTGGTATGAAGGCATTGAATCAGTTCATTTGGACACCTGCACCCATAATCCATCTGCTAACTTCAGGTACTAATGATGTTGGAGATGAAAGTTTTTTTTCGTTTATGCCTTGTCACTTCTTTCGTATGTGGGTAGTAATTAACCATTCATTTCCACAAACTGAAAAATATGAACTCCTGCTTGAATTACATGGCAGATACAATCATAAATTTTCAGCCTACCAGATCTAACACGTTTCTCGGCATCCAACATGATTGACACAGCAAAGAACAACCGAGGCTCCAATTTTCCGCAGATAAAGATAATTCAGGTGCATTAGCATATAGTGACATTAACAATGTGACAGTTCCAATTTCATTCGATCCAAATGATGTGCTATGTATCTACAAGGAGGGGCCACATTATTAAGTACATATGCCCCAAATGCAAGTTGCCAGCTTCTTCAAACAGCAAATTGCATAGCTGCAATTCAGTTCATAATGAATGCATGCAAAAGTGCTTTATTTGTTGTTTCTCCAGACATTAGACTGGGCGTGATGCATGATCTGAGGGGCTTTGAACATGGTGTGATTGCTGGTGCCAGATGTAGTTGGTGCCAGATGTTCCCGCATCTCAGAAACAGCTGCCCACCTGAGATTTTCATGCGCCTGAGTCCCTAGAGTGTAAAAAAATAGATTAATAAGCAAAAACAAAAACATCCAGCAAGCAGCAGGTCTGTGGGCAAAAATACTCTGTAACTATGAGAGGTCAAAGACGAATGGGCCGTCATTCAAGTTAACCCCATAAAACCTATGGATGGGTCTGCAAAATGCAGCTGCTGCTTTCAAACCTGAGAAACTTCGGGCCTATTTTGAATTCTAGCAGAGATCCAAGATTCCCAACAATCCCAAATATGTCCCGCTGAATTACAGGGAAATTTGTATAAAATCATGTATGAGATGTAGATATTTTCCATTTGATGTAATGTTATGGCCATAAAAACACGGCATCCTGGGTTTGAACATTTTTCCTCAATGTAAGTGCGATGTAGCTTCAGTGAAGCACTGCATCCAACAGATAAACAATATGTGCATGACATTGTGCTACAATATGAAAGACATGCTTTTTTCTGACTTTGAACCAACTTAAGGACAAACTTAAGAGCAAAGTCAGAGTTTAATGGGTTTGAAGAAAGGACGTAAATGTTTACGGCAGAGGTGCGCAGAAGGGAATTCCAGTGTGTGTTGAACCTTGAAACAGATGGACTGCACAGTCATAAATCCATGCTATATTCCACTCCTATTGGCTTCGTAAAAGAGATAAGGCCACATGGCAAACCTTTATTTCCACGGGGTCATGCAGATGGCGCAGTCAGAATTTGGATTAAGCCGCACAAATCCATGGTTCCTTCCTGTCCTATTTAAGCGTACAGCAGTCTGGCAGAAGTGGTGGTGTACAGGTGCAAGGAATGCTTTCCTGGCACACACTAGGCCCCTTAATACCAATTGTGCATCATTTGAATGCCGCAACATACCTAAGTGCTGCCGGTCGCCATTTGCATCCCTTTATGACCACAGTCTGCCCTTTTTCAAATAGGTACTTCCTGCAGGATGAGGTTCTAAAGCTCACATCATTTCAATTTGCCTCCATTAACCCTTAGAGCGCTGAAATAAATTTTCAAAAAATTATAAATTAAATTATCTCGTGATGTTGAAAACCTGTCATGTGGCGACTCGTTTCAAAGAGCTCCCCTGCGGGAAGCATGATAGGTTTTCAACAGCTTTGAATTTGATATGTTACCTCATTGAGCAACACTATTTGTATTTAGTGCTCTAAGGTTACGATGAGAGTGTCCCCAGTTTCCTGGAGACTAAAGGGTACTGGTGTACCTAAGAAAGCGGCCACACAGTGTTTTCCAGGCAGAGATGCCAAGTCTCACGCATTCGGCGTAGGTCTCATGCATTTTTAGGGTTATTCACCGTAGTCCTCAATTATTCAATGAACTCGTATTAAAGAGATTCTTACTCAGAATTAAAATTCTTGTGCATTAAAGTTTCAGTTGCACTTGCGTAAAGGTGCACCTCATCACAAGTAACATGGAAAGCGATTATGACTCCGGACTTCCCGTGCTTCTCTTTACTCAGGGATTGGAAACAATGCATGTGTTTCATGATCGTATAAATTGTTTAAATGAAATAAGACCATTTGAAACGTCTTTATGCAATTCCATTGCTTTCAATCCCTCAGTAAAGACAAGTGTGAGAATTCCCGAGTCATAATCCATTTCCGTGTCACAAGGGGGGAAATCCACCGTAATGCACGTGAAACTGATTAACTTAATGCACAATAACTTAAATTCCGCGAGTGAATTTCTTCAGTGCGCGTTGAGTGAATAATTGCTGACTACGGCACAGGAACGTGAATGCCACTAAGAGGCGAGAGACTCACGCCAAATGCGTGAGACTTGGCATCTCTGTCCAGGTGTTATGAATTGATGATATTAAGTCCCTGTTCATTATCTGCTGTAATATCTCTGCATTAGTACATTCACGACTCCGGGTCAATTTGATGTACTGAACAAAGCAAAATTGTTCTCAGTGCTGTTGAGGAGATAGACCTGATATTCATAAGAGAAGACAGGAAAGATTAATTACGCAGCCTGCCATGGGGACAAAAGCATGCCATAATATGTCCAACAGACACATGGTGTAGTTCTCTTTTATACTGTTAACAAGGCACATCCGCACTCATTGACCCTAAGGGGAGAGAGCGTGCTCGCTAGCTGATTGTTTCTGCTATGCTTCTGTAATACACTGCATCTTTGCTGGACATTAATGTGCAACACATTCTCATTCCGACTTGTCATACAGTGACGCTACCTAGCCTAGTGTTGATATATGATGAAATAGGAGGCTTTCGGCATCCTTATGTGGTGTTTAGGTTTAGGCTCCGGGTTAATGGTTAGGGTTTAGGGGGTAAGGTTCATTTTAAACTGGCATCAAGGAAGGACACCAAAAGCCTCCTTTTGTGTCGTATATCAAAGCTTGGTCAGGTAGCGTCAGTATATGTCGAGTCAGGATGAGGCTTGTTTGAATGTGTTGACCCAGAATCTCTAACATGCAAAACTCTGTTCTCAAATGACCATAGTTATTGTTTTTTTTTCAATGTATTTATTTGGCAAAAAGGCCGTTTGTGTATCTCAGGACACAATCTGAGTTTCACTATGTGGAGATGGGAACTTAGGATGCCATCATTGTCACACAGAGTGATGCCAACACCATGTGCCACTTCCCTGGCTTATAAACTGGCAGGATTTTGTTTAATTTCGAATAGATTGGCAAAAAAAGGTTTGTTTCGCTACGAGAAATGAAATAGGGATATAAGAGGACTCCACTTCTGTGCCTCAAGATACCAATTACACCAGGGATTACCAAAACCTGTTTTTCTTTTCTGCCAGGTAATGAACTAATTAACTGAGCAATTATCACTGCTGATTGGCCAGAGAGTATTTACGCCTGACTCCCAGGTAAAGGGACGGGGAAAAACTTAGTTCTCCACCCTCGAGGACCGTGAGTTGATCACCTCTGGTCTACACTAATGCACCCTCAAGGGCTAATTATTGGACCTCAAGGTAAATACGTGTACCCTTTTGGGGGCTAAAAAAGAACATACACATTTTCCTGGGTACAATAGGCGTAGTACCATGGAGGGAACAGCTTCAGTGAAAAGCCATTGTACCCCTAAAGCAGGGCGATTCAACATTATCCAGAAAGGGCCAGTGTGGGTGCAGGCTTTCATGCCAACCAAGCAGTTACGCACCTAATGCTAATAATCAAGCTCTTTAGCAAAGACTCTTGGGGTTGATTAGTAGAATCAGGTGTGTAAGTGCTTGGTTGGGATGAAAGCCTGCACCCACACCGGCCCTTTCTAGATAATGGTGAATAGCTCTGCCCTAAAGGAACAATGATGCTCTTTATTCGCTGAGAGTGTAGTGGGGTGAAAGATGTTGAAGACTCTAGGGTCCATGACTGAAGGGGTCTAGCTCTAGCTGGAGAGGACCCACAAAAACTGCACTATGATTCAAAATGAGGACCATCTGTAATATTCTTTTAGGGGGCCCAGACTGACTGCCTATGCTTTAGTTCATAGATACCCATTTTAACAGATGCCTTTGCTGCTTATGTAGGGGAGAGGGTGGTTAGTTGGAACAGATTTCACAAAAATGCTTATTTTCAAAATATGCTTATATTGAAAATTCTACTGAATGTTATTTTTATACATATCTATGTGCACAACAATCTCAGCAATAAAGTTCAGCAATGTTCAAAGAAGTTCAGAAAAAAATAAGTCTCTGTGATATGAGTTGAGGTGTTCCAACTCACCCCACAGTGGGGTGAGTTGGAACATGCCATGGGGTGAGTTGGAACACCTAAGTTAGTGAAGGGAAAATCATGAATTATCTTGACATATGGTCTAATTTTGACACTTTTTCCTCCCTGGGAGTGGTCCTGATGAAAATATATGTGTTGAGGAATAATCAAGGACCCTAAACTACCAAAATTTGGATGTGCCTCACCCACATAATTCTTGAGTGACCCTACATGCCCTAGGAAATTCTTGATCTACAGTTGGACACTAAATAATCAATAGACCTCATCAGTTTAGTTATCTATTTAATGAAACATACTGACCACATAAAACATAAGAACTTATTTTTTTCTAAATTCATTCTAAAAAATATAGAACTTGATCAAAATTTTGAAGACAATTTTGCTAAGAAATAAAGAAGAAATCAGGGTTTTTTTTTAGTGGCTATGCTTTTTGATCAGGCCTATTTAAGACCAGAAAGCTATTTAATGTGATCAGTTTTGAGCATAAGTGCAGCAACATGTACCAGTCTACTTGTGATAAACAGCAGGGTTTGTTGGAACATGTTCCAACTAGCCCCATGCTATGATCACCACAACACATGCAGTGTACACAAAACTCATTAGCACAGGCAAATTATTTGTTGCCCCATTTTGTTTACATTCCTCCAAACAATCAACACACAATAGGGTTCATTCATGGGTATCATGTGTACTGAACAAAGTGGATATTTCCAAAAGGTAAAAATTTTACTCTAAGATGCAAAAAACATACAAACCTCTCTTAACACGTGAACTTCAAGCATGGTCTAGATACCAATATGGCTGAAGGGTAGTGTGATAGGCTTCCACAAGATTGCAGCAAAGTCTTCAAAAATTCTATGCATCTTCAGGGAAGTGTTATGTTTCAACATACCCCGCGTCCCAACTAACCCCCCTCTCCCCTACTAACCCAGTGCATACAATAATTTTCAATACGATTGTGCTGGATAATTTCTGAGGCAGTTTAGTTTTAAATGTCAGGACAGTGATGTGATTCACGGGGATCGGTGTCCATAACTCTTCAGGAAACCTTCCCGCTTCCAGCTGAGCTGCAGTGTCATGCTGGTACATTGTGCTCTAGAACCGAATACATTCAATAACTCCTCTGAGAAGCCCCACATTATGGAAAATACTTTTTCTGACTGCTGCCCACCTGAACTGAGGTCTCCTGTAAATTTATTCAGAGAAGGTGCACTTTGAAGACCCCCCAATTTAGCCCCCCTTTTCCACTTTTTGAAATGCAGAGTTTGAAATTGCTGCTGTTTTCCTCATCACAAAGAAACCAGCTCTGCATAGTTCACGATTACCAGCTCTGTCTTTGTGACACCCTTTTGATTGACCTACCCGCCTTTCACTTTCTCAAAGTATTAATGTTTCTTTTTTGAATTCAAGTTCATTCACCGGCCAATCAGAGCAGAGATCATTATCATCGAGAAGAACAATCACTAAAAACAACCAGTCCTTCGGAGATGAGAAAGTGACAGGCATCCAATTGCTGAGAAATTCTGGATATTCATCGGATTTTCTGTGGAAAAACTGTATGAACCTCCCCTTTAGACAACCAAAAATATACAGGAATAACTAAAAAAAAACAGCATAACATGGGGCCTTTTAAGTACATTATTTATTTATATCGTTTATATATTACAGCAACAGAACCCCACGCTAAATGTGACAAGTTTATAGACCTTTTTACCACTGAAGATGTTTATAAAACATAGTTACAAAGATCGCACTGAATCATATTATACCCCTCTCACATGGTGAATCATATTATAGCCCTCTCACACGGTGAATCATATTATACCCCTCTCACACGGTGAATCATATTATACCCCTCTAACACGGTGAACCATATTTTACCCCTCCCATACAGTGAATCATACCTCTCTCACACGGTGAATCATATTGTACCCCTCTCACACAGTGAATCATATTATAGCCCTCTCACACGGTGAATCATATTATACCCCTCTCACACGGTGAATCATATTATACCCCTCTCACACGGTGAATCATATTATACCCCTCTCACATGGTGAACCATATTAAACCCCTCTCATACGGTGAATCATACCCCTCTCACATGGTGAATCATATTATACCCCTCTCACGCAGTGAAACATATTATACCCCTCTCACACGGTGAATTATATTGCATATTGTACCCCTCTCACACGGTGAATCATATTGTACCCCTCTCATATGGTGAATCATATTATACCCCTCTCACAGGGTGAATCATATTATATCCCTCTCACAGGGTGAATCATATTATACCCCTCTCACATGGTGAATCATATTATACCCCTCTCACACAGTGAATCATATTATACCCCTCTGACTTGGTGAATCATATTGTACCCTTCTCAAACAGTGAATCATATTATACCCCTCTCACACGGTGAATCATATGATACCCCTCTCACACGGTGAATCATATTGTACCCCTCTCACATGGTGATTCATATTATACCCTTCTCACATGGTGAATCATATTATACCCCTCTCACACAGTGAATCATATTATACCCCTCTGACTTGGTGAATCATATTGTACCCTTCTCAAACAGTGAATCATATTATACCTCTCTCACACGGTGAATCATATGATACCCCTCTAACACGGTGAATCATATTGTACCCCTCTCACATGGTGATTCATATTATACCCTTCTCACATGGTGAATCATATTGTACCCCTCTCACACGGTGAATCATATTATACACCTCTCACAGGGTGAATCATATTATATCCCTCTCAAACGGTGAATCATATTATACCCCTCTCACACAGTGAAACATATTATACCCCTCTCACACGATGAATCATATTGCATATTGTACCCCTCTCGCACGGTGAATCATATTATAACTCTCTCACACGGTGAATCATATTGTACCCCTCTCACATGGTGAATCATATTATACCCCTCTGACGTGGTGAATCATATTATACCCCTCTCACATGGTGAATCATATTATATCCCTCTCACACGGTGAATTATATTAAACCCCTCTCACACGGTGAATCATATTATACCCCTCTCACACGGTGAATCATATTGGTGAATCATATTGTACCCCTCTCACATGGTGAATCATATTGTACCCCTCTCACTTGGGAATCATATTATACCCTCTCACACGGTGAATCATATTGTACCCCTCTCACATGGTGAATCATATTGTACCCCTCTCACTTGGGAATCACATTATACCCTCTCACACGGTGAATCATATTGTACCCCTCTCACACGGTGAATCATATTATACCCCTCACACATGGTGAATCATATTATACCCCTCTCACATGGTGAATCATGTTATACCCCTCTCACACGGTGAATTATACTATACCCCTTTCACACAATGAATCATATGATACCCCTTTCATATGGTGAATCATATTGTACCCCTTTCAGATGGTGAATCACATTATACCCCTCTCACACAGTGAATCATATTATACCCCTCTCACATGGTAAATCATATTGTACCCCTCTCACACGGTGAATCATATTATTCCCCTCTCACACGGTGAATTATACTATACCCCTTTCACACAATGAATCATATTATAGACCTTCACATGGTGAATCATATTGTACCCCTTTCAGACGGTGAATCACATTATACCCCTCTCACACGGTGAATCATATTATACCCCTCTCACATGGTAAATCATATTGTACCCCTCTCACATGGTGAATCATATTGTACCCCTCTCACTTGGGAATCACATTATACCCTCTCACACGGTGAATCATATTATACCCCTCACACACGGCGCATCATATTATACCCCTCTCACATGGTGAATCATATTATACCCCTCTCACACGGTGAATCATATTGTACCCCTCTCACATGGTGAATCATATTATACCCCTCTCACACGGTGAATCATATTCTACCCTTCTCACATGGTGAATCATATTGTACCCCTCTCACTTGGGAATCACATTATACCCTCTCACACGGTGAATCATATTATACCCCTCTCACATGGTGAATCATATTATACCCCTCTCACACGGTGAATCATATTGTACCCTTCTCACACGGTGAATCATATTATACCCCTCTCACACGGTGAATCATATTGTACCCCTCTCACACGGTGAATCATATTGTACCCCTCTCACACGGTGAATCATATTGTACCCCTCTCACACGGTGAATCATATTGTACCCCTCTCACATGGTGAATCATATTGTACCCCTCTCACTTGGGAATCACATTATACCCTCTCACACGGTGAATCATATTGTACCCCTCTCACACAGTGAATCATATTGTACCCCTCTCACTTGGTGAATCATATTGTACCCCTCTCACTTGGGAATCACATTATACCCTCTCACACGGTGAATCATATTGTACCCCTCTCACTTGGTGAATCATATTGTACCCCCTCTTGGGAATCACACGGTGAATCATATTGTACCCCTCTAACATGAATCATATTATACCCCTCTCACACGGTGAATTATATTATACCCCTTTCACACAATGGTGATACCCCTTTCATATGGTGAATCATATTGTACCCCTTTCAGATGGTGAATCACATTATACCCCTCTCACACGGTGAATCATATTATACCCCTCTCACATGGTAAATCATATTGTACCCCTCTCACACGGTGAATCATATTATACCCCTCTCACATGGTAAATCATATTGTACCCCTCTCACACGGTGAATCATATTGTACCCCTCTCACACGGTGAATCATATTGTACCCCTCTCACATGGTGAATCATATTGTACCCCTCTCACTTGGGAATCACATTATACCCCTCTCACACGGAATCATAATCATATCATATTATACCCCTCTCACATGGTGAATCATATTATACCCCTCACACGGTGAATCATATTATACCCCTCTCACACGGTGAATCATATTATACCCCTCTCACACGGTGAATACCCCTCTCACAAGGTGAATCATATTATACCCTCTCACATGGTGAATCATATTGACCCCTCTCACTTGGGAATCATATTATACCCTCTCACACGGTGAATCATATTTACCCCTCTTACGGTGAATCATATTGTACCCCTCTCACTTGGTGAATCATATTGTACCCCTCTCACTTGGGAATCACATTATACCCTCTCACACGGTGAATCATATTGTACCCCTCTCACACGGTGAATCATATTATACCCCTCACACACGGTGAATCATATTATACCCCTCTCACATGGTGAATCATGTTATACCCCTCTCACACGGTGAATCATATTATACCCCTCTCACATGGTAAATCATATTGTACCGGGAGGTGGTGAATCATATTGTACCCCTCTCACATGGTGAATCATATTGTACCCCTCTCACTTGGGAATCACATTATACCCTCACACATGGTGAATCATATTATACCCCTCTCACATGGTGAATCATGTTATACCCCTCACACACGGTGAATCATATTATACCCCTCACACACGGTGAATCATATTATACCCCTCTCACATGGTGAATCATATCATACCACTCTCACAAGGTGAATCATATTATACCCCTCTCACACGGTGAATGCAGAACCAGGAAATGTGAAGGCTTTTGCCTCCTTAATTCCTCTTTTTCTCAACTCCCTTTTTTCGCCCGAAGCGGGCCAGGTTGAAATGATTTATGACAGTACTGCAGTGCTGATGTAGCAATAAGGGGAGGTGGGGGAGGGAGAGTGGTGAACTTCAGAGATAAAAAGATGAGGCGGATCGCCATGACAGGCCCGTCAGTTTTCCCGAGAGCCGAAGGTCTGACAGAAGCGTCACAAATGGACAGAGACGCTCGTTTTGGGGGAGGGGCGTCTTCCGCCAGTTGGATTTGTAGTACTGTCTGATGTAGCAATAAAGTAGAGTGGTGAACTTGAGAGTAAAAACGTACCATGTGCTATTTTCCGAGCAACACAAATGGACAGAGACTTGTGTGGCACTGAAATTATAACTCTCTTGAGGCCTGAAATATTTTAAGACAGTTGGAAAAAAAAGTTTAATCTATCTTATAATTTATTGTTTTAACCCCTTTGCGCAGAATACAAATAATGCCAATTTTTCCTGTTATGCATGAGCCTATTTAAGCTTTTTAACTCCGAAGTTTTGTCACAGAGACTCTGGGAAATTATTCCAGTGAAGCAAGACATTTGGAAATTCAATTACAGAATTATTTAGGAATAAAATTTCAGAATTTATGGACGCCGGCGTCTATATCTATGCAAATAAACTACAGGTTACTGAATTTGCTGGCATAAGTCCTAACTACATTTACCAAATTTTGCCACATTGAACGAAAGTCAAGCATTTGGAAAAAAGGATGGCTTAATTTCGCATTAGACCTACACAGCCTACATTTATTTGTTTCAGCTGTATCTCATCTGTTAGGGTATAATAAAGCATATAGAAAATTCAGAAATGTGTCATTGGAGTGTTGATGGTGATGAAGATAAGAGATAGCAGGACACACACTCCAAACACGTTTCAGGGATTCGTTCTGCTTCTGGCCCGCGTTTGCTGTAACGCGCTCGTCATAGCACAAGTATAGGACCCGGCTGCCCGCCATAAAAAGCAAGATGGCGTGAATGCGAGCGCGATACGGACGAGAGCCGGGCGCTAGACTGATAGCAGTGCGGACTCCAGCTGTCGCTGCCGCGGCCGCTAACCGTCTCGCTCTTAAAAATATCACACAAAAGCGCGGCGGGCCCTAGATAGGCACCATTTACCCGGAGATCCGCTTTTCCCGGACTTACGAGAGAACAGGCAGAATCATCATGCACAGATTTAATAGAGAGATCCATAATTTATGAGGTGACGGGCAGTGCAAACAGACTGTGCTTACAGAGGGGCACTGGCTTCGCAGCCTGTCCCAGGCCCTGGGTGTGTGAGTAATTAAATGGGATTAGGTATGCATGGAGCCCATTTTCTGAGAGATTGGCTGGCGGTGCTATTATTATTGAAATGGATCAGGAGAGCTTAAGTCACAGGGTGGAGTGGTAACAGAAGAGATGGGGTTTGAGGAGATTTTACAGCAGAAAAAGGGAATTAAACCCCTGATTCTGGTGGAACTGAGAGAGGGGCCCGGCAACTGCTCACCGGGAGACCCCCAGGGGTCACATGGTGCGGCTGATCCTTTTATGTGAAGGACCAGAGTTACATCAAAGCACCCGGGTCCACAACATCTCTCTCTCTCTCTACCTCTCTCTCTTTCTCTATCTCTCCCTCACTCTCTATCGCTCACACTCTCAACAACTCTCAGTCTCAGCCTCTCTCTCTACCTCTCTCTTGTTCTTTCCCTCACTCTGTCTTTATCTTTATCTCTCACTCACTCTCCATCTCTCAAGCTCTCTACAACTCACTGCCTCAGTTGCAGTCTCTCACATGCGCTCTCTCTCTCTCTCTCTCTCTCTCTCTCTCTCCCGCTCCCTCACTCTGTCATTCATTGTAACTAACAGCCTCACTCTCTCTCTCTGTCCTTCTCTAACTTGCTCATTACAACTCACTGGTTCAGTCTCACTCTCTCTCTCTTCCTCCCTCCCTCTCTCTCATACTTTTAACACAAAATGCATATGAATAAGTGTTATGGAGTTGCGTACCACAGAAAGACAGTTTAAACGCAGCACCAGCATAATTCTCTTTTACCAAGTCTCTCTCTCTCTCTCTCTCTGAGTTAGTCTCTACCTCTCTCCCTCTCTTTAATGTGCACAAACGGAAATGGCTGTTCCTAATTTGTATGAAAATGCGCATGTATTGAGCCTCATTTGCGAGAGAGAGCCTTGGGCTGGCCGCATTTGCATGAGCGGACTCCAGCGTTATCTCCTATCAGGTGACCACAGGCGCGGTGAAAAAAAAAAAAAAACACTGAAAGTGATTTCCAAAAACCTCTCGCTGACGCCGGCGCCGCTAATGAAATGCGCTTCCGAATAAACCTCCGCCGCTTGTCCTACCACTCCAATCCTCGCGTTCGGAAATGGCGTTTATTCGCAGAAAAAAAGACTGTCTGCCTCATCTGTCGTCTCGAGCGGCTGAATGTAGTCCTTGTTTGTGCTTTTACAGTCAGAACCTTCGGCGACGGCAGCCCTGGGAGAAATGTAAAGCCCACCCCCCCTCACCCCCCCGGGAGCAAGTCTGCCTCAGGCCTCAGCAATCCTATTTACTACAAGCTGTGCTTGTTACTCACATCAAAATAGAGCAGCCAGCTTTTTTCTCTCCCTGTTTTGTGCTTTTGGCAGCAGGTTGTTATTGTACAGCCTCGACTTCATTGTGCTCCGAGGCGCAGGGGAGAAAGTCTCGTCTTCAGTGCCGGAAGGGGGGAAGGAGGGAGAGGAGGAGGAGGGATGGAGGGATACAGAGAAAGAGAGATGGAGGGATGCACCAGCATCTTATCTGGAAGACCTGGACTAGGCTCTGGCAGAGAAGTTGACAGGAAACTCTCCATCTTTCCATTCCAAGGAACCACCAACACACACACACACACACACACACACACACACACACACACATACACAAACACTCATCCTTGTGCTTTTGTCCTTGTGAGGACATTGAATTGACTTCAATTTATACTTTGTGCGTCTCTACAGCCTTTCCCTAATCTTAACAATTAGCAACATATGCCTAACCCAGACCCTAAGCCTAACCTTAATCTATCCCTAATTCTAAACTTACCCCTAAGCTGAACGAATACTGTAGGTCACAGTTTGCCTATGTAGTTGTGAGGACAGTCAAAAATGTCCTCACTTCCCAATAATGTCCTCACTCTGTAGGGGAAAAAAAAAAAAAAAATTTTCTGGTCCTCACTGTGTGGCTAGTACAAGCGCGTGCACACACACACACACACACACACACACATACAAACTCTGTCTTTCCATCCCATGCAACAGCATTCACACACACACACACACACACACACACGCGCGCGCGCACTCTCATCCTCAGACGAGGCCTATCAGGTTCAATTAGGAGATCCACCATCTCTGGCGGGCATGTTTGTCATAATCTATCGGAGGCCGGGCGTTGGAGATATTGAAGGAAAAGACAGGAAATCAATAGTAAGAATTGGGCAGCTCGGCTCAGAGGGAGGTCTCCTTACAGCAGGATCTCTATCCTGGCTCAAATCCCCTCCACCGGCCCCACCCCCCCCCCCCACCCCCCACATCCTAAACCCCATCCCTCCTCTCATCCTCCCACTGTGAAATTCAATTTCACCTCCACTTTTATACAGTCAAATTCTCCTCTGCCTTGATCTCCAGCTCTTGCTCTCCTCCTCCCCCTTTACTCCCCTCGGTTGCGTCGGCTCGTCCCCGTCTTTCCGTCTGCAGGAGAGGGTGTAACCCGTCTACCCAAACAGCGGCGAGAATCACACCTTCCTCTCTGTCGCGTCACTTTCTGCAGCCATAAAATAAAGCGACGAGAGGAAACAATCACTGTTATGGGGTCCTGAACCAAACAAATCAGGATGAGAGACACAAAGGCACAGCTCCAAAGATTTACCTGCTGACATCACAGAGGAAGAATTTGGCAGTCAGAAATTAACAATATCCTGACGAGGAAATTGGACATGCGGTTGAAATGAAATTGCAGGCTATAAAGGGCAGGACTTTAGGCTGTGTTTCCACACACACACACACACACACACCCTAATGGCCAGTAACGGCCAGGCCTTGTGTCCTGACGGAGCCCAAAAAGCCAAGTATTTGGAAATTAATACATAAAATATGAGATGTAATAAGCACAGGAACAGTTAAGCTCCTATTCCACTCTTCCTTGAGAAATTAGAGCTGAGTGTGTGTGCTTGTAACTGTGTGCCCTATGCTTAGCATTATGAGGCTGTCCGGTTGATAGAAATTTCGCCACACATCTAAAATATCTTGCATTACACACACATTCGCTCCCATGCTCACTGGTCCAATAAAAAATATACTCCGAAAACAGAAATATTTCCAAGAAATGCCAGAAAGTGAACTACCCCTTTAGCTCATGCAAATTAGTCCAATAAATTGACTGAGCTGGGAACAATACGACGCATTTCCATAAATAAGCCACCCTCTTGTTTTTCATTTGTAGCCTCTTCACCTCAGGGCCCTGAGCTTTCCGTGTGTTTGTTCGCTGGGATTCAGGGCCTCGAGTTCTTGTTTTTACGTTTTGTTTTTGTTTTTGTTCTTTTTTTTTCCATATTTATGTTTCGCCCTTCAGGGCCACCGTAGTTCCTGATCACAGGAGGCCTTCCCGGAGTGCATCAGAGTGACTGGAGGGAATCAAGGTCAGCGACTCCTTGACGACCGCTCCATCTGTGAGGTATTATCATTTCATTACCAGCCTGCACCGACATCCACCACTGTTTTCTTTTAGTCACATCTCCATAGTAACGACTGATTTGTGTTTGTTGAGCCCAGTTGTTTCCTGAATGCCTACCTCTTAATGGCGCTGTATCACGAAAAGCAGTCGCCCCAAGTGTGTGTGTGTGTGTGTGTGTGCACGTGTATGTGTGTGTATGTGTGTGCTTGCATGCATGTATACCTGCATGTATGTGTGCTGGTGTGTTCAAGTGCACACGTGTGCTTGCAGATTTTCACCAGCACAAGCATATGTCTTATATATGTACCTCTGTTCAGGGATGTGCCAAACAGTCTGCGGACCATGTGACACATTTGGACCAGGACTGCAAAGCATCACAGATCTGTGTGGCAAAAAAAAAACTGAAGACAGGGTATAATTATCCACCTGCTTTGTAACTCGGTACAGTCTCACTCTAGAAAGCCGCACTGTGTACACTCTCCCAGGGGGCCCAACTGAAGAAAGCAGATGAGTGGGTGTCAAGTGGATGTGGTTTTGATTACTCACGTTGTCAGCCTTTGCGAAGTCGACCCAAAAGAGCTTTACGCTCCGCTCTTCCTCTCCCCCCATCCCTTCAAGGATGCTGAACAAATGGGTAAAGAATATTTCCCATAGGAAGCACTCCACCTCAAAAAATCTATAAAGCCCTCCATCAAAATCAGCCGAGCTCTCCTCGTCACCACGGTAATCCGGCCTTGCGCGAGCCTATTCTTCCCACAACCTTGACAATATGACTCCGCCGCTCGTTCCATGTATGTTCTGTAGTTAAAGGTACTGGATTGTGAAATTTTATCGATCAGGGGTGCGTTTCCCAAAAGCATAGTTGCTATTCCATTCACAATCAGCGGCTCAGGTGATGTATGTTAGCATCTGTGCTTTCGGGATACGCACCCCAGAGCGCCAGTTTGCATTGGGAAATTGAGCCCACCCTACCAGAGGAGGTGCAAAGCTATGGAAAATGATTTACCAAACCTGGTGGTGCTAAAATGTATGTAATCTAAAAAGAGAAGAAGAAGAATCCATCATCTGTTCCTTATCAAGCGTGAGAGAAATGTCAAATGCAGCCGGTGGGGAGTCTTCAGCGGTCGCCAGATCAGTCATAAGTCCCCACGAGGGGTGAATCAGACTGCTCATGCCCTGTGTGTCGTGCTGTGCCGAGTTTCCTCCCAGTTCAGGTGAGAACCAAGTCTGACCTTCTGACTCGCCGGTTTAATTGGCAACCTGTCGGTCAGATTAAGAGATGTTTCACGAGGGCGCGTACAGGCTGATTAGGTTTTGCTGATTGATCAAATCCAAAATACAGGATGAAACTGGAATTCCGTCTCGAGTATTAAGGCGGCAGAACGTCTGGCGCTGATATAAAAAGGACGCCACACGCGGGCGAAGGTGTCGACCGCCGCGACCGCCGATGCCGGGAACTCCTTCGCCGCTATATACATTCATTACTCACTCTGCACACCTCCCTTCGGCGGAGTCGGGATTATTTACGACACAGCGAAGGAGGCGGCCTGTAATTCAGTAGCTCTGGCAAAGCGACCGGTGCTGCCCGGAAGTAGATCCCAGGTTATTCTCCGTACGGTAAATAAATTACAGGGAGTAACTGAGGTTGAGAGCAGGCTGAGTGAAACCCACTCAGTTTAATTATGCCCTTGGCCGTGTCAGGTCTCCAGTGAGAACCAGACTTTGGCCCTTTGCTTTATTGATGGCCCCAGTTGGGTCGGCCATCTTGGTTGCTGCCACTTTAGAAATCTCAGTGGAGCTGGGACCAATGGGAATGAGCGGGGGGTGGGCGGGGGTCGCCTGCATCGAGCCTCTGCTTTTTAAGATGTGATTTGCAGTGGCTGATAAAAGTGTACATAATACATGCATGGACACACATACACACAAACACACACACAATATCAAAGGGATTGCAAGATTGAGACTTGAGTCTGGCGGAGGAGAAAACAAACAGGCGATAAATGAAAGAGAATTTTATAGAGGGCGTTCCGCCAGGTGGGAGTCAGGGGCTGAGTGTGCGTGTGTGTGTGTGTGTGTGTGTGTGCGCACGGGAGGCCTCGACAGTGTGCACACTGCGTGACATTGCCTATTATAAATACAATGCAGCGATATTTAAATGTGAAGGGAGAGTAGGTCGACCGAGCGCGGAGTTGATATGACAGCCAGTAATGAGATCCTTTGATGTGGCAGACTAGGGCAGGTTAGGGAGGGGGGGAAAAGAGGTAGAGACACACTCTTTACGGAGGAGAGAGGTGAAGTGTGTGTGGGGGAGGAGGGGGGAGGCCAGCTGGATTTACTCAGGGTGAAAGAGGTGGGCGACTGTCATATACTTTTCATCTGCTGCCAAGTGAGAGGAATCGACACACATGTACGTTTAATTAACCTTCACTTACTGCATGCAAGAATCATACAAAGAACTATGGTAAACACTGGAGTCAACATTAATCCATTTTATTATACTTTACACAAAATTATTATTATATTTTACGTAGTTTTAATATGTTAGTTTGCATGTTCATGTTCACTCTGTTGTTGAAGTGGAGTAAATGGAACATTCCGGTTTGAGGCAGTGGTTGTGTGCAGGAAGCGTGGAGCTCTGGTGTGGCTCCAGAGGGGAGGGCCGCTGACCCTGCAGGCCGGGGGTGTTGGGGGCGGGGCAGGGGGGGCACCTGACTGAAGACTGTCTGTCGGCCGCAGGTGGCCATGCTACTGACAGCACTCACCCTCCTGCCACTACCAGACCTTTCCACACACTGACTGGCAAGCATAGAGCTCGTACACGCACACACACACACGTACATACATTGGCAGGCATGCACAGAGCTCAAGGCACACACACACACACACACACACACAGACACACACACTGGCTGGCACACATGGAGCTCAAGGGCACACACACACACGCACACATATGCGCACACACATGCGTGCACACACACACACACAGACAGATACACACACACACACACACACTGGCTGGCATGCACAGAGCTTGTGCACACGCACACCGAGACTGTTCTCAAACATACGCAAACACACACACACACACACTAAGACTCTCTCTCACTCATGCATATACATACTCAAGGCACATGCAAACACCTGGATGCACAACCAAACATGCGTACAGACTCACATACATGCACATGCACACACACACTTACGCACACATACATGGATGTACGTAGCTCAAGTACTGACTTGCACATGCACACACAGATCAATTAAGATACAAGACAGATGCTAAGATAAGTGTGGTAAAGCAAAACATTATATTATAAAATGTAACATTAAAGCCCTCAGGCTCACTTTGTGTTCTGGAATATCTGAGTTAGTCTGTTGTTGGGGAAGTGCGACAGATGCAAGACGGTGATGCATGACCAGATCTGGGGAGCCAACCATTTACAAACACAGGTCGTCTCGAGACCCAACACGAACATTTAAAGAACATACACACAGTCAGTCCCTCTGTCCTCTTTGTCTCTTTTTTTTAATCTCATGCTCGAACACTCACCACACACACACACACACACTCGCGCACACACACACTTTCTTTCTTGAGCAGAGATGACTGCTTCTCTCTATCGTTTCAATAGAAATAACAAGAGCCATTCTATAGCGCCTCAGAATGCAATCTCCCGTCCATTCAGCCTCATTCATGTTTTATATGATTGCCAGTCATTTGTGGCTTTTACGACCTTGATTCCCCCCCAGCCCTCGCTCCCAAAACCCCCACCCCCTCCAACTCTCCCTCGCCAGGAAATGATCGAGAACCAGGCTTGAGCACACAGCGACAGAATCTGAAGCAAGGAAAATACTGATTCGAGCGTCGAGGTACAGGCCTCGTAATCTGCCTGGAGTCTGCATGTCATTGGCTGTCATTGGACCTTGCAGAGGTCTTCATGGGGGTGGACGGTGAAGGCCTCGGTGTCAAACTGCTATTCAGAAGGTTGGCGGTCCAAACCCAGTGTAGAGATAAAACAAACACCGTTTGACCTTTAAGCAAGGCCCTTTACACGACATTGCCCCAGCAAGGACTGGCCCCTGTTTAACCTAATCAACAGCGAGTCACTTTGGATTAGCGCGTCAGATAAATAACGGTGAAGCAGCGTAATTTTGCGACTCCACTGGGACCTGCTAACTCCTGCGGGGCAAGGTCCCTCCCCTTCCAGAATGGGGGAGGGGGGACTAGACTGGTGTCAATCATAGTAATCGTGCTGTCTGCAGGGACAGCACACCTGATACTAGCGGCTCAATCAGCAATTGCCGGCACATTCTGCTACACAAAACCCAATCCGGGATTAACTGAATCCCCACTCAAACCCTTATGCAGCCAAAGAGGGGAGAGGCTCTAGGCTCAGTGTGGGAGTATATTTAACACTACTGCAGGATATTCCAAGATCAGGACTGTCCCAGTCTGAGGGTGGATTTGGGGGTACACCCAGCCCTAAGCATGGAGCCAAATCCAGAGTACCCTCAAACTCTATTCCCATTTCATTCCCATGTGGTCTGAATTGAACGTCTGGTCCTCAGGTACAGTTTGCTTGAGGACACAATTAAAATGTCTGCACTTTAAATGACACAAAATATCTAATAAATTAAAAAAAAAATGTTCAAAGACTCATCATGAAATGCAAAGGTGATATTGTTTTTGTCACTCCATTGTACTTCTGTCATTTCTGAGCCAGAAAGAACAATTGAGGCCATGTTTGAAGGAAAGTGCGAAAATACTGTTTCCAGAACATGAGAGGCTTTGACATTTGTCATAGTCTCTGATTGAAAACAAACTGGCTTTATCTCATTAGTGAAAGCGCGATTCAAAAAAGGCGTGGGAGAGATAGTCACAATCTCAACTTTAATTGAGAACTGACGAAAGAACTTTCACATCATCTACCAGGTGAAAACTTTATATTTGAAACTCTGGGGATGATTTGGCAGTGACAGGGGTTGTCCATTATCTTCTGTTAGTTTGTTTATGTTCTATGCAGGTGTCAACATTTCACTTTTAGACCGTAGCACACATTGGGGGAGCCACTCAAGGTGACAGGGTTGGTAAGAGCCTTGTCAAGGCAAGGGAAGCGCCGCTCCAATTTGGATTCGAATGCTGTCCGCAAACCGAACCTCTGTTTCAAAGGTCAAAAATCAACAGGCGAAAGCCTTACATTTCACTAGAATGGCCTTGCAAAAGCTTTTGCTTACGCAGTAAATGTACCAAGATGACCAATGTGCGCAAATATATCAACCGAGGTCAGGAAAGTGAGCATTGGTAACCCCATGTGTTTGCGGTATGGGTGACATTACATTAAACACACTGAGTGTTAGCACAGAAGCACTGTCATCTCGACTGCCAGAGGCCACATGCCTTCATATCCTGTTTCCTGATGGCGTGGCAATAAGGATTATAGTCATTTGCAGCATGCAAACCCAGCTCCATGTACAGTCTTCCTCTTTCCTCTCCATCTCCACCCCACCCCCCTCACCAGCAAATTAAGGCGGGTCTTATGCCAACTGGGTGTGCCATTGGCCAACATCATCATTGTTTCCTGGCACAGACATGTAAATAAAGATATTTTGCATAAAACCTGACTCCGTTTGAGATTCAATCAACATAATGTATGTTCTTGTCTTACGGTGGCTGACAGGGGCAAATGCACTGCAACGGCCCAAAACATCCAATCGTTGAAACGCGCTGCAAAAGCAGAAACGATGGAAAGTCAAAAACATGCAAAACACAAAGGCAAATGCGAGAGAAAAACACTGCATATCCACATCAACACAACGGAAGTGCTCCAAGCCGCTATGGAGAGCGCCAACTTGAACAGCTTTTATTTTTGACCTGAGCGAGACTAGCTTAGTCAGCAAAAAGGCTTTCTAGCTAACTGGCTAGCTAACGCTTGTTCACTTGCTTAGCCAGCTAGTTCGCTAGCCTAGCTAGCTAACAGTTATATTTGGTGCATGGAAGTCAATAGAAAAATAAGGGAATAAAAATTAGCTTTTATTTCGCTATCTCACTCAGAGTTGAACCGAGAGCATTTATATAATACCAAATATAAATATTAGCTAGCTAGGCTAGCGAACTAGCTAGCTGAGAAAGCAACCTAACGTTAGCTAGCGAGAAAGCCTTTTTGCCAACTTAACTAGTCATATTTGATGCTGTGAATAGTTATAACTTCACCATTTAGTTAGCTTGCTAGTATTTACATATATAAATACTAGCAAGCTAACTAAATGGTTAAGTTATAACTAATCACTGCTATCCATTGATTTCTATGCATCACATGTAAGGCCGTAATCGCCAGCGAACCCTTTGCGCATGTTCACAAGGTCGCAATCCAGGGCAAACCCGCTGTGGCGTAAAAACCATGAAAACCATGAAAACAGTAAAACCATCTCGCCAGTCTCGCTCAGGTCAAAAATATAAGCAGTTGTTGGAGCTAGCGGCTTGGAGAACTTCTGTTGTGTTGATGTGGATATGCAGCGTTTTTCTCTCGCATTTGCTTTTGTGGTTTGCGTGCTTTTGACTATTCAGCGTTTTTCATTATTTGCAGCGTAATTTGCCAATTGGAGAGGTTTTGGGCTGTTGCAGCAGATTTGCCCCTGTCAGCCACTTTATTGTCTTGTTTTTCGTTCAACATTTGGTCAATTCAGAAATTGCAAGAACTCGCTCACCAACCAAGTCTGTGCAAGTCTGTGCAGTTCATTAAAAAGGCTGGGTTATGATTGATTCCAGCTCAGGTCATTTGCTGCATGTTCTGGGTTTCCCCAAGTCCTGTACAACTGTCAAATAAAGGACTTCCCTGCATGGAGTTTGTTTGATGTGCTCCCCATGGTGTTGCATGTGCTCCTGGTGTTCTTCTCCGAGCACACTGGTTTCCTCCATCCTGAAAGACACATTCCATAGGAAGACTCCTACAAGAACTAGATATGATAGAACTAGAACTAGATATGATTCTAGGGTGCTGCTCTGTGGCTGCCCACTGCTCATATAAGTAACTCGGAAGGGTCAAATGCAGAGGACAAATTTCCCTACATGATTCAATAAAGTCGATCTCATCTTCTTCGCACTTTCATCATAGAAGAATGTCCTGGGTTCAAATCTTGTCTTTCTGAGAGGGACCTGCATGTTCTCCTCATGGATGTGAGGGTTAATTTCCCTCCCTGAACCCGTGACTGCCTGGTTAAGCTATTTGGAGAGTATATTTATAAAGTCCACACTCAATGGTTTGAGTATATGGTAAAGCGAGCCCTGAGATTGTTGGCCATATTGTCCAGACTGTTTCCCTGCCTATAGTCCAGTGCATTCTGGGATAGGCTCCAGACAACTGAGGTACAACTCAACAAAAAGCCTCTGCCTCCACCAGCCATAGGTTCTTACGCCCTGAAAGTTTATCTTCGCTGCCCACATACAACTAACCTTATGTGACCTTGATGTTTGACCCAATGACCGCTAAAACCTCATCAGCTGAGCTATCCAATGAGGGTACTTATCATATATCTCTTATATATCTTATATCTCTGATATAGAGAAAAACCCTCAGTAGACATAGCGTGGACAAGACATTTGTGACAGACAGAGTGATGGACACATGCACGGACAGACACCTGAAATAACAGTATGCCTCCCGTCCATTGTCTGTGTCAGAGGCATAATGAATGGGTTGGATAATGGATTGAGAAGTGATGGACGGCTGGATGTTAATATACTTTAAGCCAACATCAAAAAGCAAATCAGAGAATTTGCAGGCAATTCTCAGACCTGCTAATATGATTGGCAATTTGACTGAGCAATAATTCACCTCATAATTATAGGAAAACCAGCTGATACTAATTTGGCATTTTAATTCCATGGATTAGAGACCTGTGCCATCCACACAGAAGGGAATAGATGAAAGAAGACATTACTGTATCTTGTTTAGAGGTGTTATTTCCAGTTCTTTCCGGTTGACATGGTATAGATTAGATTTAAATTGCAGCATCTCCTCTTTGCTACTCCTGCCATTTGGGAGTTTTGGCTTGTTACTTTTTATATCCGAGAGGCGTCTTCGCAGTTGACAGCTCTTCAACAGTAAAACAGCTTTGCAAGGCCAGAGTGATGGCTCGATTAAGCCACTGTAAAGCTGAAATGTCGTCCGTGAGGCTGCCTGCGTTTCATTAAACCGTTTTCGCAGCATTTTCTCTAAGTGTGTGTCACGTCTATTTGTGTGAGGTACATTTTTGTGGAGTTTATTGGTTCATATCTCCTGCTTGCCCTTACACCAATGAGTAAAACTGTGAGCTGTTGTTTCACCTTTCTGGCCTCTAAATGATGTGTCCATGAAAATACTAACAATAAAAATTACAGCCATTTCATCAGTTTCACAAATCCACACCCCTAAGTAAAGGTGAAAAGACACCTTTAATTCCAATGCCAGGGATATTGCCCCCATACATAGCACGGGTTGAGGTATACATAGATAATCGACAAAAAATATAAAACAGGGTACCCAATTTTTCAGAGTAGTCATCAACTTCAGAGGTTATTCACATTCTGTCAATTGTTCAACCCCAACACAAAAAAGGTTGGGATGGTATGGTAAATCTAGAGAGATTTCTGAACGTAGAAGGCAAGGGCTCAAGCCAACACTGAATACCTGCGATGTCCTATCACACAGATGGCACTGCATCAAGAACCATCATTCATCTAAAAATGATATGACCACATGGGCTCAGGAATATGTGGCAAAGTTTTGTCAAGTATCACGATACACAGTTATATCCACAAATGCCAATTCAAATTTTCCTGAACTAAAAGCAAGCTTTATTGCTTTATTTAACCGTGTACAGACGCACCATTGACTTCTCAGGGCTCAGAGGAATCTGCAGTTGACACAGTGTAACACAGTGTAAATGTGCATTGCTGTCAGACAAATCAATTTTTCTAATATTTATCGGAAGAAATGGACGCCGAGTGCTCCGGACTGAAGAAGAAAAGGGCCATCTAAACTGTTATCAGCGACAAGTCCAACAGCCATTCTCTATATGAGGTTGTGTCAGTACCCTTGGCAAGGGTAACATGTACGTCACTGAGGGCATCATTAGTGCTGAAAACTGCACTGAGATTTTGGAGCGATGTATGCTGCCCTCGAGAGGACATCTTTTCCAGGGAAGCCCATGTTCTGTTCAACAAGACAAAGCAAAACTGCACTCTGCATGTATTGCGGAGTCATGGATGCATATGAAGAGGGTGGGCGCTGGACTGGCCTGCCTGCAGTCCCGACTCCTTCCCAATAAAGAACGCAATAAAGAAATGCAAAATACAACAATGTTGTAACTGTTGCACACCTTAAGACTAATTTGTGGGAAGAATGGGACAAAAGCTACACCTGAAAAACAAAATTGCTTAGTGTCTTCAGTCCCTGAATGTTTATTAAGTGTTCTGAAAAAGGCTAAGTGGAATACTTATCCCAACTTTTTTTTTTTTTTTTTGAAATATGTTGTGAGAATCAAAACTGAAATTACTGCTTACTTTAAAAATAATATCAATAAAATCCATGCGGTGAAACATCAAATAATGTGCAGCAGTATTGTTTTCAACACAATACAGGTTAAGGATAATATGCAAGTAACTACTTTCAGTTTTGATGTTAATGTCACAAACCATCCCAACTTTTTCTGATTTGGGGTTGTGATTAGGTGTAGACTACCAGAATTATTTAGAGCACAAAACGTTTGACATGGCTGCCGGAGGAGTGCAAATGTCATTTAATCCAGAGGGATGTTATTCAATCAGTGAGATATCAGGGGCGTTTAGATGTCTGGTGAGGAAAGCCAAGCTGCAAATACCATGTTATGATTTCAGTTCTGATATCACGCCCCCATTTTTTTTTTTCCCAAATTGCCCTTCATAAGCTAATATTTTCCATGACTCCTGATTAAATTTATCCTCTGCATGTTAAAATTGTGCTTCAGCTCAGCTCCTGTTGGCTGTGACAACCGCTGTCGCAAGCGACTTATAAAAGGAATAGGATCTCAAGCTGGTTTGACATTTTCACCCATTACAACGCTGTGTGGTATTAGGCTGCAAATGCCAAGAACGAAAACCAATAACCAACGAACAGTACACGCGCAATAACGGCATGCATGAGAAAGGAACATCTTTATCCTGTAATGCAATACTTTATTTCTGAAGAACTACAGAAGTACTTAGCGGTAGACAGCAAAGGAAGCAGCAGTTTAAATTAGACGACATGAAGTCCAGACATTCTCAGAGCATTACCGCGCACTTTTCTAATGCTTTAATACTGAGCTTTAATGCTGCATTTCGCCACTGACACTGCGGCCTGCTCTCCGCTCTTGTCTCGAGGGACGTGCTGCTCAAACAAAAGCTATTAATAAAAATATTACAGAATCACTAAACTGGAAACACTGGCGACAGAGCAGCAGGAGAATGACATGAAATGGTCGGCATGTGGGTGTATTTTAGCTGCTCACTACATACGATCAATGGGACCAAATTTAGCAACAACCAGTGAGAGAAAAAGTAGGCGACATAGTGAGCCCCAGGGATAAAGTGCTCTTTAACCCTATAGGTCAGTGTCAGGGACAAGAGGATGATACTGTATACTGTATATCTAAAAGCTGAGTCCAAATTTTATATACACATCTTACCCCCGCTAAATTTACGCAGTAATGTGCCTGAGTTACCAACACTACACAAGTTTGTATTTTCATCATGTATGTGCCGTTTGTTTCTGTATAGTGTATTGGCCTGTATCCATTAGTGGATGCATAGTGTGTGTACATGTATTATGAATGTGTCTTGCGTGTGTGTGTGTGTGTGTGTGTATATATGTGAGTGTGTGTGTGTGTCTGTGTGCACATGAGTATACTGTATATATTTTGTGTCTGTTCTTATATTAAGTGCGTGTTTGCGTGCATCTGCATGTGTTTTGTGTGTGTGTGAGTGAGTGTATATATACGTATTAGTGTGTCCAGTTACTTGCGGGTGTGACTACATGTTTGACGTTCTGTGTGTGCGCTTGGTTTTGTGTCTGCTTGTTTGTGTTTTTGTCTGTGTGTTTGTGTGTGTGTGTGTGTGTGTGTGTGAGTGCATGTGTGAGTGCACGCTCACTGGGCTGAAGGAAGGTGAAGAGGTCCTGTCAGGTACAGTCACCGCGTGTCACTGAAAGAAACAACAGTTTGTTTGATGCTGTATTTAACAGAGAGAGCCTGTGGAGATCAGAAATACACTCTTCCTCCTGGTGACCTCGCCAATACTGATGCTAAGGGGAAAATAACAGAACAGCACAAAAAGCATCTATGGTGCCTCTCCAAGGGATTAAAATCTCAGGGAAACAGACTAGGTCTGTGTGCTTTACATTTAAAATCCACCTTGTGAGGACCGTTAGGTTTCCGCTTGGTCGGTCCAAAATTACCCTGGAGGCAATTTATGAATACTTATTGGCTTGTTTTTCCATGCTGAAAATGAAAGTAGAGATGTGTGTGTATGTGTGTGTGCCTGGTAAATTGTGATATTCATTAAGAAGTAATCAATGACAATATTAGCTACTCAGGTGTACAAATTATACTGGAACAAATACTAACATTTGTCACTATATAAAATCCGGTGATGACATTCGCGTAAACAGCCGATACAGCACAGTAATAGCAGGCAAACAAACAAAACGGCGAACTTCGCTAATGACAGCATGAAATGTGCTGGCCTCGGTGAGTCTCCAGTGCGAGAGTCACCATGGCGATGTTTCGATTTACTGATCGGCCCATAGCGGTCGTGGCAATTGTGGTTTATTGCGCGGCTGTGTCCGGAAGCAGCACGGCAAACGCCACGGTAACCTGCCCCGAGGGCCAAAGAGAGTTAGTTCAGTGGGGATGTGGAGCAGTGGGGGGGAAGGGGTGTTCTAGCTGTGTGGTTTAACCCCCAAACCCACAGCACTTCCACAGTTCCTCTCTCACCACAGGGGATAGAACTCCTCCCAGAACACTACATGCCCACTGTATGGTCGTGCCCCCCCTATTTCCTGTGACCCCCAGAGCCTGTATCAGTGACCTCCAAACACTTCCAGAAGCTCACTTTGGGCCTTAGAAAAGTCTCTCTCTCTCTCTCTCTCTCTTTCTTCTTCCTGACCCCTCTTGACCTCTGTAAAAGAAACAGCCTGATGGTAGCGCCCATAGCTTCCACTCCGTTTCTGCAAACTTTCACACTGACCTTCCGCTTACTGCCAAACCTCCCAGCCCCCACCTCCCCGCCCCTCGTTCCGGTCCAGTTCGCCCGCAGCAGCAGAAACAGGGCCAGGACCTTCTCCTCGAACCCCTCCTCACCCTGCCAGGAAGAGCCTCCCGTCGCACAACTCCCACGCCGCGAGTGCATTAAACAAGATTATAAAGTGTGTGCTGCTGAGGGGAGGGGGTGGGGGCATTTTCATTAAGGTGGAGGGGGGGGAGAGGGAGGGAAGGGGTGATGCTCTCTGCTGACAGGGCCAATTAGAAAATGTGTAACCGTCGTGTTCCCTTCAAAAACACGCTGCCATCGACCCTACCAGATCAGAGACGGATCTTTATCGAATTTCGGAGAGGAACTGCGGCTTCCCTGTCATTCGATGGGCTTCCGCGCCCAGAACTGGCCCCGTTACTGGAGATACACACTCCCCTTTTCTCAACTCGCTTTTTTAAGTTTAGTTGTTATTAAAACCATGAGTCACAGGCAAAACTTGGACAATTACGAGACCACAGTTTCACTGCTGCTCATGTGCTGGCCAATACGAGTGCTGTGTCACAGGAGCCACAATATTCAGTATGAAGACATTTATCACCTGACTGGGCCAGGTGCCACATAATTTTAGAATTGCAATCAATGACTTTAAAATAAGCAGATTTCTCAGCATTAATTCAACTGTATTTTTTTAAAGAAATATTTACAGCATAATGTTACTGTAGTACCATTGTTATTGTTTTAAGTTGAGGCTGTTTGCATTCAGACAGGGTGATCCACAGAGAAATCTGCAGTTTATGGAACCGCTGAGAATTACAAGAGCACAGTGCCCATTGCTTCAAGCTGAGAGTGATTGAATGAGTTCATTTAAAAAGAAACTGACTGCATTTTTGCATTAGACAATCTGCTCTAATGACTCATTTTGTTTCATTTTCTAAACAAACACGCACGCACACACACACACACACACACACACACACACACACGCACACGCAAACACACACACACACACACACACACACACACACACACACAACAGCACAGGTTGATTACATACGCTTCTTCGAGCATTAAAACGACGTGGAGCGCGAGATATAATGATAGTGAAATATGTTTGAAAATAAACAGAGCTACACGGTCATAAAGACCAGAGAATACATCTTTCTGATGTCAGAGAAATCCATGGCAGATTCAATTATGGATTTCAGCACCGAGTGGGCAAACAGAGCCGGCCAGCCTATTCCAGCCATCTCTTCCAGTCGATCAATGTGTCTCGCTGGCTTCTGACCTTGATTGATACGCAGCTTTAAAACCTCAAGGTGAAAAGATACACTATATGAGCATTGGCCTGGTTAGCTTGTGGGTGGATACGGGGGTGGGACTTTTTCTAAGACAAAGAGCGAGAGGGAACGTTTTCCCTTGCAGGCCAGTTTTGAGCTCTGAAAACCTTCCAGAACTCTCTGCAGCTTAGTTCTACAGATCAATAGAGATTTTTCATACGTTCATATGTTCATTGGGTCTCTTGCCCAGACAAAGAATCCCCGTAAATCATTACCAGTCCGCCATCCGAAAAATAGGTTAAAGAATCAATAGAGGTTCTATAGATCAGTTTAATGGACAACCAAGGACCTCAGAGGAACTAGGAATTCCATTGAAGATCCTGCAAACTGGCTGTAATTCATTTCCTCTTCTGAGCCTGGCTGCCAAATCAAACGCGACAGTCCCTGACTCAGCTTTTAAGAGGCCCGCAGAGGGTCCTCTCAGTGCAGCACAGACAGGTTTGTCCCTTAAATATGACACGGGAAGGAAGGACGGAGGTGTAATCAAATCACGATGAGTCAGTGGATGAAGGTGCATTATTCCATGGGCCTGTATTCAACACCCTGAAGCTGAACAAAACAGTCGTGGTTTGGATAAGTGGTGAACTGAACACTGCATGGACCATTCCATTTAGATGTTCGGGGGAGGGGTGTCCTTCGCCAAAGGATTTCTGACTACCAGTATTCTAACATACCTGCCACATCCCAATTTGTCTATTAGGAAAATATGCAGGAATAGATGACGAAGCCCAGATCTTTTGAGTGTGCCTCCTCAGATTATGATGATGATACATACAGGAAACACTGACTCAATTACTGTATGACCAAAACAGTCATGTATATAACAGAGGGCTCTTGAAAAATTTCCAGGGCAAAAGTCAGAGCTAAGCCATGTACAAGGGAGGAGCTGGTTCAACGTGTTTCATAGCCGTGCTAGTGATGCTTCTTTGCCTTCATTTCCCAGAATCCCCTTGGTCTTAATGACACAGGAAGAAGCAGGAGAGGATAGGCGAATAAAAGCAGTAGTTAATCTTGGTGAGACTCCAAGACTTCGAAAAAACAGCAGAACTTTCCAAAGAACATTGCAATGTAGACAGTGGTTGCAGTTTTCATACAGAATTGCAACTCAGTGACACCTAGGCATGTTCAAGATCGTGGGGTCAAGTGAGAACCTGCGAGTTGTTGCATCTTGAATGATTAAACTATATTTGGTCTTGTGAAAACAAGCGAGAGCATCTGCGAACAGTCTGATCTTGCTTGTCAAGATAACGTCTAGTATCATTACAGCTTGTTCAATAGAATTTGATGCAAACCTTTGTTGTCAGCCATGTTGGTAAACATGCAAGAACTCATGAGTCGTTCAAAATTTCGGAGTCTTCCTTCACGAGACCTAAGCATGAGACCCTTCAATCTTGAACATACCCTTGAGCTAATGTGGCTCTTTACAGACACGTGTCCCAAACAGGGGCATGACCAATTCAGTTTAAAGGGGTTGCACAAGCCAGCCCTGAAAATCTGATTGGCCATTCTGTAGATCACTCACATTTTTTCAGCCAAAAGAGGGCATTTCTATTGGCCAATAAATGATAGAAAAAAAATGTAGCCCCATTGACTGAGCCCCAGCATCATTTTGTCAAGCAGCAGTTCCTGTTTTAGGAACAGACGCAGATATCAAAATAAAAGAAAATTTTTCTTCAATTTAGTCAATTCTGAGGACAACAATAACTGAAAGTATGTATTCCACAGTGATAATATGCATAAGCATTTTCGCAGTGGAGATTGTTCCAATCCACTTCCTGGAAAACAATTTTACTTGTCATTATGTACCAGCAGGGGTCAATCAATTGATGATTTTTCACGCATTTTCAAAGCAATCATGGTTTGGAATGTGCTTCAACAATAACGCCACTTACATCTTTTGCCTCAAAAATCACAGGTATAGTGTGTCTATTGTGCAAGCTTCAGCTCCGACTTCCATGTTATTGTATCTTTGAGCCATAATTTAGCTGCAGTGTACTGTAACATTTCCTGACACAACTGTACACTTTATTCTCCGGATTTGCAGCCATTTTCATGGTCACTAAATCAAATTAAAATCTTCAGGTTGACTTCAAAAAGAGCAACCATGTTTGATGTTCCACACTTACATTCAAAAGTAAATAATAAGTAAAAGCAAATAAGAATTAACTAAGTTTGAAAAATTACTTGTAACAAAGGAAACTGATGTCTTCATTCCAAAATGGTGAGAGTACGTTGGAGAATAAACTGACCCTGGTATATCATTCATCCAATCGCAATATATTCGTAAAATACACAATAATAAATGAGGTATAAGTAATAGCACAAACAATCGATCATGTGCACAAATTGGGATTGATTTTCTGATCAAACATACAAAGCACCCTTGAGCTCCTGGACCGTTTTGGGTATGTGGTTGACCTCAGTGACCTTGTCCGGCTGACATCGGTCTCGTCTCTCCCCCGGCCAAAGAGTAGACCAGGGCGTGCGGTGACACCCAGATAAATGGCCTCCATCCCACTGCGGCCTCTTTCGAGCCTGAACAGCGAAGCGTCGCCCAGATTAATGTCCCTTCCCACGGCGAGATGCTATTAAGCACCATGTGCCATCGCTCTGCTCCGAGACACAGTTAACCACGCTCTAATATCCTGCGAAAAGACATCCGACCAAGCTGCCTCGATGAGACTTCATTTTTGAGATAGATCTCATCCCTCTAGAGAGATGATGCCCACTAGCGCCACCCCAGCTGGCTCCAGTGTAGGTCAAAAATGCTCTGATCTCCATTCATGACAATGTTAGCTTTAAAGTACAATTGAAGAATCTGGTGCTAAAAGTACTTCCGTCAAACAATGTCTTTTTTGAGAAAAAAGTGGACTGAATATATATTAGATCCATAAAATCTGCAAATTGAAGACCCAAGTGCTAAAAGTACTTAAGTCACAACATGTCCATTTTGAGAAAATTGACTTATGCAACTGTAGAAGACGTTTTCACATCCTTGTATTTGAAATTGCGACTTAAGTACTTTGAGCATTAAGCTCTTAAATTACAAGGTTGATTACTTTATATTCCCACGAGTAAATGTACACTCAATATGTGTTTTTTTTCTTTGTCTAATTATATCCCCTTGCGCTGATTGGTTACGCTCATGTGCTATTTGGACACTAAGGAAATGTTTTGCTGACAAATCAAAAGCAGCTTATGTCACTGCACTTGTACACTTAGTGGACGACTTGTACTCTGCAGCTGTACTGTGCGGACTCTGACACCAAATCGTACAAGATGGCGGCGCCCTGAGAACTGAACTTCCACATGCCGGAAATGCTTTACCCCACATTGAGGACAGTCACTAGCTGACGTCACAGTAACTGGGTCTGTAGTTTTTGCACAGTCTTCGCACTCAACACAGAGCAGCACCAGGACAGACGGAAAGCTCTCGTGGAAGAAACACAAGGTCGTTGCTTCAAGAGCGCCGGAGTCAAACATGCGAACGCTCCTGACCAGACGCAGGAGTGAGATCTGATCTTTCTCCTCTGCACTCTGCCCTGCACCTCGTCTTTGTTCTCCTCACATGTTTAAATATTCATGCCGGGGACTGGGAGACAGGGGCAGACATCCTTAGACCAGGCCCCATGGCTTTTATTTAATTACTATCCTCCGTCCCAGCATCTGCCAGGGGCGCCAGCTAAAGCCCTCTCACTCCCATTGATTGCTGCTGGCTGTGGAGACGGTGGGACCACATTCGCACTAGATTACCATGGGGGCCGGATCAATAGGGCGCGGCTTTGGGGGGGGGGGGGGGCACTGGGGTTTACAGCAGAAGCATTCATCAAGTGGACGGCAGGCCAAAGTCAGCATTCTACCCCCCAAACCACGGGAAAACAGTACAATATCGTGCTGGTTGTACATGCTGAGAGAGCTTTCCCGCTGTTTCATAAGGTCCCTGCTCCGATGATGCGACCGTGATTCGTGGCCTGCTGCCGTGATTCGTCAGCGGGGTAAATAACGCTGCCTGAGCAGCTGAGATTGGATCGCTGACCAGATGAGCTGACAGACTGCATCACGCAGTTGTAAGAATTCCAGAAATTGGAAAAAAAAGAGCGATTTGTCTCAGGATACATTGTAAAAATTGATTTTTTTCACTCAACTTGACTAAGTTAAGTCGTCTTGTTGCTTTGACTGATTTAAATTCTCTGAATGAAAGATGTCAAGTAAGTTTGGTGGAAAGCTTTCAAAGCAGCGAGGTGAATCGACATAGGCAAGTTGAGTGACTGAAGAAATATTTTTTACACCGTATATCGCATAGACACAAATATGAAAACCTACACACAAACATATGCACGCGCGCGCTCACACACTCACACAAGATTAACACTTCCGTTAATCATATTAATATGCTTTGACACATGATGAATTACACAATTATAAATGCATAAATACCAAGTGATAAACAAATGATTGAGCTTGAGTGAAGATGTTCCAAATATGCTTTCAAACAGGAACTGCACCGATATGGCGAGGCTATAATTTGTTTACCAAACGCCTATATCCTGTTTTCCTCTGCTTGTACCCATTTGAATATCACTTATCGAGGAGTGCATCGATCGACTCATTTGCGTGTATTTTCTGTGACCTCTCTGGATTCACAGCCCACCTTTGCTTACATGTAAATGCAGGAGACTGAAAACGCCGCCGAAAGAAACAAAATTTGTCCATCGCGCAAAATGGGGCCAGTCGTCGAGTCATCAGTTGTTGCTGGGGCACGGGAGAGAGGGCGAACCGTGCCACTTACATAAGTTCCGTGTGACAAACAATGGCAAAAGCACCAGGAACAATCCGCAGAGAGAGTGTGTGTATGTGTGTGGGGGAGAGGTCGCACGGAGGTTGATGTGTAATTGCTGTTCCGCCGTAAGCTTGGCTGCAGGCCAAGCCTCATTTAGTTCCCTTTCCTCCCTTTTTTTAAACGGTCCTACTGGTCCCGGGAGACAACTGTGGAATAAAAAGACAACGGAAATCGGAAACACTTTTCTTTTTCTTCTCTCCATTTCGCTTTCATCCTGTTCTTTCTTGTTCCTTTACTTTATGCGCCGCGGAAACAGCATGCGTAGTTCACATTTGTCGTAAGGTTGGCGAAAATGCACTGTGTAGTTAATTAAGTTTAAGGTTTATGTATAATGGATTCTGGTATCAGGGCAGCTCTTATAACGTACGAACATGGGACAGAAGCCTAGCGCGTGGTTATGCGGGGACAAAAAGTATAATGAGATGAAACCAAGGGAGAAGAAATTCATTTTCGGCTGAATTAAATGTCACGACAAATTATTCAAAGCCCAATTTATACTTTAATGTACATGCAAAAAATGAACCCCGCTTATTTTGCATTATGGAATAATTTGCATATTTTATCAAGGACTAATTAGAGGAGTATAATGGGCTCTTTTGATCAGGGGATGTGTGCACGAATGTATTTTTGTAAAAAGCCATTTATTCAGTTCGACTGAAAATATCACAATGAATGCTGCATATTCTTTTATATGTGGTTTTTTTTTAAAAAAATCTGCATTTACCATTTGGAAATAATGATTATTCAAAGAGGAGTACCTTTGATATTGCAATCAAGACACTTCTTATTTACATATAGAGAGGGAATTAAGTGCATTTCTTTTAGCACTCAGTCACTCACTGGGATACATTCTGAGTACGTCTGAATTAAAATGAACTCCGCATACATTTTTAATAAGTAGTAATATTCTTTTATGCAAATGTACCCCGCCGCAAATAAGTCATGCTTAAATAAACAAAAATTATTTTGCATTTTAACCGTCGCACACAATCACGCTGAGCTTTTGTTCCTCAGAACAAAATCAAAAGGGCTTTTGGAAATACACAGTTTAAATGAACTAGCTTCGCAAATAGAGGGGGAAATGGCTTCAGTAACTGAATTCTGCTCATCCTGCAGTAACAGAAGGCCAAGCCTTGGCTGTATTGGCCCCTCAATTATGGAGCGACTTCCCTCCCCAAGGTCATTAGACGTTCACAAATGCTAAAGTCTCTTCAAGAGACATTTTTATTTTTGAGTGTACTGTCTGAAAATGCTACAAAAAGTTATAATTATGCCATTACCATTTCATTCAAATGAAGGCAGAAATGGGAATCTCTTAAGATAATATCTAAAGATAACAAAAAGCTGAGCTGAATTAGATGACAGAGATAGCCAACATCCAAATCTATACCGAAATACATTACGCTCGCTGGATGCTCTTATCTGCAGTATACAATAAGTGCTTACTGAAGGTCATTGGGGAAAAAAAAAGAAAGAAAAAAACAGGTCAGATGTAATACAATTCTTTCATAAAATATCAGCTATCAAAAACCATGAATATCAAGTTGAGAAATATACAACCATTGCATCTGATTACCTTGACATTAAAAAAAATCTATTTGAAAACAGGAAAAATCTCAATGTGAGAGGGGAGCAACGATGCCCCGTGATTTCTTACAGACCCAGGAATACTGTATGTTCATTGACCAACTCACATTGCATACACCATGTCAAATCAATATCCTCATTGCTTCCCCATAGACATGTGAATAACTAACAATCAGAAATTTCCTGGAGGACAGGGAAGAAATAAGTGTTGTCTTGCAAATTTTAGCTGAAAACCCATGGAAATAAAAAGTGAATAAAATTAATAGTTGTTCTTTCTAGAAATAAAAAAAGCAATATTTGAAACAAAAAAAAAAAAAGGAAAAATAAGAAATGCGCATAAACTTGCCTGGTCACTTTATAGGCTATTGTAAGCCTGTAGACTGAGTTAAGCACCATTTTCCAGCAAATACACCGAAAACCTGCGGCAAAATTGGGCGAAATAGCGTGGCTCTCAGTTCAACAGCTCAAAATGGCCGCCCCCCTTTACATGCATTTTGTCCTTCCGATCAGCAGCTCAGTGCAGACTCTAATAAGAGATCTGTTTCTGAGACACACCTAAGGGCCACAGGCAGGATTCGCCTGCATTGGTATAAATGTCGGGAAATTCATGCATTATAAACTCAATCAAAATACTTTTGTAATTTCTGAGATGTATGCCAATACGATTGGGGGCTACATATGAGAGGACTAATGCAAAGGTGACGGGACACTAGGGCGCTTTCACACCAGGATAGTCCGGGGGACTCGGTTGAATGCCGAAAAATTTCGCACCTTCATTTGGTTTGGTTCACTTTCACACTGCACTTCTGAAAGCCGACCAAGCCGCCTAGACAACGTCATGCAGTTACAACAGCTGCCCGTTTAGGGCGGTATTGCCAGAAAAAAAGTACTGACCAGATAGAAAAAAAGCATGAGGAAGAAGAAAACCCGGCTCATCGATTGGCCAGGACCTCCCTTCCTCTCTTTGGTTCGCTGGATAGTCCGTTTGCATTTCCCACCATAAGCGAACCGCACCAGGGTTCACTTGCAAGCGAACCGAGACCCACGTTTTCAGGCGGACCAGAGTTCGCTTGTTTGGTCCGCACCAGAGTTCGGATGAGCTTTCATACCTGCCCAAACAAAGCGGACTACCCGAGGAAACCAAACAGCTCTGGTGTGAAAGTGCCCTAAAATACCACGCCAGAGAAAGGGTGAGACTAACCAAAGCACAGCGACACAGAGCCCCATTTATATACATTATTTTTCCATTAAGCTGACGTCATGGAAATAATTTTATAGGCCACAAAAACAAAGGCTTGCATCAGGAATTTTCTCATAGACAGTCTGCGGTCATAGTCCAGCTGACACCAATGATGTGCAGCATTTTATGTGGATTGAACCTCATAACAAGTCTGTTTCACTTCCATGAAGAAGAAAAACGTATTTTTTTTTTCCAGGCAATATGACTAATTAGTCTTTACAAATGATTTCCTCTTTTTCATCTTCAAATGTATTTTTGTAGTGCTACGGTGCAAGCGCTTTTGTTAATCAGCTCTCACTCTGAGTGTGAAGTGCTTTTATGCAGCACATTCTCACTAGCGGGAAACCGTCTATAACCTTCATAAATGCTCTCGAATCAGCGACACCTGGCACATCCAGAAACTCAAGAAAGGCTGTGTTGTTTTGCGAGATAACACGGCTAATGCTGTTAGTGTTTCAGACAGAGTGATAGTCTTTTTTTTTATGTGGCGCAACTTAAAATGATTTAGAGGCGCCTTAACAAGATAGCTGTGATTCTTTCCCTATTAAACTCGCTGAATGATGTCACATAGACAAACTCTCTTGCAGAAGTGCAAATAAACAAAGAAAATACCTTCCTAACCACGGATTCCATCACGAACTATCTGTAGCACGGTGATATTGTTACTCACATTTATAGTCTGCAACATAGAACACAAAAAAACCTGAGCGCTCGGCCAGGGACTGTATGAGCACACACATGTCCAATGACACACACCCCTCTTCCCTTCAGCAACCCCTCCCCCACCCCCGACCTGCCCCAACACAACCAAAGAGGCCTCACCAGGAGCCTGATCGACACGTTTAGATGAGCCATTGTTCATAGCATTTTTTTATAGAAAGTGTTAGGAGGGATCATGGAAAAAAGAGCCAGCCGCTACTTTAATTTACACGCTGTGGAAAAAGGATGAGTGGTTCTTGTTATCCTGCGATGACGCCTTAATCTCTGCATCAGACGCCTGGCTTTCTTCCAAAACCATAGCATCCCTGAAAGTCTTTCGGGGATACAAGTATATATTTCTCCTTATTTGCTTATTTGTCATATTTAAATGTTTCAGATCATCCAAATAATTATCATGTAAGTCAACGTCAACATAAGTAAAGTCAAAATTCTGCTTTTAAATGATCATTTAATTTATTGAAGGAAGTAAGTTTTTCAAAACCTGTATCACCCATGTGAAAAAATAATTGCTCCTTTGAACCTAATGGCTGGTTGCGCCACCCTTGGTGGCAACAACAGCAATCAAACATTTGCGATAACTTACAATGAGTCTTTTAAATCACTGTGGAGGACTTTTGGCCCACTCATCTTCGCAGAATTGTTTTAATTCAGCTACATTGGATGATTTTTGCGCATGAACAGCCTGTTTAAGGTCATGTCACTGCATCTCAATGGGATTCGAGTCAGTACATTGACCAGGCCACTCCAAAACCTTTGTTTCTTTCGAGGCATTCAGAGGTGGACTTGCTTGTGTGCTTTGGAACATTGACCTGCAGCATAACCCAACTGCGCTTGAGATTTATGTAATAAATTGATGCTCAGACATTCTCCTTCAGGATTTTATGGTAGAGAGCAGAATTCATAGGTCCATCAATTATGTAAAGTAGTCGCCCAGGTTCTGAAGCAGTAAAGCAGCCCCAGACCATCAAACTACCACCATTGTGTTTGACTGTTAGTATCATGTTCTTATTGTGGAATGCTGTGTTAGTATCATGTTCTTATTGTGGAATGCTGTGTTAGTATCATGTTCTTATTGTGGAATGCTGTGTTAGCTTGACGCCAGATACCATGGGACCCATGTCTTCCACTTTTGACTTATTAGGCCTCAGAATATTATCACAAAAGTCTTGAAGGTCATAAAGATGTTTTCGGACAAACGTGAGATCAGTCTGCGTGCTCTTTTTAGTCAGCAGTGGTTTACGTCTTGCGGCTCTCCCATGGATGTCATTTTTGCCATCTTTTTCATATTGTGGAATCGTAAGCACTGACCTTAAATGACCTTTAGATGTTAATCTAGGTTTTTTTGTGACCTCCTAAATGAGTCGTTGCTCCGCACCTTTTTACTTTTTCCAGAATTTCAGCGGGCCAGTTCACCACTGCTTTTCCACTTGTAGATAATAGCTCTAACCATCATTCGTCAGAGTCCCAGAGCCTTAGAAATGGCTTTGTGACCCTTTCCAGACTGATATCAAGGATTTTGTTTCTCATCTAGTCTTGGATGTCTTTAGGTCACATAATCATGCCTGGGTGCGTGAGGTAAAATTGAACCCAGTTACCAATTACATTTGCCTAAGTAGTTGATTTAGTAACTAAGGGGGCAAAGAGTTTTTCACCTTGGCTCAGGTAGGATTAGGTAGCTTTTTTTCCTTCAATAAATGAAATCATAGTTTGATCCTAGTGAGGAAAAAGTGGGCATAGAAAATGGATGGATGGATGGATGGATATTGTGTTTACTCGGGTTCTTTGTCTAACGTTAAAATCATTTTGATTATCTGAAACACTAAAAGTGTGACAAATATAGAGAAAAAAGTAGAAAGTGGGAAAATACTTTTTTCAATGCACTGTATATAAATTGAATGATTGATTTATTTTTCTAATTTTGAAGTATATAGGTTTAAAGGCCCTAAGGTCACAAAGATTCACATAAAAATTGTCAAGAATTTAAACACACAATGAAGCCAAAAAACTTATTTCCATCTTGGTCTATTTTGTAATAAGCAGTGATCAATACAGGTCAGTGGTCCGCGGAGTCTTGGCACCAGGCAATATATATATATATATATGAGCAAATTTCCAAAATTTTACATAATAGTGAATTCTTACTTGGTTTATTGTTATGGTTCACTACTTAACCTAGAGTATGATACATGAAATAAATACACATCATAATGAAATGATAGTGGAATTGACACACTCAGTTATAAACAATAAAAATATTCAATAGCGGGACAAATAAAATTGAATTACTTATTCCGACATGACGTCACAGTCAGAAATTATGAAGATAAGTAAGGTTCAATATAATCAGTGGAGCAAGGTGGCTCAGTGTTAGGTGGCTTAACGGGCAACAGCGTAATTTCTGGTTTTCGGGTCAGGGACTCTGACGTGCCTCTGGATGGTAAACCACTACTAAACACAACACCTGTCATCAGATAACGGCTCTTCAAACCCGCACGCTTCCCACCATCACGCCTGCTGTCACTTCCGCACACATTTCCTTTAGCTCCTAAAGTGGTAGCTCCGCCCCAAGGACATCTGTTTCATCGCACTTGACATAAGCAACCAATCATGAAAGAGCATTTATACAGGCGTGAGTGTGAATGTCTTAATTGTTTTCTTACAACAGACATTGCTTTCTTCCTGAATTGCGCGCCCTGTCATCTTCCACATCACGGCTTTCGGTGATTAACACTAATTTATAAAAGCTCCTCGGCTGACTGAACAAACAACCAAAAAATGATCAACAAATGACAGACCAAAGGGTTGCGGCTGACAAAATTATAACTGTTACAACAAAAACCCGTAAGTATTTTTGTGCAAGTCAGCCAACTTATAGGAGCATGAAATGACCTTAGGCCTTAAGCGAGAGGACATATACTTGTTTCCTCAGCGACTTAAACTTTTTATATAAACACGTGCTTGTTTGAACCCATCGGAACATTCTGTAATGTTCCGGGCCGCAGGCTGAGGAAGTCTGAGATGTCAGAATTTGAGCAGGCGCTTGTTAAAATTTGACGTGACAGAGTCATGGCCAAACATTCACAGTGCGAATGACCTCGTCCCGCTATCTTGCTCTGCTTCAGGGGACATTAAAGGGATAAAATCCAGCTATTCCATGTCTGAATGACTGCTGTCAAAAATAAATAACAATCAACAGTCAAATCTTTGTTCACAGATTCAGTATTAATCTTCTTGAAAGTGAATAATTTTTGTAATACATAATATTTTGATGAAGGTGGGGGGGGGGGGGGGGTGTTACAAGGCCAGTTGAAATGTTTGCAGATTCCCAAAATTAAGCCTGCTTCTAAACAATGCACTCCATTGAGCAATGCAATATTTTATTAGCCGTAGAACTGTCCTGACACTGCACATGTGGCCTTGTGCTACATCCTGATGATAGACCCCATTAACCTGCCACGCTTTAGTAATTAAAACTGCTAAAAAACAAAATCCCATTTAGTGGATGACACTGTTCAGAGATGCACTTTAGTATTGTGCACCAAATTTGCATAAAGATGGCTCTACACTTTATTCATTTCAACAGCACTATTGTTCCAAACAGCGCCAACTGAGGAGTGGCACAGTCGCACAGTTTGTTGCCCGGTCACCTCTCAGTAAGTTGGTTGCTGGTTCAAATTTGGTCTCAGTCCTTATTGTGGGTATTTCATATTTGGGAGTTTTTCCTCAAGGTTTCATCCCACCATCGAAAGACATGCATGTTAGGCTGGCTGAAGACTCTAAATGACCCATAGTTTTGAGTATCTGAGTGAAATGTATTAGATTTTTTCACTGTTTAGCAGAGTATGACGGATGTCACAATATGGCCATAAACTAAGTGTTTCTAAGTGTTTCTAACCAACAAATAGATAAATAACAATGCACCAACCAAGGTAGCCATATGCCCAGATTTTGACCTGTTCATTTATTAAACTGCCAGTAAACAATTTGTCACTCTATTGTTCTCTGTTCAATGAGAGAATGAGGCCCCCAGCGGAAAGGTCTGGTAGGAAAAGACCAGGCCTTTATAAATCGATCGCTTAAGGGCCGCAGAAGCGCTCAGCGCGTCCGACGGTGCACCTTCCGCGGGAGGTCACGGTGAAGTGCGCACAGGGGACCTGCTGTCAGTGCAGATACGTGGCCCAGCTCTCCGCTGTCATCCCGCATGAAACGCGACAGGCTTTACCGGGGTCTGCGGATCGCTGGCCGGCGTAACCGTGGAGTCGATGCCCTGCCCCTGGCTGCCCGCGGAGGGCACCCCCTGTATCGACGCGGCGCTGGGAGGAAAAACAGGAGAGACTGGCGCATCAACACTCATTACTGCATAACAAAGGCCCCCCCACACATACCCCACCCACAGCCCACCCCTCCCCACGGGCTGCCCAATTTGGCAACGTGAGATGGGTCCCAGAGTGCAGGATTTATAAAGAACAGCCAATCTCCCTCCACTCCCGGCTGCAAAATAGAGGGAGAAAGAGGTGTAAAGAGAGGGAGAGAAAGAGAGATGAACAGGTAAAAGGCAAGAGAGAGGGGCTGGTGGAAGGAGACAGAAAGAGGAGAAGAATTAGAGCATAGAACTAGCTTTATTCTCTGGGATCTTTCAGAATAGACTGAAATGGAGGTTAAGAGAGGGATAGAATGATTATGAGAGAAGGAAAGAAAGAGGAACACCAGAGAGAAGGGGAGAAAGGGAAAAGAAAGAGTGAAGAGAAAGAACGAGAGAAATAATATCCATCCATCCATACCATGGCTTCCTCACATGGTTGGCAGGGGAGCTGGAGTCTATCCCAGATGACTATGGGCAAAAGGCAGGGACCCACCCAGGCCAATCCATCACAAGGCATATACACCATTCACACACCATTCACTCACACACTCACACAAACGGGCAATTTAAAGGCTCCATTTAGCCTGACATGGATGGTTTCGGACTGTCGGAGGAAACTGGAGAACCCAGAGGAAATTCATGCAAACACGTGTGGAACATGCAAACTCCACACAGAAATGCCCCAAGCCAGATTCAAACCCACGACCTTCTCGCTGAGGCAGCAGCACAACCCATAACACCACTGTGCCACCCTCGAGAAATAAGATACTCCATTCAAACCATGTCCACGATAAACGAAATACAGCTAAAATCAAGTCCACATTGTGTGAAAAGCACAAAAGCCTGAAAAAGAGTAATCAGCTCATATAGTCTCCCTTTTCTTAAAAACACTTTCTATCCTCGTCTGGGCAGGGTGATCCGAGCAGTTTGAGAGGGTGCGGGAAAGGCCTGCATTAGAATGCCAGGACATCACTGTCAGCGAGCGCAGGGCGGTGATTTAATGCTTGATTCTAATCAAATGACAACAAAGGCAAGGCCAGTAACGGCTTTTTCAATTCATCATTTCTCGCCCGATAAGAACCAGATTAATGCATTTAGTGCTAGAGCCTCATACAATCAACCATCTGAACTTTATAATCCATTTTGGGCTCTCCGAGGGACGTCGAGATAAAGAAAGGGGGGGAAGGATTTGTGATTTAAAAACCACTTTAGTGAGAGAAAGAGAGAGTTCTCCAAAAACAAAGCAGAAAGCAATCAGGAAGTGAAAGTCGCCTGCCAGGCAGTATATGCCAAGGCCCCACAGCGCCTCCTGTGGACGAGCCTCTATTGATGGATCTGTCAGAATGTTAAGGCCAGGCTGCAGCCCGCGGCCTTGGCTGCGATCCCGCGAGCAGATGGCTGGAACCTGAAGTAAAGTTTGACCTAAATGGCGAGTGAAATCAAAAGGGACGGTCCCCCCGAGATCAGAGCTCTCGCTAAGCCGGGCGGAGGGGCGGCGGAAAGTGGACGTGCCTCGCTTGGCGCTGGTGCTTTTAAGAGGCGAGATCAGCTTCCGAGCCGCATCATAGGGTTTGGGGGGAAAGAAAAATCTGCATTATGCCATCATCGGGATGCACAATCATGCACTGCCATTCTGGCCCGTTTTTGCGCTTTAATAACTCATTAAGCATTCCCGGCACACCTAATTTAACATCGCTGCCCTCTCTCTCTCTCGCACATGTACCCCCTTTATCTAACGCAAACACGATCGAGTTGGAATGGATAGAAGCGGTGATCAATTATGCATGTGTGCCTGAACAGCGGCAGCGGTGTCGCAGATGTTTTCGACATTTGTTATTTTGGTTTTATAACGTGGCAAGCCGGGGCCAAGCGGGAAGCCAATGGCTGAATCAGGACAAAAATAGATGGGCCACAACGCAACCTGTAATTGAGGCTCGCCCGCCCAAGTGAATAAAACAATACTAGTAAGCGCAGGCAGAAAAAGGGACTGAAGCGCGCCGAAGCATCGTTTTGACTTGAAACATCACATTCGGCGCTAACCAGTATTGAAGACATTCTAGTGAGGCCGTTATATGCTTGAAAAGGAGTGAAGTATGTTTTTTTTTTTTTTGGAAAGAAATAGCTCTTCTGGAGGCAAGTCGTCAAAGCTAGCGGTTTCTTTCTGGGTAGGAAGTGAACAACCGCGAGATAGTGTCCATACTAACCACGTCTCTTGCGGATTATCATGCGAATAATTAGTTTCAGGTTTTTTTTCAGATTTGATATCTCTGGAAAATGCCACTTAATCCCAGCACAACGCTAGGGCATAGGCTACCATATTCTGCCAGTAATAGGATGAAGCCCCACTACACCCGCGACAACTCTGCACTCATTTGCACTGAATTCCTTGTCTCTGGCATGCGAGTGTTTCAAAGCGATGTGCATGCTGGGATACCTACCAATGCAAGCCGCCCTACTGAGTAGAAAAGTCGCAGGGACAAAAGTTGAAAATGTTGAGAATTATCCAGATGAATACTGCACGAGCACAGTGGAGGCCAATCACGACTGCCCAAAACCCCAGAGCGAGCAGGAGAAGATTTTTTAATGCAGTTTGAAGACGTAATGTCAGCCTCTAATCTACACGCCCACATGTGAGTAATGGTTGAGTGCGCCATGGAAGAATCTGGATTTTTCTTGTACAGTGGGGCCTTACGGGACTTTCACACCATAAGCAACAACGCGCATAGTTTGCCCAAGGTTGAGAGCAAGATCAAGCGCATTACGACATGAGGAAGCAAGTTAGTTGCCAGGACACTTCTGCAAATGTAGCTACTCCCGCAAATTCTGCAAGTCATTGGATGTGCTTTGGAGAGGTCAGCGCAATTTGAGGTAAAGGTTCAATGCAGTTAATCTTTGCATGCAAAACTTCGCGGAAAATCAAGCGGCTTCGTGCCGCTTAAGGTTGTACCAGCCTTCAGCCGAGCATTGTCGTGTCCTTCATTGAAAACAGCGGTCTTGCTCCGCGTGATGTCGCGGCTGCGCGCATGATGTGAAAGCCCCGATGCTGTTTTGAGCCTATCGTTGTGTTCCACTGTTGACTGGTATAAGATGTCAATTATTGACACGCCGTTTTTGAATTTGAGAAATATCACCCTCCTATCACTGGTAATCACCCAAAGTGCTCACCCTTCATAAAAAAAAAAAAAAAACCACAGTAATATCCTGTAATACAGTAATAAATATCACCAATATCACCATCACCATCATAAATATCAAAAATATCAGCATGTGAAAAGCATAAGCACAGTTTGTAAGGAAAAAAAAATTATATATATATATACCTGCATGAATATCATTCAACAAATTTCATCTAAATGTGTAAGAATATTTTTAAGTTTAGCCAACTGGACGCAACCACACATAACACACATATTTGAGAAATGTGCTAACTGAAGTGTGGAATTTGCCCTTGAGCGTAATGTTGAGGCAGCAGAAATCACAGCCGCTCCAGAACAGAAACAAGGCGGACACTGGAGCTGTTTCTTGGCCGTGAATATGCTTGCGCCCACGACACATTGCGAGGCCAGCAGTGCTCGCCGCTGTCCTCGGCCAATGACAGGCGAGAACGGGCGTGACAGCGGTGAGAAACGACCCTGGCGGATTTAGCGGGTTCGCACAGCGGAGGTCAGGGAGGAAACCCCCAGCGATTACAGGCGGCTGACCCAAGCTGTCGGCCGGCCCAGAACGACTCTATTGTGCGGCTCTGAATGCCGCTTCCATTGAGAAAACAAAACGTGACACTTGAACCCCTTCATAGCGACACCAAACACAAACACCCACCCCCCACCTCCCTGCTCAAAGCCGTCTCCTCAACCCCCCCTCGCCCCACCCTTTTCACCATGGCCCGCTTTAAAGCCATGATGATGGTGATGGAGGGGTCCATTCCTTCACATGAAATACAGCCCTGCTCATGACGGAGTTTGGGGCGGGGGAGGCCAGAGTGGTGCGAGTGGGGGGCTGTCATGGGATGTCCCGAGCTTATTGTCCTCCACACAGCTGGTGCGAGATGTGGGTGGGAAGGGGCCCCCCCATCCCCCATTGAGAGGGGACAGGACAAACTTCATTCCATCACTGAAATGTGGATGGCAGGGACCCACAGCAATGGGGGCCCTCATTCATACAGGGTTCAGGGGTGCTGGTTGGGACAGGCCAGTAATGGGGACCACCCCCCCCCCCTGCCCCTTGCCCCACCCACTGCAGGAACGCCCTCCGCCCCTCCATCCACATCCCCAATCCCAACGGGCCTGGCAGCTGAATGCTAACGATGTAAATTGAAATTAATGATCGACCTGGGGACACTCAAGAGCTTAACACAACGGAACAAAGAGAGAGAGAGAGAGAGAGAGGGAGAGAGAGAGAGAGAGATGGAGAGAGAGGCTGTATGCGGATCTATGATTAACTTCACAAAAGCGATGGGCCATCCCGGATTACGCGCACCGTAAAGACTCTATTCACGCAGTATACAATCAGTAACCGCACTGTCGGCAAATTCTCTGCTCAGCAATACAATGCTGCAGCAGCCCAGAAAATAAAAGATACCATCAGATATAGAGAATGAAGATACATTTTATCTGTTACCTCACTAATGCAGTTCACCCATGGCATTCCAACACATGTGGACAGCACATAGATTATGTAAATTCAAAAAAAAATAAGAGCCAAATCAAACCATAAAGAATATAAGTGCGAAACACTGTTCATCGCTACTAGCCACTGGCTATTAACAGTGATCCATGTGAAAAATGGAAGTGAGATACTGTAATTTGCGAAGGTTGTGTATGGAGATGTGTGCGGAGCAGTAAACTCAAATGTTGAAGGGTAGGGGGTTGTGATTGAGTCCGCGACACAGCGGGTCCCGTTTAATTATTCTCCCAGCAGCATCTGAGCGCACTGTGCCCCGACCCAGGAAGCGAATATTAATATCCCCCCGCTTTCTCCTCCTCGGGTACGCATTGTCTCCTAATGATCCGCTAGAGCCGCTAACAGTGCGTTTTAAGTGTAGCGTTTGAGGAGAAAAGGCGGTAATTAAGAGATTCTGCGACCGTGGACTACTCGTGACACAGCTTTGGGATCGCTTACATTTGGGGATTGAACAGCGTACAAACCCCCAGTGCGCTGCTCTGGATACAGTGACTGGTAAAGGCCTGTAAAATAACGTAATGTAATGCCGGATTTCACTTGTTCAAATTGTTCGGTTATCATCTTAATTGTCGAATGGGTGCAATTTTTTTTTTTTTTTGGGGGGCCATTAGATTGATAACAGAGGTCCTTGATTGGGACTTAGAGTTTTGGCAGCTCAAACCCCATTGATAAAATCAGTGCAGCCTTAGGGCCCTTGAGCAAGGCCCTTTATTGTCCCTTACTGCTCCAAGGTGATGGGCCCCTGCTTGGTTTGATCAAATGTAAGTTGCATTGGATTAAAGCGTTGGCTAAATAATGTTAATTTAATGTAGCAGATTATGCGCACAGTCAGGATTCACTGATACAATGGCTCATGTCTTGGGAATTACAGTCTAACGGCTGAAGCTGCAAATTTAATTTGACGCCAGGGTTCATTTTGAGGTTTTGAGCACAGGGAAGAATGCATGAAAGTCGCTCTGCTCCTCTCTCATCCGTCTCTCCACCTGTCACAGCCTGTACTTTAAAACTGCGCATTCGGACCAAAAATATGTCACAAGGATGTGTGAAACAGGTCACGCGATACGACTGTACTCCAAGAGACTATGATCTTATGCCTGTTTTAGTCCCTGAAAGATAAAAAAATAACAATAAAACTTTATGGGGGCCTGATATTAAAAAGTTTAAGATTCAGTAAATTTAGTCCATCTAATGAAAAATTTTGGTCTTATATATTACATAAAAATCTTAAGTTACTTAATACTCATTTCGATAATCACGGTGAGCACTATAATTCATCGGACAGTGACACATTTTTTCATTATTTTGGTTCTGTGGGCTGAGTCAATCACTGGGTCGGAATCCAACTGAACATTCATTTTACACGGTTAAGAGGAGACTGAAGGCAAAAAGTCCCTCAAACAAGCAGGAACTGAAGATTTCAAGCAATCATTGCACGAAAAGGTTATGCGACTGAATTTTAAAGTGAGTAATCAGTGATCTTCGTGATGTGTTGTTGTTATGTTTTTGGTGTGTGTTCCCTCGTGTTACTTTGTTGATCTTAGTTTCCCTTGTTTGTGTGCTTCTGTCTCCCTTTCCCTTCCATATGTCCTGTCTGCCATTTTCACTAATTGAATACTTGTCCACTTACCTCTCCCCTCCCTCCATGTATTTCCCTTGCCCGACCCCACACTTGATTCCTGCCTGCTCATTCATCCATCTATGTTAATTCCCCATTGCTTCTCTGTTCTGTGCGAGTTCGTCTCAGTCGCCGTTATAAGTCTAATTCCTGTTTGCCTGCCGGTTCTGTATTAAGACCCCCACCAATCCTGGTTTCTGATTTCTAGATTCTGCCCTGCTCTGAGTTCTGTGCCGGCCTTTTTCACTTAGTTTGCGGATTGTGTTTTGATATCGCACTATGTCCTCTTTGTTTTCTGAACTCTGCCTGTTATTGTCAATGCCCCCGATTAGTGATTCCGCACCGCATTCCCGTGTTCTTGTTTTCAACCCTGCCTGCCTCACTTTGTTTCTGTCTAATAAACTTCGGTTTATTTTTCACTCGCTGTCTGAGCCAGAGTCCCTGAGTTCACCTGACAATTTAAAATGATTATTTTATTCTTCATTACGGTGATGAATAACAGTTCCACTCATTTCAGAATTTTTCAATCATAATTTCACCTGAAGGGGAAAAAGTATATTCAAGATAAAGGTAATAGATTTTTTAAAAAATGGCAAGCTTTTTTCAAGTGCACTTAATAACTGCCATTTTTTTTTTTTCCAAAAACAATTTAGTTCAGACATGCTCAAGTAATGGAAGCAAATATCTGCACATGTACTGACTCACACTCCATTTTGGGGCTTAAAAGCACCCTTAAATGGATGCATTTGATATAGTGCGCGAGGGCATGATGCATCAGACTTAACAAAAGCACCCAGCTGCATGCTGGGTCGGGTTTCAGCCACTCCGCTACTGGAGACAGAGGAACTGGGTCAGCGCACCCCAAGCCCACTCACATGTGATCCACTGTTTCAAGTGGTTATTGATTTTCTGACCGGAGCAATGAATATATTAATATGTGCATTAGTCTGCCATTTGACATCAGGAGAGGAAAATTCAATTGGATGCTAAAGTGATGGTCTGAAAAGAGAGGGGGAAAAATGGCTCAAAGTAAAATGTCAAATGCAGTCGGTCCCAAGCCTAGATGTCCCATTTAATCTTAATTACATGAATTAGTGCACACACAGATTTGGGTACATCACATACACTGAACGAAGACAGCCGCAATTTTATTAGAAAGAGATTCAGTATTTCATATGGTATATCAAAAACCCCAATTCAAATGAAGTTGGGACGTTGTGTAAAACGTGAATGAAAACAGAATGCAATGGTTTGCAAATCTCATAAACCCACATTTTATTCACAATAGAACATTGACAACATATCAGATGTTGAAAGTGAGACATTTCACCATCTCATGAAAAATAGCTCATTTTGAATTTTATGGCAGCAACACATCTCAAAAAAGTTGGGACAGGGCCATGTTTACTATTGTGTGCGTCCTCTCTTCTTTTAACAACAGCCAGTAAACGTCTGGAAAGTGAGGAGACCAATTGCTAGAGTTTTGGGAGAGGAATGTTGTCCCACTCTTGTCTGATGTAGACTTCTAGCTGCTCAACAGTCCTGGGTCTTCTTTGCCAGATTTTTCTTTTATGATGCGCCAAATGTTTTCTATTGGTGAAAGGTCTGGACTGCAGGCAGGCCAGTTCACCACCGGGACTCTTCTACTGCGAGGCCCTGCTGTTTTAATGGATGCAGTATGTGGTTAGGCATTGTCTTGCTGAAATATGTAAGGCCTTCCCTGAAAGAAACGTTGTCTGGATGGGAGCATATGTTGACGTAAAACCTCTCTATATTTTTCAGCATTGATAGTGCCTTTCAACATGTGTAAGCTGCCCACGTCATAGGCACTAATGCAACCCCATACCATCAGAGATGCAGGATTTTGAACTGTTCGCTGATAACAAGCTGGATGGACCCTCCTCTCCTTAGACCACATGACATAGCGCCCATGGTTTCCAAAAAGACTGTGAAATTTAGATTCATTTGACCACAGAACAGTTTTCCATTTTGCCTCAGTTCATTTTAAATGAGCTTTGGCGAAGAAAAGACACCGGCGTTTCTGGATCGTGTTCACGAATGGCTTCTTCTTTGCATGATACAGATTTAACTTGCATTTAGAGATTGCATGGCGAACTGTGTTCACAGACAATGATTTCTGGAAGTGTTCCTGAGCCCATTCAGGGAATTCCAGTGCAGAATTATGCCTGTTTTTAATGCAGTACCGCCTGAAGGCCCAAAGATCACGAGCATCCAATATTGACCTTCGGCCTTGTCCCTGGCGCACAAAGATTTATCCAGATTTTCTGAATCTTTTGATTATATATGTACTGTAGATGGTGTGGTATTCAAGGTCTTCGCAATTTTACATTGAGGAACATTTTTCTGGAATTGGTCCACAATTTTTAGATGCAGTTTTTTGCAGATTGGTGAACCTCTGCCATTCTTTACTTCTGAGAGCCTCTGCCTCTCTAAAATGCTCTTTTTATACCCAGTCATGTGACTGACCTGTTGCCAATTAACCTAATTAGTTGCATAATGCTCCTCCAGCTGTTTTTTTGTTGGTACCGCTTACTTTTCCAGCCTTTGTTGCCCCTGTCCCAACTTTTTTGAGATGTGTTGCTGCCATCAAATTCAAAATGAGCTAACTGGTAACATGTCTCACTTTCAACATCTGATATGTTGTCTATGTTCTATTGTGGATAAAATGTGGGTTTATGAGATTTGCAAATCATTGCATTCTGTTTTTATTTACATTTTACACAGCGTCCCAACTTCATTGGAATTAGAGAATTAGAGTTTGTATATATATATATATATATATATATATATACAGTGCCTGACAAAAGTCTTGTCACTTGTCCAAGTTGTTGGAAAAACAAATAATAACCTGACTTGTAGCTGATCAATTGGAATCAAAAAATGGCTTATATGAAAGGCAAAGCCCTCTAGATTATGCGAAATATACCAAAATAGAGTTTTGTGTCATTCATTGAGTTTTATTATTTAATTAGTACAGAAACGTCAGATTTTGCTTGGACAAAAGTCTTGTTGCATTGAAAAAAAATGCAGAAATTATACATACACTTTATTTTGAATACACAAATATGCCACCATAATATTAGAACATAAATTCATGGTGCCTTGGAAAAAAGAATTAATATTGTGTAGACTCCCATGAGCTTGGAGGACTGTATCCATACGTCTTGGCAATGACTGAAATAACTTGATGATGAAATCATCTGGAATGGCAAAGAAAGCAGTCTTACAGGACTCCCAGAGTTCATCAAGATTCTATGGTTTCATCTTCCAAGCCTCTTCCTTCATCTTACCCCTGAAATGCTCAATAATGTTCATGTCAGGTGACTGGGTCGGCCAATCCTGGAGTACCTTCACCTTCTTCGCTTTCAGGAACTGTGATGTGGAGACAGAAGTATGAGAAGGAGCAGCAGTATAAGTAGGGCAGCAAGAACTTCTTGATATTTCAGGCTGTTGATGTTGCCATCCACTCTGCAGATCTTTCTCACCCCCCATACTGGCTGTAACAACAAACCATGATTTTTCCTCCACCAAACATGATTGTTTTCTGGGAGAATCTTGGGTCCATGAGGGTTCCAACAGGTCTAGTACGGTGACTGGGATGCAGTTCAATGGATGATTCATCAGAAAAATAAACTTTCAGCCACTTTTCCAGTATCAGTCCTTTCTGCAAGCTGTGGGCCTTGGCAAATGCAATGCAGATTATTTGTTTTCTGTTTAATGCAGGCTTCTGTGTACTAATTCGGCCATGAAAACCACTTTGAGAGAGAATTTGACAAACTCTTCTTGTAGATACCGGGATTTTTGGTGACATTTCCTCATGTAGCTTTGCTGTAGTTGAAGAAGGGCTAGCCTTGTACAGTTGAAGCAACAAACGGTCCTTTCAAACAGTTGTCATACCGGGATCTGTCTGACCTGCACTTGCCCTTAACATCACCAGTTTCTTCAAATATTTTTCTTATCCCCTCCACTTGACATTTGGATACATTAAAGATGTCTGCCACCTCAGCAGCAGACTCAGTCTTCAGGCTCTTGATGATCAGCACTTTGGTCTGTGGATGAATCTTTGGCTTGTTGTCAGAGGTCTAGTCGCACCTCATATGAAAGTCTGGTGCGCTGGGGTTATTTCTATACACATCTGGGAATGTGTTAATTACAGTATTTGTCATAGGTTAAACTCTAATCTGTGATTTGTTGCATCATCTGAAGAGACGACAAGACTTTTGCCCCAGCAAAAACACGTTATAGGCTTTGCCAGGCTGTGAACATCAGAACCCTTTTTGACGGTTTCATTTTGCAGCAAATTATTAATGTGAAAGCCCTTGACATTAAAATGGACCATTTATTATAACAATTGATTGGTTAGAAATAAAGTTATATGCTATTTTTAGTTACTATGTCTTTATGCGACAAGACTTTTGTCAGGCACTGTATATATGCAATATCTGCAGTGCCAAACACATAAACGAAAGTTAACGTTACCCTAAAATTATCCTTTCATTTTTCAGTTTCATTTAAAGGGAGTTCCCGATAACGAAGGTTAATGAACAGGGCCACTCCCAATGCACCTTCCCATTTGTCCTTATGCCTATATATACCTCCTACATTCCGACAACCCCCGCTCGTCTCATTTCTACGTCATTTACTCGCAAACCAGACAGCCCAGCGCACAGCAAGAGTTCGCTTACCTGAAGCAAGGCGAAATTCTGCAGAGTCCCTCCTATGCAGAATAATTCCAAGACTCTAAGGCTCCAGAGGAATCTTCTCAATCCGTCCCGCAACTCCCGCTTTTCCTCAACGCACCCGCCCACGCTCTGCTATCTTCATACGTCTACTACGAAGCGTCACCCGCTCGCCCCAACCGGGGTGCTCACATTCCGAACCACGCTCCCCCCGCGATGACGACTGAGGGCTCCGCGCCGTAGGAATTCCAGACCGCTGTCTCGCAGTAGCTACGCCCCTCGTCAACAGCGACGCTCAGAAGCGAGATCCCGCGGCACCCCAGCAAGGCTTACCACGGCTCGCACTTAAAGCTCATCCCAGGCTCCACGTTCGACCCTCGCCAGACTCCATTGGGCGTTCAAGCAAAAGAAAATCCCCTTCCACCACTCCGACAACAAGGCCAGCCCACAAAAATTATTCACTGATTCCCTCGACAACGCAGCTGATCCTCCCGACATGCAGACCAGATGTATGCAGACCACACAGCACTACCGGGTTCCGCCATCAACGTCCCCAGCACCACGTCATCACGCTTGGCGACGGCCTCCAGCTTCATGTTTGGCGGAATTCAATCCTTCCGCAAACCTGCCAGTCCCCCCGTGCCTGGTCCCTCCGTTTACGACCTCTTCAGTCTCTTTTCGTCCCCTTTTTTTCTGTCCCTGTGTTCCCAGGCTGTACTTTTGCCCCGTGCACATGCGTCCCCCCCAATCCTTTCAGCTGGACGAAACCCGGCTTCTGCGGCTCCTTCAGCCCACAACCGGATTCTCCAAGGCTCCAGCAATTTCGGTGTTAACCCACCTACACCTGGAGAAGCTCCCGCTGTTGCATCATCTGCTGTCTTTCCCACTGCACTATCTTTCCCCACCCCCCTCCCCTTCCCTGTTTCCCAAGTCACTAATTCTGTGCTTCCTCCTACAGGTCCGCCCCTCCCATCAACTACTTCGGCTCCTCACAGTTTCCTCTCACCTCAATTTCAGCACACACTAGTCACCTCCCTACCTCCCATACGCCCCTCGTAGCCCATTACAAACCCTTCCCCATTATCCCCCACACTTAGACAATAGATTTTATCGGGTATGCTCGTCGACCGGGCCCAGCTCATTCAAACATCCTATTTCCGCATCCATATTTTAGTCGTGAAAAAAAAAAAAGACCAAACCGCCATCGACCTCGTACAGCTCAAACACACGACCTCCTCTCATTTCCGAGAAGCTCACGCCAACCGAATTCGCCATTTACCGTCCCACTCTACCGAAACACAATCCGCCAGTACTTTCCTCATCGGCGAAGAGAACTGGACGATTACCATACACTCGTTTTCCATCTTGCTGCACGCTACGACGGTACGGGCTTTACCATACTACGTACTTGTCGCCCCCACTTCCACATTCACATTTTAGTAAATAAGGAAAAAAAAAAAAATCCAAACCATCATCGACCCCGCACAACCCAAACACCCGACACCCGCTTGTTCCGGGGAGCTCACGCGAACTGAGTTCACCGTTCACCGTCCCACTTTACGAAACAGAATTTCCCAGTCCTTTCCTCATCGGAGGCAAGAACTAGACAATTTCTTTACACTCGTTCTCGATCTCGCTTTATGCTTCGGCCGTACAGTAAGCGATTGTCTGTTGGGTATGTCCATATATTTGATGTGACTCCGCAAAGATGACAATCATAAAGACATATTGATAATTCGTGGCCATCGATGTGCAGAAGAAAATGCCATAATTTCGTAGTGCAACATTTAACAAGGCTTTCAAAATAAATCAGACTTTCGTCGGTTCCACCAATTAGTCCGAGCAACTCTTGCTATATACGCACGTCGCGCTCTTAGGAAATTAAATCACATACATTTATGATGCTGTTGAAAGATTGCCATGTTTATTCCAAAATTGTCAAACCATCACAAATGCTAATGTTCTGTGCCTCGTCAGCAAACATTCATGGATACTACACGTATCCCCCTCATGGCCACTCGCAGTGGCGCAGCTCACTAGCGCTTCAGTTATCGGCACGCTTTGCCTCGTCGGCAAATGTTCACGGATACTACGCGTATCCACCTCACGGCCACTCGCAGTGGTGCAGATCTCTAACACTTAGCTAGCGCTTTGGCTATGGGTGCACTTTGCCTCGTTGACAAACATTCATGGATACTGCACGCGTATCCACTTTAAGTCTCAGTTATACCTTCGCCTGGCTCCGTTCGCGGATTGCGCGCACACCCCAACAGAGCGCGGAGGCATCTATACTTGGCGCAGTCTTCATTGCAGCATTCGCCACAAAGACAGGGGGCGGTAGAAGGAAAAAAATACTAAGGGAAGTAGTTGAAGCAGGCAAAACCAGTAGAAGCAGAAGCAAGCGGAAAACATTTTGAACCGGGGGACACTAGCGCGGTTTGCGAGAAGTTTCAAAAGTGGTTAACCCTTTACTGACTGTCCTTCGCCTCACCACTCATCCGCCTCACCGGTCGCGGCGCCTGGTTGGCTAAAGCCAATATCGCAAACGCTTAGGGTCGTCCCACTCTACCCACGTTTTCTTGGGGGTTCCTTTGGCGTTTCCCGGAAGGGGCGCTACCACTTCACTGTTCGCCTCATCGTATCCCATCATCGTTTCCTCCCTCATTCGGGGTCACGAATGGGCCGCCAAATGTATAACCGTACATTATGACAACTCCCCACAGTAGGCATTGCAAACAGAGGCCGTTCCCGCTCCCTTGCGAGATAAAGAGCAGTAAAACCAATCAGTTCAGCATTTCTCAGCCCATATTCCTATTTCGCCTAGACGCTGCCCTCAGTCCGTTCGAGCCAATATCAAACTACACCACCTCAAAATACAATAATCAGGCTTCCAAGACCCGCATCGGCGCAGCCACCACAGCATCCAAGCAAGGAGTGCCGGACCACCTGATTAAAACCATCAGCCGCCGGACATCGAATGCATATGCAAGCCATATTCGCAATAATGTCGACGACGTATGTAGAGCTCATCTCTCGTTGATCCATTAACACTTTTGGGGGCTTGGGAGCCACACCGACTCCGACAAGAGACGCGAGCCCCGCTCTGAGTTTCGCCACCTGGGGGACGCCCAACGTTTGCACAATCACAGACCAAGTCCAACATTAAACTCGCCCCAATCTCCCATCCGCAGTTCCACCCAATACTCTCCTACACTTTGGGAGTGATCCAGAATTTATTAAATCCCTGATGATGGTAAATGAAGAGATGAGGGAAAATAAATCAGAAGATTTCTAGTATCGGTTTAAACATACAATAAAAAGAGGGAAAAATGTTTTGGGATTAATCCAGGGGTATAAGTTACAGTAAGTAAAGACGACTGGGACACACAGAAGAATGAAAAACAGTGACTCAGTCTCACTACTAAGATTTCCAGAAAACACAAAGGTGAAGAAAAAAAAACATAAATGAAGACAAAGCGAGACAGAATGAGAGCAAGAGAAAGGCAAAAACAGGATTATAAATCTATTTCCACACAGCAAATTGCTTTCAAAGATTAGCAATGGACAGGATGGCATGACAGTGAAAGGTCTGCTTATTGTGTGAAATAAACACTGTAACTATCGAGCTCATGGACTCGGTCCAATTCAATTCCAGGAGGGAAAGATTCGGCATGAAATAACTCCAGCTTGAGAATGAGATATGCGCTGAAAAGCCAGTGAAATATTTCCCTTGGGGATTGCTCTTCTCTTTAATGAGTTGATTGAGCACAAATCAGGATTAAGAATTACATAAGGAAGCACCAACCGTTGCTATCGCTAATTCAAAATGCCCTTTTTGGCAGGCTTTTTTGAGTGCTCCGAAGCCCGCGTTTACGGTTAAGGCGCAGGGATTGCTCGCGTTCTACGATTTCCGTCATTCATGTAAATCCCTTTGTTTATTTAAGGCCTTTTCTCCAGTTTCTCAATTCAGAAAAAAAAAAAAAAATGAAACGAAAACATCCAAATCGAAATGTAATGCTTCCTCACATCTTCATTTTTCGACTGCCACGCTCGTTGTGAGAACATTTCATTTATCCCTTTGTGCCTTACATTTGTAATCACGTTGCTTTTCAATAATATTCTTCTCCTGTGAGCCGGCACGATTCAATCCCCTCACAAATAAGGCGTTTGATTTCCCATAAACAGTGGAACAAGGGTGAAAATTCCCGATTAACATAATGTCTATATTTAAATGCGGAGGCGTACATTGGGCCGAATTGGAATAGATTTGTCTTAAACACAATGAAATGGAGGAAAAAAGGAGAAAAGCAAGAAATATAGCGTAGCATCCTGGGTGCAGGCGCTCTCGCCAATGAGAGCGTCGCTGAGCACCCCTCCATCGGCAGCGTTTGCCAGGATTAGAGGAATGTAATCCCTCCATTTTCTTGAGGATGCCATTTGGAGATACTTGCTGTACTTATACAGCATCAGTGAGCACTCAGCACACTTCCTCCTACCCTTCCTTTCGGGAAGGGTCTTAGCACAGCTGGAGATCTCCAAATGTGCTGTGGTCCCAGAGAACTGTGGACTGCGATTTAACCTCCAAACTAGTGTCCCTAATGGCTACCCCCCACCCCCTGACTCCCGAGAGCAGCCCTTGCCTGAGGTGAAAGGTCACGTCTGACAACATCTATTTCAATAATCCTCAGCGCACCACCACTGCCCCAGTGGCATTCAATATTTACCAGTGCTTCCAGGGTAGGGTCAGACCGTATGTAGCCTGGCTGTATTTACACTGAGGACCCCCCACACCCCCGCCTTCGCTTGTCAGTCCAGTCAGCTGATCTGACCAGTACAGGTGAGCACAGGGGTCACCTCAGAGCCAAGGTCAAATTCACACCCGTTTTCTGGGGACCCTGAGACCCATGAATCACACAAGCATCCATCAACCCAAAACTTCAGTGAAGCGCACCAGTCATGCAGGCATGAGGTCCCCTTCCTCCACCCCCCGCCAGGAACCAGGGCCCAGTCACAAACCAGCTCACACCTGAACCAGGGAATGCAGCATTACATACAGCACTGCGCAGAAGTCTTAGGCACATTTAAACCAATTTCATAGGGCAAGTATGCTTGCAAAAATGATGAAATTAAGTTTATAGTGACTGAGAAATGTACTATACAGAGCTGTAAACTGCTAAAAACCATGCCAAACCAATATTTGGCGCGCCAACACTTTGCGTAACAATTTGGGACACTGTCCTGTTGTGCTGTAGTTTTATAAGATGATTGGTGTTTGCTTGTCCCAGAGTGAAGAACTTGCCACCGTTCCTCTGCAGACCGACTGTCTCACTTGTGTCTCTCCCTCCAAGAAACAGCCGCGATGATGTTGACATCAAGGCTCTGTCAAGACTATAATATCTGTATCGACTATTCTTAACGGAATACCAACATTTATTCACAAAACTTTTCTTTAAATTAGCATTTGGAATTTCAAATTTACTATTATCTTCAGGAACTCTAATATGGAATCAAAAAGTAAACATCTAATACAGATTTAAATTTTATAAAAGGGCAGGGTGCCGAAGACTTCTGCACAGTGCTGTACGTGAAAGAAAGGCGTTTCGGGTGTTTGTTTCCGCGGTGAATGCCGGTATCCCTGGGCAGGGTCCCTGGTTGGTCGCAGTGAGAGCGGCGGTAAAGCGAACTGTGTACACAGGCGCTCTCCGACGCCACCAATCTTCATCGCCCCGACAGTGGGTGAAATATGCGGCTGTCTGCTGCCGTAAATTAGGCTCTACGGCCCCCTGTGCGGTAAAGCATGACTGTACCGGACAGTGCGCTAACTCAGCCTCCACGCACCACCTCTCCTTCACCCCCCGCCACACCCCTGCCATAAATCACCGTCCGCGGGAAATAAATCGCAGGCGGTCAGCGGCCACACCAGCTGGCCCGGCCGTCACCTGACCGGCAGGGGTTCCTCTGCTTGGCCGCGTCGACGGAACCATCCGGAAATCAAGAAAAATGAACCGAGGCACGGCGCGCACCCCTTCAGCTTCCACTCCCCTCCACTACCCCGCATCGCTCGTCCATCAGCCTCACAGCGCCCGTCTTTAAAAAGGAATCTCCTCTCTGGAGCTGGGCCACAATTCACCACTCGCTGAGCCGCCTAAGGAACATGACTGACCTCCTCCCGGTCTGCGGCGGCCATATTTCCCAGCCGAGCGGAGGTTCGCAGGCAGTATTTCAATTTTATTACAGAGCGAAAAAGTTTGAGCAGGAGTGACGGGCGTCACTTGGGTTTGCGCGCACGCAAGACGAGGGCAAAACAACGAGTTGCGAGGGGTGAGGATAAATTCTTTTTTTTTTTACGAGTGAGAGGGGAGCGAAACTTCACGGAGCTTGTAACGAGCGCAGCTGCCACGAGCCACCAATCACTTCGCTTTCGGCGGCCGTGGGCTTCTGACGCACAGCCTCGCGCTGCAGGTGCTAGCCTCGTCACGCACCAGCGGAGTTATGGGGCAGTAAATCGACGCAGGGTTTGTCAGTGTTCCCACCCATTAACTGAAAATAAGTTGATGAACAGATTTTTTTCTTCTTCTTTGTTTTCCACCCCCGATATTGCCGAGTTGCTTGCCGAGGGCCTCTTTAACGCTGACCGTGGCATTTACGGAAAACACTGTGGGCAGAGGCTTCAATGCACTTGTCGGGGGAGGGAAGCGGAATTAAATTACATTAATAGTTCAAAACAGGATGTGACACAGAGATGTGAAAAACGGACAAAAAATAATTACAATAACCACCTCAGAGTTTTCAGCAAATGAGTAAAGCAGTGTTATGCTCTGGTGGGTTTATTTGTAAAAAACTTTTGTGGATACTATGATTAAATACAGTGTGAACAACACAAAAAAATAAAAGAGAGGATTGGTCAGAAACTCTAAGATCAATATTATGTTAATATATAAATATCTGTATCTAATATCCAATTTATACAACCACGGGTAAGCTAAACTGTATGCAGTTTTTACTTAATTAAAATCAACTATGAATTATGCATGCGTGCACACTGCCATTAATTATAAATGTTTTTTTTTTAATGTCAGATTTGTTTTCGTGAATCTGAAATCCGCAAAGAAAGTGGCTTGCGCATCTTGTCTGCACCCACGGCATCGTTTATAAATGGTGCCCCGTGCGAGGAAGGCCATCATTAGACAGGAAGCCTCTTCTCTCACCTGTACTGGGATCTGTCCACTGGGTGCGGAACGAAGTTGAACAGAATAACCTCCGTGAGCAGGGGTTGGCAGGTAATCAACAGAAGACAGTGCGGATGGGAGTAAATAGAGCAGGTGGATAGGAGCGGGGCGAAGTTAAAGAACCAGCCGGCACTGCTCTAATCACGGTTATTGTGAAACTGGAGGAGCTGTATTCCCAGTGATAGACAAGGGCAATTATCTGCAATCCCCCCGCAGTTTTAACCTAATTTCATTACCGCTGCGCTTAAAGTCCTCCAAGAGCACCTAGTCTATCAATGTCTTGCAGAAAGGATTAGCCGGCACTTTCTTCTTCTTCAAATGAATTTTAGCTGTCATGTCCTTGATGAATGGGGCCTGAGGAAGAGGAGGCTGGCAGGCAGTCTGCATGGCTATGGCTGGAGGAAGGGGGGGGGGAGATTTTGGAAGGTCGGGGGTTGCAGAGCAAACTATTGCCTCCTGACCCTTAACTTTGAAGCTAATTCAACACTACCACAGGAGCGATGCCACCTTCAGTCCTCTTCTTCTTCTGCTCCGAGGGACACCACGTCCTGTTCGGGACACCTTTTCCTCCGACACACATGCCGAATGCAACTCTTTACTTTTTTTTCGCGGGGTGTCTGATTCAATCACAGCTTCTCACCCACATGCGGCATGGCGGAATAGCTCTCCGTGGCGCTGGTGGCGTCGTCCAGGTTATTCAGATAGTGTGATGAAACGTGCTAAATGCACAGCAATACCCGTGGGCTGGTGATAAACAGCGCCCGGATCAGATAGAGGAAGGCGGGTTGTTTCCATGTCGTAATGAAACAAACATTTTCAACAGGGCGGTTCTCAAAGGTATAATAGGTAGTCACATCCTTAGACAGTTTATGTATTTATGTATTGTAATTTGCAAGCAAATTTTCGGCCAGACCATTGGGCTGGGGCTCAGGAGGTTGCTACTTCATGTCCCAGCGTAGCCACAATAACCAGTGCAGCGGTTGGGCTCTTGACCGAGGCCCTTAACCCCATACAAAGGTGTCGGCTTGGTCTGAACAACAGTATGCTGCTTTGGACGAAAGCGTTAGCTACACAACTGCAATGACTCGATTGAAGAAACTATTAAAAGATATTAATCCTGTTTTTTGTAAATGAACCCCCCCTGTTCTAATGCATGACAGGGGGGCCCTGAATGCCTATAAACCAGGGTTTAGATCAGAAACGGGTAGAAGCCCATCAGCAGAGAGGGTAATCTGAGATCTGAGCAATAGATTTCTGCAATATGGCACATGATGCATGCATGAGTGGAGACTGGTAGAGGGATAAAGGGGGGATTGTGTATCAAATTAATTACATTTGTGGCTCGCAGTAACCGTAAAGCAGTCTGAATTTGATACGTTTTTCTGCTGAACAGCGGCAAATAGTGGTTTGGTTCTTCCCATCCCTCGGTTCACTTTCCAGCGCCTGTCGATGTTGTTCATCGATGGGCATCGGAATGTTCTGGGCCCTCTCAAGGCTACTGGGATGGCACACACAGTGGAAGTGTAGCTTGATGTGGATTTGGTGCTCGGGGATTTGGAAGGGATCAGGCTGGTGTAGGTTAGCATTGTTAATGTCAGTGGTGTCTCCTACTCGCCATCCGGGCGCCCCTGGGTGGCTCTTTCGACAAGCACATCTCCTGACATGTTTGAGTTTCCGTCACCCTCTTTCTGTGCATTTTAGGTCCACGATCACAGTGCAAAAAGAAGCACAGGCTGACAGGAACGTGTTTCAGAGGAGATCTGAACACTGCCCATGCTGGCAGCAGGAGTTGCTGATAGGTTGCTGATCGGAACGTCTAGATCTGAATGGGATTGGAGATGCCAAGTTATTTAAAAGAGAATGAAACGAGCCCCTAAGAACCAAACCGGGCCAACCCATGTTGGGGTACCTTTGAGAAAATGGGACTCAAAGTTGCCAGCCTCCTGTGTCATCTAGAGCAACTGGCAACAAAAACACTACATATGTTACAAAGTGAAGATATGCAAAATTATGCACTTGCACTTTTTGAACAGGTTTTGGATGCATAATCATCATTTAAAGTGAAAGGTACCTCCTTCTGAAGAGGAACCATCATCCTCTGATTCATTTGGGATTTGGGACAAACTCTGGGTCTCTGTTATCTTCCACTTCACCATCATCATCAATCATAGGATGCAATTCCTCATCAGTAAGATACCTAGCCTCCATGTTTACAATGAATTATGGAAAGGTTGTAGGATGGCCTATTATGGCTAAGGCAGTGCAGTGCATATGTACAGGGGCAGAGAAGACGTTTGCTTGTATGAACAATCCATGTGGGAATTTAGAAAATGTAGATCTCAGTTTTCTGCACATGCTCACAACCTCAACTGATTTTTGCCAAAAGTGCGGGATGGCCCAGTATGGTTCATAGGGGCTCAAATGTCCAGAGCAGGGTAAACTCAGGACAGAAGAGTTCCCATAAAGGACAAACACAGCTTATCCTAGCTAATATATTGTTATTAGCACCAATAATTTGACACCATTAATCAGTTTGACAGGAAGTTTTCCATATCCTCAATAATTTTCAACACTCCAACAGCCACTGCCACTGTCAGCCGCCTTCCCAAGTGCTATCCTCCAACTTGAGGAAATGAATAGTCATTGGCTTGGGTGCCGCTGAGAGAAGCACTTTGTGTGATGAAGCGTGTGCCGGATCAGAAGCCGTGGCAGTTGCGTGTGAAGTAGAGTGGCGTATACCGCGAGCCATCGCGACATGAAGCCGCACCCCGCGGTGTGCTAATTGTCAGTCCCTCTCCAGCTGTTGTTGTTTATGGCCCCCAGATGGTAATCGGGTAACAATGTAAATGTACACTTGGGGGGCTCATATCGCCCCCTCTCGGACGAGAGCTCCAGCTGTCCGAGCCCCAGAGTCAGCCACCCAGGGGAAGCCGCCATTCCAGCCGAGCAGGGACAGATCACCGATTTAAAGACCTAACATTTTGCCGACCAAACCCTTTCACATCCGCAGCTACAGCCTCCATGAAATTACAGCAGACTTATGAAAATGGAGATTTATTTGTTTTTAATCAGTCGTCTTGTTTAGGTTGAAACGGAGGGGTAAGGAGGTCGTCGGGGGGGGCAGATGCGTATATTTTATTTTTACCCCCCACCATGATGCAGGAATCTGCATCACCGGCATATTCATAATTCATCATCCTCTACTCTTGACATCTGCCGCAGATTGTCGCGCTGGGGGCTGGCTGGAATTAGCTGCTCCTGGGAGTGCCAGAAATGTGCCGGCGGGGGCATGCGGGGGGCATTTCGGGGGGGTAGGATGTGAGAGGGGGCATTGTGGGGGGGGCAACGGCGGGAGCCATTCACACTGCTAATGTGTAATTAGGAACCATTCTGGAGCGATGCCTTACCAGACTGAAATTAGCCGCCTTTTATTAATCAAGGGGACTCGCATAAAGGCACGCCAGGACCCCCCCCCTAATCTCACACAAAATGTTTTTCTTAATTACTGAGGGGGGGGGGGGGGCGGGGGTTAGAGAAGGCCTGGCATAGAATCTGAATCTGTGTTCTACCCTGAATCCTGGCCTGATAACACATACAGACACACAGCTACCATGACCTCTGATTCACACTCATATAAACACACACACACACACACACAAACACACTGAGATGCGCACACACATGCGCTGTCTAACAGTACACAGACACACACACACACACACCCACAGAAAGACACCCGCATAAACACTCACACTCTCTTCCAGTCACACGCACCCACGCCTCTTCACAAGAACCTTGGATTGTTCGCACTTGCGCCTGCCAAAAACCCAACAGCTTGCTCAGTCACCTCCATTCCGGCTCTTGTTGGGCTCAATCAAATATCAGTTTCCGGGCACAGCATTTCAGCTCTCTGTCAGTCCTTCCCAGCTATAGAATGCAAGGCGAAGAGGGGCCAGATCCGCATTTTTGATGCGGGTGCTGATCCGAGGGAAGGAGGGATCCGAGATCGATCGATCACCCCCCCTTTCCACCAGCCTTTGATATTCCCGCTGCAGACCCCAAGGTGTCAGCGACCTCCATGCTGCTCTCAATCTCATCTACCCAGGGTAAAATGAGAGGCCGTAAAGTAGCAGGCTTCCCGGAAAGATCAAGAGCACATTTGTTGGGCTCAGTTCCTCTTTGTCCCATAAAGAACAAATGCACTGAGAATATGGGCTCAGCCACCAAAAAGCCCCATTTATGACCTCACACCAAAATATGAATTTTACGTCCAACAACAGTGGGAGGGAGCAATCTGCCACTGCCAGAATAATAAAAGGTGGAAGAGAGATTTGCTCTGGATAAGATCCAGTTCTAAATGTCACACTGAGCTGCTTGGCAAATAGACAGGTCCAGAATTACAGGCCCTCCTGATGAAAATAAAGATAAAGGCTTCATATAAAAAATATAGTTAATAGCCCATATGTTCAATATGTTAAACATAAGGGAATACTACATACCTTCATTTCAATTCCTTTATTCTCATGTCTTTTGGTTTTTATTAAACAGTAGAATTTTCTTATGGACACCAAAGGTGTCAAAATTACTGGCACCCCGAACACATTACACTCAATGAAATAAAAAGATTGACTGTAAATATGACTTTGACTAAATTCAGCACAACTTAGGCTAAAGGAGACATTTTATGTCAATCCATCACTTCCTGCTTCAATAGGGTATAACAGGGTAAATGGGGTAAAATGCCTCCAGAATGCCATTGTCATCCATCACCATTAACAAAGCAAAAATAGCTGTCAACTCAAAAGAAACACAAGGCAAGTGACCTTCTTAGGTGATGGTTCCAAAGAATGCATAAATGGTTTTAAATTACACTTGGCACTGTATGGGCATTATTGAAGAAAAAAAAAAGTGAAATGGAAGCAAACTGGCGAGAAGAAGGTGAAGACATTGCAAGTGGGTGGTGAGGGAGATGGTAAGGGAGGCAATAAAGATTCAAGGGTGATGGTTCAGGATTTGCAGAATTTGTTTGCATCTTGGAGACAACGAAGTCTAGAAAACAAAGTGCCATCTCCGTAGCAATAATAATTTTTGAAGGGTTGCAAAACAAAATCCCTCAAGAATCACTAAAAAAAACAAAGTGCCTTACATTTGCAGAACATCATTAGAGGGAATTTCTGGAGTCAGTTGAAACCAAAATGGGCATGTTTGGCCATTAAAGTTGGATAGCTTTTTTTCCTTTAACAAATGAAATCATCATTTAAAAATGGCATTTTGCGCATCTTCATCCATATTGTTGGTTTCATGAACCATTAATGGCCACAAGTACTAAACTCTTTGGGCCTCACTCACTTTAGCTGATTGGCTATATTTGCCAAAAAGAAGGAATATTTTGATTTGCTGTAAATATCCATGTATTCGCGGGGAAGTGGTGAAGCATAATGGTTGGAAACTGAGCCTGCGCGCTCGAAGTTCCAGGACCAGCCATATTACCCTTCAGCAATGCATTTAACCAGAATTATGGTTAATGCACAACTCCAGAAAAATCAATGCATTCAAATAATGCTGGAATTTAAGCAACACAAAGGCACCATTGAAGCGCTAAATGTCATAAACTCACAGTGCTGGCACAAATTATTGGAACACTGCTTAAAAAATATGTTTTCTGCACTTAAAATCATTCACTTCTCAATTTTATTGCTCCCCATAGGTTAATTTGTCCGCTGCATTTGACCTGCTCTCACTCTTAAGAGCAGTGGGCAGCCGCAGGGTAGCACCTGGGGACCAACGCCAGTTCTAAAGCTAGAACCTTAACTATGGCATATGTGTACCCATGATGCATGTCCTTCAGAGAGACCGGAGGAAACCCACATGAATATGAGAACAAGCGAGGACTATACAGCTGGTTCAGGACTCAAATTCAGTCCATCCTTTATGTCTGTAAAAGATGTATCAAACTCTTACACTGATCAGCCACAAACATTACAACAACTCACCTGATATTGTGAAGAGGGAATGGGACGGAGGCCCAGACGCGACACAAGATAGGGTTTATAAAAGCCACCCACGAAACGTGAGTGACCCCTAATAGGAGAAACGGTAACAGAAAAAAGGAGCGTAACTCCCCGGCGATTCCGCCTACAAAAAACAACCCGGAAAAAGTGGGTGAAAATCCTCCCAGAAAATAAGCTTTCTGGTAAGAGACAGACAGGGTAACCACTCCCTCCTGCTGGAACAGGAGCGAACCGACAGAGGTCTGCGAGCAAAGACAGTGCTCCAACAAACGAGACCTTCTGCGGGACAGAACATATACTCTGACGAACAGAGTAATAAATAGGACGGACAAACACCAAATCCTAAACTCTTTCAAGGAGTTTCCTCTGACTAAACGCTAAGGGATTCATAGTCCTCGCAAGAGTGACACAAAAGCCCCAGACAGCGCCGGAGGAGCCTCTTAAATAGTCTCTCCACAGCTGCAAACCATAACCAATCAACCACCTGATCAGAGAGCAGGATAGCCCTCAGGTGGCGAAGAAAATGCACAGCAGGCAGCAACCCCCCAAAACCATGACAGATATAGCGTACGTCCCCCTTGTGCCGCAAAAACAGCTCCATCAAAACAATGAAACCCCAAACTCAATATTTGCCAGTGGAACATTTCCCAGAGTATCGCACTCCCCTCACCAGCTTGTCTTCCTCCCACAGTGCGTCCTGACGCCACCTCTTCCCAGGTAAGTGGTACACATGTACCCAGCCGAAGCACATGATATAAAAGAAAATGAGATTCACTAGAGCAGGAGACCTTCTTCAACTGCTCCAAGGTCCAGGTTTGAAGCTCAGGTGCCCACTGGGGGCAAATTTTGCGGTGGACTAGGGTTAGAGGGCAATTCACCGCAAGGTATGATGCATGGTGTGTTGTGACACATTCCTTATGTAAATATTGTTGAAATTCTCACTGACTTGTGCCAGAATCGTCCTTCTGACGATTCGAACCAGACAGGACAGCCTTCATAGCCACTGTGTATTGATGAGCCTTGGGCATCCGAAACCCTGTTGCAGTTCATGGTTTTTTCCCTCCTTGGACCAGTGAGTACATACTCACATCTGCTGACAGGGAGCACCTCAGAGGTCACGCCATTTCAGAGATTCTCTGGCCCACTCATCAGGCCATGCGGATTTGGCCCTTGACAAAGCCAGTTAGTTCCAATTTCTCCCAAATCCGACACACTGAATACGAGAATTGACTGTTCTCTTACCATTTAAGATCCGTCTGCAGACCTTGACAAGTGCTGTTATTACGAGATAATCAACATTATTTGCTGCATCGGTGGGTGGTTATAATGATTTGGCACATCAGGGTATTTCCTTGACTGGCAATAATGTAATTCACGGTAATCTGAAATTAAGTATACATGCCAAAATATGTGGCATATACAGTACTCACCCACACAGAAAATGAATATGGCACATGCAGGTTCACTCATACAGGTTCTCATAATGACCTTTTTCGGTGGATGAATACGGGAGTTGCAGTTAATATTCACCTTGATGGGATGGGGGGGGGGGAGCTCCAGATGAGCCCAAATGCATCAATAGCTCATTAAATGTTTTGCCGATACGGGCTATTTACAGTTAATGTGGTTTCTCAGGGAGAGGTGGTGGTGGTGGTGGGGGGGTGCAGCGAGGAATCGGGAATCAGATGGCGCGTCTCTCTCTCCTTATCTGCGGGCATCAGACGGGCACAGATAAGCTTGAGAAGGACACGCTGTCTGAGCTGTTCTGTCCGACAGCTGGGGGTGGGGGGGTTGGGGGGGGGGTTGAGAGGTACGACAAAGAGCAAAAATCTCACCCTCTCCCCCTTCCTTCCGCATCATTTCCTGTCTCCTTCCACAAGAACAGAGGTAACCCAATGAGTGTATATAGAACTGGAGAGGCTGCCGCCGCTTCATTCTATAAGCGCAGTTGAAGAAACAAATATGGCGTGAAGTGCACCGCACTTCTCAATTTCCCATAGACTATAATGGAGAAATTCCTGCTATTTTCCGCCAAAGGGGTCTTCCGAAAAGATTTCAACATAGTTGTGATCGAAGAACATATAAGAATAAAAATTAATGTGCAATTTTACATGACACTGTTCGAGACATCGAAAATATAAAAACATGCCTTAATGGGAAGCCCAACACTAACTAGCTGGCGTGTTAGCTAATCGAGTCGCTGTAGACGGCTGTGATGGCAAACTTTATCTGTAATTTAGCTAGCTAGATAAACTTAGAACTCATGTTGCTTACAAAGGGTGATGGCCAGCTAGCTCTTATGCCCATGTAATCTTAGCCAAGTTGCATATCTACATATAGCATTAGCCATAGCGAATGACCTGGCAGAAACGTTCGTATAACGTTAGTGGTGTTTATTCTGGACGAACTGTACAAATAAAAGCATCCTTATCAGGCATCTGCCTATCTAGGGACTATTTAGTGAGCAAGCTGTGAGTTTTTTTTTTTTTTTTTATTACGATAACATAATCCTAGCTGAAGCAGTCGACCAAACTGGCTAGCTTTCAATGATTGCCAGCGAAGACAACGTTTCTGCATACTGCTCAGCTGTCTGTTCCGTGAGATAAAAACATAGCTCAGTAACCATGGGAGTTCAAACCACTTTACGGCAATGTTCTTGTAGGCTATTCACCAATACTATGCGAGTGACCAGAGTCAGATGTGAGTCATATTGACCTACCAATGGATTGACTGTTGACTAAAACAACCTCTTATAACTTAGTTCTTGAAAAGCGTCAAGCAAAATTGCGCCTCGATTCATTTTTTATTATGTAATTCAGTCCTACGCAGGAAGGATTTACGATTGTATACCTTTTAGATAACAAAATAATAGCAGGAGTTTTTCCATTATAGTCAATGGGAAATTCAGAGGTGCGGTGCACTGGATGCCATATTGGTTTCTTCAACTTTTCGCTCGGACAGCCTCTCCAGTTCTATATAAACTCATTAAGGTAACCAACACAACCTTGGACCTGGAGAGGAGCAAGGTGTGCCGTTTCCTGTTTTCAGTAGCTTATTTAGACCCACTGCACCAGGTGAGGCGAGTCAACTGTGTAATCATCTGCTTTAAAAGATCACATAAGCATTGAGTAAAGGTTCGGTCACATATGAACATAAGAAGATGATGTTTTGAGGTGTGCTGTGTTGAAAATGGGCAGTACGTATGGCAGGCCATGATAGGTGGAAATGCACCCAATATTAGCGTCTCCTCCATATTGAAATATGTGGGTTTGGGTGTCAACTCCACTCTCTGGTCACATATTGGTCAAGCGTCACTAAATCACTCAAATCTGCATGTCAAAGTTCAGCTTAATTGAACTTGGGGTAACAAAAACCGTTGAGGATTCTTTGCCAAAGACGCTATTTTTTCACCCTTCTAATTGGAAAGAGTGGGGAGTTATATTTTTACCCTCCCACTTTGTATATATGTACGGAGCCCGGGAGGTGCAATGAAATAAAAAAATATAAATCTCGTGGCCACGAGAAATAATTCCATTCCACGACGTGATAAACACATAGACTTGAGATACAACTATTTCTCTGCATTTAGCCATCTCATGACCGCGATATATAACTCATTCCCTTGATTTAGCCATCTTGTGGCCATAAGATACAACTCATTCCCTCAATCGGAGTCACTGAAATTATGGGAATGACTTCATTCAATTGAGGGAATGACTCATATCTCCTGGTCACAAGTTAAAGGGCATCTAAAGTCAATTCCCATTGTTTTTGTTTATTGGCCAATCAGCGAGCCGCACCTGCGCAAACAAACCGAAATAGAAGGATTATCTACGCATGTACACAAAACATGGGTATATATGAATGAAATTGGTCATGTGACAATGCAAGATGTCAACAAAAGCAAGTGATTTGTTTGTAAACATTGGACCTTCAACGTCCCATCTGAGAATCGACTTTAGATACCCTTTAACTAAATCGTGGAAATGTGTTATATCTTGTGGCCATCAGTTAGCTAAATTGTGGGAACAAATTAATTAAAGTGAGGGAACTAGTTATATCTCGTGGCCACAAATTAACTAAATTGTGGGAACGACATATCTCTTGGCTACAGAATATATTTCATTGCACTTCCTGGGCTCCGTAGACATGATTGTGCCTTAACATAAAAAACAACCACACAACTGGAGCTCTCCAAGATGTGGGTTGGTTACCACTGGCCAAAAGTGAAGCTTTCTGAGGGAGCTTGACTAGTGGCAGGCTGGAGACCCATTGGTCAAGGGAGTTGAGTCTCGTACTTAAGGGGTGAAGGATGGTGTTTGAAGCCTGGCTAGCGATATCTTCAAATACTTTTAATGGAATAGCTTCCAAATGAAACTCCAGTCAACAAGCAAACAGCAGCTATGAGAGCTGAGACCAGTCAGCCGATCGACAGCTAAGCGCAAATAAAAATCTCCCAAAAGAGGAGAGTAAAATAAGCGGCAATGTCTCAACAACACGCTGACTTGGTCCACAAGCTGAGACTCGGGTTCACCAGACTGACCGAAGTGTCAATCATGTCGTAAAAATCAAAGTTTTGGGGCGCCTCTTTCTCTCCCGTCTCACGGCTGTCGAAAGGATCTCTCACCCGCTTTTGTCTGCAGATCTGAGAGTGGCAGGATGTCCCACATCAATAAGCTCATCATTAGCTACAAAGCCAATGGTCTGCTCTGGAATTCATTAAGTAGCCTAGCGAGGGAGGCATCCTGTCACTCATGACGGTATCGACCCAAGAGGGCCAAAGAGAGAAAGAAAGAAAAGGCTAGAACAGAGAGGGCTCTCTAAATCTCTCTCCCTCCCTTACTTTCTCTTTCCATCTGTCCCTCATTCTCTCTCTATCTCTCATCTCACTCCATCTCTCACTCTCTCCCTGTCTCTGACTCTTTTGCCATCTTTCCATCTCTTCCTTTCTCTTCACAACTGCACCTCACCCCTCTTCCTCTCCATCTTTCCATTTCTCCATCTCTCCCTCACTCTCCGCCACTCTCGACATCTCTATTTCACCCCTCTTATCCATCTCTCTCTCCATCTGTCTCTCTCCCCATCCTACTCTCTCTCCATTTCGCCTCGGCAGGCTGCGATCTGTCACATGGGACCTGTTAGGCCTGAGAGAGGCTTCTGGAAAACACAGCGCTAGCTTATCAACCGTGTCAAAACACGGACAATATGTATCAAAATCTTGGGTTTTGAGGGGTGAGATTCATCATTAGACCACAGTGGCATTGACACGCAATGCACTACAGGCTTAAAAATAGAAATAAACCATCTCCGTCTGGATTTCTTTTCTGACTTTTTCTTGTCTCGTGATATGTTCAGAGAAAGACAGGGAAAAAAGACATCTAAATACAAAACGAGAACAGGCAGTCTTAATGAACGCCGAAGCGGGGCGAAAATGAATGTCACCGAGCCACTCCTGTGAATAAGACTTCCTTCTCAGGCTGACCCGCCTGGTTAAATAAAGATTTGATATAAAAATGAATAAAAATTATGTGCGTGGGATTTGGGCGATAGCGACTCAGTCAGTGACACACACTGTTGATATGCAGCTGGTCCCTGACTGCTGCCCCTATGTGTTTCTATGGAGAGCTTGTCATAGTCAGAGAGTAACAGCCATATCGAGGCTGAAGCCTTCAATGTGCCCCCCCCCCGCCAAAACCGACCCCTCTGTCTTCCCTCCCTCCCCCCCCCACCCCCGAGGGACCCTGCCACTGCGTCCAGGGCTCAGGGGACGGCCAGGACCTGTCGGAAGCTCTGAAGCCCGAGTTTGACGTTGGCGGTTGAGGGGGTGACGGTGGAAGGGGCAGGGGTGGGGTGAGGGGGGGGGAGTTGCCTGTCAGCCGTGCGAGCCGCACAACAGCGTGATATACAGCAGGAGGAGTCACGCCCACAACGCCGAGAGTGAAAGACAGCGGGTTTGCTGTGGGCAGAGGAGCAATTACGGTGAATAAACATTTCAGTCACTGTGCACACTCTTCATTCCCTCTCTTCCCTGCAGCTCTGGGGTGCCCCCTTTTTTGGGGGGGGGGGGGGTACAGTGGGGGTCACAGATGGCGGTTATGTGCTCCCACATGCATGTCAATCCCACCATGTAAGACTTTATCCTGGCTTAATATGTACACTGACAGAGCAATCACTGGGAGGCAGGACTGGCAACCAGAAGGACAATTTACAGGATGGCGTGTGTGTGTGTGTGTGTGTGTGTGTGTGTGTGTGTATGGGCATTTAATCTATACTTGTGGGCACTGAAAGACCCCTCAAGGATAGTAAAGTAGGGACAAAAAACACCACTGATTGTAGAGATGCACCGAATTTTCGGCCACCGAAAATTTTTGGCCGAAAATGGCAAAAAAATTCATGTTCGGTTTTCGGCGAAAGACTTTTAACACCGAAACAATACGGCCGAAACAGTGATGTAGTGATGACGCAAGCAAAAACCGCGGCCAGCACGCGCCTGTCCGGACTTTTATTCCATCGATTTTGTTAAATATTTATATGTTTAAATCAGGGGGCGCGCACTACCGTCACGCTATGGCGCTTAAGACAGCGAGTGCTTGATTGTAATTTCTGTTTGACATTGTCCTGATGCATAGGATAGCAGCTGGTGTTGTGTCCGATTCAGTTGAACATTTAATAACGTACCACCTAAAAACGCAAAGAAATGATATCCGTAAAAGCACAGAGTATTCATAGAAAAAGGCAATATATTCTCAAGGCATTTGTGTACCATCAGTATTCCATAATGTAACTACAACCCCTGGAAAAAATTATGAAATCACCACACATTGAGGATGTTAATTTACCTTTTTTCCTTCGTAACAAAGAAGCAAATAACACATGACAAAACAATTATTGGTAATTAGCTTGACATTCAGGCTTCATAAACATTTCACTTTGAAATTGAGGGCAAAACACGTAGCAAATGAGCAAATCGCAGGAGTTGGCTGAGAATTAGAATTTATCGCTTTACGATGCGTCATCTCATCTGTGATACCTTTCTTAAGAACAAAATGCTTCATCAGCACCCGTAAAGTTATTTTCCGCGCAATTTTCGAAAAATAGGGGCAGCATAATATCGAGGGCTGACTGCAATAAACAGTCATGTCCAGTGTAAAACATCTGGACATAACTGTTTATTGCAGTTAGCCCTCGATATCTTTCTCAAGGGGAATTAGGGGAGCAGAATTGGACACAGCCCCGTTACTTCTAATTTCGCTACGAACAGGGTCACAGGCAAAGAAACGCATTTCATAAATGCAGCAGCTTCGGTGAACAAACGCAACGTTGTTTGAAAGGTAAGGCAACGCACAGTATATTTATCAAGCTGCCTAAAACAACACACGTCTCAAAAACACAATTTGAAGACCTGTTTCAAGGGTGGCAAGTGAAGCCAGTTTCCTAGCGATAATGCGGAAGCGAGTTATCTTTCGCAGAGAGGATTCTCTCTGACCAATCAGTGGGCTGCTGCGTTGTCACATAACAAATTTAATTTTACAATTTTCAGCACCCAGTAGTAGGCCAGTCACTTATAGGCCTGTAGGTTAATCATGAGTGGGGCCAAGTAAAACATTTTATTTATAGTTTTATTTTATTTTATTTTGTGCTTTGTTGGAATGTCAGTGCTAAATAAATATCTTCATAATTTTGTAACTGATTTACTCTTTGAAACATGAATATTAATTTATGCAATTGCAATGCCTTGACTTTAGTTAGGCAAGTACACAGTCATGACCATAAATGCAATGGTACTAAAAATTGGCGTAATAATTTCTTTTGGTTTTTGGCCAAGCGTTTCTCATTTTCGGTTTTCGGTTTCGGCCTAAAATTTTCATTTCGGTGCATCCCTAACTGATTGGGATATTTTTTGAGGAAAAGTCTTAATTCTGGGCCAAGGACTAGGTTTAGGCCTTGGGTTACATTTGGACTTATGCTAATGACTACATCTAGTTAGGCATAGTTTCCTGGTCAAATTAAGGTCAAGAATTTGATTGTTTTGGGGGGTTTGTAGGGTTAAGTTCAGGGTTAACTCTTTCATTACCATTGTCGCATTTCCGCGACAGCGCCGATCCCGCATCACTTACCATTGTCGCTATTTTGCGCCTAGAGAAAGTCCCTCACAAAAACTGTCAAAGCTCCGCAACAAAACACCCCTTTGGACAAGTCTGGTATCGCACAACACGTCAGTGATGTCATCAGGCTTCCCATAGTTCCCAATCCTCCGGTTATGCACAGTCCCTCGCTGACTTCTCCAACATTGCAGGCAGTGCTTGCTGCAGCACGTGTATCTCTGTTTGTACACAAATGCACATGTTTCTCCGTTTGTACAGAAATGCGCGTGTATCTCCGTTTGTACATAAATCCCATAGAGGAGAAATCGTCTTGTCTTGACAAACCGAAATACGGTTTTTATCGTCATTTTCAGTTTTTACTTTTGGAAAAACTAAGCAAAGATATGTGTCAATGGAAAGGTAAATGTATTTTGAACATGTTTTCCATACATAAAATTGTCAATTTCTGGCGTTTTTAGTTCGAAAAAGGGGGTGAAAATCCACGTGCAACATAATGCTGTGATAGTACGAAAATTTACGGTAAGCAAGGGTTGTCTTATTCCCAGTGAGCGGTAGTGAAAGGGTTAAGATAACGGTTAGGGTTAGGATTAGGGTTAGGGGGTATAGAAATAAAATTCTGGTGCAAAAATAATTTGTTTGGTCTGGATGAGTACAAAAGCACACACGAGTGTGTGTGTGAGCATGTGTGTGAGAGGAGCAGAGTGTCTATAATGATACCTCACAATAGAAAGCTTTCAAATTGAAAATGGTCAAAAAAAATTAAAAAGTCATCAAAAATGGCTCCCCATAACAGCTAAAATGGTTAATTGACAGCATTTAATTACACTTACACACAGAAAGCAGTCATCACACAGGACACCATACAGAATGCAATAATTTATTTACTGCATTCAAACGACTGGAGCAAGCTGTGACATTAATTTTACAATCGCCCATAATTCTTTACGATGCATCCATCCAGGGCCCATCATCCTCACGACTGTTCTGCAGATAAATAAATAATGTATCAAGACCAAATTAATTTTTACTATTAATTAGTTAGGGCCAAATAACATAGTTTCTCAGACTGATTAGCTCGCTAGCTAAGATAAATTAGGCCATAATCATTCAGCTTGTTACAAGCGAACGCACAACATTAATGACCCATGTCTCGCCTCCCAGTAAAAGCACTGGTAGTAACACGCTCCAGTCTCCTCATTAAAGTAAGGGACTTCATTATAATCAAATTCCACAAAAACATCGCGGTATATACATCTGGCACTAAGAATGCTTTTAAACTAATCTAGTCTCCATGACCACAGTTTTAAAGAAGAGGACTGGCTTGGTGGAACCCTGTCGATTAGTTACGCTTATGAATGGTGTCCCAAATTTCATTGTCATTTTTAATGCTAATTACTCCCAGATAAAAGTCTGCATTTATAATTACCTGATAGCTGTCGCAGTGAGATGAACATCGAAAAGTTGCTAAACCATAAGAACGCATTAACTAAGGAAGAATGGACATATTGGGCAGCTAACCTCATCAGTTGTTGGTAAATAAGAACTCCAATGAAATCTGAAACAAATTACTGTCATCAAAATCCAGGGCAGCTGAACAGCAGCCAACGATAATGCAATAAGAACATTTATGCAACATTCATACAGAACATTACCTGGTATGAATGGGTATAGTGTAATCAGTTGTAAATTGGGTTGGATAAAGGTGTTGGCAAAAAAAAAAAACTTACAATTATTGTTATTATTATTTCTGCAGTTTGCCCTCTATTACAATAAAAGAAATAAGCTTTCATGCTCTCCAGTGCTCACATAATGTATGCATTTCAAGGGGAAGAACTTTGCCATAAAGAGCATTGTAGACTCACATTGTTATATTGCCATGGTGGTAGTGTTGCTACGGGTTACCGGAGTTCAGTTTCCAGGAAGAACACTCTTCATCATTTCAAACTCCACTACAACATCTGGCTAATGTATACCTTGCCAATCTCCCGTTATTTATGTACTGATGAAACAGCAGGTGCAAATGTTTCCATCGCGCTAACTACACATGAATGGTATGCAAATAGACACGCTACTCTCAGAAGTCAAAACTCGAGAGACAGAGTGCAAGCTACACCTGTTTTCTGCCGAGCTCGTTATGATGATTTTCCCCATAAATGTTGAAGAGTCGACTCTAGTGTTTTTCCTAAGGAAGCAATCCACAGGGAAGCAAGCAGTGTACAAAGTGAAGTTGTGTTTGCTAGCTTTCAGAGCATAAAAAGCCTGTCTTATGAAGTCTTCTAATGAGGCTTTTTACAGCTTACTTCTTTCTTTCCCTCAAGAAAAAGTATTAAAAACTATTTTAAAAAATAGCTTATTTAACTTCGCTTGACGAGTGAAACACTGGCAATTCAAGAAAAGAGTCAAACCATCTCTCGTCATTGGCAACGACATTCTACATACAAATAAGACCAAACTATTTTATGAGGTGGACCTATTTTCCGTGGCGCTCTCTGTAGTACATATATTTCTTGGAGTAAAAAGGTTTCTGGCATTCAAAGCAGAAAACCACAGATATCCTGAGCATGACCTCAGGTACCTCAGCAGTAGTCCTCCAGGACACCAAACACTTAAATCATCAGTCGTCACTCCAGATGGGCTTTAGAGAAGGTCAGCAGTTGCTGGATTTACAATTGACAGGGATGAGATGGACTGGAAACGCTAACCTTGCTGCGCTTAAAAAAACCTTTACTGATATTCAATTATGCTTACCGGATAAATGAAAAAAGATACAGGGTTGGAGATTTGGGAGTCGGTCCCAGACAGTCGGGTTTAGGTGTCAGATTCACGAAGCGGCAGAGAAATCTGGGTCCTTGAAGGAGGTGTCACCAGCAGACCGAGAGGCATCGCCGGGATGAGCGACAGCCCACACGTTTCCCGAGCGCATGACATTGCCAGAGGGGGGGAAGAGGCAGCTTTATCATTCGGCGGCATTCGCACCCTCTCCCGCTGTCAAACACGCCATATGTCCCCATAGCGGGTCGTCCTGCTGGCTTATCGAGTGTGACAGGGCCACTCGCGCGACGCGGCACGCCAATCAGACGCCGTCTCCCACGGAAATGCTGCCACCCCCCCGGGGCCCCGCAGTGACCGCCCTGACAGGCAGGGGGCGCCATCATCAGCAGGGGAGGTTTATAATGGGGCAGACTCCAGGGCGGGGGCCAGACAGGGGGGTCACTGCTGCCCTCTCAGCCCCCTTCTGAGTCAGCAGGAGCCTGAAGCCCCACTCATCTTCAGGGCTGAAGGCTCCTGTCATCATTCATGCACATTTGCTTTGTCATCCATACACATCTCGGGCCTCTTTGTTTATTTACTTGTTTTTAAAAGGAGAGCAGAGCGTCTTTCTTCCTCTCTTTTTTTCGGCTTCTTTCGGTCGGAAGGACAGCAGAGATTGGAGCAGCAGGAAGTGCGCAGGGACAGGATCGCAAAGCGAAAAGCATCAAGATTTGGGGAGGGGGGTTGGGGTTGATTTTCCAACAGAAAGTCTGCCTTCCTATGGACTGCACGGGATGTCCACCCCAATCAGGGATTTCCTCAATATTTGTGTTTTATTTACCCCCAGAAGGAATTTAATACTGGCGGAATATCGGCGGGAGAGAGAGACACACACAAATGGTTCACATGATGCCACGAGCTCTTGACCACTCAATTACCGCCCCCGCCCCTCACATACCGGCCTAAAACGCTACTTCCAGTTTCAGCCAGCAAGTCGCGTTCTCCAGTAGCCATAATCGAGGATAAAACAGTGCGCGCTGAAGACGGCAACAAGTGAGCAATCAAATCAAAGTGGGGGGTGGGAGGGGCAGATGCTCTGACTGCCCCCGCGGAGGTGCACTCGGTGAAATGAATCAGGCTCGCATTAAAGCAAACAAAAAAGGCTCCTGTTCTATCGCGCAAATCTAAAGAAAAAAAATGCGGCGACTCAAGTCCTCCGAAAAACGCTTCTGGCGCATTTTATATGAAAGCTTTCTGGGAAATGATTGCTAATCTATGCAAAAAAGCAATCAGCGACTCATTCATAATGCATGAGCGAAGATAGCGATTTCGAATGCTTTCGGATTATTAGATGTTATCTGGAATACACGAGATGAAAAATGAACACTCCTACCTGAGCAGCGGTAATTACAAAAGCCGAGTGCTTTCAACGGGCCGTCTCGCGCAGCTAAGAGCACTACAGGCCCCCGCGTGACAACGCATCTGCGACCTGATTGGTTTTCAGAGACGGAGTTCGCGGTCAAACTCCAGCATCGTTTCATCGCAACGCCGCCGTCACCTACCCTGAAACAGAGCTCAACTGTTACCAAACCAGACTTAAAGTGGCATATAAACTGGGCTGGCGTTCTGACAATTTGTGCTGCCTTGTCAAAAAATGCTACCGTAATACAAAGCGATCGTTAAGTCTTTGTTTTCGCCTTAATATTGCAATATGAATCAGTCTACAGTAGTAACATTGTTATTGGTTAGCTTGCTATAACATGAGCAGATGTTATAATGAGTCGGACAAGTTTTTTTTTTAAAAAAAAAAGATATATCACACACGCCATTATCATCCAATTTCTGCATTTTCTGGAAAACCCAGCGTGTGCATGAAAATATATGTGCAAGCGCAGAACCGTGAGGTAGCATATTTTGATAGGTAGCAAAAATTGACCGAACACCGGCCGATGCCTTCATGGGGTCCTAAGCTGGATTTGATATGGGGCCCTTCCCCGCCACCTCAGCACGGTTAATATTGCCCATTTTCAATTTTCGATCAGTTGCACACCTACTGTAAATTTAACACACACATTATCAACTTTATCAGTTGTATCTGGCATGTTTTCGCTCTTTTCTGGCTTCTTAAAACAGCAAACTCACTCGAGCGGTCTGGCATTAGTTTGACTTTTGGCACTGATCTCAGCCTTTGTATTTTGTGTGGCAGGTTCAGCCCACTTTTTTCGGTGTGCGGGTATCTTCTTAGTAGCCCTGGCATTAGTTTGCACTTTAATATTCAAGGTTAAAAAGTATTGTACTAAGTGGCATATGTTACTGGCCTCCGGGAGAAGAGGCCAAATTAAATAAAGCATTACCTGTTTTAAACAAGACAAAAAGAGACAGGAAACATCAATTCTATTCCTCTGACTTCATTAAACAGAATTTTCCCAGTCAATTATCCATTTTTTTTTCTCTTCAATTTTGCAAACTTTGTCTCTTGTTCAAGTAATGTTCACAATAACAAATTCCAGTTTTCTACATTTTAGATTCACGTTTTAACTCACTAAAACCAGGCACCTTTCATAAATGTACAACTCTGTTATAAAGGTTAAGAAAAATAACTGTCACTCAATTCAAAATATATGCATGTATACACCTAAACACTGACTTTGGCACTCGAACTAAGCCCATCACATTAACACAATTACAAAATAAAAACAACAGCAGAGAGAGAGAGAGAGAGAGAGAGAGAGAGAGAGAGAGAGAGAAACCATAGCCTATGTCCTGCAAGGAAACTGTTGTAACCTATGCTCGTCTTCCTAATTAAATTTTGTCATCATTCTCTCTTGGGATTAATGCGTGGTACGACTATAGCCATCATACCTGCCTATAAGACTTTTGGGCAGGGGTGCAAACTTTGTCACCTCTGCTGAAGAAAATTGTTTTGAATCCAAAATCAGCTAATGTGCAATTTGTAGCCAGCTGTATGCTACAAGGTTAGATCATATGACATATCATATCATTATGCAGAAGGTTTTGCCGGCTCAAAACTCACAGTCACCTGGGGCACTGACGGGCCAAAATTAGCACCAGCCACCAGCCAAATGCTGGTAAAATATGCTAGTGGCTGGTAGATTTGCTTTACTCACCAGCCAAAAAAATAATGGTAACCTATTAAGTGGCTGGTAAAATTTGAACATTCATAGGCCATTTGGCTGATGGACAAAAAAGTTAATTTTGTACCCTGGGCGCTGACCAATAAGCGGAGAGCTGTGGTAACATGGGGATGCCAAACTCCAAACTAGAATCTTCTAATAATACAAACATGACACAAATCTGGTTGACTCAGCAGTTTCCACAGCTGGCTAGCAAGCTAGCTAACGATAGACTAAAGGGCTGCGTAATACCGATACTATAGTCTTGCTGACAGAAAAAGATACCTTTGCTTTGCGTTTTTTCTCATCTTCTGTTTCGTTACCTGCACCGAAGGGACGTGCTTTTTTTTGAGACATTGCTACTTTTTTTAAAGCTTTATCAGAAGGCAGTGGCTATTTTTACGACAGTCGTAAACTTACTCCAATCAGCTATTCTTTCAAACTTCAGTCCGTAACTTTTGTTGCAGATGATGTCCTTTGACATAGCATGAGACGTGCGGCATGAGCATGATGAACGTGACGGAGACGTCATGACATCAGCTCCAACAGCAGCCACAGGAATTTATCTAAAACAGGAGTATAATATTTCTAACCAGTATATACAATTACAATTTTTTTATGATTAGCAAAACCATTGGCATAATATAACAAAAAATAAAACTTTTCCATGACTTTTCAAGTGTTCTCGGGGGCTCCCTAGTGGCCACAGGAGCCCTAAGTAGCAACTTAGTTCGCTAATGCATCATCCCAGCTCTCCATACACACCATGCCACAATGATGTACTTCCTGAAAGGCCGCGGCAAGAAAAAATTTCCCTTCAAACTCCACAGTTATTTTTAGGAATGTCAAATTACTAACTTTTTAAAATAATTTCCTTCTGTATAGCTCTCCAGGAGTTGCTCACCATAAATTTTGTATAGCACATTCATTGTGCGCTGGATATTCTATCATGTTTTTGAGCAACTAAAAGACAGTGCACTGATCAAGACTTCATTTCTACCAGTACAGGCTTTTGCACACAGAGAACCGAAGGTTTTCAAACTTAATCTACACTGCCTGGCCAAAAAAAAAAAAAAAAAAAAAAAAAAAAGTCACCACCTGGATTTAACCAAGTAAAGAGGGAATTACTGCTGTGATTAACATGTTTCAGCAGGCAACAAGTTATTTAACCCTAACTGATGCTGTAAGTAGCTTCTCATTTCCTAAACTGCCATGTCGAAAGACGCATCCTGTGGTCGTGGAAAAGATCTTACTTTGTTTCAGAAGGGTCAAATTATTGGCCTGCATCAAGCAAAAAAAAAAACAACTAAAGGGATTGCTGAAACTACTAAAATTGGGTTTAGAAGTGTCCAGCACATTATTAAAATCTGGAAGGATAGTGGTGTACCATCATCGTCCTGAAAGAAATGTAGTCGGGAAAAAATCTTGAGTGATCGTGATCGCAGAACACTTAAATCGGTGAAATCAAATCGTAAAACATGAACAGTAGAACTCGCAGCTATGTTTAATAGTGCAAATGAGAACATTTCCACAGAAACAATGCAAAGAGAACTCAAGGCATTGGAACTAAACAGCTGTGGATTTAAGAAAACCGCTTCTCAGCGAGGCTAATTGGGGAAAAAGGCTTCAATTTGCTAGGAAGCTGAAGATTGTGCTCAGGAGCAATGGAAAAAGGTCATTTGGTCTGATGAGTCCAGATTTACCCGGTTCCAGAGTGATGAGCGCAAGAGAGGCAGACAAAGTGTTGCACCAATCATAAATAATGCCTACTGTACAAGCCTGTGGGGCCAGTGTTATGATCTGGGGTTGCATCCTTTGGTCAGGTGTAGGTTCAGCAATGGTATGAGCTAAAAAAACCATGTCAACTGAACACCTAAATATACTGAATGACCAGGTTTTTCCATCAATGTATTTTTTTTTCTTCCCTGAGGGCACAGTTATATTCCAAGATGACAATGCCAGGATTCATCGGGCTAAAATTGTGAAAGAGTGGGTCATGGAGCATGAAACATTTTCACACATGGATTGGGCATGAGGTGCTTTTCTGTATGGTTATATTTCTGGCTATGCCAAACACACCTTTGAGGTTTGTAGCAAAATTGCTCCATTTTGGTCTCATCTGACCATATAATCCTATCCCACTGAAAGTCCCAGTAATGTTTGGCAAAAATGTAGGTACTTTAGTCTGTTAATTGACTGCAGATTCTTTTGGCTGGCATTCTTTTGAACTTCCAGTTCAAGTGAGGATCGAAGAGGAAGGAAATACCAAATAAGAGTATTGAGATGTACCCACTGTATTCTCGGGTCTCTCTCACAGTGATGTATGACTACATGGGAATTTAACCTATGTCACCTCATATTCATAACCCAGTGGAACAGGAAGTCATGGTTGACCATTTGTGAAATCCTAATCAAATAGATAAACTTCAAATGTAAAATATGACTGAAAATATACTGTAGTTTGGAGAAAAATATGTTTTAATATCAATGTTTTCCCTCACCATAATTTCACTTCAGTGAAAAGTTAAAATTTTTGTAAATATTTTGAGTGAAAGAAAGAGTATAAAAAGTGAAGAGATTTTTTTTTCACAGCCTGTTAAGCTCATATTCTCTAAGGATGGCAATAATCTGAATATATATCAGGAAGTTGGATAATGAAATTGAACCCAATCCACTGTATCACACGGTGACACTGCGCTTGAATGTGCCATCTTGACTTGAGGTGTAATTGATCCAGCTGGCTATGTCTGTACCTTGTGTATTGCTGTGCCAATGTATTTAAAATATGGCTTGCAAGTGCTGTTGACAGAAGTTTGAATTTATCTATATAGTTGGGGTCAAATACAGAGGATTTCACACAAGTATTCAAATGATTTTATTACGTCTAGTTTAGTGCCCCTCCAACTCAAGATCTATTTGCATGTCACTGTTTGATTTGCGCATGTCTCCATCCCCCACCCTTCTGTATATGTAGGTAGGTGTGTGTGTGAGTGTGTGTGTGAGGTAGGCCTACAGGGAGGACAGTGTAACACATCCTGCCCTCCCAAAGCTGTCCAAAACTCCGCAATACGACTCCTCAAGCGTCCCTGTGCACCTCTCCACATTTCCTCTAAGAGAGCCTCCTCTCTTTGAAAACTGACCTTGAACATTTGGAGCGCTCACAGTCTTAGAAACAGACGGTAGTGAGAAAGTTGGGTGGGTAGAAAAAAATATAGTTTTGAAAAAAATCATAAAAAGCAGAGACTTTTTTATTCTTTTGTTTAGTTGTTCTTTTTTTGAGAGGCCTGGGAGGAAGAGAGGAATGATTTCAGGAATCAATGTCAAGCCATCCCCACAGTCCCAGAGACAGCTGAAGTTCTGACAGATTTTATGCTTTACAGTAACAGAGACCCTTCCATAAGGGAGCTTTTAAGGAAACAGAGCAGAGAGCCAGAAGGCTATAAAACCAATGAGGCTTTTTAAGAGCCGTCAAGAAACCCGCGGCACTAACCTGTAATTAGAGGAGTCTCGGCAGTAACTGATGACATACAGGTGTCCTCTACATTCCTGAATCAATATATGGCCATAATCAATGGAGAATCATAATTGCTCGCCGCTCAACTGCGGAGAAGTAATGGCCGGTATGTCAGCCGCCAGAATTGCGTCTGGCAATCGCGTGAATCGAATGACTTAAGGGCGTACCCGTCAATGCAAGCAGATGACTTCTGCGAGACGGATGCCCGGGTAAAAGACGGTAAGATACCGCGCGAGCTCGCAAGGGCGACAGATGCCGGTTCAGCAGCTGTTTGCGTTCAGCTCGTGTGAGCCCGTATAGAAGTTGTGACTCTCCGCATCGCGGCGTCTAATAAGTTTAACGAATTATAAACGGCATATTCAAAAGTCATTACAACCACCTGACTCAATGGTGCATAGCACTTAGAGTGCCAGCCAAAAGTTTGGACACACCCACAATTTTCACTGAAGCAGATATTATAAAAGAAAATTACCACCATTTGCAGTCATTATTGCTGTTCATAATCATACATTTTTTTTCTTTCTGACAGCACTTATATGGTTCTGAGAGTTCACACCAGAAGGACAGTAAAAGTTCCCACAGCTGGTTTGCTTCCCCTTGATCTTTCGGCCTAATTAACGACAAAATTAGCTTGATTAACTTTCACATTATGGAAAATGGAAAGAATCTACTGGTCTTGCAATCTTGCTAACAGTAGCCTATCAAACCCAAAATTTTGGCCACTGACCTGTGAAGTAATTTATTTTTTAACTCCAGACCATTTCCTCCAACTTTCAGCTGTTTGAGCTTATCACAGAGGTTTAACCCCTTAAACTCACTTAAGCTTTGGCCACTGGTCTTCTCATTTAAGCTTTCACCACAGTGTTGTCAAAGTAAGAAAACAAATTTTTTTTCACATTGTGGGACAATGTCACATACATATTCTGTGCTGCAGCACTTCACTGGAGCTGCACTTATATTGAGAAAAACATTCAAATTCAGGACGCCATGGTTTTATGGCCATAGCATTACATCAAATGGAAAACATCCAGATCTTGTTCATCATTTTATACACGTTTCTCTGTCGTTCAGCAGGACATCTTTGGGATTGCTGCAAACCTTGGGATCTTCACTAGAATATAAAATAGGCCTGAAACGCCCAAGGTTTGAATACAGTGTCTACATTTGACAGACCAATATATGAATCCATAAGTTTTATGTAGCTAACCACTGAAATTTCACCAAAGACAGAGTACTAGAATACATCACTCTTGAAGCAAACAACATGAGGAGTTCTACCCTTAGCAGTTAATCGTGCTGGTGGCTCTTACCCATAATTCTGTGCTGCCGTGACATGAGAATAACAGGAAATCAGCTGTGCTAGCCAGTTAACAACATGAAACTAAACTTGAGGATCTTTCCCTTAGTTGCATGATAGGGCTCTATCACGACCCTGGAGTCAATACAAGATGACCTTAAAAGAATAAGTGGATGTGAAACAGCTTGTTGGGAAATTCTGCAACACAGTTTTCTGAGCTACTGTTGCTCATGGGAACAGAAGTCCACGGTTAGATGAGACACATTGGCTTTTCTCGGCGAAGTGCCTCTATTTTAAAGACTTTGGTTGCTTTTAAGGTGAAGTGTTGATGCAACCTGTCAGAATAACCCGCCTTGTATATTTAAAGAGCTTCATCAGCAGCAGGACTGAAAAGGAAGTGCAGGTTTGCACACTCTGATTGTTCGAGTGCAGGGCAGGTCATCTCGAGCAGGAAGGTCAATTTGTCAGAACACCGGTGTGGGAGTGAGAACATTGCGTTCCCCGAGCTCAATATTTCAGAGATGCGAGAAGATTTCTAAGCAAATCAAAGGAGAGATGCCTCTCACAGACAACCCACAGTGCAGCAACCAGCAGTAACCTAATGCCTCCTTAATGTTGTTTTTTTAAAGACAGTCCAGGAATTTAGTTTCTGACAAGCAGCAAGGCACCCATTCACCGATGATGAGTATGGTTCAATGGCAACAAAAAAAATGCAACCACCAAGCAAAGTTGACAGCTTCTTTAAAAAATTTCTTTTAAAGAATGCAAAAACATGGATAAGTGGACAGGAAAAAAACACGTACGCATGCACACACGCACGCACGCACCCATGCACGCACAAACAGAAAGCATAGCATTAAACCTGAGGGCATCATCTTGAAATTGTGTCCCACAAATTTCACATCCACTTTGCACAGACGTGTCGGGTGGTTGAGCCTGTGGCCATCCGGGGCCAGTTGGAATTTGGATTTATGGAGTGCAGACCCACCAACTGTACCAAAAAGAGTAATAGTAACGATAAATGAGGCTAATCTTTGCCGTCTTACCCCACATACAGCAGATTAAAGAAAAGTATGGGTAGTGTTCAGTGCACTAGTCCTCTGTCATTCGCACTGAGTATCAGGCAAGGTGTGAGGAACCCCAGAGATTTTGTTGCATCAAGTTTTAAAAGGGAAAAGAGAGGGTTTGGGAGAGGGGTAATAAACTGACAGGGATGGCTCCATCACAACTCTCTCAGCCAATGAGCCACTGAGGAGCCCAAGAAGGGTGGGGGGGCAGATGATTGAAGAATGCCCCCCCAATGGACTTCCTCAGTAAAACTGCGGGTCACCTCCCCCAAACCCTCCTCCCTCACATTCCCACCCCCTCTACCCTGTCCACACTCCCACCTCCCAACATGCTGTGCGCCCCCCACTGGCACTGCCATATCCCAGGGTAACTCTGGTAGCCTGTGCCCCTGGCAACCTCTCTCTCCATGGCGTGGAGATCAGAGCCTTTTTATCAGGCCCAATGGGGTCATTCCATATGAACTCAACCAAAGTACAAAAATCTTCCACAGTCACCCATTCAGATTTGGCTCAAATTTATTTTGGGAGTACCTCTATATTCATAATGAACACATGCAAAATTTTAGGCTGCTACTCCAAGGGGTTTCCGAGATATGACCCCCCCAAAATCGGGGGGCAATGCCCCAAGTGAATAGCAAACGTTAATTTATAGGGATTTTGGAGGCCAATATCTTTGAAACAAATCATAGGTATGGGCTGAAAATTGCTATCCAGGGTAATTTGGGTGCAGGCTTTCAGAGTCTCTTGTCAAAATTTATCTATCTCTTTTCATTTTCAAGATATTGGCCTCTCAAATATTAAAATTTTTATTGGTGGAAATCAAAAATTCAGTTTTCAAGGGCCCCCTATGAGGCCAGGATCCCTTACAGAGGCTAAATTGTGCTGTATTCCTTCTATTGGAGGACAGGTCTGTCTGTACAAGGAAGATTGACTGCACCCAAGGCATAATAGTATAGTTAGGAGACCCTGAAATGGGTCCTAGCTGAAAAAGTCACTTTTTTGCCAATTTTGGATTGGCAAGTTCACCATGTGGGCAGTTACCCACGGTAATGAGACTTGTTCCACATAAATGTATATATCTTGGCTTTATTTGTTCAAAACTACAACTTGTTTTCTCATCTCCTTCACTATTTAATAATGTTATCAAATATAGGCGTTTTGGGGTAAAAACACACTTTATTATCCCCTTTGTTCTTCAACTAGAAGTTTTAAATAGACAGTGCCTACTCATAAACTCAAGATAATCTGACATCTGACATGATGTTGTGTTCCTTCCCTAGGATCTCCCAGGTATTGCATCATCTTCCATGCGTATTGCATCAGATCACCCGTATATTGCATCATCTTCCATGGGTATTGCATCACCTTTGTTTAAAACAATAGGGTAGCTAATTAATGAATTCGTTGAAGCTTCAGCATGGCCTCTGACAGGTGCAAAATTGGGATTTCCTTGGATGAGGAAATGCGACAAACATACATACTGCAGAAAGACAGGACGAATTTCATTCGGTGACCTTAAACCAGCCGACAGACAACTTTTGACGGCGGTGCAATGTCATATTCAATGAAGATGACCGAATCTGTTTCCATCGCGAAAAAGTGTGTTTGTCCCGCTTTGAAAGTCTGCAGCGGTCCTGTGCCGATCCATTTAACCATCGTAAGAAGCACGTCACAAGTAAGTTCATGGTGGCATCATCCTGCACTCCTTTTTGCATAACAAAGAACGGATGTTATTAATTTACTGTAACGAAGTTCATTTCTCTCACTGTGATACACTTATTTTCAGAATCCCTGAAAACGTTTGAAGAAGAAATGGCTAGGAAGTTCAAACTGAAACCAGGACAGAAACTGCCCTAATTCAAAAGAAGTTACCATGATATGCATAATAAGCTGTTTTGTTGTGATTGGTAGTCTTGGTTGACAGTTCTTGGAGTCTAGCTTTCTCGCATTTGTGATCATTTATGGTCAGTTGTGGGCAGATGGCCATGTACTAAGCATCTCACTTAACCAATAAGGTGAATCTTAAGATGGTCTAAACCCTTTCGCAGGCACAGCGACATTTTTGTCGTTTTAACCAACGTGTTTTATAAAGTCTTCTCTCATTGGCCGATTGCGGGAATTCCCTTGTTAGTTACACTCATGACCATTGGCTGTTTCTCAGGTCACCCAGCACTGTATTTTTAGCCGTGAACGAGGCATGGGATTTCCTAAAAACGCTAAATACGAGACTACTTCCGGGTCAAATTGTGGGACATGTGAACATGGCATCGATTTAGTACAAACAGCCGGCATTCTAGCCGTGTTTCTAAACGTAAATACAAGCGTGGATGAAGTTTTTGCTTTATTGAATGACTCTGACGATGAGTTTGAATATCCAGAGAGCGGGAGTGACTTGGATCCAAACGATTTTAGCGATTCTGGAGAGGATTAAAACATAAAAACATCAGTTATGGGAAACTTATTATGAGATTTGGTGTTATTTTATTGTTATTTTGAATAACAATCATATTTTGGTAAAAACCCAAAATTAATCCGTCCGTGGGGGTATGCATCTGGGCCAAAATTTGCCTGCGAAAGGGTTAAGTTTCACCTTATGGCATTTTATCAAAGCAAAATCCATAACGGAGGGGGGGCGGGGGATTTGCAAAAAAAAAAAAAAAAAAAAAAAACCCTATATATCATAGCATGACTAAATAGTGAAGGAGATGAGAAAAGAAGTTGTAATTTTGATCAAATAAAGCTAAGATATATACATTCATGTAGAACAAGTTTCATTACCGTGGGTAACTGCCCACATGGTGAGCTTGCCAATCCAAAATTGGCAAAAAAGTGACTTTTTCAGCTAGGACCCTTTTCAGGGTCTCCTAACTATACTATTATGCCTTGAATGCAGTCAATCTTCTTTGTACAGACAGACCTGTCCTCAAATAGAAGGAATACAGCACAATTTAGCCTCTGTAAGGGATCCTGGCCTCATAGGGGGCCCTTGAAAACTGAATTTTTGATTTCCACCAATAAAAATTTTAATATTTGAGAGGCCAATATCTTGAAAATTAAAAGAGATAGATAAATTTTGCCAGGAGATTCTGAAAGCCTGCACCCAAAATACACTGGATCGCAATTTTCAGCCCATACCTTTGATTGGTTCCAAAAATCATGGCCTCCAAAATCCCTATAAATTAACGTTCGCAATTAGCTTGGGGCATGGCCCCTGATTTTTGGGGGACCATATCTCGGAAACCCCTTGGATTAGCAGCCTAAAATTTTGCATGTGTTCATTATGAACATAGAGGTACTCCCAAAATAAATCTGAGCCAAATCTGAGTTGGTGACCCGGGGACCTCTGGTTGACTTCATATGGAATGACCCAATGGCCAAGTGGCTGCTGGTCAGACTGCCCCCTCCCCCATCCCCCTCCCACACGAGATGGCCTGAGAGCAGCATGCCACGCGCAACGCAACCCAGCCAATTTGCCGCTCCGCTTCACCCGGGCTCTGGTCCACGACGGTGTCCAAGCTGTCCACCTCCCGGTATGCCGGCCTCACCAAGGCGCGGCACTCCGCTAAATAAAAGATATCGTTCTGAGCCCACGCCGGTACACGCAAGCACAAGTTCTCATGGCACGCAATGCTCTTTTTGGTGCGAGCGCGCTTTCCCTAAGGCAATATAAACAACAAAACAACAACTCCGCCGAAAAAAAGAGAACTATCTTTACACGCCTCCCTTTGGAAGCGTCTCTTTCTGACACGCAGGATTTTATTTTATTTCCACGCCGCCGACATCTTCTCTCCATCCTTGACCCCCTTCCCAAGCTCCCTCTGTTATCTGAAATAATGTCAGGGCCTCTTTAGAATCTATTCATCAGAGCAGAGAGAAGCTGACGCTGACATTGATAAAAAAAAAAGAAAAAAAACCATCTGTGCCTGGCAGGGAGAAAGAAAAAAAGGAGCTTCAAATAAGCCTGTACTCTCTCTCTCTCTCCCTTTCCCTCTCTCTCTCGCTCTCTCTCTCTTTGCCCCCTCCCCACCTCGTCAGTGTCATTTGAATAGAGAGGCACAGTGGTAATTAAATTCCAGCAGGGTTAGCTGCAGCCTCGGTGCTCTGGTACAGGGGCAGCCCTGACACAAAGACGACACAATCCAGGGAGGGGAGGCAGGAGCACGTGACCACCATTACTGCACCAGGCTGTCGCGGCCTACCGCTCAATCTCCCTGACATTTAGAGGCGAAAGAGCAGAAGAAGAAGAAAAAACCTGGAGACAAAATGAAGGAAACCGAGAGCCAATACACCCTGAATATATAAACACAGACACACACACACACACACACAGTGTGGATATCCCACCCTGACCTTTCCAATATACAAGTCAGCTGATAGCCTGGGAGGAAATAAGGAAGCATATGTGGAAATTTCAGGCCCCGCGTGAACAGACTGTTACCTTGGCGGTTGTTTACGAAGGGAAATCTAAGACGTTAGATTCAAATTTGAACAGAAATGTAAAAATTAGTACCCTGGTGAGAAAGGAGGCTAATTACTTCCTTGTGCATAAATGAGCTCTGAGTTTGCCTGAAACACCAGCTTTTGCCGGATGTAATGAGCTGAAATAAAACTGCTGTAAATGATACATAATGCAACAAAAATACCCACAGATAAAAGCAGAGAGTCGGCACTTTAACCAAATATGATTCCAGTTGTCAATAAGCTGGGGAGTACAAGAGTTACATCAAGAAAATGCCCAAGACCAAAATATTATGGAGGGCACTGGATTCTGGACGTAAATCTAACGAAAAAGAACAAAGAGAAATCTGATGATTTACATTAGAATATTTCTTTTTAAAAGCTTTAAAACACTCAAAATGACCTTTCTCCATTCTCATTCGTCCAAACAATTCAATAAAGAACTTGTCTTTGGAGTCTACTACAACTGGTCTTTTAACTGAAGTCTTTTATCTGAATCAAACAGATAAAACTCTCCATCCATGTCCAATTTTCTTTATTTCCAAATGTTTGAAAAAGGGAAGGACAGCTACAGTTCCCTTTAGGCAGCAAAACAAAATCAAATTCACGGGCCTTGAAACCACGGGCGGCTCGAGCCTTTCACGAAAATGTGTTAGAGAAACAGTGTTGAATGTGATTTTCCTGGAAGAGGAGAGAAAAAAACAGTGTAAGTGAAAGAAAAACAGCATCTAAAGTTCCAGGCCGCACGCCGCTCGCCAGACTCCGGAGGTGTAATTCTGCCGCAATTATACAGATATACGGTACAGAACATTACATTCCTCACCTGCAGCCTGAAATCCACGCCAAGATCCCATTTTTCAGCTGCGCAATAATGCAGTTTAAAATGAAATTCTTTTCATGGTTCCATAACCAACTCCATGGTAACTGAAGTACCATACAGGCCTATGAATGCCTTTTTCAATCTCTCTCTCCCCCATCGTCAGCCTGCCTCTCCCTGAATCACACAACTATCGAGACAGGCTTATGAGACGAGGTTGAGTGGAGGTTGGTGGGCCTAACGTTAATGGAATGAATTATTTCACTCAGACTCCAGCATTACATAAATTACAGACCTTATATCTCATAGCGCATGATCCCACCTCAAACGTACTGCAATTCGCACTGTGAGTGATGACACTGGAATACAGCTTCAGGTTTGATCCCGGAGAAGCTGTTCTTGTAGCACTGCCGCGCCGACCGACAACCTTAGCACAGCTTTCCTGAACGGAGACGGAGTCCCATGTCATATTTAATCCCACCCAGGCTGTCCCACATCTAATGCATCAGGCACACCTGCCACTCTGCATTACCTGCGTTAATAACGGCCGGCTGTCAAGTCAGTAAACCTCGCCATCTCATTCATGGCGCCTTAAAATGAAGACTGGTGCAACCGAGCCACAGCATAACCCCCTCTAATCTAGTTAAACTAGTCACATATTGTTCCTGATTCAGCACACTTACAGTGAAAGGGGAAAAGCCCTTCAGTCATTTGGCAGAAGAAGCATATGCATGTAAGAACACCAGAATACAGACAGAAAGATAGTGCACACACTACCTCTTCACTCTCTGTGTCCGTTGTTAGACCATAATAGTGAACAACAATTAAGTCGACTCTAAACAAAAACCTCCATTTTTTAATAATAGGTCACACCGGCCTGCCGTACTTTCCTTATAAACATAACGCATAATTTCTGGATATTATATGGGGAATTACAAGGGCCCTCAGGCACAGTGCAGCCCCAATCCACTCCAGATTCCAGGCATTTCAAGCCTCGTTTAGTTTTGGAAGTGCAACAGAGACCGCCTCTTGTGCTTTTAAAAACGGCTCTCATTTCAGCTTTACTGCGTAACGAGGTAGACTGGAAAACTACGCTATATGGCTTCGACCACAAAACTGTCCCCGTGTTGGTGTATGAGACAACGGAGAGCAAGCTGGGCCGTGCAGACTATGAAAGAAGACAATTTTAATGAAAAGTACTACATATGACAGCCTTCTGGGCATGAGAGTCTTAAGGTTCGCATCAGTGATTTTAATTGGTGATGCAAGGAATTGATAATCAGGGATCAGTTAATTTCCAATTAAGAGGAAGCAACTTTTGGCTTCCGAACGAGAAAAAACTGGCACGTAAGGGAGTTTATTCCTGTGCTTTTCACATATATACAGTAACCGCTTGGACAGAGGTCAACTTAGAAAACAAAGGGTGGGGCTCGGGGACAGAGGGTAGAGTAGCACCATTGTGTATAGGAGTGGAACATTCAAAGCCAAGCTGTTAAAGTGATGAGAAGTTGAGCTTCATGGACTTGCACAAAAAGGGACCCATTTCACCGCTACTCTCAGTACAATGGAAAAGCTAGAGGCAAGCCCTTCAAAAGCCGGGCTTCTTTATTATCCATCCTTGAGAAACAAATAAGTAAATAACAAATAAAAAGAAGATGTAGCGCTGCTCGGAGCCGGATAAATCCACCCCACCGTCGTTGTGACAAAGTGGTTTATTTCCAAATCGCGTCTGTAAATGAACTAAAACGACTCTTGGGACGTGGCCAACGCTTCCCGGTTCCCATTTCTCAGATTAAGAATCATCGCCCGCGTTTAATCATTCCGGCAGCCTGTGACAAATGTCCGTTCGCAAATAAGCGCGCGCCTCCCGCGTCCGCCTTCGTGGTTAATTCTGGATCCGCCAGCGCCCCACATTTGTGCCCGGCTGAATGAACGTGATAAAATTAAAGAAAAAGAATAGCCTCGTTCCGAGAGAGAGAGAGAGAGAGAGAGAGAGAGAGAGAGAGAGAGAGAGAGAGAGAGAGATGGGTTTACAGTGTTTGTGAGTGCGCGCAGCGACCATGTGCAGCAGGAAGGAAGGTTCCGTTGAAAGCAGCACTTTTTCTCCAGTGTAATTTATTGCAATGTTGGCTGTAAGTTGAGACACAGAGGCTGGGGTGACTTGCAGTAAGTCCTGGAGCATTCGGTCGTTGCAGCCATGGTGACATTTTACACACTCCCAAAATGTTAATAAATTAACAGAACTGTGATTTCAGAAATGGGAAATTAACTCATTAGAAACATAATTGCAAATAAATCATTCCAACAGCGTTAAGACCCGTTTGCGGAAGCATGGGCTTGAATGACATTACTGCCACCTACTGGTCATGTCTGCTCACTACAGATACCAGACTTCGGTATTACTGGGGAACTCAGTACAGACAAAACGCTTATAAAAGGTCTGGAATGCGAGTAGGCAGTTTCATCAGACATAATCTTTGTTCACAGCAGTCGGCAAACAGTTTATGACCACAGCTCAAACTGAATGCCAACAGAAATAACAAGAGGCGCGTCAACCCTGATGACAGAAGACTTTCCCTTTTTAGACAGACTTCCCACCATTGCCTGTATTCATAAGACTTGTATTGTGTGAGAAGCCTGTTACCAGAATGTAAACGTCAGCCAAAAGCTTCATTTCAAGAAACTGAACAGACAATGACTGAATATGAAATCAATTTTGTCCCCAAAAAGATGTTTCCTGATTGTTATTCCCCACAAAACTCTGAACTGTTGAGCAATAAGAAGCTACCCAGCACAGAAGGCCTTGTTTGAATGATTTAGGCAGAATATTTGTGGCTCACTCTGGAAAGAGCCGGAAGCGCCGAGGGGAAAAAAGGCATTCAGTTAGCTGCCAACACTTTGAAAAAAAAAAAAACCCATCAGTCTCCAAATGTCCCGGATATAATTGAGGCACTGAATTTCAGTCATAAACCAGCCCTGACAGACTGTCAAGGTCGGAGAATCTCGACTCAGCCGAGGGCAGTGCCAGGGAAAATACTGTTATAATGTCCACCGCTGTCTACCTTCTCAGTAACCGTTTAAAACCTGCAAAACCTCGTGTTTCAGGGAGGACAGAGAATGCTGCTGCACGCCGGGTGCGCCGATGCTCGTTTCCCAGCAATCGTAGCCACAGTCCTTCAGATCCTGAATGGTGTTTTGGATTACTGAGCAGTCGGTGTCTGCAAAGCAGAAATAATAAAAAGGAGGAAAAAAATCATGTTCAGTGTGTCATACTCACAAAGAAAAGACCAGAAGATAAAATAAAACTTACCTATAATAGGGGTCTCAAGTATGAGGTCTACACAAGAAACTGTTAGCTGACGAATGAAGGGGACAGAACAACTGAAATGGTCATGTCCGCAAAACTACGTTTTATTTTTTTCATTGATACCGTTTATCACAGCACATTATTGGGGGGTGGGGTGGGAGGTGTCCCTCTCATCCCGCTTGAATTACACCCTTGGGTCCATAAATATACTGCATTCTCTCTGAATAAGATAACACCAAGGCAAATTTATGAACTGTTGATGCAGGTAACAGTTACACCTTTGAAAATGGAAATTTCTCATTCCAAACATCAATGTATTGGCAAGCTCTAAATGTGGTCCTTCATTACAATTCAGGTTTTCGCGAGTGAAGCAAAAAAAAAAAAAAAACCGTATCCATGAAAATACAGTGAATAATTCACTGAGTCATTAAACACACTTCTTTAGGATTTAACCAGTGAGAGGGGCCAACAGCCCCATTTTGAGCACTATATAAACCATCAGTCGGGTACAGACGTCCTCTTATTAGAATACTTAAATCAGGCGGAGGAGAAGAGGCACTTTGAAACGCATCAGTGCCCGTTACAGAGTTATTCCGCTGCCTCGCACAGGGGGATTGTGGGTAAGGAGAGGAGAACGTGGGAGGGAAGAGGCGTTCGGTGTATGCCGGCGCACGTAAATCACTCTAATAGGCAGCGAAGGGCACCCGCCGAGGCCGCGGTATAATGGGGCCAAAGCAAATGGCCGCCGAAAGGATGTCACATTAGCCTGTGAATGAGAGGGCCTCGAACACTTTGGGAAATGACTGCTTTAATCAGGGCAGGCAATTTTCCGTAATAACGGAGGAAAGCGCCGCACGCTGAGCCGGCGCTAATGAGGGGCGGAGACGGGGTACTTCGGAGGGGGGAAAAACAAACGGCGACAGAGAACCCCGCGTCGAGGTGGCGCGGCCCGAGTGGTCCCCCGAAACAACGGCGCTCCCCCGGCAAAAACGAAACCACGGCAACAGGGCCGCTCCCCGACTGTGGCACTGAGCGCTTATACCGGAATAGGCGAAAGCAGCTATGCTCAGCTGTAAAAACAAATGCACTTTGCACTAATTACACTCCCCTACCAATCACTTAAATCACATTTCAGAGTCCAGCTTTGTATGCCAAAATGCAGCGCTTCAGAATAATATCCATTATGGTGTCCTATCTCATCTGAAAAGTGGGTGCTGGTTTTTGTTACAGCCCAGGTCTAACACACTGTATTATACACTGCTTGGACGAAAAAGAGAGTCGCACATTATAATATTTTGTTGGGCCACATTTATCTTTGATCAGGGCACAAATTCATCGTGGCATTGTTCTGTCACTCTAAAGCAATGTCATAACATTTATTTCCGACCAGAATTGCATTCATTTTTGGCAGAGATATTGTATTGATGATGGTAGAGAGTCAAATCACTCCATAAAGCCTTCGCCAGCACATCCCAGAGACTTTCAAATGGTTAATGTCAGGACTCTTAAGTGGCCAATTCATGTGTGAAAATGATTCCTCATGCTTGCTGAACCACTCTTTCGCAATTTGAGCCTGATGAATCTTGGCATTGTCATTCTGGAATATGCCTGTGCCGTCAGGTGTTCAAAAATCCACTGATTGGACAGCCTGATCATACAGTACATTCAGGAAGTCTAGCCACTTTTTTTTTTTTTTTTTTTTGCAGCATAACATTGTTGAAGCAACTCCAGATCATAAACTGCCTTGAGAGGCTTGTACAGTGGGCACTATGCATGATGGGTGCATCGCTTCATGGGCTTCCTTTCTTACCCTGACGCACTCATAGTATCACCCATTGTAAATCAGGGCTCTTCTGACCACATGACTTTTTTGTACTGCTCCACAGTCCAATCTTTATGCTCCCTAGCAAAGTGAAGTCATTTTTTTCCCCCAATTAGCCTCAGAAACAAGCGGCATTCTTGTGTCCACGCAACTGTCAAGTCCCAATCCTGCAAGTTCTTGTCACATCATATGCGTGGAAATGTTCTTACCATCACAATTAAACATGGCCATGAGTTTATCAGTCAATTTTATGCAATGAAACTTCAAATGTTTGAGTGATCTCCCATCACCATCATCCATGAGTTTTTTCCAAACCATTTCTTCCACGAAGTTGGTGCTTCACCTCTATCCATCCAGGTTTTAACTAGATAACTCGGTCGCCACAGGGACTGAGTCGTGTATCTCCCCCATCCACAAATTTCGTACAAAATGACCGCCGGCAGCCATATTGGACGTCGAAAATTGCCGAAAGTCGATCTTGAGCATTGTCAAATAAATATCTTCGCTTGTGCAAAATTAGAAAAAATTCCTGTAATAATTGTCGCTTCCAGTGCCCGGAACAGAAAATTTCTGTAGCGGTGGCGGCCCCAGAACTAAGCCATGGTATCTCCCGACTATCGTCGGGGAGATACAATAATGCGTTGGACAGCACTTAACCAAATTCCAGTGATTTTGGCATTCTCTTTAGCCTTTTTCTTCGTCTGATGCAAGCCAAAGATTTGCCCCTGTTGAAACACTAACATCCTTACGACAACCATGGGATCTGTCTTCCAACATGGCTGCATAAGAAATGAGAAGCAACACATTGCACCATTCAGGGTTAAAAGAATTGTCGCTTGCTGAAGCACATTACTCACTGCAATAATGACTCAATCATAGGTTTTTAAGTATTTGCTTATTTAAATCCAAACAGTGACCTTTTTTTGGCGAGACAGTGTACTTCTCCAGCAGTGAATCAGAATTCTCTTAAACAGGAGGCCTTTTCCTTCCAACTCTTCCTTGACCCTGCCGGAAAATGTCAAGGGTCCCAGGAAAGATGCCGGGAGATTTTGCAGTTACCTCGGGACGTGTTTGAGAAAAATAGGATGTCCTTTCCTTCAATACTTCATAAGCTCAACGCCAATGGATAATGACACGACTGATCCAACAGGAAAACAATGACAAATGACTTATCCAGTCGCTACACCTGCAAAGGATTGTGGTCCATAATATATGATTCCTTTCCTCCAAGCTTATCCTATGTTTCCTTGCTGGAAGGGTGGCAATGAAGGAGGTAACTGCCCCCTTTCCCTCATGAAATAGACAATTCGGATGCTCCTACCAGTCAAACTATAACTAGTTCATTTTTTTAAATCAAGAAAGCTTCCTTTATCTTAAGAGAATTCACATGCACCTTCGCACTAGACTGAAACCCTGATTACTTATTTACGTAGTTGAATTAGATGCTGTAGTGCTGGGCTGCATGATACACACAGACCTTCACCCACACCGGCCATTTGTAGATAAGATTGGACACTCCTGCTGTAGAATATATCGCCAAAAGAAAAAGGCAATAATTGTGGAATGAGATTAAAGAACCTGATGCAAAAAAAAAAATTCTTTGTCCAAGACACTGGCTTCTGAAAGAAATTAATAAGAAATGTGAACAGAATTATGGCTTTTTGCAGATCTTACGCCGGGAGCAAAAGAGTCAGACCATATATTGCGAAAGGCTGCTTAATAACACAAGAAAAATGAATAATGTGTTGTCAGGTCACTTCTTTCAGTTTGCACCTCGCAGCAGAGAATGTATTTTCTGTACCAGTGAAACACGGCTTTTCACTCAATTAATGAACCACCGTGGCGACCGAGGCAGCAGCTTTCTTATGTCGTAAAATGTAAAGGCCAAAAGAGTAATAAAACTAATGATGCATCGCTGGGATGCTGAATGCTAAAAATTCTAAACTGCCAAAATGCAAAACTATTTTGAACAAGGAAGAAAATCTTATTACAATGGGAGTACTGGGTCATGATTCATTTTGTACTGTGAATTCAAAAAGGCTTAAATAACACGTAGGCCGTAACACCACATTATAGCGCAGCTGACCACATTTTATATAATACTTAAATTTTAACATATTCAACTGGAACAACATTTTGAGCTCAGTTTGCAAAAGAAATATATAATAACTTTAAAATATTTACTTGACCAATTTCAAAGTCTTATTTTGAGTGCACACTACACATTACACCCGCAGTAGGCTAAAGCCAAATTTAATTGTATGGCTTTGGCAGCAGTTGAAACACTAGACCATGCCACAATAAGGGCCACAGAATCAGCTCTAAATCCCTTCAGGAATAAACAAACCACTCAAAAAAGGATTCATCGGACCCATCGATCTTACCCAACTCTTCCTCACACATACAGCTGTGAGAAGAATAGCAGTGGTGGCTAACAGTGCTTGCCGTAGCTAAACATGCTAGAGGTAACTAACCATGCAAGCACAGGCAAACAAAGCTAAAAGACAGACAGCGCTCACAAAGGGCACGATTTAGACTTCCTAGATAGAGAAGTCGCCGCAACTCAACAATAGGAGCCATTTTGCTATGGCTCAGTCTTGCGAAATGGAAATTGTTGTTTTTTTTTTTTTTGGTTCTTCTCTCTGAAAGTAAACATTCATTTCGGGCAAAGAACGACAAACCAGTCGGCGTTGGTTTTGACAAGCATATGAGGGGAAAATGTAGGACATACAAAAAGAGAAAACGTAAAAAAGAAAAAAGACTTATTCACTTTTATACAATGCCTGATGATGTGATGGAAACAAAATGGCGCTGAGACCAGATTTCCTGGCGGCCTCAAGTCACAACCCTCTCATTCTAGGGACTCCAGCAAGATTAGCGTGCAACACAGGGCAGTGGCCAGGGGGAGACGTGTCGCAGAGGGGGTAACTCACCTGGCCTGAGGAGCGTGATGCTGCAGCCCCCCCCCTCCAGCTCCAGTCAGCTTGCTGTGGAGGCCCTGCCCCAGCGTGATTCGACAGAGGGTGTCCAGAGAGGGGTGCCCCACCCCGATCACGTTCAGGTGGTGCTGGTTAATGTCTATCAGCTCCTAACAAAGTAAAAAACAACGTCACCCTGGCATTGGGAAATGCAATTCACCATTCATTTCAGCCATGGAGTTTTTTTTTTTTTTTTTTTTTTTTAACCCTTAGAGCCCTGAAATAAATTTTTAAAGAAAATAATTGAATTATCTCGTGCTGTTGAAAACCTATCATGTGGCGACTTGTTTAAAAGAGCTCTCCTGCGGGAGCTCTTTAAAACAAGTCGCCACATGATAGGTTTTCAACAGCTTTCATTTTGATATCTTACATCATTGAGCAACAATAGCTGCATTCAGCGCTCTAAGGGTTAAAGCACACAAGTACTTCACGTAATTTTGAGGTTGCCATCGATTCTGAGGTTTTTGCATGAAATCCCCAAGTAACGATAACTATACACATGGCAACGCAAGAAGCTGCACATGTTGTTTTTCTTGACCGTAGTCAACACTAATTTACAGTGTGGAGATTATTTGCAGTTACGCGAGCACATTTGTAGTCTAAAACCAACACCTGCATCCATATACCCTACATTCTAATCTTGGACCATCCCAGCTCATTAATTTATTTCTAATGACAGTTATGAAGGATAATATGTGAACCCCATTATAAATATTCATAGGGACTTCACATCAGACACAAGCTGTAGTTTATCAATGACATAGTCACCTCAGTACTCTATTAAGTGCCCCTCACAATACATGCTGAAGGTAACCCAAAACCTCTTTTTTTGGCTTAAATGTAACACAGATCAGGACAAGAAATTAATATCTTTTCAGCTCAGCTAAGGGACCCTCCCATTTATGGTTCTGGACCAGATATGCATCTAATCGGCGGTTATGTGTCCTCAGCGTGACAGGTCAGGACAGTTTTTTTGTGTTTTGTTTTTTCTTTTTTTACATGTTGTACTTCAGTGCGCAGCAATACACTTTAATACAACTGACGTCTTTGTTTTGGCAGCTTAATGTGAGCTTGCCAGACAGTTCTGGGCAGAGGTCTGTTCACAGTGAGGACAGATATGGGTCATATAAAAAAAAAATGAATATGAACAAGTTACGGCAAGAAGATCAAAACTTTTGTATTAAAGTGTGAATACAGTCTGAGAGATAAGATCACAGACACGCTTTATCCAACCCGTGGAGGTTATTGGTTTTCTGTACTTATGAAGCGATCTAAGAGAAGTGTGTGCAGTGGGCAGTGACAGTGCAGTGCCAGGAAGCCAACTGCAGTTATGAGGCTGGTGCTCCAGGTGAAAGGCAAGCAGGAATACACCGCCCAACCTTGACATGTATGTCACTCGCTTCCTTTTATCAAAGTTGGGCAGCACACTTATAACTAATATGACTTTCGGCATGTGTGCCTGTGTGTGTGCGTACGAGATGTCTGAGTATGTGTGTGAGTGTGTGTGTGTGTGGGGAGGGGGGTAGCTCCAAGTGGCACTAAGAGAAAGACAGGAACCATTGATTCATCTTTATGGTTCAACGTCATTCGTAAGCTGATGTTGTGCATAAAATGTGCTTTTTTGTGCTTACGTACGCATACGTATATATATATTCTATTTATACCTCTTATATGAGCGGTGCCGTGAAAAGGTATCTGCCCCCTTTCTGATTGCCTCTAGTTTTGCATGTGTTTCACACTTGATGGTTTCAGATCATCAAACCAAATTTCTAAAAGGACACTCAGAAGCACGCGTGGAGAATGTGCACAGATAGGCATCTGGCTGTACTCAAACCCAGGTAGGACTACAGAAGTCTCAAACATTAGAAAGGACATGACTATCATGTGAATGCATCAAACAGTCAGCGATATTGGGAAAGGCCTCACTTGCAGTCCGCTACCATTGGCCTCCCTGAGTAAAATTCTATGGTTTTACCTCTGTGATGTCACAGCAGATCACAATTTGGCCCCACCCACGATGGCGGCCGTTATTGGCACATTCCAGATCAGAAGGACTCTATGAAATCCTCCGCTCTACTGTTTATCATTCCATGGATAGAGCCTTAATTCTTTTGAGGCAACAGTGCTGAGCACCACTGCACCAGAGTGTTTGACACAGGAGTCCTGAGGCCATCAGCCCAGGTTACAAGGCTTTAGTGGGAGTCACAGAGGAATGCACCATTATCGTGATATTACCTCTAGCACGCTGTAGTGCTCTGGGGTGGGATCGCCGGCCATTTCGCTCAGAGTCTGCTGACACGTACAGGAAATGGCATCGATGGAGTCCAGCACAGGGTTCATTATGGCAGGAAACTACAAGAGGGGGGGGTTCATTGTGTATTATTTAACATTCCATTCTAACGTTCTAATGCCAGCCAAACAACTTTTGAAGTTATTTCACAGTCACAGACAAATTTCCAATATCGGTAGTAAATCATGGGAGTTTGCTCAAGTTAGGGCACGCTCCCCTCATCTTGATCATTTAGTGTAAGGAAGGTCATAAAGCTCTGTTTTTTTGTGCCTTGATCCAAATAATGAAATATCTATTATAATCAGAAGTCTTAAGTCTTGTTTCATGCAAATAGTGAAGTTCAATGATGTGAAAATTGTCAACAACCAATACGTGTGCTTCACAAGATACCCAGTCTCTACTAAATCCTATAGTCTGTCAGCAAAAACTGTGACACATTGGCCCTCATCTATCAAATGTGCATACACCAAAAAAATGGGTGTACGCCAAAACTCCCGCAAGGGTCGGAATTTATCAATCTGAATGTGAGCGAACGGTCCGCAAAAATCTCACGCCAGGTCTGACCAGGTGTACGCAGATTTGAAACCAGCGAACGAGTGCAGTTGTCAAAATGAGTAATAAACCATATGCAGCGATGTGGACGTCATGCTGTTGTTGCTCTTATTAGTAAAATGAATGAATCGGCTAAATAGATAAATAGGCTAAATTTATAAATGAATGAATGAATAAATAAATAAATAAATAAGACACCTGTGTTGGAAATTAATTAAACGTATATTTTGAGACAACCTGCTTGTCAGGCCACACGGCTGACAATTACAATCAATTTGATTAAGCGCAATCCGTGGCTTGGCAGATATGCGGTGTGGTATGTCAGATGCTCATCCAGTCAGATATATACTGAACAACAAAAGAAGCACAAGTTAATTAAAGGCAGACTGGAAAATAAGTTTGCGCATAATCATTTTAGAAAATCAAATTTATCATTAGCGCATGCACATTTACACTCGTTTCATCAAACTTTTCTTTATTTTGCGGTCACTTTGACTGAGTAACCGTAAGAGTACATTAACTAACTAGCTAACTTGCGTTTTTTTTGTTGCTCAGTATATATAGGCCTACGGACACTTTGACCGTGATCACACTTTGACAATGGCAGATCTTCTATTGTTAGAGGAATAAGCTTCTGTACGAAGAGAGAGGAACTTTCGGCGCAGAGAAGATCTCCTCAGGGAAAGTGACAAGTGGCAGCTCATTTTGTGTGGCACCCAATAAAATTTCATGGAGTAACACCAATAAAAGTACAATGAAGAGTGATCCCTACAGACTGTATTTTAACAATTACCCTCATGCAGCTCCGATCAAGGCGGGACTCATCCGTGTCCACGCCACCTTGTATTCCCACGATGGAGGGGGAGCCCTGCTGCCACGCGCTCCTCGAACAGAGACAGCTGAAGGTTCGAGTCTGGTTGGCCTCCACCGGTCCGTGCGCTGCTGCACCTCAGCGCAGCAACCCGTTTTTTGGTGGCGATCTTAAAATCTGACCACTTTTTTTAACCTACATGTAAAGCATTTGGATTGTCAATTATGTAGGCTATATAACATGATACATCATGGATATATAAATTGAATTTATTAAGGTCGATGTTATTCGCACTTATTCGTGTGGCCAATGCTGAATTTTTTTCTTGGCCACACTTATAAGTGCACCAGTTGATGACCATTCCAGTGCCGCTTAGAAACTACCACTTAAAGTAAGTTTGGCCAGGAAAAATTTTTTAGTTTTGGACACACTTACAATAAGTGTGGGCAATGGAGAAATGTGCATCTTGGCCACACTTATAAGTGCTTCTAACAAGAATTTCGGTCAATTTTTGTTCTTGGACGCACTAGTGCGAATAGTCACTTCGATTTATTAATTCATTACATCAAACCTCTGCTGCACTCCAGTTTCCACCTCAACGGTGTTTACCGCAGCAGCAATAGTTTTCCAAACTGCAGCTTCTGAGCTCCCTTTATGCCACTCTTAAGGCTCCCCAAATAAAATTATTTTGTTTTGCTCCATCTCGGACGTGATAATTTATATCGTCGGCCTGCTGATAAAACCTCATATCTTCAAAATGATAAACTTTACAGGAGAGCAAAAAAAAAAAAAAGTTTAATTTTGCATGTAAGAATGCAGTTGAGCTGTGTTCGGGTAGGATGACCATTTTTCTTCCAAGAATGTATCCAATCAATAAAATTTTGTATTTTGCAATGTTTATGTTATTATCGTGGACATAGGAGTTTTTGTTTCTTATCAAATTGTAGATACGAGGTTTTATCAGCAGGCCGACAATATTTCCTCCTCAGTGAAGTTCTTTCTTCTTTGCCGTCTTTCGAGAGTCCATGTCGTAAAGTGGGCAGGACTATGCCTCCCGAAGCATGGATTTATAGGCGCGTATCGTGTAAATTACAATGGTTTCAGCCGCCAGATTTATCAACGCCACGGCAGTTCTACACCGAAATCAGCGACGTACACACTTTTAGTAAATCAGATGTGACACCTGGAGAACGCTGATATTTACACCAGAATCTACACCAGATCCTACGCAAATTTGATAAATGAGGGCCATTGTCTTTAGATGCAAGAGGGTGTCAGATATTAGTTTTTTGAATGTCTTTTCAAAGTCAACTAGCATATGGCTGGCATAAGCGGAAATATTCTAATGAACAAGGCCTGATTAAAAAATACTCAACCCAACACTCTAAAGTTGATGTAACAGTCAGAACTGGCAGCTGAAATTTCCAGAACACTGACTTCAAATTTTGAAAAAAAAGAAAAAAAAAAAAAACATTCCAAAACGGTCTCCACAAAGCGTTGACAATGCGACTGTAATGACTGGGAGGAGAATGAGTCTCTCCAGCTAATATTAAACAAAACAGCTTGAGTACACATTATTATCCAGTCATCGCTGCTGAACACCAGAACAAAAGAGTTTAACAGCGAGGGCTGCCACTGCTCTGAGCGCCGGATAGAGACGCTATGAAAGGGCAAACGGCCCACTTTGAATTCAGACGTACAGTCGCACTCTGTTATACCGCCGTATGAGCTACAGTTAAAGGGAAATATAGTAGCCTCGGAGGAAAGATAAATCCGAGAGACAATTTATTTCCGAGACTAAAAAACATCCTGAGTCATAGTGGGGCCGGGAAATGTGTCCCTGACTGAGAATAGCTCTGCGCTCTGTGTACCTCCTGCCGAAAACCCAGCAGGTCTGTGCCTACATCCACGCCCCCACCCCAAAATTCAACCAACCGCACCCCCAACCTCCAATCCCCACCGCCCAACCGCCACCACAGACAGACACCTGCTTCTGTCGCCAAGGCAACCGCACACAGGGGTGCCCTCGGAGTAGAGTCGATACGCGTTTTATGAAACTGCCTAATGGCAAGCCCCCAGAGCGCCATTTACTTTAAACGCAACTCTGCGACGATCACGATAATTAAAGGTAGAGCGAAAACACGGCCGAAAGAGAGAAAAAAAAGTGGGGAGCGGGAATTTTACGTACCTTGTTTATTTTCTCCTTCACTCCTGCGACGAGGACCTTGGTGCTGCGCGGAACTTTGGTGTTGGTGAGGAGGATCCGTAACATCGGCACCCTGGCAAACGAACCGAACAAGCATGGCAAGCATCATCGACGATCAATCACCGGCCTCTGTCAGCTTGTAGCTGAATCAATCGCCTGCCCTTTAGAACAGCAGCTGAACACTAACAGATGAATACAGCAACTAATAGCACCTCTCGTGCCGACTCACAAAGCTTTAGATACAAGGGCTGTTGTTGCTTACAGACGGAGGCAGTAAGAGACAGAAAACTCTCTTCCAAAGCCATTTACAGTAATTACAGAACAACAACAAACAACAAGAACCATTTCCTTCTGTAAATCTGAGCACAGAAAACCAAATCATCACCATCAAATTCTCCTGCCCTCTAAACCACCTACTGCCCAGTTACAGCGAATCCTTCAGTAGAGTTTGGCTTAATGCAGTGGGTTTCAAACTTTTTCTGTCACTGCCTCCACCAGAAGCCAAAAAAAGTTAATCGCATCAAACGCGGCAAAAGAGGTTTTCATTTTTAATCAATTAACAATTTGGGTGATCGCAGGGTGATCGAAGTGAATAAAAGATTCAGGTTAAATTTCCTTTCCAGTATCAGGGCCCTTTAGTTTATTTAATTCACCGCAAGAATCATGTTCTTGCAACTTTAGGTGAGCCCAACATCCAACCCCCACAGTAGCTCTGCACCCCCCCCCCCAGTTTGAGAAGCACTGGCTTAATGACACAGACTGGACACCGGTCAGTTGCCTTAGATTTAGCCGCTTAATGATGCAAATGGTTGGGAGAAAAACAATGCACCATGAGATAATGCTGATGTCGAGTGGTAAATTCATGACATGAAGCATTCATGCACTGTACCTGCTAAGTGGTGTAATCTTCCCAGCATGGTACCTCAGTATGCCTCCTGAAATAGAATCAGATAAAGGAACTGTCAGCGTGGAAAAAAAAAATGCCATCTTTATCATGACGCACTTATCAGCCAACGTATATTTAAAAGGGCAGGTACGCTGCGGCCAATAACTTCCCATTTCCGAGGGAAAACTGGCTTATCAGGTCAACACATGCAATGTGAAATGGAAGCACTTCTACCAGTGAGGAAGCAACATCACGGACTAATCAGCCAATCGCAGCTTTTGTAAACTGATGATAATTTCAGGGCAAGAATTCAACCAGATTTGGACCGTTCAGGTAGGAAGCAGTATGGAGTGCGCTTCCTGTTGGTACAAATGCTATTGGATGACCGCTGTAACACAAGAACTAGGGTGCGCGCAACAGGTAACACATTTGGCTGTAATGTTTCTCTCCCACCACAAACACATCCGTGTCCAGTGAAACTATGGCTCAGCAGAGTTAAAGTGCATTTCCTTGCCCCATCTAAGATGGTGTTCCTGGCCTTACCCCATGTGCTCACAGCGTTATCCACCCCGGACGGGTTCCCATGAATGATCTTCTCCCCCAAAAAAGCCCACGAGTTGATCAGCTCCATCTCCTCCTCACTCCACCTGTTTGTCCAAACACATAACCACGCCCAAAATCACACTCCATCACATTTCCGCCTCTAAAATGACTTCCAATATGTGCAAAGCAAGGGTACCATGACCAAATATAAAACAGACCAGACGAAGCACAATTCTCACACGTTATGAATTATCCAGCGCCAGGTCTAGATCTCCTGGTAAGCACAGGTGAAGGCAGCATAGTAGGGATAAGTTATGAACCAGAAATAAAGCATAATTAAACATCACAACAGGGCTGGGGGCTGCTGGGTTAGCTCATGTGGTAAAGGCAACACTCGCAGTACAGAGTGAGCACCATAGCATGAGATCAAATCCAACCATACCAGAGCCAACTGTGGCCAGTGGCCTCATGACAGCAGCGCATAATTGACTTTGAGCTGCTTAGGGAAATGGGAGGGATACAGTTGGTTTGGGTTAGCATAGTTTATTGCTCAAGCACCTCCGACCGGCCATGTGGGTGCTCATCACTTGCATTCTGAGTGGGCACACATCCGGGTTTCCGCCGCCCTCATTCTATGTATGAGCAGTTTGAAGCTGCGAGTGAAAACAGGAGCGCGTTTTGGAGGAGAAACGCAAACTGTCTGCCCTCTCCCGAAAAGGCAGCACAAGTCCTGGACGAGCATGCTAATACACAAGTTGTTGATTGGACAATCCAGATTGGAGTAAGACTGAAGATGCTAATTTAAAAAAAAAAAAGAAAAAGAAAACTACAATAGAGCCATAAAACCAAGGTGAAGATACAGGGGCCGCATGAAAGCACATGACTAATATTTGAGTGCAACATGGGGTGCTAGATGGATTCGGTGCAAGTGACTCTTCAGTGATGGTGTAATACTCTGTGGGAGTAATGAAGTGTCAGTCAAGTAAATATCCAGTACACATACCAGCATGCAACATCCAATCTAATCGTTTCTCATCTACTCATCTTATTTTTGTAACTTCCTTTCTGGGCTTATTTTTTCACATCTTCTTTGTGGTAATTTTGTATAATTTATAATCTTGACATCGAACTGATTTTATCAAGCCTTTTTTTTTTTTTTTTTTTTTTTACCTTTCGTGACGAACAAACCCCAATTCCGATGAAGTTGGGACATTGTGTAAAAGGTGAATAAAAACAGAATACTATGATTTGCAAATCCTTTTCGACCTACATTCAATTGAGTACAAAGACGAGATATTTAATGTTCAAATTGATCAAATTTTTGTTTTTATTGTTTATTTTTTTTTTTTTTATATTTACTCATTTTGAATTTGATGCTAGCAACACGTTCCAAAAAAGCTGGAACAGGGGCATGTTTACCACCGTGTTACATCACCTTCCCTTTTAACAACACTCAATAAGCATTTGGGAACTGACGACAGTTATTGTAGAGGCTTTGTAGGTGGAATTCTTTCCCATTCTTGCTCGCTGTATGACTTCAGTCGCTCAACAGTCCGGGGTCTCCATTGTCGTATTTTGCGCTTCATAATGTGCCACACATTTTCAATGGGAGACAGGTCTGGTCTGCAGGCAGGCCAGTCTATTAGCCATCATAACCTTTATTTAACCAGGAAGTCACATTGAAATCACAATCTCATTTACAAGTGAGACCTAGTAAGACAGGGTTAAATAGCAGCTCAGGGTTAAACCACACTCTTGGCTTGGCATTGTCTTGCTGAAATAAGCAGGGACGTCCCTGAAAAAGACGTTGATTGGATGGAAGCAAATATTGCTCCAAAACCTGCATGCACCTTTCAGCATTAATGGTGCCTTCACAGATGTGCAAGTTACCCATGCCATGGGCTCTAACACATCCCCATGCCATCACAGATGCTGACTTTTGAACTTTGCGCTCATAACAATCTGGATGGCCCTTTTCCTCTTTAGCCCGGAGGACACGACGTCCATGATTTCTGAAAACAATTTGAAATGTGGACTCGTCAAACCACAGCACACTTTTCCACTTTGCGTCGGTCCATCTCTGATGAGCTTGGGCCCAGAGAAGCCAGCTGTGTTTCTGGGTGTTGTTGATAAATGGCTTTCACTTCACGTGGTAGAGTTTTAACTTGCACTTGTAGATGTAGCGACAAACTGTGTTAACTGACAATGGTTTCCCGAAGTGTTCCGGAGCCCACATGGTAATATACTTTACAGAATGATGTCGGTTTTTAATGCTGTGCAGCCTGAGGGACCGTCGGTCACGGGCATTCAATGTTGGTTTTTAGCCTTGCTGCTTACGTGTAGAAATTTCTCCAGATTCTCTGAATCTTTTGATGATATTATGGACTGTAGATGATAAAATCCCTAAATTCCTTGCAATTGCACATAGAGAAACGTTGTTCTTAAACTGTTGGACTATTTGCTCTCGCAGTGGTTCACAAAGTGGTGAACCTCGCCCCATCCTTGCTTGTGAACCACTGAGCCTTTCTGGGATGCTCCTTTTATACCTAATCATGACACTCACCTGTTTCCAATTAACCTGTTCACCTGTGGAATGTTCCAAACAGGTGTTTTTGAGCATTCCTCTACTTTCCCAGTCTTTTGTTGCCCCTGTCCCAGCTTTTTTGGAACGTGTTGCGGGCATCAAATTCAAAATGAGTGAATATTTCCAAAAAACAATAAAGTTTATCAGTTTGAACATTAAATATCTTGTCTTTGTAGTGTACTCAATTGAATATAGGTCGAAAAGGATTTGCAAATCATTGTATTCGGATTTTATTCATATTTTACACAACGTCCGAACTTCATTGGAATTGGGGTTTGTATGTGTGACACGACCATGGCGCAACAAGAACAATTTCCTCAATAACAGCTAATAAATAAATGCAGCCTAAGCAGATGCAGAGGCGATAAGGCATCACAGGATTTGTAAAGGTGAGAACAGCAGGAGGAGCTCTGAGGCGCTCAGAATACCAAATAAGCCAACAGAGCTGAACGACACGCTATGCTAAACCCTCGCTACAAGTGTTTTTGGGTGGAGAGTGACTCCAAGGGATCACAGTGATGCACATCTGTTTCCGGAAATGCTAAGATGCCCGTGAGGGAACTGTGAACCATGCTGAAGATCTCACCTATCGGTGATATAAAATGTCACCTGAATCAGACCCGATTTACACCCCGTAACAGCAGCTAAATTTGCAGAGCCGTTGGTGCGACTGCTGTCGCCGCTCGCTAAGTACTAACTGTATATCGACTCCACGGCTCAGATCTTTTAGTGTGTCAGAAATGTACATTCTGTGATAATTGCTCTTATACGCAGCCACTGGCATTGATACAGTTACTGGCAGTGAACGGCATTCTGATCAGAATCGCATTCAGTGTCAGGTTACACAGTCCAGGCTTATTAGAGGCTCTGTCAACAGCCAGAGATAAACTGCCAATCAAATTTTTCCCATCATATCTCGCTGTATCATGGCAAGTCCATATTATTGCTTTATTTAGTCATGACTCCTAATACATCTACTCTCTGTATTATTGCCCACAAAAGTTACAAAACACAGAATGAGGCACAGTAGAGAGAGAGAGAGAGAGAGAGAGAGAGAGAGAGAGAGAGAGAGAGAGAGAGAGAGAGAGAGAATCCTCACACTGCGCTATAAGCATCAAGGAAACACACAGGTGATGTCACACAGACAGATGCAAATATGCTCACTGTAATGAGACCAGAACAACGTTCACCAAAAAAACTCTACCGGGTCCAGCCACCAATATTGAGAAGCTTTACAGAGACGGTGATTTTAATTGGCAGTGCTGCCTAACCCTGTTCCAGGAGACCCAGATTTTTGTTCCAACCCTTAACTGGCCAATATAGTTACACTAATTAGCAGCTCAATAAGACTCAATGAGGAGTGCATTTTCAGGGTTGGAATGAAAACCTACAGGAGAAGAGATCTCCAGCATCAGGGCAGAACAGCCCTTTTTAATGGGCTCTACCTCTCGACATCTCAGCCATAGGTCTCCAAGTCTTCTGTTAGGGCTGCATTAGGGGTTATGACATAAGAAATATGAGCTGTCATATACTGAAAGCATGTTTTGTGAGTCCTGAGGTTGAGAGTACCTGGCTGTATGTTCCAGCTCATCCACAGGACAGGAAATGGCTCCCCTGGCATACAGCAGAGCTGCAGCTAGGCACACAGAGAAGGCCGCACTGGACCCCAAACCAGCTCCGGTGGGCAGCTCCGACCAAACCGACACACTCAAGCCAGGCAGCTCCCTGGAATGGATCAGAACCGCTACGTTAGCCAAATAACATCTCTCGCCCATTCAAAAACATTCAGCAAAAAATGAATGAATGAACGAATGAACATTGCATTCATATAGTGCCTTCTCATAGATGCTGAAAGCACCACCTCTGTTCAAAGGATGATAAAGAAAACACTTTTAAAAAATTATGCATAATACATGTTCTCACAAATTTTTAACAAGAACGCTCGCCAACCCTCCAGACTAACTTTTGGACCAAGGAGTGCATGCGCTCCCAACCTGAAAAAGTTGGGCGCGCAGGCCAAAATTTAGGCGCGCAGGTCAAAACTGTGGTCATGCAAAGTACCATGATACTTTTCTGAATATTTACAAGCCCAAATAAAAGATACCTGAACAGACTATCAGTTGTTGCTGCATTTATTTAAGAAACATTATCAGAAAGCACTTTGTGAACTGAAAAGTAGATATTGATGTTCACAAGAATGTTTGAAAAATGTATAAATGCAGTTATCATTTTGGAGAGTTATCTTACAAGTCTAAATGTACGTACAAGTCTCCATTTCCCCAAGGGACAACTTTTCATCAAACCCTCCCCAGTACATAAACTGACTCATACACAGAAAAATTACGGCCAAATTTAGATGAGCACCCCCTAAAACCAACATATGGGGATAAATCAATGAATAACTCCCAATTATCACAGTGCTAGTTCTAAAATTTATGACTGTTATTGTTGCTGCCATCCCAAAGAACAATTTGACACCAAACATGGCTTAATTGCTGTGAAACTATGAGACCCAGGAGGAATTGAAGCCGTAAAAAGCATAATTTGACTACATTTTTTCATCACAAATTGAAAGTTTAACATTAAAATTAATATAGTTCCCAAAGTGATCCACCCTAAATATTTGGTAAAAAGTAGGTGTAGTATGCCAAGTTCGTTGGCACAAGTTTCAAGAAATTCTTTCACGGGTAACAATGTAGTAGGACGGCTTATAATAATGATAATTATTATTATTCACCAGTTTTTTTTAATTTCCCTATGCAGATTTTGCACATTTCGAAGGGTAACGGAAACGCACACAGAGAGTGAGGACGATGTCCGACGTTATTAGCCCCAAAAAAACAGTCTGCTTCGTGACCGTACACTGTTCGTGACGCAGACTCATATTTGAGGCATTGCGCTGATAAGCCTATGGTCGCCACTGGAGTACACTGGACAGGCGTCACCAGTTAGTTTTTGAATCAGTTTTGAACATTTCTTGCAATCGACAAAATACTATTCCTCTGACAGCTGGCCAATTATTGGAACCCCAAAGAAAACAGACTATAAATCTATAAGAACCGCAGCTTTTCTCATCTTTATCGTACTCTAATGAAAATAAATAATCTTGCACTCGGACCAACCAGTCACCGATTTCATACGTCGTCGTCGTCGTCAAAGCAAACTCTGATCAGAGCGTGGCTTCTCTGACAGTATCTTGAAACCATCCCCTGTCTTCTGCCATCCTGCTTGCTTGTTCCATAGAGCCAAACACATCAACTATGGTCTTCTTCCATTTACATCTTGGTCTTCTTCTCCTTCTCTACCCTGGAATGTAAGCCTCCAACACTCTTTTCTCCATACCATCTTGCCGCTGAATATGGCCAAAGTAGGATAATTTCTGCTTCCTTACATACTGCAGCAACCAATCGTTTGTTATGCCAAGCTCCTCTCTTATGCTGTCACTTGTGCGGTGTTGAGTCCATGGGACCCGCAAGATCCTTCGATAGCATTTGTTTTCAAAGGCAGTGATGAGTTGTTCTTCAGTCTTACACAGTACCCAGGTCTCACAGGCATATGTGGCTACTGGAAAGACACAGGCTTCAAGAATTCGCAGCTTGGTTACTTTGTCTTGTCCACGCCACAGCTTCTTCATTCCAGTGAGTGTTTGCAATCCCATAGCCATTCTGCTTCTGATTTCTTTGGTGTTATCTCCATCACCCTGGATCCTGGCACCAAGGTACATAAAATGATCAACCTCCTCTAGTGCAGATCCATTTATACAAATTTTCTGTATGCTTTCATCATTCAATCCTCTAGAAACAGACATAACATTGGTCTTTTTTGCATTCATCTTTAGACCATGAGATTCACTTTCTTTGTTCACGGAGTCCACAAATCTGATGAGGCCAGATCTTGACTTGGACATTAGGGCAGCATCATCTGCATATCGTAGATCACCTAAAGCTTGCCCTCCAACATGTAAAAGATCATAGCTTTCGCATTGTTCCTCTGTCATAGCTTCACGCATTATGTCCTCTGTGTAGATGTTGAAAAGGGCTGGAGAAAGAATACAGCCCTGTCAGACACCCTTCTCTATATTAAACCAATCAGTTGTTTCACACTCAAGCCTAACTGCTGATTGCTGATCTTTATAAAGTCTTCTGATTAACTCTATCACGTGTTGGGAAACCCATCTTCATCATGATGGACCAAAGTTTGTTATACCTGACATTGTCAAAAGCTTTTGAGTAGTCCACGAAGCAGATTAACAAATCCTGCTGCATTTCTTGACACTTGCGGATTAACATCTGGAGGTTAAAGACGTGATCACGTGTTCCACGATGTTTCATATGCCCTGCTTGTGATGCAGATATCTCTTCCCTCAGAATCTTTATCATTCTGCCAAGTATGATTTTTAGCATGATCTTACTACCATGACATATGAGCGAGATAGTTCGGTAATTTTCACATAGCTGAAGGTCGCCTTTCTTTGGCAATGGAACAGAAAGTGCTCTGCACCAGTCAACTGGCCATTCTGCTGTCTGCCAAATCTTTACACATAACTTATGCATTAGTGACACTGCAGCTTCTCCTCCTTCTAGTAGCAGTTCTGCCGGGATTTCATCACACCCCGGTGACTTTCCCCGCTTCAGGTATTTCATTGCCTGTTCTACTTCAGATCTCAAGGGGGTCAGCTCAGCATCTTTGGTGGATTCTCTCTCTTTGTTGGTTTCTCTTTCATCAGTTTTGTGCTCGTCAGTGTATAGTTCTCTGCAGTATTCCTGCCACCGACCTAGGATGTCAGCTGTCTCCGTAAGGGTTTTTCCTTGTTTGTTCTTGATCACGCTTAATTGGGGAGTGAACTTCCTTGTTAATTGCTTGATCTCAGCATACATTGCCTTGCTGTTTCCTGCTCTATGATGTGCCTCTATAGTGGCACACTTTTCCAGCAGATGATGCTTCTTGTCCCTCCTGCAGGCCCTTTGTATTTCAGCTGTTACCATCCTGTATTCTGTACTAGCTATGTTGGTGCCTCCTTTTTTCATTTTCCGTCTTTCTTCGATAAGTTCTAGCGTTCCCTCCATCATCCACTTTGACTGTTGCCGCTTTCTTTTTGGAATGTGTTTCCTTGCTACAGCTAAGGTTGCTTCTTTTGTTTCTTCCCACAACTCATTTGGAGTCAATTCATCTGCTACTGCTAGTAATGCCTCATAACAATTTGTAACCTCCAGCCGATAAGCATCTGGGATGCATGTCATATCAAGTCTTACAATTGGTTTGTCCCATGAATAATCATGTACATGCGGAACTTCAGATCAGAGTGGAAGTGTGCATCCAACCTAATCCATCAGGATAGAAGGTTAGCGATTGATATTGAAACGCTAAATAAAACCATTTGCCACTGGACGCAAGCACCCATAGCTGGTATCAACAAGATTCACAACTGTGTCACGAACAGTCTACGGTCACGAAGCAGACTGCGTTTTTGGGCTAATAACGTCGGACATCGTTCTCACTCTCCAGGTACGTTTCCATTACTCTTAGAAATGCACAAAATCTAAATAGCAAAATAAAAAACCGGTAATGAAAACACTTTCTGATATCATGAAATTTGCTCTCTGATCTGAAGTACTAGTCACCGAAGCCAAGGCCTATTACGTAGACTGTTGGACTTCTGCAGCAGACCAGCTAGTGTACTTGTAATTTCACGTATTTTGGAGCATTTGCATCGTTATTGTCAGACAAGGTTTTACAATTCTGCCGCGCGCACAACTCAGCACAGTGACAAGGTCGAATGCTTTGCCATTCTCATCGATGCATGAGTACAGCAGAGCTGTGATTGGCTTATGGCACCAGCCGATCTGTGATTGGCTGATGTACGTAATGGTACCAACCGACCTGCAGAAAAAAATTCGAGGCCGGCGGCTGATAATTAGGGAGTGAATCGCTGCCCAGAATAGACGCACAATGCATGAAGTGTTGGTCGCGCAGTGCGCGACCGATGTGAGAATGCAAATCGCAAAACGTAAATCTTGGTCGCAGTCTGGAGCGCTGACGCTCGCACAAACTTCTCCATTCTACATCACGAAAGCCAACAGTCGGGGTCAGGGTTGGTCAGTTCTCCAAACATATAATTATTTAGAAATATTAAAGGTTTAAAAACACTAAAAGTGAAGTGAAGCAGGTGAAGTAGCCAGCAAGGAGGCCAACTCTTAAGCCACATCATCCTGCTATGAGTCTTTCCAGCTGCGGTCAATTCTCACCCCTTCACCGTCACTGCCATGCACCTTTATATAGCGCATCAACAAAGCAAATCTATCACAAGCAGGAGAGCCAGTCCACGCTCATTAATTAAACCTTTCATTACATCAAAATAATTATTAGGTACTGATAAGTATCAGTCTCATACAGAGTGACAGCCTGCACTGTACACACAAATGTCTATTATCATGTCATACAGGTGTATGGATATGATATAGGAAAGAGGTTACATAATATAAAAAGTTAAAGCCATCATTTTAAAGAGGAACTAAAACATACCAGATTTTTTTTCACAGTTTTGGCAGCTTTAGGTACTTTATATTATTCTTTCCCCGAAAACATTTGTAACCGAGCTCAATCGTCCTATTTGTGTTAAAAAAAGAAGATCAAAAACCAGCCCAGCTGCAATGCAATTTCCCTTATTTTTGAAATGCTAATTACGTATAAATTTATGCGTGTGATCTCGTTCTGAGAGCACTAGTGTTAATTTAGCAGCATAACTTGTTTTATCATTCAGTGATAAACTGTTGTAGTAGGCTATGCTGACAACATCGCTAGCTAGCCAACATCGCAACTGCAAGATAACCATGACAACCTGTCAAACAGTTTAAAGGGGCCACTCTTTCTGCAGTCAAGTTGCGCGTGCATCCGCCATGTTGATAAACAAATAATCCCTCTATACGATCTTTCTAACGCACTTTTTGGATTTCTGACAATGCAGGCGTAGAAACAAAGTGCCTCTAAAAACATATTTCTCACCCAAATCTCTCAAGTTGATTTTTTTCTGAGTTACTTAATCAATAATCTACCAATAAAACACAAAAATATGAACATTTAAAAGTTTAAACCCCATTTTAGTTCCTCTTTAAGTTTTGTGAGATATTGATATGATAGAGGCAAGTGTAACAAAATCATAACTTTGGGACAAAGGGGACAATGTCTGAGGCCAGGTCCGCACAGGAGGGATCGCCGCAGCTCTTCATGCGGAATTTATCCACATTTGCTCCCAGAATTCAGACAAAAGATTACATGAAGCCACTCATCACCTGTCACTTCCTGTATAACATTACAACTCCTTACCTGAAGCTTCTGTGCCCAACACAGGGGCTTTAACCAATAACCTCCTGAGACCCAGTCAAAGCCAGAGGCCTAACACTGCATCGGTCTCACAGACCAGCGCGCAGTGAAATGCACAAACACTAATGCGAACACATGCCAGAGGGATCATGGCTTCCTGTGATGTCGATGCCTGATGACAGGCTTTTTTTTTGGCAGGCAGAAGGAAACGGAAAACTAATTGTCCACTCCAGCTCCCCGCAGACAAACATACCCAGGCATGTTAAGGCTGCACTGTGGCTCCCTTCCAAGCCCTCATTAGTCCGCCCTGTCAGGGAGAATCTTCCTTTTCAGACAAACTAATGCCATGTCAGCCTGTGTCAGCGCTAGGCCCAGCAGGGAAGCCGCTAGGCCGCTCAGTATTCACACGGCTCAAAGCTACTGGGACCATTTCTAATAAGACAAAGGAGAGATACAAGGGTTTTCCCCCCACCATATGGCATGTCTTAATTCAAAATGCTGGAGGTGACAAGTTAGCTGCTCATTTTTTCTTCCAAAATGCTATTTGAGAGGCTGACGAATTTGTGAAAAATATATTTCATTCGTGATGGCTGAAGTCCGGTAATCAATTTATAACGATATAAAACTTGTGAATCAACAATTGTGGAATACATCTCCATTCAGTGTGCGGTAAACTGATATGCAACAAACATGTGCAAATGCAGTGCGTTTTATGTCCAGGAATGAGCAACGTGAGAGGACAGTCATTTAAATGAATGTGAGAACACACAGTCTGTGACTCAAACATCATGGGTTCAAATCCCATCAGAGGTAGTCACTGCAACCACGAGAAAGGCAATTAAGCCCAATTATTTCAATAAAAATATTTTGCAATATACGTGGACCGTTTTGTACAGAAAATATGATCTCTAATTCGCTCCGGGCAAGAGCATCTGATGAAGGATTAATTGCAATGTTATGGGAAAGACAGGTTTTTCTGGGAGTTGCTTATGTTTAGAACACAATTTTAAAAGACCACTGATTCCAAGACTGGAACCAGTTGACGACACTCACCCAGACTCTGTAGTAATGGAGAGGTAGAGGTAAAGGAAGGCGAGAACAGCCATGGTGCCGGTGTCCGTATTATCGTCCAACACCCCAATGAAACGCCGCAGGCGACGCACAAGGTCAATATCCAGCTCCTTTGCATTCTTAAGGTCAGCTGAGCGATAGAAAAGCAGGTCAATGTATTGGTCATTTTAATTAGGTTATGCAACAATAACATTCACTTAATTTATGAGCAATGCAAAAATTTGACCTCATGGACTATCTTTGCTCACCAATGGATTTAAAGCAGACAATTAGCTTAGATACAAGTGGGCTGAGGTCAACAAGGGAAAGTTCATCTCCAATTGTTAACTTTTACTGAGAAAAGTACTTAATGAATAAACAAGTAGATATTAAGCCAATGATTAAACATATGCTACTGTTCAATGGTTCGGAAATCCTCCGAAAATTCAGTGTTTTCCAAGAAAATACAAGCTTTTATTCATCTGATAGGTTGCAAAATGATGAAAGAAAACTAGTCTTTTTTTGCAGAGCAAAAAAAAAAGGTCACCCGAAGTGCGTGCATTTACCTTGTGACCTTTGAATAAAAAGGAGAACTCGCACACCACTTATGCCAATGCAAAAGTAAATACTTCTAATGCAAAGAAAATTAAAAAAAAATAGAAAAACAAGTATAGTGCTACCCAGTGAAGTGCAAAACGTTTTCGGTCACAATCAGACCATCATCAGTGCAACCAGCGGAAATAAAGACACGCCCTTATATAGTCCACGTCTACGGAAGACAGGTTTGCGACATTTTAACAAAGTCAGTCATTCGACCGCTGATCTTAAATTTATTGGGATTGACAAAGTTCTTCCTGCCCGAAGGAGAAACTGCACAGGCCAGTTTTTACTAAGATGCAAGGCTAGATGGATTTTTTATCTAAAGACCCTACAGCCTAATGGTCTTAATGATGACTTCGATCTGACATGTTTTCTTTGAATGTAGTATGCAATGTTTGCGCTGACTGTCTGATGACTTTGTGAATTGTCCATTAGAAATTGTTTCCTTTTTCCTTTTCAATATGCGTTTTTTTATTTTCAATTATATATAATTTTTTATTATTAATCTCTGTTATTTACAACATATATGAGCTGCCTTTTCAACCCACGACAGGAACAGCGCTGATAGGATGATTCTCTCTGTACACCCTAACCTGCATATAAGCTAGGTTGAACACCTGTCTTCCGTAGACGTGGACTATATAAGGGCGTGTCTTTATTTCCGCTGGTTGCACTGATGATGGTCAGACTGTGACCGAAAACGTTTTGCACTTCACTGGGTAGCACTATACTTGGTTTTTTTTTTTTTTTTTTCTTTGCATTAAAAGTATTTACTTTTGCATTGGCATAAGTGGTGTGCGAGTTCTCCCTTTGACTGAACGCTTGTATTACTTATTTGGAACCTTCGCACCCGCCAGGCCTTAAGTTATCCAAGGCGCGATACCTCTTTTGGTATCTCTTTCCTTGTGACCTTTGACTCAGGTGAAGTTTACATGGTAAAGGTAGAACTAGACACTGGTATAAACATATTACTAAAGTATGAAGCCCTAGTGCCAAGCGGTTGCTGAGATCTTGTCCGCACAAAATAGTGACCTTGACCTTTGACCCAGGTGAATCCAATATGGTGGATGCACATCTAGATATTAGTATAAACACGTGCCTTAAGTATCAAGCCAAAGCAGTTGCTGAGATCTCATTTGCATAAGAAAGTGTGACACTAAGGCCGATGCAGACAAGAAACCAGGGTAAACCATATAGGTATGCCCTCATGGTGACCTCAAATATAGCCAATACATTGGCAAGGTTATAATTCATGATTTCCACTGCAAATAGCAATGTTCTTGTTCAATCTTCGCTTTCTTCAATAAATTGGCAATATAGCCATGCCGCCCTTTGGCATTTTAGCTACCAATTCATTGAGTTAATCTGCATAAATTTCACGCCAAGCTTCCTGAAGCACTTCCTACAAGGGAGGTCTTTCCATATTTGGAGCAGTGCTTTGGGTCGTTGTCCTATTGCAGGAGTAAAAATTGGCTCTGTTCAAGCTGGAGATGGCAATTGCAAACCACTGAAACAGTTTGCCACATAGTGGGCAAGTTAGCAACCACCGTTTCAAAACATTTCAAAATGCAGCGTTTCCTCAAGAGGTGCACAGACTACCGGCAGAAACTTTTCATGTTGCTATTATAAAAGTTTTCAACTGAAAAAGCACGGATAGTCCCAGTAGAGCATCAACAACAGATTGGTATTACTGATTGGTTTTTACTACCAATATTTATTATAATAGCACTTACAAAGATTCAACATATAGGTTATTTTGGTTTCCAACTTTGCCTGTCAGGTCAACAACCAAACTCTCTTTGTCAGTGAAGGACTCTCACATTGGAACAGTTTAACTTCCCCGCTATTTTATTGGAGGAATCGGACAATAAAATCAGTTGGTTAAAACCGCTGGTCTGCTTGGAGGGAGGAGACAATGAGATGGAACTTCCGCAAGTTTCGAAAGTCCAGCAACGAATATAGGCTGTAACTTAATTTATGGACTCATTTGTTTTGATTTCTTTGTATGTGTGGATTACTTGGGTTGTTGCCGACATCTGGTGAAATTTTCATGTCAATGGCCCCATTAGAAATATATTTACTGAAAAAAATGTTGACGCATTCAATGGTTATTTTCAAAAGCTGAAAATGCCAAGCGATTCTTGAGATTACCCCACTCCTGTTCAGACACCTGCAAAATTTATATTAGTCAAAACACATCAACAATTTTTGGAGTGGTCTCTCTACTATAATAGAAGAATCAGTTAAAAAAAATATAAGTAAATCCAAGGTGTGCCCCTAGAGACACGGGGGTTTGAACAGGTGGCATTTTAGCTTTTTTTCACATTTGGCAAGGTACTGACTGCAGTTGGTGATGAATTCATGGTGAATTCAGCCTGATTTATATTCAGCAGACACAAATGAATGGAAAAATTGCCAGAGAGCCTATGATAGGGTTTATAGTGGGAGTGCTTTGGAGACCTAAACATGGAACTGCCTGAACAAAAGGCACTTTTGGTGTTCTCATAGCTCCACAACCAAGACAGATAAAGTAAATTGGACTGGATTTTCTGATTAAGCAGTATAACATTAGCTTAGATGCAAACTTTCAAAGCTATAGGTGCAATAATAAAAAAGTTATGCCATGTTAAATACAAGAAAAATGTCAATTGACAAAAAAACTGACGGACAGTACCCTTAGAAAATAATTCACCAAAAATTCTTTTTGGGTCGAATGAGCTGAAATTTCGGATTTAACAGTGATATATATTTATGCAGCTGTATACAAAAAAATTAGCAAAATTGAGACGGTGGTGGTGAGACCCATTTGATGATCTGACATGGAATGACCCAGAAGTAATATATTAGGACCCCTTATAGATGAATATGGTGGTGTGTAATCATCACTGCACACTACTGTAGATATTCCATTAAAAACCAGCCATGTCCAGTCATGATACTGTAATTACAAAATTAATAATGTCTAGACTATTTCTGGTCGACTTGATGTTCCTTTAATTGAAAACAGTGGTCATGTTCTTTCAAAATACAGAAAATTTCTCTATGATTCCAAACGTTTAAACGGTTATGTATTTCACTTCATTTTGCATTGCAGTAAGCAGAACTTTTCATTAAACCTCTGATGAGTCAAAGCGAGAAGAAACAGAGTTTTTCGAGATAAGGTGAAAGAAATCGCACCTGCGTGGTCCGGCAGGAGTGACTGCAGAGACGTCACATCCCAGGCAAGGAATGTGTGGATGTTTGGTAGATTGATGCGCACTTTCCCTGGGGAATTTGCGTCCAAGCGCAGGTACGTGCGCAGGTTCAAGCTGACGGCCAAGGCCACCTATTTCCACAGATTACCAGCAAAACAATTCATTTATGTGAATGAACTGTATGAATGACATCCATTGGAGCGTCGGGTAGAATAAAAAAATAAGTAAATATCTCAATATAGTGGTGAAACAAACATAAAAGCCAAAACTTTCAAATTTGAAACGTCATACCTTCCCGTGGACGACGGCATGCTCTCCGTGAAGTATGGCTTTTCCAGGAGCGGAAACGACACATTCTCTAATATGCATTGTGCATACGACTACCTGGTATATCACGCAAAGTATAGGTACAGAAAATGGCAATCAACAACGTCAGGGGGCTGGCAAGCTAGTGAAGTTAACTGTGTAAAGTGCTCACAAACGTTTGCAGGCCAACTCCTAAATGACAAAGTTACCGCGCCCCAGCCAGAATTTTCAAGCCAGCGCCAACAGCCAAATTACATTATTCCCATAACTAAAAATATAAATATAATTCGCAAGCGCATATAGTTTTCTCTGAAGCGGCTTACATCCATCCAACGCAGGCCATCTCCGACGCTATCCTCAGCATTCGTTAAAGACAGGATTGTCGCTGTCAACATACGAGGTCCACGCGACTGCCTGCCATGATCCAATCACAATGGGTATTCAAACATACAGATCTTCCACTGTCCAATGAACAACATTTTCACGCTCGTTCCATTGGTCGTCTGATGTCCCGATATTCGAGCCTCCCTCTATGTGTACGGAAGTCAAAGATGGCCAAAATTGTACTGGGAGGTTACATCCACTGCGCTATCATCTATCGTAGCAAAATATAAGAATGGCTTGCGTGATTCTTAAACACATGACTTCTCGTTGCAGCCTCCGAACGCTTGAAAAATGCGTTCGTGTTTGTTGGACTCGACCTCTATGTGCAAATACAAAAGACAACGGGTGAGGTTTTTTGAAATCAGTGTTATAACCACGTTGCTAACCTGAGTTAGCATCAAATGCTGGTGTTCATCACCCTGTCTGCCCACTCATATTGCCAAGTACTTGTGAAGCTATCTGTCTAGGCTGATAAATTGGTTTTAAACATTATGAGATGGATGCTATTATCCATATTGCTGATACAGCTCTCATTTGGGCGTATTTCAACGCATGCAGCATCTGCCTAACAAATGAAGCACAAGCTTGACGAACGTTCGGTTGTATAACTGTTAACTAAATTATTAATGTATGGGTGATATGGCTTGATAAGTCACTATGACGACAAGAAATGTTGATTTTATTGCAAAGGTTACGAACTAAAGTGAAATTGACCCACTGGTTTTTGCTTATTTCACTTAAAGCAGTTCCACAAAATCAGAACGAAGCAGAAATGCACCAAAAATATATACCAAAACCGGAGATAAAGGTTGGTACACTCATTTGTATTCATACAAATATTGTTACTCCAACGATGTTCCAAAAGTGAAGTGCATCTTACACCTTATAGCTTAATCCTGTGTACATGCAGACTCTTATGTTTATATATTTTTTCCTCTCCTTTTTCTTTTTATTCTTAAAGGTTTCTCCAGCACTTTCACTGGTGAAAGAAGGCCGAAGGAGGATGGTGTTTTTGAAGCCTTGGGGACGACTGATGAGCTGTCATGTGCTATTGGGTAGCTAATGGAAAATGAGGGAGTGAACATTGAACCACTGTGTTCAAGTATTCAGTTTCTTTTATTTGCCTGTAATGTGTTTCAGATTGGCCAGAGAGTTTTGCGTGGAGCAAGGGCATGCATTCACTGATGAGCTTGAAAAGGTGAGTAAAAATCAGGTGAATGATTCCAATTTGAATGCCTCTTCACAAAATTAAACATCACTTATCAAATTTTAATATTTGTGTGTGTTGCTCACATTTCCAAAAAAGTTGGGATGCTGCGGAAAATGTAAATAAAACAATGCAATGATTTGCAAATCATTATTTAATTGATACGAGTATGGAGACAACAGATCAGATGCTGAAATTGAGAAATTGTAGTTTTTGTTGTTTTTTTTTTAAATATATGCACATTTTGAATCGCCAGCAATACCTTTTAAAAAAGAAGGGACAGGGGCATATTTACCACTGCGCTGCATCACATCCGCTTTTAACAACTCTCTGTATGCATGTGGGAACTGAGGAAACTAATTGCTGTACTATTGAACCCAAAATGTTTTCCCATTCTTGCTTGATGTACAATTTCAGTTGCTCAACTCTGTGGCCTCCTTTGTCATATTTTTTATTTCATAATGCACCGAATGTTTTCATCGGATGACCAGCCCAGACTGCAGGCAGGCCAGTTTAGCACCCAAACGGTTTTACTTCAGAGATATGTTGTGGTAAGATGGGCAGACTGTGGTTTGGCATTCTCTTGTTGAAATAAGCAAGGACTGCCCTGAAAAAGACGTTGTCTGGATAGAAGCAAATGTTGCTCTGAAACCTGTTTATATCATTCAGCATTAATAGTGTCTTCACAGATGTGCAAGTTGCCCATGCCATGTGCACTAATGCACCCCCATACTACTATGGATGCTGGCTGTTGAACTGTGCGCTGCTGCTAACAAGCCGAATGGTCCCTCTCCTCTTTGGCCTGGAGGACGCAGCATCCATGATTTCCAAAAATAATTTTACATTTTGATTGGACAGACCATGAGACAGTGTTCCACTTTGCCTCAGTCCATCTTACATGAGCTTGGGCTCAGAGAAGGTGGCAGTGTTTCTGGATCTTGTTTATATATGGTTTTTTCTGTATTTTCTGTCTCTTTTGACTTGCATTTATGGATCTAGCAATGAACTGTGTTCACTGGAAATGGCTTTCAGAAGTGTTCCTGAGCCCATGCAGCGATTTCCATAGCAGAGTCTTGTCTGCTTTTAAGTTCCACCTGGGGGCGTGAAGCTCACGGTCATTCAGTATTAAATTTTGGCCCTGTCCCTAGCATACAAGCACAGGGCCCGATTTCTCTTTTAATGAATTTCATTTTAAATGATATTTATTGTTGAACCATCGATGATGAAACCCCCACTTCAAATTTCTTGCAATTTTTTTTTACATTGCCAATTGAGCCCTTAAAAATGTCATTCTGAAAAAATTGTTGAACTATTTGCTGCTTATGTTAAAAACTCATGCAGTCTTTCACAGAGTTGAAAGAACCTCCTTCTGAAGCGGAATCATCCTTCTTGTCTCCATTATCACTTCAGTAAGATCAATCATCCAGTTTCTGGGATGCAAGGTTTTTTTAAGGCAGTGCAGTGCATATGTCATGTTTCTGACCATTTAGGAAATGTAGATCTTGTTGCCAATGCTTAACCTCAACTCTATTAGCCAAAAGTGCGGGATGGGAGATGTTCCACCAGGTGTATTTTTTTTTAGCATCATGCAACTTTTCCTATCTTTTGTTACCCGTCCCAGCTCTTCTGATACGTGTTGCTGGCTTTAACCCTTTATAGGGCACTAAAAAAATACCCTCAGAAGCTGACTGTAAAAAAGAGTCATCAGAAGATGACATATCCTCCCGGCCCCTGATTATTTGCGAAAGTCATGTCAATCCTACACCTTCAAAGAAATTCAAACAAGAATGTTGAGGTGATTTTCCTCTGGAATGATCTGGAAGTATGTACTGGCAACATCTAGCAAAGACTATATAGCACTTGTTGGCAAACACAATAAAAAAAACAAGGGTCATTAATGAACAGTGTTTTAGTTCTGCTCCGGAAACAAACCCAGCCCTGCGACTAAGTCCAAATCCATGTCGCTTCCATGGAAAGGAAAAAAAAAATAATTTCAGAAATCTGAAAATATGAAAAGGCACCACTTCAGTATGTGGGTAATGCACATCCAAAGTTTCAGAAAGATATAAAGAACGGTTTTTGAGTTGTGCTCCGGAAATGAACCTACACTACCGCTCAAAAGTTTGGGATCACTTGCAAATTTGTTTTCCAAAGAAAAATACATTCTCATGCATTTCACCAGACATTTTTTTCCATTTCACAAACAATTAAAATTAATCAGATGATTTTCAAAGAATGATCTACATTTTTGCATAGAGGCCTATTATCAGCATCTGTCAGTCCTCTGCATCAATCTCCTGGTATGGCTGCTAATCCAAGTTAAGCATTTTATAAGGCTAATTGATTATTAGAAAACCCTTCTGCAAATGTGTTGCACAGCTGAAAACCGTTGAACTAATAAGGGAGCGCAAAAGGGAGCATGGCATTCTTGAGGTTGGTTTAGTACCTGAAGCGTCAGCAGTTGTTTGTTTGTTTACAGGCTCAAAATGGCCAGAAAGAAAGAACTTCCTTTAGAGACCCGTCAGTCTATTGTTGTGCTTAGAAAAGAAGGCTATTCAATGCGAGAAATTGAAAACTTAAAATTTCTTACCATGCTGTCAACTACTCCCCTCAGAGAGCAGCACAAACTGGCACTAACAAGGACAGAAAAAAAGAGTGTGTAGTTTAAGACACAGACGCCTCGGGCGCCCCGGTGGCTCATCGGACAGAAAATAAAAAGCGACCTGGGACTCCAGCTCAGGTCATTTGCTGCATGTCTTCCCCATTCTTCTCCCCAATCTTCCTGTCTCTCTACACTATAACTGTCAAATAAAGAAAAATTCCCAAAAAAAATAATCTTTTAAAAAAAAAAAAAAAGACACAGACGCCTCACAGGTTGTCAACTAGCAGCTGCGCTAAATAGTTCCGTCAAACACCAGTTTCAGTATCAACAGTGAAGGTGGGTTTTTTTTTGATGAAGGCAAAGTTTGAAGTACATATTCATCATTTTCCATTAAAATCATTATTTCTAACTCAGGCAATGTCAGCATGTTCTGTTTATTTGCTGTATTTCCTATTCAGACTAATTTCATGTGTGTTTCCATGGAAAAACAAGAAAATTTCCAAGTGATCCCAAACTTTTGAGCGGTAGTGTATCTCTGTACAGAGTCCAAATACAACTGGTTTCCATGGAAACAAAAAAAATAAAATTTTCAGAAATCTGAAAATATCAAAAGGCACGACTTCAGTATGTGGGTAATACACATGCAAAATTTCAGTAAGATATATTGAACGGTTTTTGAGTTGTGTCCGGAAACGAACCTCTCTGTACAGAGTCCAAATCCAACTTGTTTCCATGGAAAAAAAAAAAAAATTGCAGAAATCTGAAAATATCAAAAGGCACCACTTCAGTATGTGGGTAATACTCATGCAAAGTTTCAGAAAGATATAATGAACGGTTTTTGAGTTGTGCTCCGGAAACTAACCTATCTCTATACAGAGTCCAAATGCAACTGGTTTCCATGGAAACAAAAAAAATAAGATTTTCAGAAATCTGAAAATATCAAAAGGCACCACTTCAGTATGTGAGAATATACACATGCAAAGTTTCAGTAAGATATATTGAACGGTTTTTGAGTTCTGCTCGAAACGAACTAGGCCTGATGTGCACTAAGTCCAGATTTGTTTCCATGGAAACGACAAAAATAGGAATCCTGAAATTTCCAAAGTAGCAAAAGGCACATCTAGACTATACATTGAATACATGTACCGAGTTTGGTGCTGATATCTTGCATATTTTCGAGTTCTGCTCCGGAAACAAAATGATTACGGACGGACGGACGGACAGACGGACGAGCGATGATAAAAAGTACCACGCGGTGGGCGTATGTCCATAAATAGTCTTGCCATCAATTGCTGTAGACTTAGGTGAAAAGGGCGTATGATCAAATACGACCTCACCACCAAATTTTTTGTTTTTCATGCAAAATTTCACTGATTTCTAGAAATCTCACACTAACAACACCTATTTCAACTTTCAGCAAACCTTTTCAACTTTTTAATGCGTGAGTTTTCATCAGTTTTCTTTCATGAGTAATGATGTTAGGTCCTTGTGAGTGGGACCGGGTAAGGGCACACAACCGCACTGTGAGAGGCCTGGAGAAGAAAAGAAGTTTGAGATGCTCTAGGCCACTGATGATTGGTCGAACATCCTGATGTCACTGCCTGTGATATAGCCTGATTTTCTCTCATTGGCTGGGAGAAATCACCGCGGGTCTACTGCCTCACGGAGAGGCATGGGGGCGCCACTTTGGATGCCGACTGAAGTTACCAAATATGGTTCCTCGCCTGATAAAGGGTTAACATCAAAATGAGCAGATATTTTTCACGAAACAAAAAAATTTTCAGTTTGAACATTTGGTATGTTGTCTTTGTACTATTTTCAATTAAATATAGGGATTCAATGATTTGAAAATCATTGCATTGATTTACATTTTATACAGTGTCCCAACCTTTTGGAAAATGGGGCTGAATTGATTACAATAATAATGTTATTACCCCTTTAATTTCAGATTCAGTGTGTGTTGCAAGACTTGGGATCAAATATTGCCACACCCCGGTCATCAGCACGGCAAAGTCACATAAGTAAATTCTCTCAGCTTTAAGGTCTGCTAATGTTAAAATTATATACATTGCAGAACTAGAGCCAGCTTCTTGTACAGAATTGCGCTCTGTCTGCATCAGACTTCATTAAATCAGGAATGCCAGCTTCTGTCCATTAACTTTTGTCAAACTTTGCTTCACAGAGAAGACCGTGTTCAGTAGACAGGTTGTTTCTGATCTGGAAACCTGGATTGACAAATACACTGCGGAGCTTCCTCCACTGACCAACTTCATTTTACCAGTAAGGCCAAATTCAGAGCAGCTGAAGCACTGGTGCTTGAAATCTGACAGTTGAGGTGCTTTTCATTATGCTAAGGTGTCTCCTCGCTTCCCTCACTCGCATCTCTTTGTTGCGTCTTTGTTCCTCCCAGTGAGGATCTGAGAGGGAGACGCTAGGAAGAGCTGCAAAGATGGAGGAGCCAAGAGCTGCCAAATGACTGATCCGTTGTTCCATTAAGCAAAGTCACACCTGGAGGTGCGGTATTTAAACGTGAAGCCGCTTGATAAAAGGTTTCCGTGTAAGATACACCTGTGTTTCCTCACTCTAGGCTCCTACAGAAGGCTCCTCTCTCCTCATTCCGCGTCTCCTCGAGGTGCATTTAACTGATTGGAGGATCCTCCATGATGGCGGAGGGTGAACAATCTCCAGGTCATGGAAGGAGAGAGGATGTGAGGAGGCATAATTTAGCATAATGAAAAGCACCCTTAGTTAACCAAGCTCAATTAACCTGAAGCTGAAGATTACATTTTCTTCACTTGGGTGGCCTTTAGTCCTGATGAGCAGAACTGAAACCAGTCTGTCTGTATTTTTGTCTGTCTGTTGTGGTCTGTAGTCTGGAGGGAAGAGCAGTGTGGCCCTGCATGTGGCTCGGTCAGTGTGCCGCAGGGCAGAGCGCAGGTAAGCCCCCTGACCCACCGTTTTTCGCTGACACCTATATCCAGTGTAACATAGAATTTGAGCAATCACAATTGACTGTCCAAACCTTGCTGAGGGTGGTTCTAGAATATTGGCGTCCTGATACACACTTTCGGTTTCAGCCACGGACTGTCAATGGAATGGTTTCAGCGTGTGAAACTGGTTTTTCCTTTGCATGGTAATGCTACATGCAATGCAAGCCAGTTACTATTTTGGATCCGCGAGTGTATTTTTTTGTGTTTCTTTTTTCTGGAGACATAATCGTATATGTTCACACCTAGCAAATACGATAGCTGTTTATCATACGCTGACCTGGCAAAGAGTAGCGGTGGCTGTGTTTACCAGAAGTACACGTTCCAATACAGTGAATTAACCCCCTTTAACCTCAAGTGTGCCAGCCAATCAAACACTAGGATTTAGCAAGAATAGCAGTGGCGCCACGGGTGGCAAAGTTTGGAAATTTAATTGCGATTATTCAATTTGATTTGGGGCCAACCCCTGGAGCAATATGGGGTTAAGGCCCGGCTCAAGAGCTGCGCCGGTCTCGCTGAAGCTACACTGGGGCGCAAACTACTAAACCTCTGAGTCCCGGTCAAATATTTATCGCAATGTTGAAGAAACTTGCCATTTTCTTTTTCAGTGTCGCCCCTATTGTACGGTCTGGCGAAGCAGATGCAGAAGTGGCCCAGTTTCTGAACAGGTACAAAATTAGTTGTTAAGGGCTGCCAGTGACTCATCCCAGTAAGGTTATAGTGCATGGATGGGCCCTTTGGTCCGGGATCAAAGTGTGAGTGGCAACTGGCCAGAATCCTTGAAAGGCGTTTAGTAAGGGGTGCTAGCATTTTTCAGGTTCGAGATCAATTCAATTAAGCCGCATTTCCATTGGGGTACTTTCGGTATAGTACCATTGGAACCGTACTTTTGGTACCAAACCCCTAGATCTGGTTTGTGTTTCCACTGCAGACAGTACCCTTAAATGTAGGCGGGGTTCTTTTACCTGATGGCAAAATGCAATGCAAACACGCAAATACACGCGAAACGCATTGACTTTGAATGTAATCTGTCGTGCGAAAAATTCATTTCGCGTCCGGTGTGAAAGCGGCTTTAGCTGGCAACCTTTTTATTCAGTGTATTTTAATGCCAGCTAGCGAGCTAAATGCTTGCGGTGCAACTCCAGCCAAATTTGCATAATAATGGCTAACGCATTTTAAATTGACTAAATTTAAATGCATGAAATATACATCTGCACCTCCTCATTGCTCCATGGCGCGTTGTTGCGAACAGACATTTCCAAAAATGTTTTTCTAAAAACGGTAGGTGAGAGGGGTGTTTTCCTGCCGTTTCCTTATGGAAGTCGTGCTTGAGTGACGATTCTGTTAGCCAATCAACAGACGGCAGTGATGATGATTCCCGACCAATACAGAAGGCATGTTTTAGCTCCGCCTCATTAGTATCGGATGGTAACCCTTGGTACCCCAACCGGAGGGGTGACGAAAAATGGGACCAATTAGGAACGGTTCCAAAGGTACCATCCACAACTTTTGTAATGGAAACGCTCTGAAATGTGACACGACCCGTACCGAACCGAACTGTTCCGCTTGATGGAAACGCGGCATTAGAATCTTATTGCTCTCTAGTGACCCCCACTGGTTAAGTGGTGTAAAGTGCCACATGAAGCCTCCCTCACTCATATATTCCTCAGCTCCTGGGCTGAATTGGGGTGAGATGATATCACAAACTTATGAGCTGAATGAAAGAAAGAACCATTCAATCATTTTAGCGCTAAAAACCTACTGGAAGTATAGTGCATCAGTGCATTGTGCTCCAAACTCACTGATGTCAACCGTTTTCCACCTTACAGGCTTAGCGATTACCTGTTCACAGTGGCCAGGTATGCTGCTATGAAAGAGGGCAAGAAGGAGACCATCTATCGGAGACCTCAGTGAGTGACTGCAGGAGTCAGGAAGAAGGAACAATGATAGACGTCTTCTCAAGACTCAATCTCTACTGTACAGAAGCGCATCAAAGTGGTGTATTCAGGAGTAAAGCTAATGTGCGTGAAATTGTCCAGTGACCTGAAGCCTGCATACTTTACTTCCAGGGCAAAATATGAAATATTAAGCAGTTATAATGGTTCTTGTTGCAATTAGCAGCTGTGTAAATTTGCCCCAGCCAAATAAATCATTTCATACTTGTTGCAAACTTTGTTCATATAACCTGGGCATATCTGATTCAAGTTAAGTATGCAACTGCTTTCTGCAGTTTACTGAGCTGGTCTGGTTATTTGTGTAACCAGTGCCAACACTGGCTTTATCACCCTATGCAATTTAAATTAAAAAAAAAAGTCACGCATTTGACGCGGGTTGTACCTGGAGCACATTCACATTTGTCTACAGTACAGAAAAGGCTACTAGAAGGTGTCATGTGAAACCTTTTACGTGTATGTATTGCTTTCTATTGCTAACGTTTGAAAAGGAGACATTTCCCAACTTTCTCAGTTGACAATAACAGCCTGTCGACTGATTTATATGTGGAGGTATATTGCTGGATTTTCTGGGAAAGTCCAAAGGAAGTAACATTTATGCATACTCCCCAGTGCGTTACCTGCCTCTTCACTCCCCTCCAGCAGCTGCTGGGAAACCCTAGCTAACAACTTTAGCTGAGAAATGGTGTCCACAAATGTCAATAAATGACCAGTGACATGACAATGAAATGGACAATAGGAAGGACGTGTTCTTTAGTGAACAACATCATATGATGTAAATGCAGTCAAATGTATCACACTACAAAAACAACTCCCGAGAAAAGATCACGTCAATGTCTGGTCTATATTGTGCTAGCTGATGACTACACTTTATAAATCCAAAAAAAAAAAAAAAACATTACAAGTTTGGTTACAGTGTAACTTTACCAATCTAGCTAACTCATCTATCACAGTTTTATATGCATATATCGGTCTTATATGCTAAAGCGAGCGTCAGAATGCAGACTGCAATACACTTAACGGCTACCGGCGTCAGTAATGACAAATTTCTGAAAGCTGCACACATCACCTTCAAAGTACCACTATTGTGTGAGAAAGTTAGAATTACCGTAAAGAGCACAATTTGGACATGCGAAATATACTCTGGAGAAAACAAATACCCCTCCTGTAATTAATTCCGGCATGTTTTAATCATAGAGCGGGCACCTGGCAAATGCTCCAAGAGCTGATAATCAGGACAAAGCTGTGATGAAGCACAATCCCTCATCCTTCTCCTGGCTTCTCATTCCATTGCTGGCTGACGCGCTTTGCGTAATTGAAATTGTGATCGATTTGTTCAATTGTGTTGTTATAATACGACATTGTGCTGCCATTCAATGTGTCAGTCATACAGGGAAACAAAAAAACTGCCAGTCATCTGTCATTTTGAGTAAAATTACATGTTTTCCCGCGGCACGGTTTCTGGCTTCCTCGGTGTCTTAGAACATCAGCTGCCCACTGTGGTTTGAAAACACAGCGTATCCTTGAACGCGTTCGTCACCTTTGTTATTCGTAACTTAAAGGTGCACTATGCAAGTTTTTTTACTTTCACTTCTGTTGACATTCGAACTCAAACAATACAGAGGTAGCCCACCCCTCCCTCCCATAGTTCCCTCCTTCCCATGCTTCCGTGACTGTCAACTCTTGTCGGTGATTGGCCAGGATGGTTTGTTATGTTATGGGGCACAGCCTGTGCCCCTTGTGTTTATTTGCAGTTTGTGACGCCTGTGCAGTTTCCAGAGCCCGGGTTTTTTTTACAGTGAATTTAGGGGCAGGCAGCTAGCTAGCGGATCGTGGAGAGATGTTGACGAATTGAGACAAAAAAAATAAATCGCGCAGAAAGTAAACAAACTTGCATAGTGCACCTTTAACTGTTTCCTTTGGAAATTCTACTTTTTTACGTGAGATGCTGTTTGCTTTGTGGCTGTGTGTGTAGAGTGTGTATGCTGACAGCTGGAGTCACGCGAAGATCATCCTTGCGCTGGATCTCCTGCTTCCCTGCTCAAGTCGCGCTGCAATATGGCGACTATATAGCGATTTACTGTGAGTTTTAACCAAAAAAATGTTAAATATGTTAAATGCATTTTTATTATCATACCCTGAGAAACAGCAGTACAAGTCATGGCCACAATAGCTTTCCTTTAAGTGTAGGAAATAAAGTTAATCCTTAATGCACGCTTAGCTTACTCCTTCGTGCAATTGCTTATTCAGGCTTGTATTTTTGCTGAAATTTGGCTGAAATTGGGTAAAGTCAGTTACACAAGTATGTGCCATCTTAACCTGTAGAAATGCATTTTTAACTGTTCAGATCAAGTCAATCAAGTTGGTGTCTTAGCACAACAATGATTTAATTACAGCCCCTATAATTGCACTCTGCATTCCAATAGATCATTGTACCAGTTCTTTTGTCATCACCTCAAAACGCAAGACACTTGAGACAATAAAACAAGACTGAAGGCGGCTGACGCGCTCAAATATTACACTTCTCCATCATGCGCTCTTCAAATGTCGGAGCCTTAATACTCTGCCAAGAGCGTAAAGCTTCAGTGAAGAATTGGTTCACTACAAAAGAATTACATCTGCTAGGTCCTATGTCTTATAAAAGAAAGGGGATTGACAAATTTCAAACAATGGGGCTGGATGGAAGATGGAAGCTGTTTATTTGGGGATTACAGGCCTCAGAGGAACCAAAGATGCGTACAGAAAACCAGGAACAAATTGTTGATGCACTGTAACCTCATGGACACTGGCAATAACTGCACACCTCAGATTTTGGAGGATATCTTTTTCACCATTATTCAGAGTGCAGTTGCCCTTTCATATGGTCTCATGTTCTGATCAGTAACATTAAACTGAAAATTTAAGCTTTTTTTAAAAAAAAAAAAAAAACTAGCTGAAGTATTTCAAATACAAACAAGATCCAGGTTGACCACGGCAGACTGGCTGACCAGATGAATGTCTCTGCAGAAGCAATGTACAGGACCAGAGGGATCTGTATTCACCTTTGACCTCTTCTACCAGGACTTTCTAACAGGCTGAGGGCCTTTGCATCCCTGGCACTGCGGAGGCAAGATGGCCGCCTCGTGGCGCAGCCGGTGGCCACTTTACAGGATCTGACACCAGCCCTGGCTCTTGTGCGTCAGGGTGCTGGCCCAGGTCATGAGCGACAGGTTGCGGTCCTCGTAGGGAGGGTAGCGCAGGTAGGTCACGCACTCGATGCGCGTGCTGCGCAGCAGGCAGGACTTCCTGTGGGAGAAGGTGTTGAAGCTGGCGTGCCCGTGGTATGAGCCCATCCCGCTGGCACCTGCCACACCCAGAGGAGGGGGCAGTTAGAACATTTTTTTAATCACAATTCCGCAATAGGTGTATGATACACTATAAAATCCAGTCAAAATTTGTAAAGGTTCTACACTGAATAATAAAAGTTTTAACTCTGATTACTCCTCGGCAAAACACTCAACACTTTAAGTAGACATATTTCTCATGTATTGAGAAATCAAAAACAAGAGGCCTGACGGCCTAGAGAGCTCCGCTGAGGATGACTGAAATGTCCATGCCATAACTTAATTTCAGAAATCCTTGAAAACTATTGCAATATGAGCACAAACAAAAATGAGCACAAACACTGATTTTCTAAGTCCAAAATGCTGAATTTCTGAAATACTGGGAAGTAGGATTTTCTCATTTTCACAGCAGATCATCAGAACATTATAAGGAAGGCTCACAACAGATTAGACAAAAAGTTATCTGACAGTTTTTGTGATATTAATGAAAGACTGAAAAAATGAGCACAAACACTGATTTTCTAAGTACAAAATGTTGAATTTCTGAAATACCAGGACATAGAATTTTCTAATTTTCGCAGGGGATCATCAGAACATTATAAGGAAGGCTCACAACAAATTAGACAAAAAGTTATCAGACAGTTTTTGTGATATTAATGAAAGACTGAAAAAATGAGCACAAACACTGATTTTCTAAGTCCAAAATGCTGAATTTCTGAAAAATCGGGACGTAGAATTTTCTAATTTTTGCAGTGAATATTCAAAACATCATAAGGAAGACTCACAACAAATTAGACAAAAAGTCCAAAATGCTGAATTTTTTATATTTTTTTACCTTTATTTCTGAAATTTCTTAACCTTTATTTTTCGAATTTCTGAAACACCGGGATGTAGAATTTTCTAATTTCGCAGGGGTTCATCAAAACATGATAAGGAAGGCTCACAACAAATTAGACAAAAAGTTATCAGACAGTTTTTGAGATATTAATGAAAGACTGAAAAAAATGAGCACAAACACTGATTTTCTAAGTCCAAAATGCTGAATTTCTGGAAAACTGGGATGTAGAATTTTCTAATTTTCACAGTGAATATTCAGAATATCATAAGGAAGGCTCGCACCAAATTAGAAAAAAAAGTTATCAGACATTTTTTGAGATATTCAAATTTGAAGTGAAAAGTTGACGCCAGACGGACGGACAGGCAGACACACAGACAGAGGATGGACGCCGGACGACTCGGCACTAGAAAAGCTCCGCTGACTGCTGACTATCGTCACAGCGGAGCTAAAAATGAGCACAAACACTGATTTTCTAAGTCCAAAATGCTGAATTTCAAAAAAACCGGGATGTAGAATTTTCTAATTTTCACAGAGGATAATCAGAACATCATAAGGAAGGCTCACAGCAAATTAGACAAAAGTTATCGGACAGTTTTTGTGATATTAATGAAAGACTGAAAAAAATGAGCACAAACACTGATTTTCTAAGTCTAAAATGCTGAATTTCTGAAAAACCGGGATGTAGAATTTTCTAATTTTCACAGGGGATCATCAGAACATGATAAGGAAGGCTCACAACAAATTAGACAAAAAGTTATCGGACAGTTTGTGAGATATTAATGAAAGACTGAAAAAATGAGCACAAACACTGATTTTCTTAGTCCAAAATGCTGAATTTCTGGAAAACTGGGACGTAGAATTTTCTAATTTTCACAGTGAATATTCAGAATATCATTAGGAAGGCTCACACCAAATTAGAAAAAGGCTATCAGACAGTTTTTGAGATATTCAAATTTGAAGTGAGAAGTTGACGCCGGACAGACAGACGGACAGACGGACGCTGGCCGACTCGGCATTAGAAAAGCGCTCCGCTGATTGCTGACTATCGTCACAGTGGAGCTAAAAATGGGAAAATTATACCTCTACGGTAAGCTAATGTCATGGAGATGATGAATAAAACACTTTCTGGACCCTCACTCAAACAGGAAAATAAAAGAGGCATTTTGAACACCCTTTGGACTCACGCACATCCCCAAAAAAACTGAGCGAAAATAGCCCCTTTCTGATGGCGTAATTCGTGGGAAACAGGGACACGAGGTAAGAAAGTCAAGTGCATCGACCATTGTCTGTCATAATTCGTATATTTCTCGGTCTCATTTTGTTTTATATTTCTAGCAGATTAGATGTATGATTCACAAAAAGCATGCTGTTGTTTAGCCATCGGGTCAGCTCACGCAGTTAAGGCACTGCTTCGTGGAGTAGTAGTGAGCACCACGGCCCAGGTCGGAGCCTGGGTCGTGCCAGTGCCTTTTCAGAGCGGCGCACAAATGAATTTCCGCTGCAGGGAAATAAATTGAGTGGGACTGCCGGTTTGGGATTATGGGATTACAGCACTGTTCGTTGCTCAGGGGCTTCCCGTTAGCCGGCCGGACACTCGTCAGTAAAATTCTACGCTGGTACATGTTTGGTTTCCCAAAGGCATAGTTGCTAACTATGTTAGCAATCTACATAGCTAGTTTGACCATACAAAGTAAATGGTTCCAATGAAGTAAGTTACCAATTATGCTTTTGGGAAATGCCTGCCAGAGTTTGCTTCCCCCCCACTTGTCCATGCCTGAGGCTCCGGTTCATGCTGGTACGCTTTCCTTAGCTGTTGGCGTTCAGCTGCATTTGTATCATCATTTCTTCCTTATTTTCCATCCCTTCCTCCTCTCCATCATCATCATCACTATCGCTAGTTCTTGAACTTGCACTGAAATCATCCTCTTCAACTTCGATGTTCAAGTACAGCAAAAATTCTGACAATGGAGTTCGACAACTTGCTTGCAGTGTAAAATACAAATATGACAGCCTATGTGTCACAATTGATCCCTCGAGTGACGCCACAGCTCTTGGCCCGATTCACAGTGCCGTTCAAGGACGATATTGGGGGTTGCAAAAAGCTCATTTTAAATCCATGATTACTTGATTCCACTATCATCTCTGGGTGAAAAATGTTGATGGTTAGAGAGACTATTGCATTGCCATTCGGATGATATCAAATACGACATTTTTTTTAATAAAGTTTCACATCATTACATGTCTACTTTAAGAATGCAGGCCAATACATTTATGAACACACTGGTGGCAGAGGCCGCAAACACCCATTCACACACATGCCAATGCAAGCCCACATACATGCTTATCCACTTGCAAGCATCTACAGGCAAATAATGTGCATAGATGCTCCCACTGTAACCACAACCATTATTGCGACCACTACAGCAACTACTGGCACAGTAATTAACATTACGACCATCCTTATTTACCCCTTCAGCATCATTACCCTCATTACCATCGTCAACATTTCACTTATCACTATTCATGTTTCTGCCATTATCAACTACCATTATGAGTGCCATACATCTGATGCAAAGCCCCACATTTTAACCGCTGCCACCTTCTGCATATGGTTTATATTTTGTACTCAGATGCACCAAGGAAAGTATTTGAACCCACATAAAAACTAGACAGATGGTCAACCACAGGTCGACGTGTAACCTTGGACGTCCTAAAGCAGCGCTTCTCAAACCTCTCCTGGAGACCCACCTGTCCAGCATGTTATAGATCTCTCCCTGCTCCACCACAGGTGATTAAACAATCCACTCATTATCAATCAACTTTCACTGGTTGATAATAACCTGACTACTTGAATCACCTGTGCTGGAGTAGGGAGAGATCTAAAACATGCAGGACAAGTGGTACTCCAGGACAGGTTTGAAAAGCACTGCCATAAAGCAATCACTGCCAAAATCCAGAGGCTTTGTGACCTTGCCACACCCAAGGTCCATGCCAATATGAAATTAATCCATAAAGAAAGATCACTAGGTGACAGGTGTGTCTTCATTAGAACAAAGTTTCAAATTAGCAAGCTATTTTGCCGTTTTGAAATTAGCCCGATGTCAAATTAGCTGGCTATTTTGCAGCGAAGACGCAAATAGCCCGCTAATTTGATCAGGAAATTTTCCCAATAAATCTTGGTCTAGTTCATGAAATAGCCAGCTATTTCTGTTGCATCTTCATTTCTCTAGCGCAGAGCTTTCGGGCTAATGGAGACGCAAATTCGTACTATCAGGCTAATGTCCCTAACCGTAAAATAGCTGGCTAGTTTAACTTCGTTCTGATAAAGACACACCTACTGATCCACAATATCCCCAACTTGTCTTCCGGAGGTACGATTACGCATCTGACCCAGGTCTAAACCTGAAGCCCTTTCTCATTTATCCACTCCGAGGAACAAATATCAAACCATAAACACTACTGTACATAAAAAGCTAAAGACCTACATAATTCTACAACTTATTTGCACACTTGTATATAAAGGCTTAATGAGGTGGCTCAATTCAGTATTGTGAGTATGTGTAATATTTAATCGTGTATGAACAGTTTTAACTTAAACTTCAGGCGAAATTCATTTTTGTATTGGCACAGCTAAAACCAAAAAACCCCAGAACTCTTACCCACTCCTCCAAAGGGCAGCACCACCATCAGGGTCTGCAGGACACTGTCGTTGGCGCAGAAGCTCCCACTGGACGTTTCCTCCATCAGCCGAGATATGATCTGCAGGGACAGGACATGGAGAGACCTTTGTCCCGCAGGTGTGATGCGGCCTACAGGCCATACTCTACAACAGGAATGGCCCACCCTCGATTCTGGAGTACCACAGTGCCTGCTAGTTTTTGAGGCTGCTTAATTGAGCGATTATAGCAGTCGGTGACACAGTTTACTCACCTCTCCTGGTTTCTTACATCTAAAGTGGTTGGTCAAAACAAAGACCAGCTCTTTTCTCTAACAATTGCCTTCCAGGAAAAGGCCCTGCCAACTGGACATTTTTCTTCATTGTACTTTTGTTTCTACACCTCCATTCCCATCGCAGTAGTTTGCCAGCTACTAACACTCAACTGAAACCTAATGCCACCAAAATTTCTGCCCACACCCACCTTTCTCTACACATTAAAGTGCATAATGCCAAGAAATGTCTTCAACACATTTAAAATAGATCAAAGACTACCAATACACCATATACATGATGGACTGAGAATTATCAAGGTTAACATCCCACACAGAATGCCTTTAAACTAGGGGCACACCCAAATACCCATACACGGAGTTTACTAAAGGCCATAGTAGGTGAGAAGCTGTACGTGAAATTTGTAGTTTGTCCAAATCCTCTGCATGAATAAAACTGTGGGAGAAAAATTCCCGGACGGCCTGTTTAATTCAGCAGAATTCTGCTGTATGCAACCAAATTTTTTACAAGGGAAGGTTTTGGAACATCACAGGTAAACAATCAGGTCAGGAGCCGGGTGTGATGATGTCTGCATATTATGGCAAATAGGCTCATCTTCGAACAGGGTACTAGCAAAGTGTTCCCAGGGAACACGGCGACATATCGAAACGTACCTCGGTTCCTGGCATGTCTGTTGAAACGAACCCCTGCTCCAATTCCAGTCCATGAAACCGGAGTACATTCTGACAGACATTCCAGGAACCGAGGTGCATTTAAACATTTCACTGCACCCTGGGTACACTTTGCTGGCACCCAGGTCGAAATGACCCTTTAAGCCGTAGTATGTCACATTTCATGCATACACTGCTGATACATACACACTTTCAATATATAAATGGTTGAGTAGTAGGTTTCAACCAAATTCAGTGCATACAGATGTAGTGTGGGCACTTGAACCCACCCCTGCAGTCGTGTTACCATACTGAATGATCCGCACCTTGCTGTTGCTGGAGTAGACGTACACGCAGAGAGGCTTCTCACGTTGACAGATGAAGGAAATGGCCTCATCCACGCTGTTGACGGTCAGGATGGGCAACACAGGCCCGAATACCTCCTGCTGCATGATGGGGTCCGTCTCTATAACCTCAGTCAGCACTGTAGGGGCTACACAAGGTTGTATTCTTTAAAAGTGTAAATTACCTGGTGTCTGTATAATAAGGTTTTGTAGCCTGTGAGGAAGAAAAAAAACCGCAAATTCAGTGGTTGCGTCCAGTCTCTCATTTTCTCCCCCCAGTAACTATGCGCCATGTTGAGTGGGTGGGGAGTCTGTGAAAATGAGGCTCTGCTCTGATTGGTCGTCTCACTGCAGCCCGAAATGAATAACAATTGCTGCAACTGAAAAGTCTTCACTCGGCTTTATTATGCAAATGACTCCCTTAGTGATGTGAAAAGGGGCGCAGGATCCAAATGGGTCATTCAAACCATGAATTTTTGGGAAGAATGCTATAACAGCCATGCTACAGCTATCAGGTTTTTGTCGGATGTCAGACAGTGGGAGGACCGTATTACATGTCCAAGTGTGAGGTGAAACATCCTTTTCACAATAAGGGACCTCTAAAGTTCCCCTATGATGTCACCAGGTGCACAGCCAATTAGTTATTACAAGCCATTTCAAAATCGATTCCCTCTTGATGTCACACAGGGAAGTGACTGCCCAGAGCCAAGAAGGACTAATCACTTCAGCCACCCAATTAATTGGTTCCCTCATTGTACTGGATGGTCAGTCCCCTTTGTGATGCCAAAAAGGAAAATTTTTTAAATGACTTGTAAGTGGCTCCACAAGTGGTGACATAACTAGAAAATCTTACAGGAGTGGGCGTGTCATATGAAAGTCATGAAACCACTTGAGTAAATTTTACGATTGTCGCGAGCTTTTAGCGAGGAACAAACCCAAAATTTACTCAATGAGTTTCATAACTTTCTAAAGACACGACCAAGAGTATAGGATTCTGTTTATCACAAAACTGATTTGCGTAATTTAATAGAAACCAATGTAATTTCTGGTAGCGCCCATTGTTTGTTAGCAATGAGCTGACTCCATCGCTCTGCAAACAAAGCCAGTCTCTGAGTCACAAACATTAATGGCTGAATAGCAACGATTTGTAAATTCACTTATCTTATAAGCTAGCTATTGTTAGCTCACTAGCTAACAAACTAATGTTACATAATGATTATGAAAGCTAGCTAGCATGTATTTAGTAGGTTAAGTAATGTGAACTTGGTTATGTGAGTGGCACCTAGCAAGCGTGGAACAGTGCTGAGCCATGCTGATTTAACCAACGTTACACTTGGTATTCTGTTTGGCTAAATAGTAATAACATGACGTAACGCAGAGCGATTTTTTTCCCCTCGTTCACAGCCAATGAAATTTTCGCAAAAGTGATATTACCCTAGGGTAATATCAAAAATATGTCAGGAGCCGGGCTATGGAAAATGTACTGCAGTTATGTAATAATATGGGACCTTTAACGTTTAAACAACAGACCAAACATGATCAGTTCCATATTCCAATGCTTTTATACCCTTGAGCAAGGTGCTTCAGCTAAATTGTTTCAAAATACATTCAGCTGAATAATTTATACAACACAATACTATCCCTCTTGTTTTCTCTAGCAGAAACAATAGGATCATTCAAATTATACATTTAACATAAAGTCATGAGAACCCGTGCAATGGTTCACACATTAATGGGATGATTTTCTTTAGATCAAAATGAGTTAAACTGTGACCACTTCTTCACCTAATTAATGTTTTTTTCATGTATTCCCAATTATAGAGTAACACCTTAGTGCCAGTTAGTCTTATTGTGAATGAGGCTCCAACGAATGTTTACAATGCATGACAGGAACCTAAACCCTTCAGGCGACAAGTGCCAAAACTAAACCACAACAAGAACACCACCGAGGTCAGTGCAAGTCGTGCCCTTACCGATGTACTTCTCCGCCTCGTTCACCTGCCCACCAACAGCCACTACGCCAGACTTCCTGAGTGTGTCGCGCACGCGGGCGAAGTGTTCGGCGTTCACCATGCGGCCGAGGCTGTGGGACTGGCGGGGTTCGCAGCCGTAGAACTGCAGCAGGGCGCACCGCAGGCCGTGCAGCAGCTGTGCTTTCGCCCCCTCGTGGCACAACACGTAATCCGGGGCCGCTGCGCTCTGCCCCGCGTTCTGGAAGCGAGCCCACGCGATGCGCCGTGCGGCGGTACCGACGTCGCAGTCCTGATCCACATAGCAGGGGTTCTTCCCCTCCAGCACCAGGGTGACGGGCGTCAAGTGCCGGGCGGCTGCTTGGGCCACCTTGGTCCCGTCTGTGCTACCGCCTGGAAAATGAGTGTGGAGTTTTAAAGCAACAGTACCCTTCTTGTGGGGGGAAATTCCACAAAGCAGGTTTCCTGAGTTAGCCAGAAAACTGCACAAACTAAAACCCAAAACAGATCTTTTCACTTCAGGTCCACATTTGAGTGGGTTCTGGGTTTTTTTTTTTTTTATAACAGCCCACTTATCCTGCTAACTCCGCAATCCTGCTGAAACAGACTCACTGCAAGTTAATTAACTATTATCCCTCCTCAAAACCAACATTAAGGTATTTTTCAAAGGAGGAAATGGTTAAAAGGTGAAATAAATATTTCTCCCCCAACTGGCAAAGGTCTATCCACACACCACAAAAATTCTCCAGACAGAGTAAAAAATATTTATTGCCTCTAATATATTTTTCAGGGAACAAAAACAAACAGAAAAAGCGAAGTATACACTTCCTCACTTCATTTTTCTTCACTGTAGCAGAAACACAGAGGGAATATTTTTCATCCTGAAGACCTCTGAATCAGGTGTGTGTTTTTTTTGGCTCAGTGCAAACAGCTCTGCTCCTTTATCAACAGCTGATCTACAGCCCGACGCACCTGCAGAATCCTTTTTTGGATGGAGCACTAAAGTCTTTCCAGTACGCTCTCTTTCATGAGGATACATTGCTCTCCAGGTTCCGGTAACTTCTTTGATGAGGAGAGCAGACACTTCCATTTATTAGAACATAAATAAACAAACAGTCTACAGCCTGTTTTTACCTCACCTGTAAAGAATATGTGATCAAACTTAAGATCTATAATTTCTGGAAGGTCACTGACAGATGCAACAAGCACATGGTAGCACTCCTGAAAAAAAGGAGGAAAAAGTGTGACCACAGAGAAAGAATTTCAGACCCGCAGCGCCACAGAGAATTTCTTTTATCACATTCTAGCGGCAGCCAAGCGGAACGTGCATTTTCAGCGCCAGCTGCGGCATCCCGACACTCTTCTTTTATTCATGATGAATATATAATTAATATACGTTGTAAATTTGCATATTAGTGTACAGAAACAACTATAGTGGCGAAAAATGTGTCAGCGAGTGTTGATAGCAACAAATTTAGCATGTTAACATTAATGGTAATTGCATTCTGTGACTGCGACTGCAGACTCATTATTCATGCATTTGCAGGGCTCCTAATTAGATATCAACATGCCTGTGACAGACATTCTAAAGGGGAGAGAAAAAGAGGGCCAATTCATTAATTCAATTGCGTCCAACAGCTAGCAAGCTGCTGAAGTAGAATTTTTCAAACTGTTAGTAGGCTTATGCATTACTGCGGTTATGCGCCGTAAACTTAATGTAATGGCTTTTCACTGTGGCAAACCAGCAAACTTCTAGAAAAGCCAATGAAAATGATGGCTTGCATCAGTAGTTTGCAGGATAGAAAGCATAATCAGCTTCATAAACAAAAAACACAGTACAAAAATAGGTTGGAACGGTACTAGTGAGCTGGTATGCTTTTTAGTGAATTTAGAAATGTACTCCCTGCCTGTGAAATAAAAACTTGCAGCAACTGAAGGACAGGTATACTACATCATAACATTCAAAAGATAAAAATGACCACAGGCAGGCAACGGACAGTCTTATGGAAATCTTTAGCTTATTGTACAGTTCCTTACTTTAAAATAAGTGCGCTGTGGCGAGCTGGACCCCTCAGCCTTGCGCTTGCCCTGCCGTGGCGGCCTTATTGATCATCGCAGCGGGACAGAAATCGATAGGGAGCTTCCTCTAACCACCCCCAACATATCACCAGAAAATGAGAGAATTTGGCCAAGGCGTTTTTCAGCTATCGTCCGGAAATGAGAAGTTAATGGACAGACAGACGGAAGCCGCTCGCCACGACAATACCCCTCCACGACTTTCATCGGCTGAGGGGTAAAAAATGCATTTACTTGTACTGGGAAGTATGCCTCGTAGAAAAATATTCTCAGGTTCAACAAATTTAATCTAAAAAACACAGTGCACCATGCTGGACATAGAGTACAATATGTACGGAATGAAATAGGAGGAAAAAGAATGACATCTTGGAAGCTGCATTAGATGCTACAACTATAACAATCACTAATTCTGACAGGCAACAATAACCTCGTAGCGAATTCACCCTTAGATTAATCAATCACTCAGAAAATTAGAAACAAGCTGGAATCAGGACCAGGGTGCCACAGCTCACATTATCCAGGTAGGACGGCACCAGCCTGCGAAGCAGCTCTGCTGTGTGAGAGCTGGTGTCTGAGGGGTTGACGATTGCACAGTTACCTGAAAAGTACACACACACTCAGTTAAAACATAATAAGCCAGGTTTGGACTGACTTTACTAGGCTCGAATAAACGCAGTCTCATGTATAGTAAATAAGTGTTTCCCCACATCAGACCTAAGAGCATGCTGTACAATACTGGCTTTTGTTCAGCGAAGTAGTTGAGTTTTATAAATTTATTTGAGCATCATGTGGATAAATACAGTAAATAGTCTGTCTAAATCTGAAAGCTGAAGTGATCTTACTATTGCTGCACTGAGGCTTGAACTACCAACCTTCTGAGTCCCAGGCAAATGCCATAATCAGTGACCCCACCCATAAATAATTAACTTACCTGCAGCAATGGCCCCCACCAATGGCACCAGGCAGAGCTGGACCGGGCTGTACCAGGCTCCGACCACTAGCACCGCCCCCAGAGGCTCACTAACGACCACGCACTCATCAAGAGAAGTGGCCTAGAACCAAGAGAGATAGATTCAGTTCACGACACTGCAGAAAATTACTCAAATTGATGAAGTGAAGTTCTCGTTGTTTTGACCGAGTGAAGTTCAGTGAATGTAAAGAGTCAAGTTTACCACCACTCTCTACATTCACAGAACTTCACTCACACAAATTAAAAAGATGTCTTGTCTTGGCCAAGTTGAAGGAATAAATCACTTTTTACAGTTCGAGGAGGGTCACACGCATGACAGGAGACAGACGGCAACTGAACACAAGTCCAGACGAATGAGATTCTCCTTCAAAATAGCACATCCACCCTGTGAATGAGAGTATGTTGAGTAAAAATATTCTGGAGATGGAAGTAAGCAGAAATATGACTGAAATAATTCTGACTGCAAACATCTCGGCTTTGTGTGGCATTCCTGGAGCCAACAACTGGGGTAAACCATCAAAGATCGTGAAAATGTCAACAAGTCTTTGGGGAGCCACAGGTATAGTCGTCAAAGAGACATCAGGCAGGAAGACCAACAAATCTCGCAGGACTGATTTGATCCCCTTTTTGTTGAATTTGACAAGCTCCCTCCTAGAAAGAGGCATAAGATTTCCTGGACCTCAAGGAACCATGTTACAATTTCTTCAATTGATTACCAATCATCCAAAACATCCAAGATCTAAGATGGCCGTACGTTGTTTCCTGCGTTTACCTGTCCGTATATCTGTGTGATTGTGTTTTTATTTGCCAAGTTACGTTTATCGCAAACAAATTTTATTTTAAAGTTCTATTTTATTCTAACAACTAAGTCATTTATTATCGCGCAATTTGGATTTTATTAACAAACATCTTCGTCCTGGCTCACCTGTTTGCTGGAATAAAGGGTGCCGTCATGACAGCGGATCAGCTGTGAAATCGCTTGATTTCCGAAAGCATGTCGACTTTGATGGGCTCAAACGCAGCATCGTAAAGGGAAGTGCTTATTTCTACCTCAGTCCCTGGTTTTTTAAATAGTGCTATTTTGTGCAAGTATTAGGCGGTCCTGAGTTTATTCCGTCTTTTGCAGCGGAGATTCCAAATCGGAGTGCGGCGAAATCCTCATGGAGCTGTCAATCCGCCGCTAAATTATTCAGTTGGGCCTTATCTCCATATAAGTTAAGGAAAGTGCTTTTTGCGAAACCTTTTAATTGCGTGTTTTAAACTACTGTTCTGGACCCAGTCCGGCCCTGATTGTAGCTGTTTTCGCACTTTCAGCGTATGCTGCTTATCGGAAATTCAGATCTCAACACTGAGGTTATCCTCCTAGGGGATCTGAATTGGGATTGGCTAAGTGTTAAGTCTGCAGCTTTTAAGCAGCAATGTGATTTTATGAACCTAACACAGATCATCCATAGCCCTACTCGAATCAATCCCCTCAAATCTGATGGTGATACTTTGATTGACATAATTCTTACGAATGCTGTGCACAAATATGTCTCAGTTGGTGTATTTGCAAATGACTTGAGTGACCACTGTGCGATTTCTTGCGTCCGGAGTACAAAGCTTCCCAAAATCAAAGGCTTGACTGTTTTTAGACGCTGTTATAAGTACTTCTCAGAGCAAGCCTTCCTTATTGACCTGGCTGCTGTAGACTGGTCCCGTATCTCTTTAATTCCTTCTTTGGATGATGCTTTTAGTTTCTTTCATGATCATTTTGTCTCTTTGATTAACCGTCATGTTCCTCTCAAGAAATTCAGAATTAAAAATCGTTCGAACCCCTGGTTTTCTAGGGACCTAGCTGACCTGATACTTGACCGAAATAAGCAATGGGCACGTGCCAGGAAATCCAAGTCTGCAGATGACTGGCTCTTGTTTCGTATTCTTAGGAACAAGTGCACTACTCTCATCAGGAAAGCAAAAGCCGAGTACTATTTATCTCTTGCTACAGACAATTCTAATTATTCAAATATTTGGAAAGTTGTTAAATCTCTCCAGAAGAAAAAGGGGGCGGCTGGCCCCCCATCTAAGATTCGGATCGGTGTATCTCATGTTACTGACATTAAGGAAATGTCCAATGCTTTTAATGCTCATTTCAAGAAGGCGGGCATCTTTTTGATGAACAAAATGCTTGCTCCCCTCTTCAGGTTGAACAAGAGATTGCAGGCTTACCCATAAATTTTGAGTTCTCCCCCATCCAGGTATCGGATGTTTTGCTTGCCCTATTCACTCTGGATCCAAAAAAGTCTGCTGGTCCAGATGGCCTGGACCCGTTTCTTCTTAAGATTTCTGCCCCTGTTATAGCTCAACCAATCACAGATATTTTTAATCTTTCTCTAACCTCTCAAAGGTTGCCTGCTTTGTGGAAACAAGCCTTTGTGTTGCCTCTTCTCAAGGGTGGTGATCCATGTGATGTAAACAATAATAGGCCAATTTCTAATCTGTCTGCCTTGGCCAAAATTCTTGAATGCCAGGTATCAGCCCAGGTGAAACTCTTTCTCGACACATCCAAGATTCTTAACCCTAAGCAATCCAGTTTTAGAGCAAAACATAGCACTGTATCAGCATGCCTAAACGTGATAGATGACCTTAGGGCTGCTCTGGACAAGAAATCTTTCTGTGTGGCTCTGTTTGTCGACCTTACAAAGGCCTTTGATACAGTCGACCATAAAGTATTGCTTAAAGGCCTCTCGAATATTGGTTTTGGTCACAACATATCAGGTTGGTTTAAGGATTATTTATTTGGTCGCACACAATGCGTAAAGCTTGTTGACACGGTATCTGACCCTATCACCCTTGAGAAAGGAGTCCCTCAAGGCTCAATTCTGGGTCCATTGCTTTTTCTCTTATATGTTAATAACATATGCAGTCATTGCAAGTTCTCTAAGTATCATATGTATGCGGATGACACGGTTTTGTATTCTTGTGCTCCTTCTTTGAATCTGGCTGTGTCAAATTTGGCTTCGGATTTTGTCTCCTTGCAGCAGGATTTGACACGTAGTAAGCTCCTACTTAATGGCCAAAAAACCAAGGCCATGCTATTTGTCCCCAATCGCTCAGTAAATATCCCTCCACCCATCAAAACTCTTGACGGAACATCCATTGAATGGGTTGAAGTTTACAAATATCTTGGTATTTGGCTGGATACTAAGCTTACTTTCAAATATCATGTCGACTTTCTGGCAAAGAAATTAAAATTTACTTTGAGTTTCTTTTATCGAATGAAGTCGTGTTTTTCCCCTGCTTCACGTAAGCAGCTAGTTACAGGCCTGTTCCTGTCGCAGCTGGACTATGGTGACATTGTCTATAGATTTGCCTGTGCCTCAACACTGGCCAAACTTGATCCTCTCTTTCACGCAGCCTTGAGGTTCATTACCAACTCTCCTTTTAGGACTCTCCACTGTACTTTGTACTCTGCTGTTGGTTGGTCCTCGTTAACATCTCGCAGGTTGCAACACTGGTACATTTTTATTTATAAAGCCATTCTCGGTAACCTCCCCTCTTACATCTGTGCCAAATTCATTTTGGTTCAAAATTCTTTCAATCTAAGATCCAATTCTTGGCTACGCTACATTGTGCCTCCACTCAAATCTGAGTCAGGGAAAAGAAGTCTTTCCTACTTTGGGCCTTGGTCGTGGAATGACCTCCAGTCTAAACTCAAATTGGCTACACTGGTTTCTCTCTCCAGCTTTAAAAGGATCATCAAGGATACTCTCTCTAGTCACTGCTCCTGTTTTGATGCATAACCCTTTTTTTTATATAATCTCCCTAACATTTTTATTATTATTTTAGGTCTTTGGGCTCACTTGTTAGGATTACTTGTTATAAAATTTTCTATTTCTAATTTTTTTATTCTCAACTTTGTTCTCTTTATAGGTAGTTCTTGTGCTGGTTGTGTTGTATGTTGTTCGGAGGTGTGTGTGTTATGTCTTTAATGTTTTTGTCCTTTGTATGTTTCAACGTAAACTTTATGCCTCTTGGCCAGTTCGCACATGTAAAAGAGACTTGTCTCATGTGATTTTACTGGTTAAATAAAGTTTAAATAAAATCAATTCATCTCTGCCCCTTCATCGCGGCACAGGGATAAGTGGTGGACTTGAATCCCTCGTCTGAAGTCTTCAATGCTGTTTTTGCGTATCATGCAGTGCTCATATTTGACAACTGTTTTCCACTGCAAAAAGCCAAAGGCTAATTCCCAGGTACGGAAAATAAAGCTCAATGATTGAAAACAAGTGCAGGTTTGAGGCTCGGGGGGTGGGGGGTGGGGGGTTTGAGTGATAATCTCCTCTGGCGGCCGACACAATGTCCTTCTTTGTCACGAAGGGAAAATGCATATTTGACCGGATGAAGGCTGAGTCATTAATAATCCATAATCCTGTTGATTTCAGCAGGTCTTAGAGTTAGTTCTCAGTGTTCAAAAACAAAACAAAAGACAAACAAATGGGAAAGTACTCAGCTCAGGTGCCTATACATGGCAACATGGTGGGTAATTAAAGGATAACAAAACCTATGGTGAACTTGTATTGTCAAATAAAGTACATAATGTCTGCTTTAATAAATGATAAGCCATTATTTTATTTACATTTTGTACACCGTGTTATCTGCAGTCAAACATGGCAGAATCCTACAAACTTCAGAATCTGCTATTGCTGCCATAAAAAAATAATCGACCAATCAAACAATCGGAAACATTCTGCCCAGACCGGTGCGTGACGTGACGAGGGCCGGATGTGTCTTTCGAGTGTGCGTAGTCACAGTACAAGTATTGAAAGTTGCGTTGATAATCTAGAGTGTTTTGAGAGATACCAGTTATTTGAATTACAATCAATTGTTTGCTGGAAATCTACATTGTATATTTAATCCTCGACAATGTCGCAATGCACGGTTGTTGGGTATTCTAACGAAACAGGCGATCTGAACCTGACTGATGAAACCTTTCACCATTTTACCCATAGACTGTATAAAAAGATGGACGAAGCAACCATGTTGTCACTCATTGGTTTCAGCACACCATTTAGGAAGCCTCGATTTTGGCAATTTGAACAGCACCATTCTGTCATTTTGAAACCGGATGTGATTCCTATTGGACGAGAGCATGAATTGAAGATGCAGGGAGGATGGAGGGGTGGATCTATGGGTGGTTCTGACCGTATCAGACGAGGACCAGAGGATAGCCACGCCCCTAAAGCATATCGGGCTTTATCCTTTATTCTAGTCTATTTGGAACCATAATTTACAAAAATGAACATCATGATACAGGGTGGGGAAGCAAAACTTGCACTGACATTTAAAGTACAAACAATCCCACAACCACTCCCCTGAATTGTGTGCACTTGTTATTTGAAAAAGCAAAGACTATAAGCTGTAATCTGAGTCTAATCTCTTTTTTTCAATAAACATGCCAGTTGAGAATAATATACAATCTATGGATGGTGATTTATTTTGCAAATTTTGCTTCCCCACCCTGTATATCAAAGGAGACTTGAAACTTCTGATAGATACCATAAAATAATGTGTAAAATTGTTATTGAAATAATAAATCAGATGGGAAAGTAGGGTCATTTTCTCATAGACTTCTATAGCATTGAACTTCTTTTTGCAACGACCGACGTGGCCGTCTGCTAGCCATTAAATACAATGCAATTTTAAGAGATTTCCGCATTGTCTTCACTTTTAAGACCCAGGTGGTGCGTCCATCTTTTTATACAGTCTATGATTTCATCTTTAAAACAAAACAGCTACCACGACATAAGCATCTTCTTCCAGCCAAAGTAACATGGCAGCTTTCTTGTGCTGTCTTATACATTTAACATTTAAATGCAGTTTGCGCGATACAAAAAAAAAAATTTAACAAGTGGTGCCAGGCACAACAAACCCCGCCCCTTGCACATGTTGTAGCTTACTTGGGCATTGATCCAGTTTTTGTCCAATTTCCTTCTGGTATATAGACTTTATTCATGCATTTGTAGAATATTTTTGGTGTCAAGATATGCCGAGTCAAATTTTAGAATGAGCTGATTAGAAATGCTTAATTTGACTGCTTTGCCTATACTTTATAATAGCCTAGTACTTCAATGTTAAATAAATGGTGGGAAAAAAATATTTTAAAAATTTCAGCAAAAATCTGAAAAATGAGACATCGCTTAACTGTTTGACAAAGCTATGTGTATAAATTGTCTCTATATATCTGCAAAGTTTGCAGTAAATCGAAGTAAAATTTGTGTTTTTATAGATAGTTGAAAATTCCGCCATTATAAGTGAATGGGCTGAAAAAAAAATTCAAAAATTTACCAAAATTTTAAAAAATGACATATCACTTAAATATTTTACAGAGTAGTCTAAAATTAGCCTCTATATCTGTCCCAAGTTCGAAATAAATTGGGGCAAAATTGACATTTTTATAAACATTTGAAATTTCGCCCATTATAAGTGAAAGGGGAAAAAATGATTTTAAAAATTCATAAAAAATTTAACTTTGACCAACTTTTCCTTAATTCAATAGGCATCTATTCTGGGACGTGGCGATCCCAAAACCCAATTTGGGGTGAATCTGGCCATTAGTTTTGCTGCTAAAGTGTTAACAAACAAAGAAACAAATGAATAGTCATTCACAGAATGACGACATGCCAGAATCATGCACAGATCCCAGAAACAGAATGAATGGAATGGAGTTGGTTTGAAGTCTCTAGCTGTAATAGTAGCAAAGTTATGAACAAAAATGTGTTTTTGACCTTTCTGGTGACCTTGACCTTTGACCTTGAAAAGAGACCGGTGTGCAGCCACAAGGCTAGTCAATGTTGCACCACGTTTGGTCAAGAAAATGTGAAAATTGTGGCCTGTAGAGTGCACACAAACAGACAGACAGACAAACAAATAAACGAAAATAGAGTGCTGCTTAGGTGACCTTGACCTTTGACCTAAATTTACCAAAATAGTGTAGTGCTTAGGTCAGGTAACGCAGGCCTTGAGTTTATCAACAAATTATGCACTTGGTTTGAAGTCTCTACACCGATTAGAACCGAAGCTATGGCCACTTATGTGTTTTTGACATTTTGTGTGACCTTGACCTTTGATCTAGATTCACCAAAATAGTACAGTACCTAGGTGAAGTAACATAGACTTTTCGTTTATTAACAATATGCACTTGGTTTGAAGTGCCTACGAGGATTAGAACCGAAGATATGGCTTCTTGTGCGTTTTTGAACTTTTGTGTGACCTTGACCTTTGACCTAGATTCACCAAAATAGCACAGTGCCTGCCCTGTGCCTGTCCTATGTTGAGTATACACTTGGTTAGAAGTGTCTATTACGATTAGAACCGAAGATATGGCTTCTTACGTGTTTTTGACCTTTTGTGTGACCTTGACCTTTGAACTAGATTCACCAAAATAGTGCAGTGCCTGCCCAGTGCCTGTCCTCTGTTGATCATGTAATATGAGCTACATTGAGCTGAAACTGTGGACGCCACAGTGCAAACAAACAAACAAACACACAAACAAAAAAACGAACAGAGTAATATACTTGCCAATCCGAGATTCCTCGGATTCCGGCAAGTAACAAACAAACTGAACCAAAAACAATACCCTCGCCCGCGGGGTAATTAAGAAATTGCGTATCGTTTTGGATAGCAGAGATTATGTACTTTATTTGGCGATGCAGGTTCACCATAGGTTCTCTTATCCTTTAAAGTCTCCCTATAAGAATATTGCTCTGGGCCCCTCTCTCAACCCTAAAGGCATTTTTGTGGGCCCTCGATAGCAGTGATCCCCACCTCCCTACAGATCAGCATCACCTCTGATCCCAGCCACAGCCCTTAAAGGTGAGGAACTATCTTACAGCACTGGAGAGGACAGGAAGTGCTATGATCGACTTAAACAGTTAGCAAACTCACCAGGTTCCTCTCCACATGCTGCGGCTCCATCCACTTTGAGAGGTTGTTGATGGAGTAGAGCGCCTCATTCTTCACAGCGATCAGCTCAGACACCACCGTCTCAAACCGGGGCTGCAGTATCGCCACGGAAACACAAAGCAATAGATCTCCAGGGTAAGAGGCCAAGAATATGACCACAGTGTTCCACCAGACACAGGCAACACGAGAGATTGCCAAAGGCCCCATACACCGCTACTGCCCTCACCCCCTGCCCCCAGTCCACAACTGTAAAATCTCCATGTCCACATACTATACCCCCCAAATGGGAGTCCCCAAACATGGTCTTGGCAAGGGCCTAGCGTTGGCCCTAACCTTCGATCTCCCAAAGTTGGATTCATTTGCATACTCCCCACCCACCCCACTAGCTTTGGGGTCAATTCTGGAACTGGAATTGGAAATGGAATCGATAAATCGGGGGTTGAATTGAAATTGTAATATATTATTTGGAACTGAAGTGGAATTGGAATTGATAGAATGTAATTGAACCAAAACCTGCCCCCCACCATATCATATACGGTATGGAACACTGATAACCAGCCCTGTTCCTGGAGATCTACACCATAATCCTCACTGAAACATTCCTGTATTTCTGTGGTCTCCAACTCTTTTCCTGGAGAGCTACTATCCTGTAGGTTTTTACTTAAACCCTAAATCAGCTCACCCTATTCAGCTAATTAGCAGCTCATCAAGATCCCTTACCAAGATAGGAGGTGTGCTTCGCTTCGGGTGGAGTGAAAACCCTAAGGATCATAGCGGTCCAGGAGCGGGGTTTGACACCACGGTAATAGGTCTTCGCTCCAACCCAATGACGTAGAGAAAAAAAGTAGACTGCATGCTCCCTATTCTTGGTGCATTCCGCCATGGTTAAATAGGCTCCAGCTTCCGGTCAAGGCAATACGCAAAGTAAACATCCCCGTTCAGAAATAAATAATCTAAAATAAAACATAAGGTTGCTATAGGGCACTTTTTCAAATAAGGACATACTCAGAAGTGAAAGCTTTCAGGATATAACCAATATGATCAAAATCAGCTAAACTGATAGCTAAAAAACTCATATTTATCTATAAATATCAGTAAAACTAATGTTTTAGAGAGAATAAAAAACATTTCTGCACGGTCTGTGCGGTTTTCACAACCAACAGCACAACAAGAACTAACCATTTTGACGCATAAATGAGCCCCTAAGAGCCATACTGGGCCAACCCATGTTGTGGAACTTTTGAGAAAATGGGACTCAAAGTTGCCAGCCTCCTGTGTCATCTAGAGTATCTGGGAACTGGAAACACTGCTTATGTTAAAAACTCAAGATATGTACAATTACGTGATGCACTTCTTATGCAGGTTTTGGATGCCCTACTGTTTCATTTAAAGTGAAACCTACCTCCTTCTGAAGAGGAACCATCATCTTCTGATTCATTTGGGACAAACTCTAGGTCTCCATTATCTTCCACTTCACCATCATCATCAATCATAGCAAGCAATTCCTCATCAGTGAGATACCGAGCCGCCATGTTTACATTGAATTATGGAAAAGTTGTGGGGTGGTCCACTATGGCTAAGGCAGTGCAGTGCATATGTACAGGGGCAGAGAGGACGTTTGCTTGTATGAACAATCCGTGTGGGCAGATTGTGTTGGCTCATTTAGGAAATATAGATCTCAGTTTTCTGCACATGCTGACTACCTCAACTCAATTTCGCCAAAAGTGCGGGATGGCCCGGTATGGTTCTTAGGGGCTCAAATAATATGCATCCAAATTAGTTACAGCACTACATGCTTTGTTTTGCCATGACTGGAGGTTAAAGCCAACTTACCATGAGAAAGAGGGCATTGCGTGGTCTAGTTTTTACTCTACATCATAGCTCCAACCCCAACAAGGCGCACCACATTCAACTGTTGGATGGCTTGCTGACTTGCTAATTAAAAGAATCAGATGTGCCAAAATTACGGTTGAAAGGAAAACCTGTAGGATTGCAGATCTTCAGGAACTGGGCTGGTGACCATTGGTTCATAATGATTAGGGTCCTCCTGATGGTTGTGGATCCCTAAGCAGCCACTGATGTCACTTGGTAGAACTACGCATTCTCAGAGCTCCAATAAGATTAAAGCCAGCCCAGGCTCTGGTATGGAATATACAGTCACAGTAATGCTTAAAGGGTCATCTTATATCTGGGTACCATCCAACTGTACCCAGTTAACACACTGACATTTGGAAATGTGCCTTGGTTCCTGGTATGTCTGTCGAAACGCACCCAGGCTCCAGTATCTTTTGACAGAACTGAGGTACTTTTTCACAAACATTCCAGGAACCAAGGTAACATTAACATATATCAAATTGCACCCTGGGTACACTTTGCTGGTACCCAGGTCAAAGATGACCCTATTTGCCACAGTAATGAGAGGATCAGTTCCTAAAAGTATCAGTCTGTTTCTTTCTCCCACCAAGCAACTGCAGCAGAGCCTTTCCCCACCTTATGGAGGTCCCGGCAGACCACGTCCACAAAGTCGCACTCGTGTTCAGCCAGCAAGCGGACCAGGGCCTCCAGCTGAGCCCGTCGAAAGCTTGCCTTCCGCGTGCGTCCCGTCTGGAACGCTGCTCTGGCCCTCCTGAGCTGCTCTGCGCAGGCATTAGGACCAACCTTCGAACAGCAGGAGTCCCCGATCCGGGGCCTAAAAACACAACAACATGCAGACGGACGGGAATGTCCCACTAAGCAAACTGCTGCCATTGCTGCAGCACCACCAGACATCCAAAATAACACATACCCTGAGGTCCAAGCACTGTTAAGATACGGCAAAATGGAAGCCACTTTCAGTGTTGTGTGAGCAAGACGCCTGTGGAGGAACAATGAAGGAATTATGATCTAGTCAAAGTGGATACCTTGTTGAAGGGATGCACCCATATCTTACCTAAAACAAGGAAAACATGGCTTTTCTTTGGCACATCTCAAGTCCTCCACTTCAAATTTACAAGCAAAGAACTATGTTTTCATGTTGAATCAAAAAAAACTATTAATTTAACTTATTATACCACCGATTTCACTTACACTACATTGAAAATTTCTAATCAACTGTTACCTTCACAAAACATTTTTTCGGCAACTAATGACAGCCTAGTCCTTCATGGAAAACAATGTTTTGTATACTGATAACAATAATTAATATTCGCCGTAACCCTGGTAAATCAATGAAAGCAAGGGCATGAGGACCTAAGTTGCGCTACGAGGCATGTGTCCCCATAAATTCCATTAAACGAAAGAATTTTTCAGCATTTCACCGGGAAAGAAATAAATTAGTGAGGACTGAACTCACTTCCGTTGTCAATAAATTTCTCTTGGGAGTAGCTCAGTACCCGTGATGCTAGTAAAAATACATGATTTGCTTTGTCCGGACAAACATGCAGGACACAGAAGACACTCGTTACGTGACCAATAGCAACTCGAAGTGAGGTCTCAACTCCTACAGAAACTCACTCAGCTTAAAATAGGCTACTAACCTTCTCAATGCTTTAAACCATCGCGCCGGAGATGGGCTGGGTGGTGCTGAGTCCATTCTTCTTCATTCAACATAAATAAACTGCTAAAATCCTCACCTGCGCAGAAGGTGCGCGTTCACCTGCAACTCATGAGGCGACGGGAAAGTTCGGTACAGGTTTTGGAGCCTGCGCACAAATCTCTTGATTCATGGGTGAAAACAAATCTAGTAATCTGCAATGGCATTTTCCTAAAGAAGTTCTTAAATCACGTGTTCCCAGTTAGACAACAGCTATTCAGCAATATTTTCAGCGGTTTACATTTTCCGTCGTGCAGATTGTTGTAAAAGCAAATACTGTATGAGAAGATGTCGTGTGGACGTGACTCAAAAGCTGTATTTTTATCCTCGTAATTCAGATACTGAAATTTTAAAAATGAAGCCTTCAGCCAAAATGAAACAGAGCATTCTTCATCATGTGGCAAAAATAATTTTCGTCTTTATGGTCACACTAATTCATAGGCTGCCATTCAACTGCAATACCCTCCGGACTTCGCAATGCCTCCAGCGGTCAGTAGAGGTACTGCAGTTTTGTGAACATATGGGGCCAAAAAGCAAATTCTAAACCCCTGTGTCCTGAAATCTCGGCCCTTGAGGTCTGAGAACTGCAGGTTTTCCACCCTCCCTCTACCTGGGTGTCAGGTGTAAAAACAGTCTGGCCAATAAGCAGGCAATAAGCGTTCATTTACTTATCTGGGGTAAAATAAAGCCCGTTCTGCATTTGGATTTGAGGATCCCTATTGTGAACGTTCTGGACACCAAACCAATTCCAGTATTTTTACCTATTTATTTTTTATTTTTTTGTAAATTTTTCAAGCCTGAAGAAGTGTGTCATTTTTAAATTCCCAGTCATCCCACTGAGATTCAGGATCCCTCTGAAAATATCAGCAAGGTCATCTCCATGAACTTGCTTTATCTGCCAATGAGCAGTCCCATTAGAATCCATGGATTAGGTAAACTGGTACCATCGCCAGTTTCTGTATTTGTATTGAAAAATCAATTAGTTATTAAGGCAGACAATGATCTAAGCATATATGTATGATTTTGAGGGATTTTTTTAATGAGACCATGGATAACACTTCTAATCACTTAAAGTAGGGATTCAGAGGAAAAACTGAAATATGGCAATTTCGACATCAATGGAAAGCTTAGAACGCAAAGAATGCAATGTAATGTCATTCCATCACATTATCTACACGAGAAAATGGAAACACGAACGAAACGACAGTACTTTATCAAGCGTGAATACTTCCGTGATGCCCGGAAAGAGGCCCGTTTTGGGTGACGTCACATGCGGGTTTTGCAAGCTCTGCTCTGTTACATGTCAATAGAAATACTATGTCGCTCTCTCAGCTTTATATTTTGTTAAAGGTTAAAACGGAGTCGTACTTTACTTGAGATGGACAAATTATAATGGAGAAACATTTATCTGTCTTTTTTCTTTTTTTAATTTAAACTCATATTTTTCTATATAAGCCTACCCAGTGGGCACAACAACGTTGAAGCGATGTTGAAATGATGTCACATCCAACGTTGGAACAACATTGTAATTAGGTTGGATTTGAAAGTTGAGTGGACATTGGCAATGTGACGTTGCATCAACGTTGGCGCCCAAACGTACAACTATGACCGAACATCGACACAACGTTGTATTTTCAACCAATAAACAACGTTGAAGGAGCCAATGTTTATTCAACATTGAATCAACGTTAGAGTTTGGCAGTTGCTACTGGTACGGCAGTTTTTCAATGCATTTCAATCATAGACTATATAAAAAGATGGACGCAGCACCCGGGTCTGAAAAACGAAGCCCATGCGGAAGTACGGTAAAATGGCATTCTATTTAATGGCCAGCAGATGGCGACGTCGGTGGTTGCAGAAAGAAGTTCTATGCTATAGAAGTCTATGGGAAAATGACCCTACTTTCCCACCTGATTTTTTATTTAAATAATGATTTTTCACATTATTGTATGTCGCTATAGCAAGTTTCAAGTCTCCTTCGATATATCATGATGTTCATTTTTGTAAATTATTGTCCCATATAGACTAGAATAAAGGATAAAGCCAGAATTTGCTTTAGGGGCGTGGCTATCCTCTGGTCCTCGTCCGATACGGTCAGATCCAGAGCCACGGTCCTCCCCGGATCTTCAATACAAGCTCTCGTCCAATAGAAATCACATCCGGTTTCAAAATGACAACATGGCGCAATTCAAATTGCCAAAATCGAGGCTTCCTTTATGGTATGCTGAAACCAATGGGTGACGTCACGGTAACTTCATCCATCTTTTTATACAGTCTATGATTTCAATGTGGAGAGGTACCGCAGTTCCCATTTCAAGCCCTGCCCTAACCTAACCCTATCCCTAACCCTAACACCTAACCCTTCCCCTAACCCTAACCCTTCCCCTAACCATAATCCCGATTCCTTATTCTAATCCCTAGAAATCGACGGCCGTATCAATAAAAACTACCGTGTCTCTAGACTATTCCTTAGAGCTTTGACAACATCGGAGGTTGAATGGTGTTACCTTGGTTCAACATTGAATCAATCTTGTGCGACGTCATGACCAAATATCAACTCAATTTCAACGTTGAAATGACGTCAAGTGCCCACTGGGTAGTACATTGAAGATTAACATGGACATATAAACGATCTGACGGAAATCGTGTAAATGTGGGGAAGGACTGATACCTTAATTTATTATGATATTTTTTCGATGAGTAGACTTGATAAGAGCGACGACAAAACAAGAAAGGAAGATTTTCACGATGTATTCTCTTTCTTAACTCGCGCAGGAATACATATTGTTCATGCACTTGCAGCTGCCTGTCGTCAGATCTTCCTATTGCGTATAGGCTACTGTAATTATCTAACGTTATTAGATTTGAGGTTTTGTTTTGTTTTAGCCATCATGGAAGAGGAAGGGCCAGAAGTTGAAGAAAGAACCGTGGGAAGAGATGCAACAACAATACAAAAAAGCAATTAAGACCTGAAATTGAGCTTGAGTGCATGAGAAGTACAGGCGGCCGATTCAGGCTGCTTTTGAGGTTACTGGGTGGAGATATTTGAGGCGTACGATTGTGTTCTAAATGGCATCGACCTCATCACTCCATATTTCTATGTCAGTCAATCACTGTTATGAGAGTCCACTTGATCGTGTCCATAAAATACTATCTTTTTTGTAGCCCAGCTTTGGCTTATCCAACCTTCCTCAGAATGATAGCATGACTCCAGTAAAAACATAATCTTCTTTCTAAACTACACAACGTGTACGTGTATAGCGTATAGCCAGCGCGGCGACCGGACTTCTTTCTGGCACGGAACGAACCAAAATGAGCAGCAGAACTAATATGCATCGATGAAAGAAATCACCTTTATGCGACAGTAGCTTAAAAAAATAAAGATTTAAACATGGGATTTAAAACTATGAACCACTGGAAGATCAGGAAGAAATCTATTAAGAGTTCTGACTCGTCAGGCTTTAAAAACTAAATTGAAAACAGTTTTCACAGTGTTCACTGTATTATAACTATGGAACATCTGGGCACTTTCAGAGTACACAACCCGTATGTGACGTCACGGAAAATGAGACTGTCGGCGGACTGGTTACGGTGGAAAAGGAGCAACATTTGGAAAGCGAATATCAAGTCTAATGAAACTTTTTTTCTCCTGTTATATGAGTGAATACCTTCAACCTATCATGAAATTGCCACAATGGACCAATTTTATGGGTACTTATTTTCTTTGAATCCCTACTTTAAGAAACAGGAGCACATCCAGAATATGACAAACCCACACAAAGTTAGTTGTAAAGTAAAATATTTAATAAAAATCAAAAGTTTACATGACTAACAATAATGTTATATATATTTTTACAGCAGGAAAACCACTTTGAGGTTATACATATAGATAATGTATTTTACATTGAAATATGCCTTATTAAACAATAAGAATTTCACATAGTGCAACCAATTTCTTCATTTTCAAAGACACTTTTTAAAAGAGAGAGCTCAACAGTACTTCAGAAGATGCATGTAGTCCATCTTTTCCTGGAGTTTTTTTTTTTTTTTTTTCTTGTAAGGAGTAAGGGAGCTCAGGATAGTATTTTTAATGACATCATTTAACTGTGACAAAAAAAAAAAAAAAAAATTTCATCACACGCACTTAGCCTAGCCTGTGAGGTATCTTTCCGTATCCAGTGACTTCCAAGGAAATCTCACACACCAAAAATCCCTACGTCCATAACCACCCAGACAGGAAACCTTTCAGGGTGCATCCTAATTCTCAAAAGAACAAGGAACCCTCCTTGACAATAGACGTGAACTGGAAAAAGTTTGGATGGTGGCCAAGACAAAGAGCGTCCAAATTGTCTAATTCATGAAGGAGGCACTTTGTTGTATCCCTCCAGCAAAGAAACACAGGACCAATGTCAGAAGAAAGGAATCAAAGATTATGGACCACAATGCTCTGCAGCTGTAGCGAGTGAATAAGTCATTTGTTGTAATCTTCCTGTTTGATCAATGGTGTCATTATCAATCGCAGAGGAGCTCATGACTTACTGAAGGAAATGACATCTGATTTTTGTCAGACGGCACAAGGTAACTTCACAATCCCCCTGAAACTTTTCCCAAGATCCATTAGAAATTTTTTTTATTGAGGTCAAGCAAACACGGAGAGTAAAGGAAAAAGGATACTTGTTTAAGAGAACTAGGACGCACACTTAGACTCCGGTCCGGAAACTTCCACGCAGATGGCTGAAAAGGAAAAGGAGTACCGCCTAAAGCAGCGTCCAATCGATCTGACATCAATTAAATCTGATGGCTCACAAAGCCCTTGAGAAAGCAACAGGACAGAACTGCTATCACGACACACGGTGAAAACAAACAAAGCCCTTCCTTACTTTGTGTTACAGACAGTAATCAGGGGTGGTCAACACAACAAAATGGTCAATATGGTTTTTTTTTTTTTGCTCTCATGTATTGTCAAAACAGTTCCCAGTCATTCAGAAAGATCTGACCCCTGAAAGCGTACATCAAGAAAATCGTTAGACACAAGTTGCTCCTGACAATCTTGTACACAGCAATGACTGACAGACAGGAAGCCTGGAGTACATTTGGGGATGGCTACTATGGTAAAGTACTACAACATGTTGCTGTGAAGGACATCAGCAAGTGGCAACCTCTTATCCACATATTAGTCATTACCTTCACCAACAAACAGCAGCCCTGCAGTTTCAAAATCATTGCAGGCGCACTCCCCACTAATTGTATCAGGATCGCCAAATCAATTTTTCACACTAATTTGAAAGTAAAAATGATGTAACACTGTATTTGTTCTTAACATATGTAGCCTTGTTAATGACTAATAGAACAATAGTGAGAGAAGAGGCTTAACAGCATGACACAAAAGTCCATAATTGCCATCTTATATAGGATTCTATGTTCCCCAAGGCTATTGTTCCACCTGAGCATACACACTTCAGATGACAGAGGTGAAGGACAGTTTTGCATAATAAAACATCATACAAACAGGGTGCTATTGCTTTTTTTTGTCCTTTTTTTAAAACGTCACCAACACTGATGTCAGCACTATATCCTTCACCTGTAGCAAAAGCAAAGGTCGTCGGGACAGAACTGCACCACGGTTGTGTTGTCATTATAATTTTTTTTTTCAGTCATATAACCCTGTAAATGCAGATTTCTACGCGTCATGATTTGTCAAGATTCCCACATTGAAAAATGAAGACAGAGAGATAACCGCACGATGAATCAGCAGTCTGGCTGCGTCGGCTGAAATGGTAGTGGGGTTAAGCAAAGGCCGTACTTTCGGGTCGAAGTGAGTTCCATTGGTAAGAAAGCTCATTTGAACTGCCACGCCCGTGCTAGTAGAGGGGACGGGGGATGTTAACACACGCAATAGCTTCCCCGAGTCACACCAGACGGTAAAATCCAGGCCTGCAGGTAAAAGATAATCAGGGTAGTGCTCTCAGTAACAAAGGCCCAGCACACACGCCCCCTGCTGGTGAGCTTGTGCAAGAACGCTTTTCCACTCGCTCTTGTCTCCGAGATCCCAGGTGGGCAGCTCCGAAGAGCCAATTCCTGTGTGTTCATCTCTCCTGTAATTTCGGCTGTGCCGAAAGTTTATGGCTTGATTCAGAGAGACAAGGCGAAGCAATTACGATTCCGCAACGTAGCACAGAGCAGCTGGGGCCGTTCGCCAAAGCAGTGCGTTTGCAATAAAATTTGCTTGGGGGGGAAAAAAAAAAAACGGTTCAGTTCTGGGTCCACTTCTCCAGGTTTTGTTATACTCTCTATACCATCGCTAATTGTGAACAAGGTCAGACTGAGGGGGGAATAACGGAAATCAATTTTGAAACTTCACTCATTACTCCTGTTGTCTTTTTTCCCCCCATTAGTTTGCTATGCTTGTTTTAGTGTCGCTGCATCCCAACTGTAAAATCGACACGGTGGGTGTGTGTGTAAGTGCAAACCTCAGCTTATGTACATCTCTAAACTTAACCTAAAAACATCAGCAATGGAGGCTACTTCCACAGCTGAGTGCGAGAAGCACTAAAAATCAACAAACTGGAGACAGAATGAAAAAATACTGGCAGCCAGAAAGCAAGTGAACGCTAAATAAGTTACGAACGGAAACAGAACGTCTCTATGATAACTCGGCAGCAGCAGGAGATACTGAAAAGCCTCAGACAATGAAAAAAAAATTGGGTAAAAATCTCAGACTCCGAGAGAGTGAATCAAATAAAGCCTTTTCTCAGCAGTGCAGCACGTTCGCGGTGATGTGCAAAAATGACTCTTCAATTTGATTACCCCGCTCTCAGGAAACACAGGACAGTGAGCTGGGAGCAGTCTCAAGGATTTTCAGTCACGATAATGTAGTGGTATCGAGTGACTAAGATACCATAGCTCATCTAATGAGGGCGATCACATTAAAAACTCATCTGGCCCCCCCTCCTAACGGACCTGAAAGAGTTTTAAAGGTGCTTTCATCGCATTTAAACGAGACTTTCTTAGCGTCTCCTCGCAGATAGAACAAGTTGCCAAGATTGTATTTGCTGTTCGCGTCTGCAGCCTTCTCCCCAGTTCATTAAAAAGTAATCTAATGAACTATTCATGGCTTGAGTCTGTATTGCTTTCCAGTTAAAACATTAAGCGAGAGTTGTTTCTGTGCCTGAGAGATACCAGAGGTGTAGCCATTTAATTAGGCATTTAAGTTAATTTACATAAATATATATAAATGACGCAGGGGGTTAAGAATAAGGGTTATACATGGTAAGGGAGTGTTAGTGAGAGAGCATTGTCGTCGTCATTCTAACAGCTTTAAAAACCGGCCGAGCCAATCACGGAAACTGACTGTGATTGGTTAGCTGCTGTGATGTAAGTGCTTCTTTCCGGTCTGCAGTTGGTTCCGCAGGTCAGGAGGAGGGGCCAGCTGTGGTGAGCGGGCAGCAGCAAGAGGAGGCGGAGCTCGGGGCCCAGAGGACATGCCCCGTGGGCGGGGCTCCCCTGCAGAGCGCTAAGACAGCTCGAAGCCCGTGTTCATGCTGATAGCGTAGCGTAGCTTATCGCGCAGAAGGCTCTTCTTGCTGTAGTTGGGCAGCTTCAGAAGGTTGAAGCAGGTGGAGGAGGTGGGCAGCCGACCTCCCGGCTCCTTCTTACGAATGGTGAAGAAGCCCCTCAGCACACTGCCCAGGGTGTCCCCTGTGTCCTGTATACACACACACACACACACACACACACACACACACACATGCGCGCGCACACACACACAAGCAAACAAACACACGTGCGCGCGCATATACTCATGCATGCGCAAGCGCGCACACACACACAAACACACACAAGCAGACAAACCCACATGCACTCGCACACACACCCATACACACACACACACACATGCACACATGCAAACACCCGTACACACATACATACACGAGAACACACAGATGCACACAGCCATGCAAACACAAACACATACAAATACAAACAGACACATCACATTATAGTCACTTAGCACACACTTTAATCCACAGCAACTGGCATCCAATTAGACTAAGCAGGGAGTCACGTAGGGTTCAGGGCCCTTCCTCAAGGGCCAAACAGCTACACTGATCTTAAAGTGGCCACACCCCCGCAGCATAAACCACAGATTTTGTAGTCCAGGCTCAACACCCAGTCCAAGGCCCCTATGGACAGGCACAGACACACAGAGACAAGGACGCAGCCATGCAAGTGCACAGTACTAAAGTGGTAGTCAGAAATAACTTTCGCTTAACCCTCAGAGCGCTAAATGCAGCCATTGTTGCTCAATGATACAAGATATCAAAATCAAAGCAGCACAAGATCATTTATTTACAATTTTTCAAAAATTAATTAAGCGCTCAAAGGGTTAAATAAATCGGATTTAAGACCCATACATCCATTACCTAACTCCTAACTCCAGCTCAAGGTGGTATTGGGGGTCATGTTAGGTCTATCCTAGCATGCTTTGAGTGACAGTCAGTAATACACCGTGGATGGGCCGTTTTATTTAAAGATAAACACTTCGCAAGTCCCCTCCAGTAATCACAACCACAGCTGTTTGTGTGCACCTGTTCACATGACTCCACAAGTGACCTCATTCAACTGTAAAAAAAATCAATTTGAAATGTGGGTTTTTTTTTTTTTTTTTTTTTCGTAAAAAAAAAAAATGTTACTTCGTGAGGAAAGCAGACATCCTGCCCAGAAAGCGCTCTAGTTCAGGGAAACAGGGCTTGTGATTATGTGTGTGTTCGCGCTCCGGCTCACCTGATCGTCTGACACCTCCACACAGCGAATGGAGAAGGGGGGTTTGAGGTAGGCAAACCCCAGGAGGGGGGGCCGAGAGCAGCTGGTGACAAACTGCCAATGGAGAACAGAGCAGCTCAAATACTGCCATTTAATCAACATCACAAATGTACAGATGCATTGTATGAGGTATCTCCCTTATAATGCGCAATACTTTAACGCTGAGGTCATCGACCCTGTCCTTGGAGATCTACCAACCTGAAGGTTTTCAACCCCAACGATGACATAGTGCACCTCATTCAACAGCTAGAGATCTCATTGAATTGCTATTTGGTTCTGGAAGTGCCAATCATCTTCATATATGCAGGCACAGACTATTTAAGTTCACCTTAACGAGCCGGACCTCAGAATTCACCAGCGACTGTGAGCCAGTGGTTTCCCAGAATATTCTCTTCTGCCCATAGTACAATGAGCATGAATACAATTCCAAGGGGAAAACGGAATTTAATCTTAGCAGCCTGGCGGTTAGGGGAGGCAGCTGGCCAGCATCCAAACACTAGCGGTTAGAGAGCACACTTTACAGGGGGGTACCTTGAGAAACATGGCCCTCTCTTCTGCCGTGAAGTCGTTGGAGAGAATGTCCCACAGCCAGATGATCACACGATGGCTGCTGTGGAAGCCTCCATAGTACACTGTGTGCTTCCTGCCAGCCAGAAACCAGAAATAACAGGTCAGCCAGAGACGGAACGGAGACACAATGCTCGGCGCTATATATTACAGGAGGGCGTGGTCAACCTTTGACCAAAAAAAAAAAAAAAAAACAAGAGCCATCTGGCAGCGGCATATCCCCCCGGCCCCTGAAGGCACATCTAGACATCATGCTGAACATATCTCTGAAGTTTCGTGAAGATTGGATGTGTAGTTTCCAAGATATGGCCCGGACAAGGTATGATTACAGACGGACGCCCGCCCACCGACCCGCCCGGACGGACAAACGGACGAGGCAACGGCTATATCCCCCCGCGTTTTGATGCCGGGGGGATAAAAATTAGTCAAAAACTGGACCTATGACGTTGACATCAAAGAGGCTTCTGGAGACACCCAATATGAATAGCCTGTTCCAATTTAAGGGCGGTCCCTACAACGGTTCACCAGCTACAGCAGTAACAACTGATGCGAGGACAGCATAAAACAACAAGGAAATGCTTTAAAAAAAAAAAAAAAAAATGTAGTTTGAACAGGGAAGGGGGTCAGATCAAGTGAAAGAAAGAAAGTGAGAGTTAAGAGGCAGATGGAGAGTGAGAGTAAAAGAGAGAGAGAGAGGAAGAGAGACACATTGAGATAAAGGGGTAGGTAGGAGAAAGGCAGAACCTTAAAAGAGGAAAAGAAGGGTAGGTTGGAGAGCGAGATAAAGGAGGCGGAGAAACTGAGACGGGAGCAGAAAGGGGTGAGTGTGAGAGAGAATGAGAGAGGGGGTGAGTGAGAACAAAAGAGGAAGAGTGACGGCATGTGAGAATGAGAGAAAGTGAGTGAGAGAGAGAGTAACGGTGAGTGACAGATCTCACGCTGTAAAGCAGTCTGTTTGGGCATGAGTGAGGCTATGAATGTATGTGTGTCCCTCACATATCTCTACAACCGTTCATCCGACTGACTTCAAACTATGTGGATGCACAGCTGAGGGCCCAAGAAAGTGCAGCGTCAAGTTTGGTGTCATTCAGCTGAGCGGCTCTTGAGAAATCAAGAAAGCTAGAAGAACTAATACCACTCAAGCAGCATTTGAATGGGCACTGCACTATACCATGACAGCATCAATGGAACTGGTATTGCACTAGTTATTAAAATTGTAACTTTATTAGTTCAATATTACCATTTTGCACATTTCCTGTACAGTATGCACACTTTGGCAATTTATACTATCTGGCACCAAAGCAATCTGCATCGTATTTAGAAAAAAAACATGGGTGAGAGAGAGAGACCCACTTGAGGTCGTCCAGGTCGATCTCAGCGTTGTCCCCGGAGACGAGCCGCTGCACCTCCGGGGTGGAGAACATGTGCAGCCATTCGGGATTGATGATGCAGCGGAATCCGCGGATGAAGGCAGCCGTCTGGTCCTTGATCTGCGTGTGCATGCGGAAGTGCGCCATCAGGTGGATGTAGCTGATCCTGCGGGAGAGAGGACCGCCATTGGTGAACCAAATGCACCACAGCAGCTAACAGTCTCATTCTTTAAACAGCATCAAGACCAGCGATAGCTGGCATTCCCAGAACCGATCACTCAAACAAATAGAAATAGACGAGCCATGATGAAATTAGTTGTATAGTTGCAAAGCAGGATGCGATTGATGCATTTTGCCATCGCTTCATCAGCTTCATTCCTGCCCTCACAGAAATAAACATCATATCAATCACTTTACTCCCACTCAAAGGGAGACTGCAGTGTAGCAGGTATATATAACTTACTCATGCTGTGTATTAGGGGTAGGAAACCAAAATTAATCTTGGCTGTAACCATAGAATTTCCTTGCAGATTGACTGGGGTCAGATATGATGAAAAATAGGTTGATGGCAGTACTCAACTATTAACCCTTAGAGCGCTGAAATAAATTTTCAAGGAATTAGAAATGTTATTATCCTGAGCTGTTGAAAACCTATCATGTGGCGACTTGTTTAAAAGAGCTCCTGCATGGGGAGCTCTTTGAAACAAGTTGCCACATAATAGATTTTCAACAGCATCTGAGTTTGATAACTTACATCATTGGGCCACTATAGTTGCCTATACAGCGCCCTCCATAATTATTGGCACCCCTGGTTAAGATGTGTTCTTTAGCTTCTAATAAATTCAGTTTTTTTTCTAAATAATATAGCACCACAATGAAAAAAAGAGGAAACTCCAACCTTTAATTCAAGTGCATTTATTCAGTGGGAAAAAAATCCCACATTAAGAAATAATTCTTTTACATCAAATCATATGTGCCACAATTATTAGCACCCCTGATGTTAATACTTTGTACAACCCCCTTTTGCCAACAAAACAGCACCTAATCTTCTCCTATAATGTTTCACAAGATGGGAGAATACAGAAAGAGGGATCTTCGACCATTTCTCTTTGCACAATCTCTCTAAATCATCCAGCGACCTGGGTCCTAACCTCTGCACTCTCCTCTTCAGCTCACTCCACAGGTTTTCAATGGGGTCGAGGTCTGGGGACTAAGATGGCCATGGGAGGAGCTTGATTCTGTGTCTGGTGAACCATTTCTGTGTAGATTTGGCCACATGTTTAGGGTCATTATCTTGCTGAAAGACCCAGTGATGACCCATCTTCAGCTTTCGGGCAGAGGCCACCAGATTTTGATTTAAAATGTCCTGGTATTTCAAAGCGTTCATGATGCCATGCACCCTAACAGGGTTCCCAGGGCCTCTGGAAGAGAAACAGGCCCACAGCATCACTGATCCTCACCCATACTTCACAGTGGTCATGAGGTGCTTTTCTGCATACTCATCTTTTGTGTTCCGCCAGACCCACTTAGAGTGTTTGTTGCCAAAAAGCTCTATCTTGGTCTCATCTGACCAAAGCACACGGTCCCAGTTGAAGTCCCAGTACCGCTTAGCGAACTCCAGACGTTTGCGTTTATGATTTTGAGTGAGAAAAGGTTTTTTCCGTGCATGCCTCCCAAACAGCTTGTTGGCATGTAGATAGCGCCTGATGGTTGTTTTGGAGACTTTGTGACCCCAAGATGCTACCATTTGTTGCAATTCTTTAACAGTGAGCTTTGGAGAACTTTTTATTTCTCTTACCATCCTCCTCACTGTGCGTGGTGGCAAAATAACCTTGCGTCCTCGTCTAGGCTTGTTTACCACTGTTCCAGTTGTTTTAAACTTCTTAATGATTCCTCTGACAGTACATATGGGCAGGTGCAGGCGAGTGGCTATTTTCTTGTAGCCATTGCCTGACTTGTGAAGGTCGACACACATCTGCCTTACTTGAATGGTGTGTTCCTTTGTCTTTCCCATGTTGAAGAGTGGATAAGAGAAATGGCCTCTGTGTCACGTCATATTTATACCCCAGGGAAACAGGAAGTGATGAAGTACTAATTAAATGTTCCCAGATACTCTGATCAACTTTGTAAACTACTGTAGAAATGACAGAAATACTTCAATTACATTTATTTCCTAGGAATTGTTAGGGGTGCCAATAATTGTGTAACAGGTGATTTTATGAAAAATAATTATTTCTAAGTCAGGGATTTTTTTTTCCCTTAAAATTCACTTGAGTTGAAGGTAACATTTTTCTACAATTTTCAGTGTGAGAGTATGCTTCTGCAATAAAAATTTAATTTATTTTAAGGCTTTTAACACATCTTAACCAGGGGTGCCAATAATTATGGAGGGCGCTGTAGCACTCTAAGGGTTAATTAAAGCATGTTATTCAGGGCTGCTTGAATTCCTAAGAAGTCATCGCCTGAGTCAGCTATACTGCCTGTTGCCTTCAACATAAAATAGGGAAAAAACCTCTGCTACCATTCAAAACTATTTGGACATCAACCACTTTCAAGCAGTAAGAGATAGAAAAAAAATTTAAACACTTTGTTCTCCAAAACACTCCCGAAATCGTAGATTGGTCAAAGTGGCCACCTTTTGGTAGAGTAACTACTAAGCAGACTCCAGCATCTTTTTTCTACGAGGAGAGTCATATAGTAATCAAAGGTTTACACTTAACACTAGAAGTTCCAATAGATACTCTGCACTAGAGGTTCACTTTTTCCTAATTTCCCGCTCCCATTTGAACCAGAGGTCGCGCTAACCAAATATTTTCCGTCACTGACGGATTTTTTTTAACAATGACAGAACATTTTGAAGGCCGTCCGTCATTTTGACCGAATGTAATTCACACCCACGTCCAACTTTTGGTGGGTGTCATATTGTCTCGAGCATTGTCTTTGATCTGTATGACAGAGATGCCAAGTCTCACGCATTCGGCGTAGGTCTCACGGATTTTTAGGCTTATTCACCATAGTCCGCAATTATTCAATGAACGCTTATTAATGAGATTCTCGCGCGGAATTAAAATCCCTGTGCATTGAAGTTTCAGTTTCACTTGCGTAAAGGTGGACCTCACCACATGTAACATGGAAAGTGATTATGACTCCGGACGTCTCGTGCTTCTCTTTACTCAGGGATTGGAAACAATGCATGTCTTTCATGATCGTTTAAATTGTTTAAATAAAATAAGACCATTTGAAACGTCTTTATGCAATTCCATTGCTTTCAATCCCTCAGTAAAGACAAGCGTGAGAATTCCCAAGTTATAATCAATTTCCGTGTCACTAGTGGGGAAATCCACTGTAATGCATGTGAAACTGATTAACTTAATGTGCAATGACTTGAATTCCGCGAGTGAACTTCTTTAGTTCGCGTTGATTGAATAATTGCTGACTACGGCACAGGAACGTGAATGCCACTAAGGGGCGAGAGACTCAAGCCGAATTCGTCAGACTTGGCATCTCTGGTATGATCCTGTATACCTCCTATTTTTGTAATATGATCATTTGCTCTTCATTTGAAAAATATGCTGCTCTGCTGCCGGTAGACGATTGGTCACATGCTACAAACGCCATCTCTGTTATGTGAACACGCAGATATCTAGGTCGGGAAAGCCCGGGTTGACAGCGAGTTGATAAGCAGCTTCGTAGGACCGCTTAGCAAGACTGCGGTTGTTAGGCTTAGTGAAGCCCAGCAATAACTGAAAGCATTGTTCATTTGCGCACTGTTACTGTGTGTGTATGTGTGTGTGTGTGTTTGTGTGGGGGGGGTGGTTTGAAATAATTTGTGATGTTTTATAAAGTTCATACAGCAGTAAGTTTGAAAATCCACGCAGTGCTGTATTTAACACAGCGCGCAATGTGTGGCTACATGAATCACTGTCGGCATCAGCTAATGCGTAATCTATAATTTATTCTGTTTATTTTATTAAAAAAATAAACGATTATCATTTTAAAAAATAAAATTACGGTATAATGACGGATAATAATTGATTATTACGGAACTTTTATGCCCCTGTCCGTCACAATGACGGACAATCAGAAAGTGTAACGCGACCTCTGATTTGAACCAAGCTAGGTTAATTCTAAATCTTTTGCTAGAAATGCACATATTTAGTATATCTGTTTATTTTGCCAAATAAAATTTTTCTGACCCCAAAATTTATGCCATACTCATAGCTTCGCACATAATTTTGACTTGTTGCAATTCACGTAATGCTATTCGAGGCTAATGATTATACTTCACTAAAACATCTCAAAGGGTCAACATACGGTATTTCTGACTGGCAGAGTTCCTGCAGGACAAAGTCAAACTGGACTCATCCATACGGTAAGATATTCATCAGGCCCCAGTGAATGAAAGCTTACTTATTTTCATTGGTGACAGGCATGGTCTTCCCCCCAGGGATGAGCTCATGGCAAACCAGCTGTGGAGAGACACCCGCAAAGAGTTAAGGATCGAAACGGATAAGGACTCTGGGGCGCCCCCATCATTGACAGCTAGGGCTCAGCACGAGACCGCGAGGTAACCCCGGCAACCGGCAATTACCTGTCCCATGACATCCTCATCGTAGGACAAGGTGAGTCCAAGGTCACTGACGTCCCCATCGTAGCGCTGCGGAGACAAACCGTTAGGATCACCACTGACGTCCGTGTGAACGGGGAAGAGGAGCAGGAATAAGGGAAGTGTTCGTGTGGGAGTCAGGAGTGCAGGGCACACTGACCTTAATGGAGGTGAGGTTCTTGTAGAACTCGGAGTCCAGCGAGGGGAGCTCATCGATGGAGCTGTAGAACATGCTGTGGTGGTGGCCAAGGACCTGACTCAGGAAGAACGAGGCGAAGGGCACGTCCACTACAATCCCCTGAGGAGAGACACGCCATCGGAGGGAGAGAGAGAAGAGTGCATCAATGCTACTGAGCCGCCTTCCCAGTACAGGTTTAACACCGCCGCAAATCAGAACATGACCATGACAGGATCATAAGATAAAGTGTACCCAAAACATTTACATTTCGTTTACATAAAAGTGACATGAAATAATTAACTGCGTACAATTAAGACCCGCGCGTAACACAGATACAATTTCATGACTTCAAAGGAAACGCGGCACTTTAAATAACATTTAAAGGTACCCTCTCACATCACCAGGTGCACAGCTGATTAGCCATTACAAATTGTTTCAAAATCTGTCCATCGTGGCATCACAAGGGGGAGTGACCACCCGCTTAATGAAGGAAGTGATTTTCTGGTTGGCAGAACTTGATCAGTGCTTTGCTTCTGGGCGATCGCTTCACCATATGTCACAAAGAGACAGATCTCGAAAATTCTAAAATGGCTTGTAGTGACTGATTGGCTGTGCACCAGGTGACACGATAGAGGAGCTTTAAATGCACACGCTGCAGGATTATCCAGCCTAAACACTGCGGTCCTGTGTTTACAACCAAAGAGGTCCACATCTTCATCCCCACCTACATCCCTCCATCTGTAACCCTTTCCTTCTTAAGACCCACATCAGTGGGTCCAAAAATTAAAACTCTTATTTTTTTTTGATCCCCAGAACACCATGTGACCATGGTTAGAAACAGATTGGGGTAGTGACCTATATTTTGAAAGCTGACCTATCCAGGATCTTAAGTATATAGATGCTTACGACCAATTTAAATCCAGAAGTGTTCTGCTCACTTGATTGCAACTAGGAGAAAGTTTCTGAGGATAACTCAGTACTGAGAGGGTTAAACCCACTAGGACCTGAATTTTTGGACAAAGTTATGAGCCGCTTCATGCAGCAGGTGTATCATGGCAGTCTCACCTCGTACATGGCCTTTCCCAGCATCTTCCCCACAAACTCAAAGAGCTGCAGGTGGTTCTCGTGGATGTAGGATGTAGGAGAAGGGTAAAGCCTCTCGTTCCCACTGGTGGTCTGTTGAGCAGAAAGGAATTTTTAGACCCAGCATTTCCTATCTTACCCCCGTGAAGACAAGGTGTTCTGCAATGTTCTTTTTTCAAACTTCAGAGCTCGAGAACAGTAGTTCTTAATCTTCTCTTCAAGACACATGCTGCAAAAAAATAAATCTTACTAAGAATTTTAATCTTGTACTTAGAATTAAAGCACATATTTCTATTACCTTTTTTCTTAGGAAAACAAAATAATTGTGAAATAATTTTGACTCATTTCTAGATTTGTCCACAGGATTAGAAAACTTCACTCGTCAAGCACAGTGGTAACTTAATAAGAACAAAAAATATTTTCCACTTCTGAGAGAAAAAATAAGAAGTTAATTCTCATAATAAGATTAAATTACTAGTTGAGACAGATGCTTTTCACAGTGCACCAGCCAGATCTGGGTATTTGTTGTGTTCCACCTTAAGAACACTGGATGTCAAGGGCTTGTCCTTAGGAGTCCTTAAGGTGGACCACAACAAATAACTCGATCTGGCTGGAGTGCCCAAAGGAGATGTTCTAGAAATCCACTGTTGCTTAGTTACCAGTAGCGATTGTAACATTGGTACCAGAATGTTCTGTAGAGAATATTCTCGGCACATATTTGTAATCTTGCATTCAAGGGTTAAACAGATATAATCAGCAATTGTCCATGCAGACACAAGGACCTGTCTTATACACAATCACCTTGAAGAGGTTGAGCCCCGGGTTGAAGACCTTCTTGATGATCTCCTCCAGGAACTCCTTGAAGACCCCGTCCTGGTCGATTCCCGCCTCGTCCACCCCGAGGTCGTTGACGAACTTCACGCGGATCACGCCCTTGATGGAGTTGACTGGTAGGCGTCGGAGCTGGTCGTACCCGTCCTACGGCACGGAGCACAGAGGTAAGAACGTCGGCGAGCTTTCCCCGAGAGCTGAACCTGAGATTAGGGCAGCCATTTTAGTTCCGATACCTCCAGCATTCGAGAGCGACGGATGGTGATGTGCGTCACGTTGGGGGAGGCGGAGCTCGTCTCAACCAATCCCAGGGTCTCCTTCTCCTTGGTCACAATATTGCGGAACAGCAGGACTCTCTGTTGAGATAAAGAGAGACTCAGTTCCAGAGCCTGCAATGGGACACTAAAGGGGCTGTGTGGAGATATTCTGAAGGGACAAGTGCTCAACATAAGAAAAGAGCAAACTGACCAAGCAATAAATCCATCCATTCATCCATTATCAAACATGCTTACTCCCTTATAGGGTCAAGAGGAGCCTGGAGTTTGGGCAAAAGGCAGGAACACATCCGAGACAGTCTGCTAATGCACCACAGAGCCCACAAACCATGACTCACACACTCATCCCCATGGGAAATTTAGATTCTACAATTAGCCTGACATGCAAGTCTTTGGACTATGGGAGGAGGTCGGAGAACCCGGAGGAAACCCAAACATGGAGAACATGCAAAGTCCTTCCAGCTGAATTCACCACCATGCCACCTCCAACAATAAATACAAGCTTTTTAAAAATGTTAAGAATTAAAACAGCGCACGGGGGGGGGCTTGGGGATAAAAGGGGCAGGTGTTCGCGTACCCGAACCACATCCCAAACTCACGTTTTTGTGCGGGATGACGTGGGGAATGTACTGCAGCAGTAGCTGTGCTCTCTTCTTGCCCTTCTCCAGCTCCTGAAAGAGGAGGCTCGGCTTCAGGTCTCTGGAACACAGACATAAATAAATAAATAAAACGGAGCAGATAACCGCACTGCCTGGAGGACAAATGAGCCACAGCAACAGACCATTATAACCCTATTAAACACGTCCCCCGCTGCAAGTCCCGGGATAACTCCGCACAGGAGGGGAGCAGCTGCTGCGAGCGTGGGCACGAAGGAGGGGGCAGCAAGCATGAGTGCCGGGGGAGGGTTCAAGTGCATATGGGGGGGGGCATCCATCACAAATACAGGGAGGTTTAGCAACCGCCCTGTCACGGCACCAAATGAAGAGGCCGATAGTTTTATGATATTTCTTATGTTGGTCAAATCGTGAGGGAATAAATGAAAAACAGTTACAAACAAAAACCAATGCTAAAGTCTGTGTCCCCCTCGGTCCCAGAAAAGAGGCCCCTAGAGTGGGAATTCGCAATTTTATACTATAACAAAGTGGACAGTTCTTTACAGTTCTGAGTCCAAGTTGATTGGGTGGGGAAAAATAAAAGGAGGGGAAAACCAATGAATGACCCACAGGGGGTTTTGGAGGGAAATTCAAATGATAGCAATTGAAGAGGGTAGTGAGGATTGCCAGGTACAGACCCTAATGATAGGGGGGGAGGGCGTAATGCTTCCTTCCTTCCCCCACAGCACTCACTTGCGTAACCAGTGATCGTCAGGAGAGAACCTCCGCCGACAGTCCCTCTCGTACAGCGCCATCAGCCAGCCATGGACACTGTGGAACAGGTCCAGCTTCTCGCCCTTCGCATTCTCTGCGGACATAAGACCCGCACACATCAAGCACCGGAAGTTTCCAGAAGGTGAATGCTTCTCACGCCCTGTGATAATCGCTCATGTGCGCTCAGGTCCCCACAGACTATATATCGCACTCACCCAGGATGCCGTCCCAGATCATCTTGTACACAAAGGTGTTGAGGAAGGACGAGATGGTGACGAGCTCCTCGGTTTTGAAGGAGATCTGCTCCTCGTACACCTCAATGTCATCCAGGATCCTGCATTCAGGTTCAATTAGAAAAACTCTGCACAATCCCTTCTAATGACCAGCTCTGAACTGCAAGATAAAAACACTTCACTGTGCTGTGTCGCATACGCACACAATCTTTATGTCATATGTGCCCTCACCATTCAGAATAATTTGTCGATCTCGCTTCTAAAGTGCCAGATACAACACCCTTTGAAGCACACCATGGTTGCATTCAGTCTTTTTGATGTTCCCAAGTGAAAAACAACAGACTAACTGAAGGCCATATATAATACATAAGGTCTCAAATGAGAGGTAACATCCACTAGGTTCTGGCAATGTGCTCATATAGTAGGGGACTACAGCATAAGCGACTCTTAATCAGCTAAAATATGAAGGAATTTCATTTGCCTGGAACACCAGTAGTCCAGTGGGTTACATCAGGTTAACTAATAACCAAGTAAAAATGCAAAACCAAAAAAAAACTAAAAACACTGATCACTCCCAGGAGTCCGGATAAAACAAAAACCACCCAAGCGGTGTACAATACAGCGAGTTTAATGGGTCAGTGAGGTACATATATTGCGCTTAAATCCAGGGTTTTCAGTGTAACAAAGGTGGCTCTCTTTAAACCCACCATAGTAAGTTGTGGTACGTCTGATTGCGAGTTTAGAGTTTGTTGAGCCAGCGCACGCAAAGAAAGCCAGTACGTACTTGCTTTTCAGTACACCCCTGAAGATTCATAAACCTACACGGAAATATTGTGATTGGAAATCAACACATTTATAATTAATGCACACAGAATGCTCCAATTCAAGGGCATCTTCATTTCCTTAAATTAGAACTGATGCTAAATCCAAACTGCATCAACTCTTCAAATCGATACTGCAGATTACAAACAGATACCCAGCGATTCAGTTTTGACGCACAAAACCAATGTCATAAGCAGTCCTCCACCGTGAGCAATCCAAAGCGTACGCCAAATTATTTTTACTCGTGGTTGAGGACTTTTTGCGCAGAAGTTCCCTTTAGAAATCACGCACTTAAAGCCCCGTTAAAGCCCCTCCCTCGTGAGCTCTCACGTGATGAGGTGACGGGAGCAGTCGCAGAACAGCATGAGCATGGCCAGCAGCTGCTTCGACTCGTCTGTGTCGATGTTCAGGCACTCCAGAAACAGCTTCAGCCCGCCCTGCGGCCCCAGCTCACAGATGAAGGCCCACAGTTTGGGCAGCAGGTCGTCCAGGTACGTTAAACCTGGCCAGCGGAGAGGCAGTCAGGTCAGGAGAGGGGTTTGTGAGACCTCAGGATCAGTTTAATTGGATGAACTAGCTGGCTATGATCTGAAAATTTGCCTTAGTTTAAATAAAAGATAAAGAAATTATTTAAGATCTGGAACTTGATCTGGGTACAAATTCTGGATGAATTGACAGTGGGATCTGAAAGTTTTTCTAGGTGTTAATGCTAGATGATCTGACTGTTTAGGATCTAGAACTTCATTTCAGTGAAAATGCAAGCTAAATGAATGGACCAGGTCTGAAAACTGATAGCGAATCAAACAGAAGCTGGACTGACCAGACAGGATCTAAAACTTAATCCTGAGTTTAAATGCAAGCAGAACAGATCAGACAGGATCAGAAGCATAATCTCAGTATAAATGTAAGATCAGTTTAAATTCAGCTCAATTTAAATGCAAGCTAAATAGGAGCATGATCTCAGTTTAAATGTAAACTCAGCTTAAATTCAGCTCTGTTTAATCGATGACAAGATATGAACTGGAGCATGAGTTCAGTTTAGCCATAAACTTGGATTATATTAAGCCTGGGTAAAATGCATAGGATCTGGTTCACAATCTCAGTTTAAATGCAAGCTTGACCTCAATGCAGCAAGGATTAAATGCAAGCTATATGGGGCATATGGGTCTGGAGCAGGATCTCAGTTTAAATGTAAGCTCAGCTTAAATTCAGCTGAGTTTAAATGCAAGATGGACTGACCGGTGAGGATCTGGAGCTTGATCTGCGTGAGCGTGGTGAGGGCTGTCTGGTAGAGCACACAGATGCTGCACACTTTCTGCACCTCGGCCGAGTCCACCCGCTTCCCCCCCACCGGCTTCAGGATGTTCCGCACGGAGGCCGACTTCTGGAAGGCCCGCTTAAAGAGGTCTGTGAATACGGACACGTACAGCTCTCACTACTGAGGCAGAGAACCTCAAGAGCTGCAAAGGATCATCACCCAGGTTCAAGGGGGGCCTTTGTCTCATTTTTATCTCCACCAGGGAGGTTGTGTTTTACCTTTGGTTGGTGGCTATGCTTATTTGTTTGCTAACAACATTATGAAAAAAATTAACGACACATTTTTATGAAATTTTTACCAGGGACGTGTCTTAGCCAATCCTAAAGGTGATAGCATTTTAGGAGCAATCCGGATCAAATTCCGCATCCAGGATTTTTTTAAAGGATTCTTCACAATTACGGGATTGGAAGATTGGAACAATAAAAGCCAAACATTTTAAAATCCACTCGATGGTAGAATGTTCCAAATGCCTTGGTGGAAGTATGTGGTCTCTTAGTTCTCCTGTTTGTGATGTTAACCTCCCAGAACCACAAACACAGCATCTGGTTTTTCTCTCTCCTGTTACCTGGGATTAAGGTTTGAAACAGTCTGGCTCATCAATTGCATTCAAACTTCAGCAAATTACATGGAATAGACACGAGTATCACTGGTCAGTCAGAGCTTTACTCACTCTTGACAGGCAGGTTGTTCTGCGACGTGCTTGGTTGTTGGGGAGGGGGCGTGGCCTCCTGGCTCTCCAGCTTCTTGCTGAGGACGTCGCTGAAGAGGGTCCTGATGACAGGCACGCCCCACAGGTACTGCAGCTGCCTGCTGACCAGGGGCATGGACTCATTCAGGCTGGAGACCAGGTGGGGAAACAAAGACCAAACATCTTCAGTGTCAGGTCTTACACCAGCATCTAACACCAAAGACTCACGTTGTACATCAACGTCCAACACCAAAGTCTCTAGCCTTTCATCAACGTCTAACAACAAAGAGTCAAGTCGCACATTAACATCAAACATCAAAGACTCAAGTTGTACATTAACGTCTAACACTAAAGATTCAAGTCCTACAACAACTTCTAACACCAAAGACTTTAGTTGTACAACAACATCTAACACAGAGCACTGAAGTCGTATCAACATCTAACAACAAAGACTAAGTTGTACATCAACGTCTAGCACCAAAGACTCAAGTTGTACGTCAAAGTCTAACACAAAAGATAAGTTGTACATCAATGTCTAGCACCAAAGACTCAAGTCGTACATTAACGTCAAACACCAGTCTCCAGATGTTCATCAACTTCTAACGCTAAAGACTGAAGTCGTACATTAACATCGAACACCAAAGACTCGAGTCGTACATCAACGTCTTACATCAAGGATTTCTCTGACCCGTTCCACCTAATAACGACCCACTCTACTGACCCGTAGTCAACCGTTTGAGAGAACCATCCCAGAACAGGATGCCAGTGAGTGAGGTTGGACTTCTTCTGAGACACATATCTCTGGCAGTAGGAGAGCATCTCGGTCAGGTCTTTCACAAAGTGTTTGGCCTCCTCTTCCAGCACCTTCTCATTGAGGTATCCCAGATGAATTAGGTTGCCTGCAATCACGAACAAAGCATTCAAAATTCGTACTCTCGTGGGAACAAGCCTCAGCAAACTGGAAAAACCCTGCTGAGCCGGAATATTCCGCCAAGTTGGTCCAGAGAACTGACACAAGGCCATCTCTGCTGACACAAGAGACCTACCCAGCAGGCAGAGAGTGTGACTCCCTTCCAAGCAGATGCAAATATCCGTACACTGTTCCTCTCGGCTCAGGAATAAGATGAACTTGCGGAGCAGGTCGTGGCTCAGGACTGTAGCCATACACTGCACACAAACACAAGGGACCTCAGAACCGTTCAGCAGTCTACAGTCTCTTAATCAACCATAATTTACAGCAGGGGACAGCAACCGTGACCCGGAGAGCCCCAGGAATTTGGCGACCCGCCACTCACAGAATATTATCACAACGTTACTGTAATATTTTGTCAGAGTCTTGACACTGCCATACCATGGTAGTAACCTCATGACAATGTTGTGTGTTAGCTTGGGTAGACTCAGCCCCAGTAAACAACTTGACGTGGATATATTTAGTAATTTACTACTTTAATTCAAGCACTGAATAACAACAAACTGTACATCTTATGAAGCACCAGAACCAGATGTTGATGAAAACAACGGTTCAAACCAGCAGATGGAAGCATCAATTACCTTGTATCCTATTACATTATATTACATTATTTGCAGTTATCAGATGCTCTTATCCAAAGTAAAATACAACAAAGTGCATTAGCTGGAACAAAAGTACTGCAGACCCTGAAGGGAATCCTATAAATGTAATTTGCCATTTTTAAGCCACCCAAACTGTACTTCAGCCACACCCACACTACTCAAAGGTTCCCCTTGAGGGGTTGAAGGACCCCCTGTGTTTCGGTCACCTCAGGCGTGAGGGTGTTGAGGTGGTAGGTGATGGCCGGCACAGACATGATGTGGAGGAGGAAGGACCTCAGGAGGTTGTCTGAAAAATGGGCAGCGACTACAGGCCTGTCAAGAGGGAGACGGGCACCAAATTACAAACCAAGATATCAATACCGGAGCTGTCAGCCCTCATGAGTCTGGAGGCAATGCAGATGTAAAACGATGCTCATCTGTTTAGCAATCGGGAATATGCTTTGAATCCCTCAGCTGCAATGCATTCTGGGTACTGCAGCTGGCTCTGAAACACAAGCTCTAAAAATCAATTACATGTCGGAAACGTAACGAAGAAAGTTATCGCCACAACGTCTCCGAGATGTTTTCCGCCCCACGGCTGGGATCCATTGCGTAGATGCAATAAGGGGCGCATTCATTAAGTGGGATCCGATTAAGACGCCGGATTTAATTACTGTAACCCTGTTAGGGGGAAGGAGATAGGCAGCGCACGAAGCGTTGCGATTCCTCCGAGGCACAGCCGCTGCCCGGCAGAGCGACGGGAAACCACATTACGCCGGCGTCCAATTACCCCAGTGGGGACTCACCTTAATGACAGCGTAAATATCGCCGTGAGGGTGGCTTTCGAGAGCGAGGGCCTAGACCGCGCCAAGCCATTCGTCAACAAGATCTGAAAGGGGATTACAAGGGAGGTCATTCAACATGTATATTTATACAAAAAAAAGAACAGTAGCAACTGACAGGGAAAGCGCGCACTACCTGTAGTACGGTGTAGAACCCCTTTTGAATGAGATGGCCCATGATGTTCTCACATATGCGATTCAACGCAGGCCTCAGATTCTCTGAAGGGCAAAAACGTAAAGAAAATGGCATCTTTTTTTTTTTGCACACATGTATAAGAAACAAGGATTTCCACTGAACTGCCCATCAACCCCCCACCGGCTCCAAGCTTACCCTTCCCTCTCAGTAACTTCCATTTTGAAGTTTCGGTGAAAGTCATCAGCATTGTAAGGTAGAGGGTCACCAGTTTATTGTCCTGCAGTATGTCAGGCTGACACAGAGGGAAACGCAATAAAGGAATCAGAATAGGACACATCCTGCCACCTTGTGACATATTGCACAGACAGAAATGTAATCCAACTGCAAGACTTGGAAACAAACTGGATAAACCTTCAAAAAGATATAAAGGGCTATGTGACATTTCTCTTGTTATCACAGCTCCGCTGGTGTTGTTATTTGAAAAAGCCTTCATAAACAAAGGTGAGCGGAGACGAGACTCAGGACTGACCTTTAATTTTTTCAAGAACTCGCAGGACAGCCACAGAACATCTTTGATTTGTTTGATCCAGGGGATAGTGAGGTCTTTAGAAAGCGCCAGAGAGACATACCATACCTGAGAACGATAACACAAGGATCACAGAGGTCAGATGAGCAGTAGATTAAAATAAGATGGTCTGAACAAATAGTTTTCTATTACATTTTTTTTTGTCACCGTTTGCAATATTGGCACTTACTTTAGGTTCATTTTCCACTTCCATGCTGGCAAGAATACAGCGACATAGCTTCTCAAACCTCTGTTAGGTTAAAAATAAATAAATAAAAATAGAAAGTTTTATGCCAAAAATAATTAATGCAGACATGCATGCCAGAAAAATAAAAATATGAGGGTTTTGAGGATTCCACTACATTTTCCAGAAAGATATCTTAAAAATACCAGCAATAATTTCCGAGACATAATTACAAATGAATTATGTGTAAAAGGGTAAATACACTCACCGACTTGTCCTCATCAGCATATATAAACAATAGTTTCCTTGCTATTTTAAAAATTGAAAGAGCATTCCTTTTTGCAGTTCCTGCATCACAAGCTTGAAAGAATTCGTCTACATCTTTCCTGTAGAGGAAATTGAAAGACGAGAGCTTTCAAAGAACACTTTCATCTCTAAAAGCTTATTTTACAAAGATACGGAATTGAAAAATAAGCAGAACTTTGATGTAAAGGAAACAAAACTGAAATGCAATTAAATGATATCCATTCCAAACCATTTCGAATCCCAATCACTTGCGTCTTGTTGCAATCTAATGAAATTATGAAATGGCGTCAACACCAGTCTTAACCCTGTGAATTCATAGTGTACATTCTGCAGATAACTCATTAGCAGCAGGCTATTCTGCGCTCACAGAGCACTTAATCAGGAACACTACACTAATACTGAGTATGGCTTCCCTTCGCTCACAGAACAGCCTCAATTATTCACGGTGTGAATTCCACAAGATGTTGGAGACCTTCCTTTGAGATTCTGGTCCATGTCAACATGATTGCCTCACACAATTTCAGCAGGCTGGGCAGCAGACGTCCCTGCCTCAAATCTCCAGTTCTACTCAATTCAAAAGGTGCTTTTATTGCATTCAGATCTGGTAACTGGGGAGGCCACTGAAGTACACTGAACTTACTGTTCATAAAACCAGCTTGAGGTTAATTTTGCAATGTGGCATAGTGGATTACCATGCTGAGAGCAGCCATTACAAGATGGGTAAATAGTGTCAGTGATGATTGACTGGTATTAAGGGGCCCGATGTGCACCAGAAAAACAATCCCCCACTCCATCACAGCACCAGCGTTATTTGTAGAAAAAAGGAAGATTGGATCCATAGATTCATGCTGTTGATGCCAAATTCTGACCCTACAATCTGCATATCTCAACAGAAATCGAGTTTCATTAAAGCAGGCATCAGATCAACTTTTTACAATTTTCGTCAGTTTTGGTCAGCCTGTGCCCAGTATAGCCTCAGGTTAATATTCTTGGCTTTCAGAAGTGGATCTCAATGTGATCTTCCACTGTTGAAGCCCATCTCCCTCAAGGGCCAATGAGTTATGCACTCTAAGATTCTTTTCTGCCCACTACAGTTGAAAACAGTGGTTATTTTAGTTTCTGTAGCCCTTCTCTAGCTCGAACAAGTCTGGCCATTCTCCTCAGACCTCTCTCATCAACAAGACTATTCCGTCAGCAGAACTGCTGCTCTCTGGATTTTTTTTTTCTCTCACACTATTCTGTGTAAATTTGAGAGACTGTTGTGCGGGACAATCACAAGCAACCAGCACTTTTAGAAATATTCAAACCAGCCAGCCTGACGCCAACAACACAGTCAACGTAATTAACATGAGCAATAACAGAATCTCTTGATTTATGTTTCATGATCTTATGCAACCAACTGCTGGTACACGACTGCATGATTGGAAAATTGCATTAAACTTCACATGTACAGTAATTCCTAATAATGTGCTTGATGAGTTTATATTTTTCCAGCAAGCAAACATGAGTATGCAGGATGCAAGGAATTTTGATCACTGACATTCAGCATATTTAAACTTCATAAAAATAATTATTGACACATAAAACATAGAGCATCCCGCAAGAAGCAAATGCATGCACTCTATTCCTAAGTGATAGTCTATGGGGTCATTAATTAAATATCTGGACACAAGTATAGAAACACTGCATAAAAATTATTTCACCTTCAGCGCTGAGAGCAACCACACAAGCTTAATGCAAGATATCATCACAAGCAAGGAAGTAAATTGATTAGGAAGCGCCTGCAAAAAGGCCCTTTTCCCTGAGCTTGGCTTACCTAATTTGCTTTTGCAGTTGGCAGCGACAGAGGTACCGCCGCACCAATGCCTGTATTTGTGTTGCGGCTCTCTCGCGTTCCTTATGACCCTTCCTCTCCTCACGAGCCTGCCTGGCCTTGTCCAGGAACTGGGATTTGGAGGTTTGAGTAGCGCTAAACATCTTTCACACCTTCAATTAAAGAAAATATTTAAGGTGCGGGAAAGATTCCATCCCAAATACAATCCTCCAAGTTGTAACCACAACTTATCAGAAACGTGATCAAAGCATCTATGATGGTAATCAAAGCAGTAGCAATCAATACAGGATTTGTGCCCAGTAGTCATCAATAAAACCTCTACATGCTCCAAAGCGAACGGAACAATTGATCAAAAACAGAACTGCACTTAATTCAGCTCAAGTTGCCAAAGGTTTCCAAGAGCCTGATTATATTTCTAAGACGTAAAAATCACATCACTGACCAGAAATTGCTTTTTGTGATCGCTCCCTCAAATTCTACCGAATCCTTTCATTTTCTCTAGGTATGGAGTTGCTGGAATACTTTCAGAGGCGACAGCGGCGTTCAGATTGGTCCAGAAAAAGCCAATGGATGTGTCATCTCTGCAGATTTAAAAGAAAGTTTGATAAATTAAGCCAGCTTCAGTCAGCGGATGACGATAGATAGAATTTCCCAGCTTCATAACGGCGATGTCCGTCTCATCGACTATACTGCAATCCTAACGAGTAACAACACACAAATCCCAGTTGTAGCAAGTAAACGAAGCCTAAATTGACCAAATATGCTGTAACCATGGCCATACGTATTTCATTCATTTGAGGTTATACCAGTGGACTAATGACAGGAAGCAAACACTGACAAGCAATTACACACACGGAGAATTTAAATCGGCAATCACGTAACTAGCAATCTACCGATAGCAATGTAATCGATCAGGGTCACGATGTCACATTAACTGGGGTGACAACACTAAGCAGATAGCTATACCTAGCTAATAAATACCATCAATACACTGTCAACGTTTTAACGCGAAATCACATGACGGACATAAAGGACAACAAAATATTTACCAAGCAATGATGACAATTAAGGGAACTTAAAGTCGCAGCACTAAAACTGAAGCTTATAGAAGGGGTACCAGTAATCATTTTAACTACGAACAATACCACTATTTTAGATTAGCGACCCAAGTTAGCCAGCCCAGATGGTTATCCAGCTAGTTAGCAAACTTGCTATTTCGCCAAAATGTTGCAGTCTTTTACATATATTTAATAATCAGCGGTGTATGAAACCAGGCACTACAAAGACGATCAGTATGAAAACAGGTTCAAAGCATGCAATATTATTTACGCATTAACTGATTCAAAGTGTAAACAGTGCAACCAAGTCCTTACACTATAAGCAGCCATTAATCCTCACATTGTCACACCAAAATGGTTCCGTAGAGAAAACTGTGAAAACCCAGGAACCAAAAACAGTGGTGTCCACCAATAAACTGTCGATGCAACAACGCCCATGCATGAAGATGCGATTTAGCGGAGCTGAGGATGTTTAATGTTCTAAATGGGAAAATAATGTTGCTTATGGATTGAAAATATAAAGGTATACAATTTTGAAGTACTTAACACTAGTCCTCGTGGATTGAACTCTTAGGGTTTGGAAGCGCTTCTTTCTCGACTCACCAAGTTACTCCCACAAACCCTCTGATTAGTTGTTTATTTGCGGTTGTCAAGCTAGTTTTCCGAAGCCGTTCACTCAAGGTTTTATGGGTTTTACATATTTATTTCGTAATTGTGAAATTAAGTGAGACAGGTAAGGGTTACAGGTTTTTTTTTTTTTTTTAAATTAACATATTAACAAACATGGGTACTAGCACACCTATCAATGCCAGGGGTGTAAAATAAAGAAAAATTATATAAACAAAGTACATAAAAAAATTGTACACACACACACACACACACACACACATATATATATATATATATATATATATATATATATATAATGGCGTATAAGAGCACACAAAAGCACAAATATTAGTCCTTATTAAATTTGACCAATACAGAGTTCGTTTTCATTGCTTTCTTATTCTGAAGTTCGTCGATTGTGGTTAAGGGTTACAGGTTACACCATAGACTGTATAAAGAGATGGACGCAGCACCCGGGTCTGAAAAGTGAGGCCGATGCGGAAATCTCAAAAATTTGCATTCTATTTAATGGCCAGCAGACGGCGACGTCGGTGGTTGCAGAAAGAAGTTCAATGCTATTGAAGTCTATGAGAAAATGACCCTACTTTGCCACCTGATTTATTATTTCACTAAAGATTTTCCACATCATTTAATGGTACCTATCGCTAGTTTCAAGTCTCCTGCGATATATCGTGATGTTAATTTTTGTAAATTATGGTCCCAAGTAGGCTAGAATAAAGGATAAAGCCAGAATATGCTTTAGTGGCATGGCTATTCTCTGGTCCTCGTCCGATACGGTCAGATCCAGAGCCACGGTCCTCCCCGGATCTTCAATTCATGCTCTCGTCCAATGGGAATCACATCTGGTTTCAAAAGACAAAATGGTGCTGTTCAAATTGCCAAAATCCAGGCTTCCTAAATGATATGCTGAAACCAATGGGTGACGTCACCGTTGCTTCGTCCGTCTTTTTATACAGTCTATGGGTTACACTCAGGTTTTGTTTTTTTTTTTAAACACATTTTATTTACAACAAAGAGGTATTTGTTAAAATACAAATGTTATACAAAATATACACTTGTTGCATAGAACATACATTGAACAGGCCAGGGAAATACAGGGTCTATTGGTAAAGTCCTTTCTAAATTTAAATCAGATGTACATTTTTAAAATACTAAAAGTTTTGGAAGCTTTCTTGTTCTTCACATTTTCAATTATGGTTGCCATTCTGTCTAACTTCATTCACAAATCGGTGAAAGCAGGGTTTAGATCCAGACCATTTAGATTTGTGGATATGAAATTTACCAAGAATGATCAGGAGTTGAATTACATAAAGAATATTCCTTTCCATTCCAAAAAACACAAAATATAGCATCATATCGAACACATTACTCTGTACATTAATACCTATTTTTTCAAATATAAACTTTTGCATATCATTCCAAAATAACTTTGAGTGGTGACAATGAAAAAACAAATGGAATATAGTTTCTCTATCTATACTACAAAAAGCACAGGTATAGTCCATATTTAGCTTAAATCTTTCCAAGACTTCTTTAGCAGGGTAAGTTCGATGTAATATTTTAAAGGAAACTTCTTTCACTTTGTTATTAATACAATATTTATTTAAAATTCAACAGGCTTTTTTCCACTGTAAATCGCTCATGATAGAGGACCAAAAGAACCTTGCTGCAGGGGGTGTAACACAATTCAATACATTCCTAATGTGTCTATTACTGCAGGGTTTTTTCTGAATATTAATATCTCCAATAAAAATCTGCTTAAAGTTGAATATGTTTGTTTCTGTGATGTTACAATTCTTTATAAACAAAAGAGATCCAGTGGGAATTGCATCAAAGATAATAGCATACTCTTTGGTTGTAACTGGAATCTTAAACTTTTGAAGAAATTCTGAGTATGACTGTAATACACCATTTTTGTTTATCAATTGACCAGCTAACAAAATTCCATTGTCAAACCATGAGCAACAAAACAGGGATTTCTTCTTATATAACATGTCTTTGTTATTCCAGATAAAGTATCTATGAGACTAAAATTGTGTTGATACATTAACAACCATGCCAAAAGAGCTTGCTTATGAAAGTTAGCCAATTTAATTGGGATTTTGTCAACAGAGAAATTACATTTCAACAAAAAATTTATTCCACCAATAGAATTAAATAAATATGAGGGAAAAGCGTGCCAGATACTATTGGGATTCTTTAATAATTCTATTAACCATTTAATCTTGAAGGTATTATTCAGTATATGAAAATCCAAGACCTCAAGACCACCTTGTGCTCTACTGCCTCTGATTACATCTTTTTTAAGATAATAAGGTTTTTTTTCCTCCAAATATAATCATACAACGTTTTATCCAATTGCTTGATTACATTGGGTTACGCTCAGGTTACACTGGAATTGCTCCGGCGCAATGACGTCATCTGTCTGAACGGAAGATGTTTCTACACGCACTGATGCTGGTCGGAAGTGGGCGACTGCGACTTGGCTGACTTGTTTGGGAGTGTTTCGGGATTCTATGGTAAACGACAAAGTTTGTTATTTTACGGTATAGACAGCTATATTTTTGTCGTTCTTCGTTATATGGGGTGCCATAATGTGTTATTGTTGAAAATGAGGAGGTAAATGGTTTACTAGCTTGGACACCAGACTTTCGGCCCGAGGTAGCTGCTTAGCTATAATGGTTGCTAGCTAACTTTGTTAGCCATCTTTTCCGTTGGCGAGGAGTATGAATAGGGAGCTCGTAGCCTCATATCGCGACATAAATGTGAACTATAAAATCGTTTATCAACTGCCACAAGTGAAAGTATTTGGATCTGAGCTTCCTAAGTAAGCTTACTAAGTTGGGGTGCTTGGCTTGGTAGCGAAAGGGACCGTTTTTGGTGAAGTTAGCTTCCGTTACCCTGCTTGCTGTTCTCCGAGCGAATGCTGGCTCTGAACATGTCGCGATTTCTCCGTGTTAAATGCCTGATCCGTTTAGCTGTAATATTAGGCTCTTGACACAAAGGTTGGACCGTTTATTTTCCACTTAATGACACATTCCTCACTTCTCTGTCTACCAAAGGTATCACCCGCATTTATTTGTGTAATGTTAACAATCCAAAGTTTTTGATGTCTAACGTTTACGTAAATGCCACAATCAGCGAGACCAGAAACTGAAAGCTGATCTATTATTACATGTTTCATCCATGCGAAAGATATGGCCATCAAAATTGCTAAAAGTAAATAGGATAATTCTTAATAGGCATTTGTATTTATCGTGTGCTGTGACGTTTATCCTTAATATACCCTTAATTGGATCGCCCACAGCGCTGAATTGCAAGTAGATTATGCTCTAGATTTAGTCATTTAGGTTTAAGACTTATGTCTGATGTCTCGGCTGAATGGACCGGACGTTTACGTGGGAAAATTTCCACCGACGCGATGAGTACTCATCTAAGTATGTTTTATTCCAGGAAGAGATGTCGGGAGAAAGTGTGGTGAGCTCGGCGGTGCCAGCGGCTACAACACGGACTACTTCCTTCAAGGGATCCAGCCCCAGCTCTAAGTACGTGAAGTTGAACGTGGGCGGTGCCCTGTACTACACCACCATGCAGACTCTTACTAAACAAGACACCATGCTCAAAGCCATGTTCAGCGGCAGGATGGAGGTGCTCACCGACAGTGAAGGTATGTAACAGCTTGGGCAGTAATTGTTCAGTTGTACTGAGCTGTATTAGGGTGGGTGTGGGTGATGCTGTTGCCTGGCAACAAGAAGGTTGTGGGTTTGAAGCCAGCCTGAGGCCTTTCTTGCACGGAGTTTGCATGTTTGCCTGGTGTTTGTGCAGGTTTCCTTTGGGAACTCCAGTTTCTTCCCCCGGTAATGAAAATGCAAGCTCTGCAATAGATTGGTGTCCAGGGTGTGTTCCTGCATTTTTGCCCATGGTCGGCTGGGATAGGCTGTAGAATAGAGCAGGGCTGTTCAACAATATTCGGCAAAGGCCAGTGCGGGTGCAGGCTTTCATTTCAACCCAGCACTTACACACCTGACACTACTAATCAACCCCAAGAGTCTTGGCTAAAGAGATTGATTAGTAGTATCAGGTGTGTAAGTGCTTGGTAGGAATGAAAGCCTGCACCCACACCGGCCCTTGTTAAATAGCCCTGCTGTAGAGCAACAAGCAGTTTGGATAATGGATGGATTGGAGGTGGGGGGTGTAATTAAGTACCAAACTAACACCAGGGGCTGAGCACTGAATGGAATTTCCGTGTTTCCATCATGAAAGGGACACTCCGTGCTACATGCTAGTCTTCTGATGACAATGAATTGAAGTGAACGGTCAAGGCGCTAATTAGCTTCATTAGCCTTGGTCCATTTGTTTCCATTCATTGTGATCACAAGGTTAGCATGTAGCAAGGAGCAGCCCTTTAATCTTGGAAATTATTACTCAATCTTGATGACTAGGTCTGCCGTCTTCTTTAAACTCTGAGAGGTCACTATGAGCACTAGACGTTATAATGTTTGCAGAAAATTGCTCATCTAAATTCTTGGTCTGAAGATATTTTTGGTCAGTCTCACTGTCCTACTGGTTTTGCCAAACTGAGAGCTGCCACAATATCCTAGCTTGAATATTAGAGGTTGTTTCTCCCTCATAGTTTGGATTTCTTTTTTCCACTGGTGCCTGATTTTTGCCTGTAATCCTCCTGTTCGCGGAGTGTGAATAGAGGAGTGTGCTGAACACCCTGAGTGTTTGCTCCTTCTGTGAGGACTGTAAGCGAGCCGCTCTGGTTTGCCAGGAAGGGCCAGTCATTTGTGCTCTGTCTGGATCTGGAGAAAGCACCGGGGGAGTGTGTGCCAAGTGCCCCATTCAGACGGAAACCTAGCAACCGAGAGCAGCTGTGTGGGAGGCGGGAGGAGAGAACAGAGAATGGGGTCAGCCAAGGGCTCTGCATCTATCAGAACCGACAGAGCACAGGCATAAATAAACAGCGCTGCTAGTGCGAGCATGAATACTGATTGAGTTCAGCTCTCCACAGGGTCACTGCTGAGGTTCCTCAGCTTCACATCTATAGTGCTGCGCTGGTGCTGTGGTGCAGGGGTTTGATGGGGTCGGAATGCTATTGGCTGACTGACCCGGGGGGGGAGGGGGAACTGCACTAGATTTACCCCATAGACATTCAGCAGATGCTGTACTGCAGTAAGATTTACTGTTTTTGAAATTTTTTTAAAAACAGATCTATATTAATTGGGCTTGATATTAGGGGAATAAGGTCTGGTTTGAGAACCCTACTCTGACCTAGACTGGTGCCACCCAGTCTGGGAACCTGCATCGTTTGGGTTGTGATCCCAGTTTCTCTTCACTAAGCAAGTTCACTGTTGCATTGGATTGAACAAAGATTTTTTGTAGGGTCTTTTTGATGTGTTGGAATAGTAACATGTATCAGAGTATGACAAACGTAATTGTACACTTAATAATCTTATTCCTGTCCGCTGTTCAGTCCCTTCTACTGCCATTCTTTGACATACACATAACCCCCTGCCCATCACCCAGAAGGAGATGTATGAGCATGTAACATGGCAACATCATTTCTCATGCGTTGATATTTTGTTAGTCTGGGTTTGTTGTTGTTGAGTGACTCAGTTTTTTTAATGTTCTGTAAGTGTTTGTGTGTTTTTTCTCCCTTATCTGCAAGACCCTTACTGATTTTGGCCCCCGGTAAAAGCGTCCAACTTTCTGTCTTGGATCAATTAGTGCAGCCACAAGCTGCCCAAGCGTAAGGCGTCTTGGAGTGTGAACATGACTCGGCGACGCCACTCACTTATTTGTCTCGTTTGTCTGACCATCTGCATTTTGCACACATGTATCAGAGCACTGGTGACATCATTGATTGGCGTGCTGTTCTGTGCCTCCTTATGCAGGATGGATCCTGATCGACCGGTGCGGGAAACACTTCGGGACCATTCTGAACTTCCTGCGGGACGGGGCCGTACCCCTCCCCGAGAGTCGGCGGGAGATCGAGGAGCTGCTGGCTGAGGCCAAGTATTACCTGGTGCAGGGTCTGGCAGACGAGTGCCAGGCAGCGCTGCAGGTACTGCCCCCTACAGGCCGGCTGTATGCTTTCAACTGTTGTAGGCCCTGTTTGGAGTCACATACTTATGTACTACATCCTGCAACCTTCTCCAGAGGGGAGCTCTTTTAAACAAGTTGCCACATGATAGGTTTTCAGCAGCTCAGGATAATTACATTTTAAATTCCTAAAAAATTAATTCAGCACTCTAAGGGTTGAGATCACCCTTGTCTCAGTGGAATGTTACCATTGACTGCAATGCATCCTTGGAAACGGTAAACTTCTATGCTTTGGCTGCTTACCGTGAAATTTGGCCTGTATAGAACGTCATGCGGGTATCTTTGGCATACTGCTAAGTTTCATGTTTGTCACATACTGCATACCACTTGTTGCATATGTCCTTATCAGTAATGGAGAAATAGGAAGGTGAATCTGAAAGCTGCTACAGAGTAAACATGGAGAATAACTTTATTTATGCTCCTGACTTTGGCCATTTCACAAAGTGACAGTGGGACTGTGGATAGTGCTGTTGCCTTGCAGCAAGAAGGTCAGGGGTTTGAATCCAGCCTGGGGCCGTTTTTTAAAGACTCAGTGGTCACTTTAGTCGAAGCTTACATCTGGTGGGGACACTTAAAGGATAAGTAAATTTATGGTGAACCTACATTGGCAGATAAGGTACATAATCTCTGCTTTCCAAAACGACAAGCCATTATTTTTAAAAAAAAATTTTTACATAGTGTAATCTGCTTTCAAACATCGCATAATCTTAGAAATGTCAGAATCTGCCATTGCCGCCATAGAAAATAATCGACCAATCAAACAATGGGAAATATTCTGCCTAGACCAGCACATGATGTCACCAGGGCTGATCATGTCTCCCGAGCATATGGAGTTGAAGCATAAGTATTGGAAGTTGAGTTGATGATTAAGAGCAGTGACGTGCCGTCAGAGGTCAGTTAGGTGAGGCAGAATCCTCACCGTTAAACAAACGATAACTCTATTACTTTGCTTGGTTAGCATTCAGAGGATTGATTAACTAATTTACAAGACTTAACGGCAGAGTGGCGTGCCAATTTCATCCACGACTTTATTGCTCATGCATCGAACTTAAAATGCCCACGAGACAGCAAATTTGTTCATATTTGCTTAGAGGAAGCTAACACAATGCCCTTAACAAACTAGATAACTTGGTCGCCACAGGGACCTAGTCGTGTATCTCGCCGATCCCCAAATTTTGGACAAAATGGCCACCGGCATTGGACGTCCGAAATTCGTGCAAATCGGTCTTGAGCATTGTCCAATCAATATCTTCGCCTGTGTGAAATTTGGAAAATTCCTGTAATAATTGTGGCTTCCAGAGCCCGGAACAGAAAATCTCTGCGGAGGCGGCGGCGGTCCTGGAACTAAACCATAGTATCTCCCGACTATCGTCGTCAGGGAGATACAGTTATCAAAACCTTTCTTATGCCGCGTTCAATGCGTGGTCAATACGTTTACGATAATGTTTCCCCACTGAAATACGTACTTTGTAATACCATTCAAAACATTTATATAGGGAGTTTATTTTCAGTCCTCTTTCATAATCTGATAAACGAAATGTCAAAACACAGAATTACCGACAGGGTTGAGATTTTTTTCTAGTTGACCTAATTGTTAAGATTTCCATCCTTGCAGTCTCGAATCAAAGCATAAACTTCAATGAATCCTTTTGTCACTATCTCTTAATCATTGCAGGCTACATATTTGCTAGGCTAGGTCTTAATTGTTCGTTAAACAAAAAAAAAAAGTTTAAATTGATTGATTGTCAATCAGGAAAAGTACATGGAAACAGGTTGCGCGGCTGTTGGGTTTCCAACGAAACCGGCGATCCAAACCTGACTGATGTGACCTACCAGCCCGAAAGACGTAGGCATCCTCTTCTCGCCGAACGAACATGGCAGCTTGCTTGAGCGGTCTTATACCAGACATTTACACGCAGATTACTCGGTGTAAAAATAAATAAATGCATAAATAATGGATAATCGTTTTGGATAGCAGATAGCAGAGATTATGTACTTAATCTGGCAGTGTAGGTTTACCGTGCGTTTACTTATCCTTTAACATTGAGGGATGGAAAAGGCTCTGTCAGAATCAGTAAAGTACACACTGTTGTGGGTTACAGCTTGCAGTCATGTTTCAGCAGTGCAATGTGGAGTTGGCATGTTCTCCTCTCATTCGCTTGGCTTTCCTTCGGTTTCCTCCGTTAGTACGAAGACGTTAGGCTAATCGGTGACTCAAAATTTCCTACAGGTGAATATTACACATTGTCAATACTTTCATTTGGAAAATATTTAAAAACATCAAATAAAAATGTCAATGTCTAACATTGAGATTGAATACAAATACATTTTATTACATTTTGTGCTGTGAATGTGGAATATGGAATCTGGTTGGTTGAAATAGACTTAAGTGTCTCCACTCAGGCCTACTTTTATCTCAGCCAGTCTCTGGAGCCGACACTTAACAGTCAGGGGTGGAAAAGGGTTGGTGAAAATTACATAAGCACACGTTGGTATGGATCCCAGTCTGCAATCATATCTCATTGTCTGTCTGTGCAGCTGGTTGAACAATTGTGGATTCTCCTACATTCATGGAGTGTGGTGCATAATTAGCTCGGTAGTTAATTACAGTGTCTGCGCCGTTCGCTTGGAGAGGCTGAACCTGGGTGAATTACGCACCTGTGTCACCATTTGCTGTACACACACTCTGAATGCACTGTTAAAATCCCGGTAAATGTGTTCCTGTTCACCATTTATTCTGCATTCTCGTAACTGTTCCTCCAGAACAAGGACACGTATGAGCCCTTCTGTAAAGTGCCTCTGGTGACATCATCCAAGGAAGAACAGAGACTCATCGCCACCTCTAACAAGGTACGTTGCATCATGGAGATGTTTCACTGTAGCGCAGTCTGATTGGCTGGTGAACTGGGCTCAGCTGGGATTTAACTCCACCCCCTCCACCCCTCCCTCCACAGCCTACTGTCAAACTCCTGTACAACAGAAGCAACAACAAGTATTCGTACACCAGGTAAAGAAGAATTTCTGCTCATTAAGCACCCTGCACACTGCTCAGTTAGGCTGTCCACATTAAAACCTTATATTTGTGGCCGACCAGTAGGGGGCGAACTTCTCACTGGATCAAGTTGAAAAGCAGCGCAGTGTAAATGAGATTTCTCATTGGGAAGGTATTTTACTCTGAGATCCTTAGTTTGTGGGAATCAATAAAGATGTTATGCCTATAGTACAGGGATGTCCTTGAGACCTATGGATCTGTTTCCAGTTTAGCAAAATCATATGCCACCTTTTTTATGTTTGCCTTATCACTAGCTTATGTGGTAAAATGTATTACTGTTACAGTTATGTTTTATTTTGTTGGCAGTTGATCCTCATAGGCCAAAATTTAAAGGAACTTTGCGGTTGTAAGGTGTGAAATCGTACCAGTTGGATTAATTTCACCCAGAGAAAGATAGCCCAGCCTTATTGGCTGTTTGTCTGCACTGGTAATAATTGGCTTGTTCTCGCAGCAACTCTGACGACAACATGCTGAAGAACATCGAGCTGTTCGACAAGCTGTCGCTGCGCTTCAACGGGCGCGTGCTCTTCATCAAGGACGTGATCGGGGACGAGATCTGCTGCTGGTCCTTTTACGGTCAGGGCCGCAAGATTGCCGAGGTGTGCTGCACCTCCATCGTCTACGCCACCGAGAAGAAGCAGACCAAGGTACCGGCTGCTCAGTCCCACCGGCCTGTAAATCACTCGATCTGTCTGCAGATCGGTCTGGAGACGCTCTACAGCACCTTTTAAAGCTTCACTTTTCAACACTTGAAATCGTATTGATTTTGGTCGCCACGGCGACAGTATTGGCCAAATAATGTGCAATTAAGTGTAGAAGCGGGCTTTCGGGGGCTACACCCATGCGGTCGCGGTCGACCGGACTGTCTAGTTCTGTATTGTAAAAGTGGTTTTGGCCATTTTTGCCTTCTGGGAACATGCATATGCTTCACTCACACACACATGCTTGTACTGACAGCTGGGGGGCTTAGATGCAGTTGTAATGCAGTTGGTATAATCAGTTTTCACAAGGAGCCAACTCTGGACAGTCCGGTGACATCCTCCTGGCGATATTCAGATGTCCATTGAGCTCAGTCTTGGACTAAATTCCAGTGTAAATGGAGTTTAACCACAGCACTCTGTTCACAGTGGTTTTGCTACTTTGGCTTTTCACTACTGCACTTTCGCTACTGTGTCCAAGTCTGTTCGCTACTACAGATAAATGCAAGTAAAGAACATAAATACGACTTAAGAATCAGTAGTAAAATTTTATAAAAACCACTCACATTACAGCTGAGAATATTTTTCGGGTTCTGACTCAATGCGGACTATCAAACAATGATCGAATCAGCAACAAACACTTTGTTTGATTATAGTAGCGAATGGACTAGTTGTGAAAGTACCATGTGCAGTAGCAAAAAGCCAAAGTAGCGAAACAACCAGCTACCGAGCGCTCTGTTTAATCCTGGTCTGAGCTGAAATATGTATGTGAAACCAGCCTGTTGAGTTTGTGGCGGAGTTGACCTGAGTCCGACCCTCCCCCCCCCCTTGCTTGTCCCCTGAAGGTGGAGTTCCCCGAGGCGAGGATCTACGAGGAGACCCTGAACATCCTCCTGTACGAGTCTCAGGACGGCCGTGGTCCGGATAACGCCCTGCTGGAGGCCACCGGGGGCGCCGCCGGCCGCTCGCACCACCTGGACGAGGACGAGGAGCGCGATCGCATCGACCGAGTGCGGCGGATCCACGTCAAGCGGCCCGATGACCGCACCCATCACCACCAGTGACCCCGCCCAGCGCCCTGCGCCCTGTGCCTTACGACGACCAGCGCTTCGCCTCTCGCTTCTCCATACACTCACACACGCATGCGTGCACACACCAACACATGTGCGCGCACACACTCTAGATGCACGCGCATACTCACCTGCTTACATGTGCGCACACACACACACACACACACACACTCTCTCGCACACTCATATCCACACACAGGAGAAGAGGGAGGCACAGTTTTCACCGGCTCTAACAAACTCTTCGTAGAAATGTAAAAATAAGGCTGTTTTAAAAACCTAAAGAAAACACACCTCTTCTCTCAGTAGTTTTGTAAATCACTGTTGCTGTGGGCAGTGGAGCAGTACACATCACTGGGGTGGCATTGAGAAAGGGTGGTTTTCTCAAAGTAAAGCAGTGTTCTCAGCATTACTCCCGGCTCGAAGGATCCAGTGTTTAAGAAGCCTGCAGGTTTATTCAGAACTACCGTGCGCTATTTCTAACCCCCTCAAGCTGCCGCTAATATCCACGCAATTTCAGGACGCTTCAGACGAGCAGACAGCTAGCCCCGCGGAGACAGCGGCAGGTCCAAAAGTGGTCCATAAATAAACGGAAGGCATTCCTGAGCACCTTGCCCCTGTGTGCTCTCCCAGAAATTTAATTCTTCCGTATTTGGCTCTGTTGATTCTGTGGACGGTTCTGTGGCTGCTCCGTTAGACGAGACGAATCTCGGCCGGGTTATTGGAGTGGCGTCCTAATGTCAGCTGGTGCTCGCGTGTGTATTTGAGGGAGGAGAACTGAATTGGGTTCTGAAATTGGAGGGAGACAATATTATGGGTAACGCACTGCATTGTGGTTCCTTTTATTTTTCTGAAATTTCCAGCGTTAACAAGAACAAAACAAACCAATCTCTTGAGGATCATGATGTGTTGTTGCCCACCATGGTTAAATTTCTGCATCAGGTGGTATGTTTAAAATACAATTGCTATTTTTGTGTTGTTATTAATTATAACGCGTTGAAGTCACCCAAAATAATCTGCACTCCGTTCTTCGTGAACATATCTGTGTAGTCTAAGTGTTTGTGCTGGCGTGCTGAGCGAGTCAGTGTGCATTGTGTGTGAAGTTGTTTTGTGTTGTTCCCCCCGTGTCGTTTTGAGGTCTGAAGAGTCATTTTATCTACGTCCTTTGTGGAGGCATCATTTGAAGTGGTTGATTGTTGTGAGCGCCGTCAGACACAAGTAGCATCTGTTCAGACCTTAGATGCTCAGAGGTGAAGGAAGTTTAAACTTTTTTTTTTTTTTTTTTTGAGCTTTTATCATGCAGCTTTGATTAGTTTAATGTGAGGCGTTGTGAGCGGAATGCTGGGCTGGAACGATGTGAGAAGGAAACGGCCATTCTGTGCTTTTGTTGTTGTTGGGTCTCGTTTCACATGTGTTAGGAGGTGCGGTTAAACACTGCCTGCTGGAAAAAAAAGGGTTTGGAGGGTAACAGAGAGTTTAGGTGCATGTGCATCTCAGTATGCGAAAAATCCAGTACCACCTTGTTTCCTACCCCTCTGTGTTTGGAGGGAAGGAAACTTGTCACTGTCCTATTACTGATGGACCTCACCGTAAATTCTTGAATTGGCTCTGAAGTTTTTTTTTTTTTTTTTTTGTGCAGTAGGGTGTTAATCCATCTGTAAAAGTCGGTTAATTTTCTTTTGGTAACATTTACTTTCTCCGTGGTCACAATAATGTACAGAATTTCCGGGGAAAAGGTTGATACACTTTTTGAGTATTGGAACGCACCCGTGGAGTGTCTTGGAGACGTGCTTACGCAAAATGCGGTTTATCCGAAGCTACGTGCTCAAGAAAAGGTTGTTTTCAAAAGTTGAAAGAGACCGGTGAGGCTCGACCTGTACTATTGGGAAAATGTGGTGTTCACCACTAGGGGGCAGTGTATGAAAGGATAAATTAAAGGCTTTTTTTCACGGTTTTGTGCACAGAGCATGCTGTCTGCCGCAGTCACTTGGAGGTGTAGGCTGGACAGGCCTGCTATAATTACGGCGTTTGTTCGGCTTCTCGATTACTCTGACCTGGGGGGGCTCTGCAGACGTTTGGGGGGCGGCGAGTGTTTCTTTGTTCCTTCGCCTAAATTATCACCAGAGTTCAGTGTGTGGAGATTATAAGAAGAGAATTTGAGCCTTGGGGTGCGATCTTAAAGAACACCCAGGCGATTGAATTCCTTCCCCAGGTTCGTTATGGGAAGCCGAAGGGTTAAATCGGAAACCGAACGCTGCGCTCCTGGGGACCGGTGTCAGTAGGGGGCCATTTGTGGCAGTGACTGCCGGTATAGGGCTGCGCGTCTATTCTGTGTTCATAGATGTACACGCATTCTGTCAGACGACGAAAAAGTATTTTTTACAATCATCACGCGTAGAAAAAAGAAATCTCTTTGTACAGTTATGCACAGAGAATTGTTTTACCTATATTTATACCTACGTTATTTCAATAAAGATTTATACCAGAACACTTTGAACTTTTCTTTTATTTCGAGTGCTTTTTTTTGATAAAATTATGGTACATATGGCTTTAATATCATAAAAGTAATGGACACAGTTGTTAAAGTCAAGAGATGTTACATTTCTGAAGCCTGTCATGAGAACTTCAAAGGAAAATGTGCCATATTTTGTCCCATCACAGAATGAAAGTGGTCCAAATTCTTATTGTTGATCCAGTACATCCAAGTGAGTTTTATTGCCATTGTTTGCTTTTCTAGGGCTTGCGATCATAAATCCTATCAGAAGACTGAAGAATGAGTATTAGGTTAGTTTTTGCAGCATAGTGTGCTGCTTTGATGGACCGAAGACTTGGAATGTTGCATTTTTCGAGGATTGGCGGCATCGTTTCCCAGACCAATAGTCCATTCTTGCCAATTTTCAAGACAGAAATCCACCATCCCCCTCGCCCCCAGCAGGTGGCAGCTTAGACCCCTCCCTCAGCAGATGATGTCACCACATTTCAGGGGGTCCACTTTGTTCGATGAGAGGGTCTGCCTGGTGAGATATTCAAGGACCTGCGTGAATCTGTCTCAGAAGATCACCTTGCCTTATGTGTCTAGGAGACCTCTCGGGTCATCGAGTTCTGGCGCGCAGCGATACCTGGAGGAAAAAGGCAGGAACAAATGGTGGAGACATTTTTGGTTCAGTGGTCTAATGGGATAAAATTTTGTAAGGGTGATGAAAACTAAAGCTATGGTCTTACTGCATTGTATGGATGCAATACTTTTACTCAGTGCTCCATGTGCTTTGCCATAATATCAGATCGAAATTAAAATGACCATGAGCATGCAAACAGATACTCTGTCCTCAATAAGACTTGATGATGTGTAGTAAAGTTTGTGTTCTACATTGGACCGCTGGTGCCTATATTGCAGTTCATGCACTCACCACCATCAAGTGGCCGTTTTTGGCTTTGTAAATCATCGGTTCCTGTCCACTGGAGAAGTCCACAAATCCCTCTTTGCCCGGCTGGATGTCAAATTTGATGCTGAAAAACACAAACCAGTTGGTAACTGGTAATTCAGTTCTGTTTCATCTCTCTGCAGAAGGCAATAATTGTGCCTCACCTTCCCTGGACCACTTTGACGCTGTTCTGCTTCTTGGCAATCACGCTTAATTTGGTGATGGCCTCGAACAGGTGCTCGCACTCCAGAACCAGGTCCCCCTGTGTTCATGGGAGATCAAACAGAGGGATCACATGGTGGGTCGACGGTAGTGGTGTACAACCCTTGCCCTGAAGATTTGTCCTATAGGTCTTCGCTTCAGCCATAACAAACATGCATCATTCAACAGCCAAATATGTTGTTCAGTGCTAATTACAAGAATCCAGTCTGCCAAACTACAGTGAAATGAGTTCCCACAGAATAGCTTATCAACAGGAACGGGGCTGGCTATTTCCGGCCCCATAGTACAAATGCGCAAATCTGGCCCTCCGATTCAAAAATCTGGCTCTTAGTTATTTTTCCCTGTTAAGAAGCTTAAAATTTGTTGCCTAAGCAGGTTTCTCACAAATGAATTACAAGCGAAGGGAAGGTGGTGAAATGGGAGATCTTAAGCTGGATTTATGGTTCTGCGTCGACTCCGCGCAAAGGGCACGCCGCCGTGGACCTTTCGAAGTTCTGCATTGAGGTCGTTTGCGTCTTGCTATGCCACGAAGCAATTCACCGACAAACCGCTAGGTGGCGTCAGGTCTCCAAAGGACCTGTCATGAAATCACGTGAGACTCGAGTAGAGTGGACCAATCAGTGCCCTTGCGGTCTGTGTCGCTTTGACGTGCAGTTAGAAAATTTTCAAGGTGCACGGCAGGCGATGCAGAGGCTCTGCGATGGGGGTTCACATTGCCGCAGAGGCTCTGCGTAGCGACGGCGTCGGATCGACGCAGAACCATAAATCCAGCTTTAGCCTTGTGCATTGTTATATCAGTAATGGGGCTTGAGTATACTAATGACCGGCCAGTTCAGCTTGGCTGACATTTTCATTGCTGCATATAAGCTCAGTCCGCGCCATTGGTGCCACATTTAAATCATCTCATTTGCTTTTCTCAAAATCAGGACTTTGAGCCATCAGCTCTCCTTAATAGGATACAGGAGTGCAGTAAAGTCATGGACAGTGTCATTGGTGGTAACTTCAAATGACAAATGGCAGCCATCTTTCTTTGGGCGTTTTCTGTCAGGGAGGAGTTGGACGGAAGGGATTTGGAGCAATACTGGCGATTCTGGCACAAACTGCAGTTTGGATGACCTGACTGAATATGTGACTCAGTGTCCAGCTGCTAAACTGCCAACTTGCAGCCTGCTCAGAATGCACACCTGGTATTTGAGACATTTGGACAGAATCCTACCTTCTGTTTGGCGTCTTCACATTTGACATGTATGATCATAATGTTGTCGGTCAGATTGCTGACGGACACACCTGCAAGCACAACAAGATCTCTGTCAGCCTATTCTCCAGGTTCGGCGGCTGTACTTCGGTCACACTACCAAGAAAATTTTCTTCTCCGGCCAAAGGAAAGTAAGCAAATAATTTTCTCCCCAAGGGATCTAAACTGTGCCGAGAAAAGGTTGGGGTGGGGGTAGGGTTTTGCTTCATCTGTGCTGTTACGCTCTTGATGTCACTAATCAAGCCCTTAAGGGGCCATCCTAGGTTCAATTTTTTTTCCCCACTTTTTCCTCTTTTTTCCCTTTAAGGTTCACTAAGATGTGTTCTTTAAGAAAATTTTGTCATTAATTTCATCAATTTTGTTAATGACTTTTTTGAAGCTCTCCCACCTCAAATAATTTTATGAGTCCGCTAAAATCTGGTGACTTTAAACACTTGTGGCACTGATAACTTTTTTTATTTTTCAACCAAATTGCCTCAAATTTTGACTGTAGACTTGGTTATTTCTGCATGCAATCACATTGGCTTTTTCTGATCGGGGAAAAGATAATTTCATGGGAGTGTATGTGTCATCCAACTGACCCATTTGAGTAATTTTTTGAGAAAAACCACTGGAAAAAAATAAATACACAATGTATACAAAGATCCTCATGTGATTGCATAGATGTAACATATCTAACAGGGAAAAAAAGAAGTCAGTGATTTGGTTGGGTGTCTAGGGAGTAAGGCTTGGCACAATATGGACCGTGATTTTGCTTATTAATGTCAATTCCATGGTAACCATGTAAATAAAAACCAATGGACTGGCACATTTTTGTGTTGAACTAATCAACAGTAGTGTTATTATACCCATATCTGTGCTGGAACAAGGTAAATTAAATGAACTTGGGAAGGCCCGTTAAGTACTTGCTGTGGATCTTGAGAAGCAGAATCAACAGAACAGAGGTGAAAGCACACACTCTTACTGGGCCATTCTGGATAAGGCTGGTCCACTCGTCATCCAACCTATTCCTGTTCAGGATCTAAGGTGGGCTAAAGTCTATCCAGCATACAGGAAGAGGCTGAAATCACCCTTGTCAGTTTGCCTATTCATTGCAGGAATTAATTACTGTTCACACACTTGCACATCTATGGACAATTTAGAGTATCCGATCAGCCTAGAATACATATCTTTGGACAGTGGGAGGAAACCAGAGTGTCTTGACTAAATCCATGCAAATACGGGGAAAACATACCAACTTGGAGCAGAAAGATAAAAAATTAAAACAGAAAAACTCTTGGTCAGATTGGAAGCCACAATCTTCTTGCAATGAAGCGACAGTGCTAACTACTGTGCCCGGCTCTTCATCACAGAAGAAAATGTAAAACCATTAATGGCTATGTGCAATTTGTTGGTTTGACCAATCAGGAACCATCACCTGTAAGCTCGCTGTACGGCACCCTCTGCTTGATCTTGGCCTCCTCCACCATGTAGGCCGCAGCCTGAGTCAGGATGAGCTGCCGCTGACGTGATTTGAAGCCGTTCCTGTCGTACTTCACCACCGGTGTGCTGTACTGCAGGGAAAGGGTGAGAGGGACATGGGAGTATCTGTATTTTCATGGGGATCATTTCACAAAGGAGGATTATGTGGTTAGCTGCATAGCTACACTTAGTTAAAACCAGAACTGTCTTTTTTCGGTCTATCCTCTAGATTTCAGACGTTGTTTTCCTCAACGCAGCTTTGCAGACGACAAAATAAACCTGCTCGTGAAACACCCTGATAAACCAAATTAAAATAATGTCAACGATTCCAATGCCAAGCAGATATGGATACTGGTCTAAAAAGGTGCTTCCTGTAGCCTACAATATCACTATTAAGTAACAGTCAGAGCCCAAAGGTCTTCCAATTAATTTTTTCATTCTTGAAAAATTGTTGCCATGTCGATGTACAGTAAACAGACATAGCCTTCCATAGATTTCCATTCATTTCCCATTTGCTGCAAAATCAGTATGGTACAGTTTGGTGCAACAGTTTCAAACTTTTTTTATGATTATTACCTTAATTCGTTCCTGGCGAATCGTTTGCACGACCCGTACGTTGATGTCCTCTTCGCCTATATCGTACAGGGGCTTGTGTTCAGCTCAGGTAATTGATGCCTGTTAGAAAGCTACTGACAGCAAACCAGTGCAGAGTGATACAGCCTCCCAGCGGATATACTTACTAATCCTGGTTTCCACAAAGGGTTTTGAGACGCTCTGTGCGTAGCTATCCTTTTTCCCCTTGAACATGGCGCTGGTTATCTCTTTAAGTTGGAACTGAGGACACATAATGGATGATTGAAATATTAATGAAGTACAGTACTTAACACCGATAAGAACAGTACAACTTGGACTGCATGACCATGTTCTAGGAGAGCTACAGTACAGTAGGTTTAAATGTAATTCCAAATTTGGCACGCCAGATTCCACTAACTAGCAGCTCAAAAAGATACTGAAGCCGTTAAGCAAGGTGTGGGTTTTTTATGGTAGGAGTGAAAACCTATGGGGGTGCTGAGGGATGTACCATTTCAACATTATCCTGGCTTTTTACCCCTCAGCCGACGAAAGTCGGTCGAGGGGTATTGTCGTCAAGGGGTATTCTTTTGCATGAGCTCGCTCGACAAATCCTTAACTCGCAATGAGAGATGCCTTAAATTACGGTGGCAATCTAGCCAGGTTAAAGGAGTACCACCATTGTGACATTGAAAAGCCTGGCTCTAGGCTCAATATACATTGCTAACCCACTAATGTTGCATCGTAGTAACCCGCTCTGGTCTCCAGGAACTAGGTTGGGCTGTCCTGCAGGTAAGATTATTGGTAGAAGAGTGGCCTGCGGAGAAAGGGATGGGAGAGGAACACTGGATGGATTTACCTGGGCTTTCTGCTGGGGGTGATCCCGCGTACGTACTTCCGCACCAACATTCGCGTGTGGAGCTGGCGCAGGAGTTCTGAGGTCTGTGGAGCATGGGAGGATCACAGCCTGACCCACCTATCCCACAATTCATGGGCACATTGACAAGCCTGTTGTGTCCAAATGCTTAGTGCTTTCACAAGGGCTGTGTTCCTATTGTCTTTTTTGCTGAAGAAAACTTCTAACTCCTCAAAAATGCCCTGGACAATATTTACATGGCAGCCATGATAAGTATGTTTTGAATTCTCTAAATGTTAAGGAAAGCTACTTCCAGTGCTTTCTGGCTTCTCTCCCTTAGCAGAGGGTACATTGAACCATCCTTTTCAAAAAGAAAGGTGATAACACCATCCCTCAATTCCATGCTGCAGCCATATTTAAAGCGACGACCATGCATCCGGCCAGTCTGAAAACAAATGAACATGACGAGTGAGAGAAGCATGGTCACGTTGCCGCGTGTAAGTGCATTCGGAGTCATCTTATTAGCACAGTTGTCTTCCAAAGCTCTTATGATTTCCCTTTACACATTCCCTTTATTTCATGAGGGTTTCCATTGAGGTCAAAGAAAAGTGGTCAGAAATTAACCCTTGGAGCGATGAATACATTTTCAAGGAATTAAAAAATGTGTAGTTATCCTGAGCTGTTGAAAACCCATCATGTGGCAACTTGTTTAAGAGAGCTCCTCAGCGGGAGCTCTTTTAAAAAAGTTGCCACATGATAGGTTTTCAACAGCGTCTGATTTTGATATCTAACATCATTGGGCAACTACAGTTGCCCACGGAGCTGAAAGGGTAAAACAATAACAACAATTTTTTGACTATTCGAACGCAGCCCTGGTCAACTGAGGAGTCATGTACTTCTTCCTTTAAATACATTTCCATAAAGACGCCTGGTGACTTCCATCTTCTACTGCACTGGTGGAGAAACACTGATCTAGAGACAGGGATTACAGCGAGCTGGAACAAGCTCAGGATTATTTCCATTTTTACAACTTCTATTTTTCCCAATACAGTTTGGAAAACACTCAGGAGTCCTGACAAGGAAGTAATACCAATCTGAAAAAATCCTGAAAGGGATTCAAACGCTATTTAGACTTGGTGCTGAAACATTGTGGAAAGACGAAAACATTCTCTCAAGGCCCTCCTACCTCTGTCACTACAGGTGGAGGGGCTGGCCAGCTGGTTTTGTCCAGAACAGTTTTAGGCAGGTTGTCCTTCAGCTTGTGTAGATAGTTGACCCTGACGAAGGTCAGGTACTCGGAGTTGTCTGAAGATGAAGCTTGATGTCTGTTCATGTACCCCTTGATAAACCTTGCCAAGAGGACAGAACTTATCAGCCCTCAACTATTAGCTCATGCAAATCTTTGTTGCCAGTTAAAACCATAACAGACAGATCTGTCAACAGTCAAGTGGTGACATGGTCATAAATCTTGATAACAACAATAGAGGTAATCGGATCATTCTTAGGAAAGTAGCACAGGGTAGTATGAATCAGCGGTTGGTACGCCTCTCTTACTGCGGGATTTCCTTATTGCCACTCCACAGCCAACAGTTTTTCTCATATTAAGTGTGGGCCTGGCTCATGATGGGAGGTCAAAAGCTAGTGATCTGGGGCAGGGGAATCCATTTTTTAAATTAAAAAAAGTATGTCAACAAATAAGGTCCAATTATTGTTATACCCCAACAGGTTACAAATGTTGAGTGATTTATTTTGAACGTTGAGTGAGCGTTGCTTGCCAAGAGAGGATCAAACCCATTGATTTTGGAAGTCATTGCATATAACCAGTGATTATTTATGCACATTCATTTTATTGTCAAAATGAATTATATCACATGTGTAGAAAAAAATAGTTAAAGCGTAAAACTTTATTATTGAGATTAGTATGACAAAAGATTCCAGAATTTTAACCCTTAAACTTTATCTTTTTACTTAAGCTTTCCCTTAAGTAGGTCCTAACTCTAGAAAAAAAAATTGTAGGGCAATGTCACTTACATATTCTGTGTCAGCCTATTGCAGCGTTTCATTGAAGCTACAGCACACTTATATTGAGAGAAATATTCAAACCCGAGATGCCATGTTTTATGGCCAAGGCCATCAAATGGAAAATATCACAGCTTGTGCATCATTTTACACACATTTCCCTTTAATTTAGCAGAACATACTTGGCATCAAACCTTGGGATCTCCACAAGAATTTAAAATAAGCCCAAAGTACCACAGGTTTGAATATAGCCGCTGCATTTGACAGACCCATATATGCGAATGCATCAAGTGAAAATTGACATTTCATGATGCTTGGACTTTTTTGACTTTTTTTCTGAAGATGTATGTGCTTTTAAAGTATTTAATGAGGAAAAAATAGAGTGATTCACGTATTAGTTTCAATGGAATGATGTAAGAGGTAAACCGCTATTGCAGATCAAGTAAAAAGTTTTCAACTTTAAAAGCCGTCACCTCAAAATCATAAAGTGTCATGAAATGTCAATTTTTACTTGATTCATTCACGTTTGGGTCCATAGGTTTTATGGGGTTAAAATATTGAGTCTTACTTGAGGATAATTCATTAGTTTTTTTTTATGTTTTCCCCAGCAGAAAACATTCTGGGCCACACGGAATGATGCTGGGCCAGGGCTTATAATGCTATAGTGTGGTACCACAACTGTATGTGGGTGCAGCGTATGGTTTTTAATGAACGTGGAAAGTGCTAACATTGTAAAGTCTAAGTTCCTAAGCTTATGGCTTGGTTACAACCATCACCATTAATTTTTAGAGATATGAGTGCCATGAAGGTCCCGATGTACAGGAGACAAACCTATGTTTGTGGGAGACTTATTTAGTTTCATTTAAAGCCATATCGTAAAAAAATCTAAGTACATCATGTAGGTTTGACACAAATGCAAACAATATTGCTTAATTTGAAAATTTGAGGAAGTTTATTCCATTTAAATTTCTCAAAATTACTTTCATGAATTTAATCGACCAGCCTGACATCAGATCTTTCCTCACTTCTTTATCACTTTGACGGCCCACGCCCTCTTCTCTCTCTCTTTCCTGGCTTGAACTCCTCTCCAGCAGGTCTCAATCTTGGTGGCTGAGGAAACAGAATTTAGATTCTCTTATTCAGGCTGGCCTTTGGATGGAGTCAATAAGAGCACAATGTGGATTTAAAGGGGCTTTTGATTCAAACTGAAGTATATTTCACAAAAAGCACTGATACTTTTTCTAGGTGTTGCAAATGTACCTTTGGAAAACTCAACAGTAGCATCTCTTTCCAAATAATCTGCAGTGCATGATCACAAACATTATTTACATACTGTATTTTATCTATGGAAAGATAGAATACACATATGTAATATAACCTTCAAATAAACTTTGGAAATGCCTCAGCGTGAAATATTGTGCTTAAGGTACACTAATCGTGCACTTTTCCCATGAAACATAACAACATAACTCCCAGAAACAATGAAAAATAAACTGCAATGACAACCTCTTCCTGCGGTGTGACCTGAAAGTATTTGGTGAGCACTAAAAACGATACTTTGACTCACCGGATCAAAAATTTGTTTCACTTTTTAGCTCCGCTGTGCTGATAGTCAGCAGTCAGCAGAGCTTTTCTAATGCCGAGTTGTCCAGCGTCTGTCTGTCTGTCTGTCCGTCCGGCGTCAACTTTTCACTTCAAATTTGAATATCTCAAAAACTGTCTGATTACTGTTTTTCTAATTTGGTATGAGCCTTCCTAATGATATTCTGAATATTCACTGTGAAAATTAGAAAATTCTACATCCCAGTTTTCCAGAAATTCAGCATTTTGGACTTAGAAAATCAGTGTTTGTGCTCATTTTTTCAGTCTTTCATTAATATCTCAAAAACTGTCCGATAACTTTTTGTCTTATTTGTTGTGAGCCTTCCTTATGATGTTCTGATGATCCCCTGCGAAAATTACAAAATTCTACTTCCCGGTTTTTGTGAAATTCAGCATTTTGGAATTAGAAAATCAGTGTTTGTGCTCATTTTTTCAGTCTTTCATTAATATCTCAACAAGAGGCCTGTCGTCCTAGAGAGCTCCGGTGAGGATGACTGAAATGTCCATGTCATAACTTGATTTCAGAAATCCTTGAAAACTATTGCAATATGAACACATATCGTCGGCCTGCTGATAAACCCTCGTATCTCCAATTTGATTAGAAACAAAAACTCGTATGTCCACGACATTGCAGAATACAAAATTTTATTGATTGGATACATTCTTGGAAAAAAAAAATAGTCATCCTACCCGAACACAGCTCAACTGCATTCTTACATGCAAAATTAAACATTTTTTATGCTCTCCTGTAAAGTTTATAATTTTGAAGATACGAGGTTTTATCAGCAGGCCGACGATATGACACATTTAGTAAGCAGAATATGCTGTAAACCAGTTTGGTGACTCAATTTATGTAGTATAACAATAGAACCACACTACAAATTGCAATCATTTATTTCAATCATCTTACCACAACCGATATATACCCCCCCCCACCCATACAGATATTCAAATTTGAAGTGAAAAGCTGACGATCATATTGTTCTGGATCACGTTATTCTGCATCATGTTGTTCCTCATCATCGTTCTGGATTAATTGTTCTGGATCATATTGTTCAACATCATACTGTCCTATGACAGTGTTAGAAGGATTGTGACTGCTATATTTGTGATGTATTGGGGGGGAAGGGTATTTGTTGGTTGTTGCTTGGTGGTAAGATGATTGAAATAAATGATTGCAATTTGCAGTGCGGTTCTATTGTTATATTACATAAATTGAGACACCAAACTGGTTCATGCCATATTCTGGTTACCAAATGTGTCATGTGTTAATATTGCAATAGTTTTCAAGGATTTCTGAAATTAAGTTATGACATGGACATTTCAGTCATCCTCAGTGGAGCTCTCTAGGCCAACAGGCCTCTTGTTTATTTATCTATTTATTTATTTTTTACTTGGGAACGCTGGTTATCATTCACTCATTACAGTTTGTCTAGAACAGCCACCATATTTCTGTCATGCCATCTGGACAGTTGTGTCTCATGAGCAAGTAGCTTTCATCCGGAACCAAACACGATGTCCGTAATGTTCATAGGGGAATGAGTGATGTGTGACATGTTTTGTGCATGCTCGATACAGGGCTCATTCTCCTCTCCGCTTACCTGCTTCTTTCTGTTTCTTGAACTCCCCTTTTGCTCTGTAGCCTTTATATTTGGCCTGAATCCTCGATGCTGCAAGATTAATGATGGAAGGATGACTCTGCTTGCGAATAATGTATTTCTGGTTTTCATTTCTATTTTACTTATTCATTTTTTTCATTTCTATTCAGTTTTATTTGTATTGCACTATTTGCTGAGGGACCAGTGCGAAGACGCACTGCTGCGTAGAAGAGCAGATTCCCAGGCTAAGTCTCCAAAAATGGTGGAAAATTACTAAATACACACCTACCCAGCTCGTTTTTACATCGCTCAAAGGCATCCTCTGTGGCAAATAGTGTTCTGGCGTGACGGATGAATATCTTTGTTCTGTGGAGAGAGGAAATATAGTTGGTTTGCGGTGGAGGAGAGGGCAGAGGTGTACAAAGGCGTGGTGCAATAGATGTGACAGTGTTGTTAAATCGTCATAGAACAGGTCTTATAACTACAAGGCAACAGGTTCCATTAGCAGATAAAATACCATTGCAGTATGCTGGGGTAAAGTGCTAAGGCTGAATTGGGCCAGTTGATATCCAGCTATACAAATGCAGTGAGTGGAAAAATATGGAGGTTGGTTTGAATAAGATCTGTGACGTGCTGAAGTCATGTCAGCTTTGATTGAGGGCATCTAATTCTGATTATATATTCGCCTAAGACCCGATACAAGTAAATACACATCTCCAGTAGAGTTACGGAGGCATAGTTTTTGGTACATACAGTATATGTATGGCTATGAATATAGATGTGATTAGTGGTATTTGGTTGATTATGAGCGTTAAGTGTTGCCAAGTATTCCTGAGGTGATTCTTAAGTTGGAACATTGTTCCCATTGTTGAGAGGTCAAAACGAGTGCAAAATTCAAGTCACATTAAGCTGTTCAAGTTCACCTTGCCTGTTCCGTGATTTCTAAGGACTGATGGCCACAACTGCCACTCCTTCCCCACGCGAGCACTGAAGTCGCCTAAGACAATTATGCTGTCTCCTTTAGCTTTGACAATGCATTTGCTGAGTTTCTAATGGAAACTCTCCTTCTCAACCACTGAAAGCTGCATTGCAGGTGTGTAAACACTAATCAGGGTGAGGTGGGTGTTGTCCTTGAGTGGAATCTGAACTGTCATTAGTTTATCATTCATGGATTCTGGATTGATATTATCAAATTTGTTGGATATAGCAAAGCCAACACCTGCACTTCAATCTATGCCACTGCTTCAGAAAATGGTATAGCTTTTTTCCTTGATGTGTCCCGAGTCTGGGTATCTAACTTCACTCAGGGCACAGATATCTATGTTTGCCTTTTCAAGCTACTTACAGATAATTGCAGTGGCACCTTCTGGTCTTGCACTGTCATCACAATCATTGGTTGTATGAACATTCCACGCTGCCAGGTTTAGAAGTTTCCTGTCTCTAATTGCATGGACTCTGGTCGGTTACCTTGGATGCGGTAGTATTGTTATATGGACTTTGCATAGTTTCCTCCACTGTCATAAAACATAGGGCGTTGGTTACCTTGTGGGCAGTAGCATTTACCTAATCTCCTATAGTACTCATTTCATAATAAAAAGTTAGGCTGCATCTGCGATATTGACACTAAATGGCACAGAATCGTGTCCTTGGCAAGAGATCCCTGTGACTCAACGGGAAAGTGGAGCTGACACAGTTGCAGAGAAGAGTTGTTGCACCAACAAAACTTAAGGTGGGATTTGTTCTCAGGGTTTACTCTCCAAGATCCACCATGTTCTGCGAAGGTAACAGGGGCACGATGAGTAGGACACATGGTCTGTCTTCAACTCGAAGATGGTAGTGTGGTCAGCTCTTGAGTGACCAAATGTTGCGCTTTCCAAGATGCTGGATATGGGGAGACCAGTCTAGGATGCCTATAGGCCACTAGGAAAGGCACTACTCCTCCAGTGATCCTTGACCCCAATATATGAATTATATGAAGTGAAAACTAATTGGACAAAGATCTCCAGGAACAGTTTTGAGAACCACTGACCTAAATATACTTTGCGGAGATTAAGCAGTGTCAAGTAGTAGTCAGTCCCATCGACATGCAGTGAGGCAGATCTCTTACCTGCCCATTTTGTACTCATCTGGCTTGTAGCCCAGGTGTTTCACCAGCTTTTCGACACCATCGGCCGGTACCCCTCTCCAGTGAGGCCAGGTGTCTGGACACAGGGGTTTATATCTGTGGAGAGCATCACATACCCAAGTGTCTCAATCCAGGACAGTCTGACCTTTGAGCTGGTCTGGGCTACAAGCATAGACTGTATAACAACCAGGTCAAAAGTTCAATTTTGTGATTCTGGAATCCAACTGTTGCAGGTGCGTGATCACAAATACTATACATGTTTGAAACTGGATGCCCAAGCAATAGCTCTGGGCTTCTGAGAGCAACAGACTTCCTGAACACAAACTTAAAGTGACTCAGATTATGTAGATGTGCAGCGATAAATTACTTAAATCAGAGGCTGAAATTTATTAAAAACCACAGCAGACCCTGTTAGAACTGGAATTTCAGACCTTTGCTTTGAACACTGGCCACATTCCTGAAAATTACTCACAATTTACAGACAATCTACTTTTTTTCCCCCAGCAATACTCCAGAATTTGATTGTATAGTTTAAATAGTAATATCCCAGCTGGCATTTCAAGCGTTTACTCATGGGAAAATCAAGGTCATGATCAATGTTGAGTCACTGTTGAATTTTGTTTTGTTTTTGGAATGCAAATCAACACTGATACAATAATTAAAATAATAATGATAATAATAATGCTGAATTTTTTTGCATGTTGTTAAAGACATGTTGATTCAATGTACTGATCTTGTAAAACTTTAAACATTTAGAATACGAATATTTCGTTAAACTTTTTCCGACCATTTCAATGTTGTAGGTTGGTCATGCGTTGGCTGGAATTTTGTTATATTTCTTAGGAGGAAATCACATTTTTACCAGCCTTTCCAAGGCTAAGAGTCATAAATATGTATCTTTCCATGGTCTGACCGAAAATACAGGAAGTAGGAGATTCCATGAATGCCCGAATGATTGGAGATACAGCGAGTCTTAGATCAGGGTCAATCAAGAGATTCATCTCAGCTTCAGAAATAACATGATTGGTTCTCAAAAGAGACCCATCGCTAGCATATACAGAAATACTCCCTTCAGCTAGTTTTTGTTCATTAAGCCTAATTTCCTCTCTAACTGAAGCAGGAGTTTTTTCTGAAGTGGCCTCTTCGCCGTACCTCTGCAGGAAGTTCTCATATCTCCGCCGGTAAGCGAAGCCGGCCCGTCTGACCCTGAGGTGCTCCATCAGCCCCAGGTACTTCACCTGGTGTCTCACCAGCGCCTCATCAAACCGCCCTGTGAAGAGGCAGAGAGTCACATCATGGGACGACCTACAGCCTAGTCCTGGGGTATCAAACTCCACTCCTGGAGGACCTAGGTTTCTCCTGGTCTCTGGTGTTTGTCTTCACGTGATTCATCTCAGTCACTGATCAAGCCATGAATCGGCTGCTGATCGAAAAGGTGACCAAAAAAGTCAGTAGACACTGTGGCACTCCAAAACAGGAGGTTGCCACTCCTGGTTGAGTAGCTAAGGAAGTGGGGACTAGATGGTGGGTGGTTACAGCCCAGTGCAGCTTCGATGAGAGCAGCAGTGCTGCTGTTGAAGCCTTTGAGTAAGGCCCTTAACCCCATATTACTCTACAGGGATTGGCCCCTGCTTGGTCTTATCAACTGTAGGTAGCTTTTGACAAATACTACTACTACTACTACTACTGCTACTATTAATAATAAGAATTATTATTAATTAATTAATTAATTAATTAAAATAAAATAATAACAATAATAATAATAATAATGATAAATCTGATGTCCTCTCAGTTGGAGTTGGCCCCTGTAGGACCAGTGTAATAGATTTTTGGGGTCTCACCAGGCTCCTTGGCCTCGTTGGATTTCAGGCACCGCACGTACCAGGCCTCTTTGGACGTGAGGTTTTCCGTCAGCTTGGTCAGGCTGTTCTTAAACTGGGTGGCCACCTGTGGAGACAGAGCCGGGCCTGGGTGGTTAAGCCAAACCTGCTCTTATGAGGGCCACACCTCCCTCCAGTACCCATCCACCCCACCCAAACCCCCACCCCCCAAACTCTCAGCAGCAGATGTCTACAGTTGGCCTTGCATTTGACAGCACAGGAGAGTGGGGGGGGTGGCAGTTGAGAGTGGTTCTGGGCGGAACACTTAGCCTAAATTTCCGTTGACTGAAACATTGCCGCAATTTGGTGAAATAAAATACTCATATTTACGGTAACTGTTGGACATTTTTCTACTTTTTAACAGGGAGTGCAGGACCTTCCACAAACTTGTGCATGGCTTTCCAGTGCCTCATTCCTGTTTGTTGGCATGGTTACCAGGAGTCTTATTTCAAACCGTGTTAGGATCTCGCCAAACAATTCAGTGCAGAATCTCCACAAAGCAAGTGTGTGGTACATAGAAAAACTCCCCAGAGGGAATAAATCTCTGGAGGAACCTTGTGCTAGAGGGAGAACCTGCTCTCTGCTGGCCAGCTTAGAGTGAACTAAGTGTAGGATGGACAGTAACAGAAGCTGAATAATGAATCCATCATAAAAAATGATTTACATGATTTTAGCAGCTTACAACTCAAATATTAAACAACCAAATAAAGTAAAATTCTGAATGAAGGAATGTAATAGTAGGCATTGTGGCAGGTCTGTTGGTCATGTAAGAGAGCCCCCCCCCCCCCCAGACAAGCATTCCACCCACCAGCCGAGAGAAATAACGCAGGACCCATACTCACAAAACGTCCGAGGGAAGAAGTGCTGATTTAGGATCAGCTTTCCCTAATCAATAACAGTAACATATTCATCATGAGTTAAAAGGCAGAACTGACTCCAAATCTGTGCTCATATTCTAAAACAGTGTATGAATACAGGCCATAATCTTCTCTTTACCGTCTCTGGTCTCTTCCTGCTATCTGGCTCTGTGGAAGCAAAGCACTGCCTGATGATGGCGTTTTTAGATTGGCGCATCACCTGTTTGGGGAAGAAAACTGCAATTAAGTGCAATTTTCAAACTGTATTGTAATTATAATAAGAATAATATCTGATCTGTTAATGTTAGGTACACTTTCAGTTGCTTTGCTGGACTAAATGGCTTGTTCTCGCCACACTGTTACATTATGGTATGTATGTCATGGACACTCAAGACTAGCCACCCCACTTCACTGCCTCTTTATTATTTAGACCAAGTCTACCAGACTATGAATAATTGAGAAACGGCCTCTTTGGACCCCCCAACCCCACCCCCAGGTTGTTCTTAATCCCCTCTTAGTGTCCCAGGCACTTACATCTTTGATGTTCCTGTACAGAAGGTCATTGTTTTTGTCAATGAATCCTGGAAAGGGAGAGCAGAAAACATGAAAGCAGAGAAACAAAACAAGGAGAGCTTTCGGGGGCCACAGTCTATTCTATCTGAGACTACTGCCTGCTGCATACTGTGAGTGTGTAATAATGAGCAAAACTGTTTTTTAATGAGCATTTATAGTAGTGTGGATGTGTGATTAACAAATCTCACTGTGAGAATACTTTCCTTGTGCGGCAGCTAAGGCAGTGGGATACATATCTGAATGTTCGGCTGAATATTTTACCTGTGACCTGAGATGGACTGTTTTCATCATCGAACTGACACCCTGGTCCGAGAGAACCAATGTATACTTAATTACTCCACCCAAATTTGAAGGGGGTATTGTTTTCGGTGGAGCGTGTTTATGCATTTGTCTGTCTACTGTCAGGCACAAAAAGGTTCACTCAAATTACACAAAAATTTTGGAAAGGTGAGCAATGGTCAAAGGATAATCGGATTAAATTTTGGCTCTAATTGTGTCAAGACCAAAGTCAACGTGAAGGTCACCAAAAAACTGGGTGGGTTGCATTGAGCCTCACACGAGTTGTTGATCAATTTGAGAAGCTGAGGACAGTTACCTGGTTGCTCAGGTTTAAATTGAAGACCTGGGTGCAAGAAGTACTTAAGTCACATTTTCCAAAAAATGAGCTGACACTACTACCATAAAGTAGAGTGCCATGTGCATCATTTAAAGCCAAAAAATTCCAAATATAAGTACTCAAGTCCTCAATACTGATATACGGCCTTCCCTGAATCTAGTGAATTTTTGTGCAAGAAATACTCAAGTCCTTGACGTCATCAGGAACAAGTGCCTAAGTCCATGACTGTCCAATCAGCTGCTAGTATGTGTCATGTGACAAGCGTAGCAAAAATGACTGTTTGGCAATCAGAAAATGATTTAAACGGCATTTGTTTGGTAAAAGTACCGAAGTCCATGCATTTTATGGCAATAAGTACCGAAGTCCAGGCATTTTATGGTAAGAAGTACCAAAGTCCGAAACTGATTTTCTTGTTTTTTTTCGTAATAAAGCATTATTTTTCCACAAAAACGTGTCTGTCTACTTTGTATAACCCCTGGGACTAGCAGCAGGCGCCACTGAATGTTATCTTTTAAAAAGAGTATCTGCAGCATGTTTTCAAAACTTTGACCCTTAATATCTCAAGTGTTATTTTGTGACTAAAGTACTTCTTGCACCCAGGTCTTCAATTGGGCCCTGATTTTAAGGTGAAACAGCAGTAGAACTCATGATTCTCCAGGAACAGGGATTGTTTTTTTTTCCGCAAAGCCATCATTTTTATGAATGAATGACTGGATTTTTGGGTAGACTTTGTCTCCTCACCTATGACACAGTAGGTGACCTCGCCAGCGTAGTGTAGCAAACGGAAATCCCCTCTCTCTAGAGTCTTGCGCATATTCATGTCTGCCAGCTTGTGTCTGAAAAAACCAGGTCATACACAAACCAGAAAGGGTTAAGTATGAAACAGAGGGAGAGGGATGTTAATGAGGTGTCTGTGCTCGTGTGAGTCAGTGATTGGTTCCAGCTGCATTTAGTTTGTGTCAATTCAGGAAATTAACTGAAATTAATGTGTCTGGCACAATGAATGAAATGGCTTTGAGGATCTACAAGGATTTAGCAATTTGGAAAATCATTTTTAATTTCTTTCATGACTAGTTTGAGTTCAAAATTAATCTTCCCCAACCCTGGTGAACGTTTGTGTGTGAGTCTGTGTGTGTGTGTGTGTGTGTGTGTGTGTGTGTGTAAGTATTTGTACATGCCTTTTGTGTACATGAGTTGGTGTATCTGCCTACTGTAAGGCATATGTAGGCACGTAGTATAGAAGGGAAAGTGTGCATGAGTTTGTGTTTTCTGCAGCTTAGATGATTAGTACAAATGAGTGTGTGTGTATTTCTGTGTCTAAATTGGTTGTACTTACGTGACAAAATGGGGGTGGTTGCCCATCTTGTCCTCCAGCTTCTCGAGGAAGGTCAGGTCCGTGGCTTCCCCAGGCCTCAGGCATTCCTCATCCTGGGGATTGGGGAGTTGAGAAACCAGAGTTTAACTACTGCTGCTATAGGGGGTGGAGGCATTCAGTACCCCCTCTCAGTTACCCTGCTCCCCCTGCATCTCAGCCAGCCAATCAGCTGCCAGGATCCTCACCAGCACGGAGATGATGCCAGTGTGCTTCTCCTCCACGAGGTCACAGATGATCTTGTTGTTGAAGAACTGCACTGGCTCCCACTGGAGAGGGGAGCAGAACGACTTTGCACTGAAACCATTTGCTATGCAAACTGGACATCACTACACTCGTTTTAATATAAGAACGTCTATCTTGGGGGCTGAGGCTGAATGTTCTCAAATTTTTTGAGGATTTCAGCCACGGGTATTCTTAAAATGTTCATATTTTTTCATTTTATAAATATGTTTATAAATATCATTTTTCATTAATAATAGCTTAAAGGATCTGTGTCATGATTACTGTGCATGCTCACAATTTTGATCGAAGTAAATCCGCTTAACTGCAAGTCAAAATCTAGAAGGTATTTTTCTTCTTCCATGATTACTGGCGATGGCAACCAGCTGATAGTACATTCTTCGTATCCCTTGGCTAAAGCTTAAAATAGTGTTTTTAATCCATGAATTTCCATAAAAAGCTTGTTAATATGAAAAGCATAATGCCGGAGTAACTGAGTAAACAAAGTAAACGAGTAAACAAAGACAGACTGGAAAGGATGGAATTAAATTACGACTTACAGTAAGGCAGATTCACTTTCTTGACATGTAAGTTCTGAGCATGAGCAGTAATCGTGACGCAGCTCCTTTAAGGCATTGATTTTTTTTTTTCTTTTTGCTGAATTAGCATTTTAATTAGCATTAGAAACTTAAACCCTCACTATCATAACAGTTTAATCAAGAGTTTTTCCACTCTATTATCTTCTCAATACAAGTTCAACGTTGCTTCAGTGTTTCTTCTCAGGCTCAAGATGTTCTTAACACATTCTTGATTTTGGGGCATTTTTCAGCCTCAACATTCATATAAAAAAGGTTCTGATGTTAAGGAGAGAGTGCAACAAAAAGACATGAGACCTGTGGTGACCAACCATGTTCTTGGAGATCTACCATCCAGTAGCTTTTTCATTTAATCCCTAATTTGTCTTTCCTGATTATAAATAAGTAACTCAGGGCAGATCTCTCACTGTTGAATGAAGTGTGCATTGGTTTGGGTTTAAATGATAACCCACAGGATAGTAGATCTGAGAACAAGGTTAGTGACCATTGCATTTGGTAGATTATGGTGATGGGAATGGTTTGAACTAATTCCACTGTGGACTGTTCTTCCTGTCAGCTCTAAAACTCCAACTCCTGACAGACACTTAATAAGGTACATTTTTCAGGCTCAGGTGAGTTCCCAAAGGAGTGCTGCTAGAGAGATATGGAAGACAGTGTGATATATTCTGTCACAAACAACATAAAGTATCCATATGAGAAGTGAGACCACACATCCTATTATATAGAGCTGAACTGGTGTCTAGGGCCCTGTCAATTTCGATCTTGTCCTCGAGATAATTTTGTAGAGGAAGCCTTGCACCAGCCTCCACTGGCAAAATGAGTGTGAATAATCTACGCTCAAATCGACTAGTATAGAAACGCAATATTGCAACAGAAAAATAGCAGATGTGTCAAAATATGGCTTTTAAAAATTATTTATGATACGTATGTGGTTCCTGCAGATGATAAGCACTCCCTGTCAGCGCCATCATTCAAATAGCCAGCTGGTTTCGGTATGTGGTATGCAGTTGTGAGAGGTTCAGAAAAAAAAAAAACACTGAGCTCAAGACCCCAATCAGCACTGCGCTTCACATGAAAATACTGTACAAAAGTCCGCGCACCGGAGTCACTGTAACAGAGCTCTTACCTCAATGCCCTCAGTCTCATACTCCTCCTGCTCAGCTTTCAGTGTGAGCTGAATGAACAGCTGCTGCAGCTTCTCATTGCAGTAGTTAATGCAGAACTGTTCAAAACTGAGAAACAGAGGCAAATGCCCCCAATTGAAAAAAAAAAAAAACAAACAATAACACACTTACAAGAACACAGTGAGTGAAAGTTTAACCCTTTCAGCGACGTATGTAAGATATCAAAATCAGGCGCTGTTGAAAACCTATCATGTGGCAACTTGTTTAAAAGAGCTCCCCAAACAAGTTGGCACATGATAGGTTTTCAACAACTCAGGATAATTACATTTTTAATTCCTTCAAAATGTATTCAGCGCTCAAATGGTTAAGAATGGAATATTAATTTGATAAAGTGTGCTGTCTGAATAGGGTAAATCCACTCGTGGGACGGGAATGACTGATATGCAGTGACCCGACACAATTCAGAAATCAGTCAGGCAGAATGCAGCACAGGAATAGAGGCTGAATCATGAACCAGACTATATGTATTTTTTTTTTTTCTCTGAGGCTTACAACAGTGGCAGGCCATGACAATCCAATGAAATTCCTCTTACCTGTTCACGTACAATACTTCAAAGCCATAGATGTCCAATAAACCAATGACTGTTTTCAGCGTTGAGTCCTATGGAGCAAAAAACAATAAACACAAAAGACTGAATATTATGTTTTAAAAAAAAATATTGCAGGCATGTAATAAATAAGTTCCAGCATGTTCACACTGGATTTACTTCATTAGCTAAAGACTCATTGATCTTGTCGACAAGCCAGGTGAAGGTGCGACCGTAAATCGCTTTGGCCAAAGCATCTCTGGCATAGATGGCATGGTCCACAGAGAAAGGGCTCAGGACCTGGAGGTCAGAAAAGGAGGGCAGAAGTCATTGTATTAACAAGCAAAATCTGGTTTGTTAGTACGGCGGCCATTTTGTGGACTCCGGACTCCTTTACCTCATCTGTCTTGGCCTCAATCTTCCTGTAGGTCAGAGACTCCAGAAGCACTCGTACATGTACCCCCAGTAACTAGGGAAGGAACCCAGAGCTTGTTAGACTTGATTCACCCTAAACAAAGTGGAAAACAGGTCTGGGCTTCTGGAAGAAAAGATTTGAATGAATCTCACCTTTGACACCCAGCGCAATTCAACATTGCTGGGCAAAGTGGCGTAGCCCTTGTGGTCAGGTTCGAAGTACACGTTGCCCAGGTGGAGGACACTGGCGATGACCTCAAACAAAGGCTGCGTTGAAAAGGAGGGAGAATGCTCTTGTCAGTGGGGAGGTGTAACAGCTCTACTTTTCATCTATCCATGGTATCTCAGATGTGTTCTCTATGCTAAAGGCTATTTGCTGTACTGTACATATTAACCTGCATGTTGACATGGGAAAAAGTAGGATGCTAGTTCATCCCTGAATGAGTTAAAATGGACCGTCCTCACTGCTGGCCTCTTGGATAGCCTGACTGGATAATCAGAAATGATACTCCTAGCATTGTTTCAGATGGCTGCAGTCTGGCCTGGGATTTCAAAGGGGATCCATGGATCCCTGGGTTTTTTTGAAGGTACTGTAATAGGTTCCTACCTTTCATGTGTATGCATGATGTAAAGATTTAAATTTCTTTTTTTTTCTATGATACAACCTTTTCTAACTTATGATGAAATGCCTTTGAGGATGCGAGTCCTTAGATCAGTAAATTTTGGGGTTGGGTTGGGGTTTTAACCTCACCTGGATGTCACTCTCTGTGAAGTCAATGACGGAGAGGGCTTTCCTCATCGTCTTCCAGTCATTCTTGTCGTTGATGGAGCTCACTTTGGCACATTCTCCCTGGTCAAGAGAGGACAGGAGTCTGGCTGTGCTTGGATAGATATTCCACACAGATTGTGATCGAGTAATGGTATTCCTATCTTTTATATATAGCGCTTTTATCAAACCTTTCTATCGTTTTGTGCTAGGATACATCAGCATAGGAGAAAAATGAGAACCTGATTTTTATTTGCTAATTAAATGTTTTGGGGGGGTAATTTGATAAAAGCCAGAGTAGGAATGCAGCCAGAATTTAGTAAAAAATCATTGTGGGACCATTCCTGAATACAGTGAGTCAATCTTTAGTTTTAATGTCTCATCTGAGATATGGTGTCTCCTACAGCACAGAATCCCTATCACCACACTGTGGCTTTAGGCATTGTTTGACCAGGGCGAGGTTCAACCCTAAGTGGCCCAGTAACGGGTCACTTTCAACAGGCACCTTAGAGGGCTCCCATCTGTTCACTAACCCAGCCCACACTCTAGATGTTTGTTCCCAATGTTCCTCCCCAATGCTTCACAGGTAGCTGCTTAGAAATAAACAATTTCGATTGGACTTCCTGAACATCTAATGCCTAATGTCTCACGGCGCTGAACCTGCTTCTCCCTCCAGCTAGCAGTGAGCAGGTGTAAGGAGACAGAACATGCCCCTCACCTGATAACAGGTACTAATCGTGCTGGCAGTGAGATCATAAAGGTTTACTCTCTCACCTGTACCAGGTAACTGTAGAGCTGACAGTCCCTCTCCAGGCCAAGTGTTTGGAGGAGCTCGTCATCGCCGCCCTCCACCAGCTGGTAGAAAATGTGGAAGTTCCTTTCCCCATGGTTCTGATGGACCACCCGAGACTTTTCTAACAAGTAACTGAGAATATGGCCCCCAACTGCTTCTCCCTTTTAAAAGAAGATAGATGCACATGTGCAAAAATTATGGTGGCTGGGGCCAGGGATGGGAAAAATATGCTGACATTAGTGTCAAAAATGGAGCTGTAACTATTGTCAAAATAGTGGTGATATAGATTGTTATTCAACACAGGTAATATAGTAACTTACATTTGAAATCAAAGCAAAAAAGATATATATTTTAGAGAGATTTATCTTACGTGGCCCTCATCCTAGATTGGGGTCAGTCCCCTATCCAATCAGTAAATCCTGCTTAGAATGGTCAATGACCACTTTGCAGATGATTAATTAATCAATTTATTTGAATGGATCTGACTCTCAACTCTGATGAAACCTCTCAAAGGTATAACTCCACCCTTCCCCCCACCAACACTCAACCTCGCTGTCGAACTGGATGTCCATGTACTTCCCAAAGCGGCTGGAGTTGTCATTCTTCAGCGTTTTGGCATTCCCGAAAGCCTGTGGCAGAGCGGAGTGCATCAAGGGTCAGAATTTGTAAAAAAAAAAAAAAAAAAAAAAAATTAAAATAAAATAAAAAAACAATAAAAGTAAATGAAAAAAAATAATAAAAGAATGATAAATAAATACCAGATGAAAGAAGGGAGTGAGTGAGCCACTGAAAGGGGCGCATGATTATCTGTCCTCACCTCCAGGACTGGGTTAGAGACGAGCATTCGATCTCGCACACTGTGCAGTAGGCTGGTATCTGGGCAGCTGACTGCATAGAACTGCAGGATCTTCTTAGAGGCCTCCGTTTTCCCAGCTCCACTCTCTCCAGAGATCAGGATGAAATGATTGTTCATCTCCATTAGCATTGTGTGGTATGCATTGTCTGCCAGGGCATAGCTGTGAAACATATCCACAGAACTAAGGAAAACGTAAAGAGCAGGAATACAGAATCTTGGACAATAGAACCAAAAGAATTGGGTAATACGTTACAAAATTAATAGAGCGGCCATACAATTACCTTCAGAATTAAACTGGTCAAGCTGGTTTGAGCTGTTTTCAAGCTTAACTCTTCCAGCTTTGTCTTTGGCCAGTTTCATTTGCTGTTCACGAGCTAAGAATTCAATAATCAGGGAGTCCCCCAGTTTTACCACCAGCAAACTCTATCAGTTTCAACAAGCGATAAACTAGCAGTGAATAGCAATGACTTTCAATTGCCTTGCAATCTAGGACCAGCTAGAGGTGTTGAAAAGGTTAAACCTGCTCAGAATCCACTTGCCATCGCTGATTTTCTTTCAAACTTTGAATCAGGATTGTGTCAAACATTGTGCAAATCCCTGCTCCAAAATCTGTGAAGGGCTGGCCCCCATCCAATGAGTCAGTTATCCTAACAAAGAAAATAATAACTGGACAACAAATGCTTGAATAATTAACCTTCAGTCAAAGCAAATTTTTGCCAGATGGCCTATTCAGAGAAAGCCACTCACTTCTGGAAAATCACTGCCTAATGTTGACATGTTGATTACTTTGCAGTGCTGGTAGAATAAAATGCCAAAAATTAACTGAATATAAAAACACCTGCCCGTCTATCAACACACATTCAAACTCACGGACGTATGTGGACACGAGCAGACACAAACACAAACACGGACACGCACACACACACACACACACACACACACACACACGCACGCAAACACACGCATATACAGTACACTCACATGTGGGGGGGCAGCTCATAGAAGTTGACTCCCATGTAAGTGTCCATTTGCTTTTTGTTGTAAATGTCAAGATCCTTGTAAGGGTTGACAGACACCAGAAGGGTGCCAATATAGGTCTGACGGAGAAAAGGAGGACATTAAGGTTTTTTACACAAAAAGATGAACAACCATTCTCACATTACACTTTACATTATATTATACATTATATATTGCTGGTGCTTTCATCCAAAGCGATCTTCACTTGGTTTGACTTGACAATGATGAGTTCATTCGTTGAGCCCGAGTGGCAGGGCTCCGAGCCAGAAACACGACATTGACAAATCGTTCCCAAATAAGGAAAAGACTTCCTTACGCTGCTTTCACACCGGACGCGAAACGAATTTTTCGCGACAGAAATTCGAATACACGCGAACCGCGTATTCGCGTCTTTGCATTGACTTTGAATGTAATCTGTCGTGCGAAAAATTCGTTTCGCGTCCGGTGTGAAAGCGGCTTCATATGGATGTTTCGACTTTGTGGAGTAAAGTTAACCCTTCACACGCCACCCTGAGCTTTGTTTGGACTCACACCACTGCATCTGGTGGAGGACGAGCGCAAACCAAGTAAACGGCTATGGGAGAGGCAATCTCGAATCAGACCCGGCGCCAGCTTCAAAACAGTCAGGGGGCGACTGAAATGTGAAGGGGGGCGTTGCCAAAAACCCAATAGGCTACCCTATACGCACGTAGTGTAGAGTAGGGGCTAACAGTTGTACCGCATAGGCATACAAGCAACCTGGCCTGCTTCTATCACGAGAAACACACGCACGCACACAGAGCCGCCAGTAGCCTGCGCGCAAGAACCGCAAAACCAATAGCCTACTATTTGCACTAGCTACTATGATAATAACTATAATAGTTGCAACTTGCAATACAACGCCACAAAACTAAAGATCAATTTGCTACAGCAAGCTTAAACATGACAAACACAGGTACACAGAGCCGCCAGTAGCCTGCGCACAAGAACCGGCAAAACCGACAGCTTACTATTCGGTCTACTATGATAACTTCATCATAGTTTCAATACAACGCCACTAAACCGAGGATCAATTTGCTACGGCAGTCAACGGTGTAATAAAGCTTTTTAAAACTGACTGCTGTCAGCACAACAGTGGGCTAAAAAAAAAACATGTCCTACCGTAAATCAGTAGAGTTTAAGCCTCCGGTTTGGAGTTGAGTTGACCATTTCCGAATATCCATTTTGAACTCTCTCATTATCTACCGCGAACGTGATTTCGAGCCCACAAAAAATGTTACAACTTTCCCGCTCCTCTGCATCCCAACAACCAACCGAATGGATTTAAAATGTAGGCTGACTGTCACTTTGGTTCTTTAGAAGTTAAGCCATATTTACTGAATAGGACCATTAATATTTTGCATTGAGTTTAATTATTATTTCGGACATAAAATAAAATACATTTTGAGACGATAAATCAACATTTCCAATAAGGGGGCGGGGGTATTTTCCGAGGGGGCGACGCCCCCTCTTGCCCCCTCGTGGCGCCGGGCCTGCCTCGAATGTTGGTGTTTTCATTTCAAGATGGATTCAAGTTTCTTTTTTACGTCATGGCATGATAAAAAAAAAAAAAAAAAAAAATTCAGAAAAAAAAAATAAAGCGCAGCATTTTTTTCCAATTAGAAGAAAACAAAGAAAATGTTCCCTCTATGGACTGGAGCAGTGAGGCCTCACCAAGTTGGCCAAATTGTACGAAAAAAATGAAAAAAGACACAAGCATATTACACATTCATATAGTCTTTCATATTAGACACACCAAGTAATTCAAAAATGGGCCAAGTACTCTGATCAATATAATGGTTCAGCTGCAGTGATCATATTGTGAATCACCACCTTTCCACATCCCAAACAAATGCCTTTACCACTAAACTAAAAGCTGAGCCTCAACAATAACAGGAGTGTCAGTGCAGTAGGTGTGGGCTTGAAAATAGCTGTACGCCAATTATCAGTGCGGCCTATAATACAAACTAGATGCCAAGTAGGCGTACACTCGGGTTACCCTTTACTGAGATGGAAACGGGTAGCGACCTAATGCATAGCCTCGTTTTCATGACCTGATAACCAAACGCTACAGGGTAATTTCCAATTCAGAGGAACAGAATATTTCCCTCTGATTAGCCAATGAGTCTGGCCCATGATGAGTCCAGATGCACTGAGCGATCTTTTAAAAACACTCTCAGCTAGAGCAGCTGCCATGTCAGTGGTGTAGATCTCTGCAGAATTTTCAAAAATATAATTAAGTGTGAAACCTCTTCAGGCTGGTATATCTGAAGAAAAACCGATTCGCTGTGTATGGATTCTGAAAATTCTCCTCCATATGGCATTTTCTACTGATGGCGTAGGGGGTGGTTTTTAAATATAATGAGTTATGCGTAGGGACATGCATGCCACGTGTGGAAGAGCGAGGTGCCTTTATGACTAGGTTTGATACACTAAATTGTTTCAGTGATTCCTCAACTCAATCCTGGGAACCCAACATGTAGTATTAAGCCCTCTCAGAAGACAGGAGGCTATTATGGCGACAAAGTGTGGACCAATTTTCCATGAGTGTCCATATTCTTGAATGAGATGTTGGATGTCTGGTATCCACACACTTTCAGCAATATAATGTATGGTTTCCAATATTTATATTTCACTGTGCATTGTAGTTTGTCTCCTGGCATGTTGCTTTCTCTAACATTCGCTAGATCAACAACCTTCTCAAGAAAATGAGTACCCCACCATATAGAGCTCAAAATTTTGAGTGTGATATATATTTACCTTGGCTAAAGATATGTAAACACTTTAATTTGATCCTGACCATGTAATCGCTAAGACACTCAGGGACCTGCTGCAGGGAACCGACTCACATAAATGAGGTCCTCGCTGAAGCGTTTTCTCAAGTTGTCCAGGAAGGCGGTTTCACTGGTGTGAGGGTCGAGGAGCACAAAGTCCTGGATACCCACGAGGTCCCGCGCGATCAGGGACCCCTCCATGTTCAGCTGGGTGCTTTGACTCTTCCGTTTCTGCAACCAATCAGAGGTGGTTATCACTTCCTTCACTTAAAGTGATATTTTCACAACTTTAAATATAGGGCTTGATAGGCTGTTACCAAGATTCCATGCCTCCGTGATGAAGAGGTATTTAAAATTTACCTCCCCACTTACTTGCATTGACCCCACGAATATAGCAGAATATACAATACGTATACTCTGAGAAAACCTATCCAATACCAAATGTTTGTTATATGATTTTTTATTTTTTTCTGTAAAATAGTCAGTCAAGTTTTTACAGTAAAGTGTTTTCTTTGTCTGGTCCTATTTTATTATGCTGCGCTGCTCGAAGTTGTGCTAACAAACCTGTAGCTACATAGTCTCACCCTAGAACTGCTGAGTTAGTTCACTTTGGAACAGACCCAGCCCCGCTTGGTGATTGGCCCAATGGCGAAACGTCTAGTGGCACATTGCGGTCATGATTATGGTCAAAGGACTTGCTGTCCGAAAGACCGGATCCACCAACACATTCTCATCCCGACTCGTCATAAAATGATGCTACCTGACCAAGCGTTGATATACAACAAAAAATGAGGCTTTTGGCACCCTTATTTGACACTTAGGGTTAGGGTTCGGGTTAAGGGTTAGGGGTTAGAGAGTAGGGTTCATTTTAAACTGGTGTCAAATAAGGATGCCAAAACCTTCTTTTGCGTCATACATCGACGTTTGGTCAGGTAACGCCACTATATGAGGCATCAGGATGAGACTGGGCTCAATCTGGTTGTATTTGAAACGGTTTAGTAATGGCACTTAAACAAAAACCAAGCATCAAAACAAATGACAGAAAAAGACCCCTATATTATTGAGTTTAAAAATATCATGGCAGGTTGGAAACTTTGAATTTGAAATATGCTGTTTATATTTATGCGAGTCTGTGCAAGTGAATGGGAAGGTAAATTTCAAACACTTTCTTTTTTTGTCCCAGAAGCATGGAATCTGGGGGAGTCAATAATAAATGTGTTGTACACATTGGTTAATGCACATTAAGCCCAATATTCAAATTCACTTTAATTGCATATCTGTGGCACATTAATAAGGCAAAGAACTAAAAATACAATACTTAGAGACCACAAGTGACAGCCACTCAATGGGATTCAGAGGTGCACCTGACTCTCTTCACTACACTTCTCAATGCAGACTATGGCTCATTGCCAATTTAGTTCAGCACTTGTTTTCCTCATTACTCGCTTGCTTTATAAATGAGCATTGTTATTAGATTTTTTGCAAGTGCAATACACTTTGAAGAAAAATGACATCGGAAAGAAGCTGGTGATGGTGATGGTGTGTTTATTCAACCAGGGTCCATAGTTTGTAAACATACAATAAATTCAAAAAGGATCGGGTAACTTCACAGGCTGGACCGGAACTGCTGATTTTATTAATTACTTCTAAAAAGAAAAAAAAAAAAGAAAGTCTGGGATGGTCAACAGACCAAGCTGCCCATTCTCTTGAGGTCAATCACTGTCTCCAGTTCCTTGCGCACCTTCATTGTAGCCATTGTTACTATCACCACTGTCTTGACTTAGAAGTCTCTCAGTGGCTGAGCATTATGGGAAATATCTGGCACTTTTGAGCACATCCCCTTAGTTCATGAAGCAGTAAATATCTTTTGAAATGGGTATCACAAGTGACTTGAATCCAGGTATGCCAACACAGGGGTAGTCCAAATCCAAAAACAGGATTTTTTTTAACCCCTCCGTGCAGATGTAGATGCCAGCAGACATGGATCTGCAAATTTATGCATGCAGTTGCACAATTCTATCAATAGATAGCACTTCTGGATCAGTTATTGAATATTTAGAAGCAAGCTGAGCTCGAGCACCGTTTAGAATATGAACGAGTTCAGTCCCATCCCTGTTTTTCAAGAGTTGCATGAATTAAACCCCTCAGCTAAGCCTGATGTACAAACTTTTCAATATACTTGCCCATAGTATCTATCCAGCAGTTAAAAAAAAATGTTCTCTTGAGACAGAAAAAATCATTGTCCTCTGTAGAAACCACTTCAGCTACAGTGAGCCAATGGTACCCCAATTAGTAGTTAAGAAAAATCAGTTTTCTGAGGCAAAAATTTGACATGGTATTAATACTATGTCGTGCTACTATCAATTATAGTCATTACATATCAAAAACGCATAGTTCCCCATCATAGATTTACACATAGATTCTTCCAACAATGAATTCAGAGCTCCCTTGTATCCCCTTAAGTACTTATGTTGATAGCCTATGATTCAGTGATTTACTTAGGCTGATCTGCGTAACAGCACACTAATAGTTCACACCCACGTGAAACTTCCCTGTAATGATGTATTGATTGACATGTTTCTTATCCAATTCCAGAGAGAATAAACTTCCCACAGTGACCGAAACACATTGATTGGACAATCAGAAATGTATACAAGCCGTTGCGTAACAGCAAGGTAGGTTGTATTTGCTTAACTTTTCCACAGTGGCCCAGCTGAAAGTGATACAATTTTAAGACAAAAAGACATCCAAAACTGGCTTGAAGTGTTCAGTTACATTTACGGGATTTAAATAAGGTACGGACATGGTCAATGGGAATTATTCCTAATGAAACGGGACAGGAGGGTTCCTTCTACTGGATAAATCCGTCTCTGGAGGTGGGATTCAATGAAGAAATACTGCTATTGCTGCTGTAGTAGCATTTTGCACAATGTGGCTTTTTGTTTTGGAATTTATACCGTATCAATTAAATCAAATGCCGAGGTTTTGGCTTGTTTAATATGCCAACAGCTCTAGCACTTCGATAGACCCCCTGGTATGTTCATTGCACCATTCTGTTCCATCTATGGTAGAATATTGCCTGATTTTTCCTGATAGTGGAATGTCTGTTCTGTTATAATAAGGTATATTTCAGATATTGCTGAGTTAGTGAGTTATACTTGTTCCTTATGTGTGGAATGTGTTTATATCAGGTCGTGAGCTCGGAAGTGGGAACTGCTTGCTTTTCATTACAGGGTGAAAGTTCTGATTGTTAAATAAGCAGTTCCTTTAATGAGTATGTGTGCTGGCTTGTGGGACTCTGAAGAAAAATAGATAAAATTCTAAACTCTATCATGGAGAAAAGGCATGTTTTGTGCTTGGAGAGGTTACTGGTGACCACTGATGACCAACTGCTCCTATATTGATAAAATCATGCTAAATTCAACCAGAAAGTCATTAATTCATATTGAAGTTCATACGTCAAAAGTTGATTTGTGTTAAATATATGATTATTTTATGATTTGACAGTGCACCATTTTAACGGATCTTAGCCACTGGATAGCTGTGTTATTTGGCTCCTAGAGAGTAGGTCATTTAGAATTTTATGCTCAAATGAATTAACTTGTGGTCAAGGAGTTTATGATCCAAAAATGTAGTTTTAACCCCCAACCATTTTTCAATTCTCAGTATTTTTTTTTTACAGCTTCAATGCTGAATTTTCATGAAGTTTTTTTTTTTAATGTTTGCGCCTTTTTTCCCTGCCAAAATCACAAAAATAAACTGAAATACAATGGAATTCTAAATGCTTCAAGTGTCTTGACTCAGTTGAGCCATTCCTTTCTCTCCTGTGAAGTTGCAGTCTTGATTTATAAAGCCTTAAATAAGGTAACACATAAATAACCAGATTTGGCTTCTGCACAAATGGGTTAATAACCTATAGATTGAAATGCCTGGGCACTGGCCTGGCTCCTGTTGAAGTTACCTCAGTAACCTCTGTGGACGTCCTCTGACTCCCATCTCCATTAGCAGCTTCTGTTGTGGCATACTGTCTATCTCAATACCTATCCGGTAACATCGTTATTTGCCCCTGCTCATTAAGTACAGCATGGGATATTTATAGCAGTATGTGGACTCGGCTGAGCCGGAACTTGATGAGTGCCAAGCTTGGCTCTCCTGTTCTCACGTCACTCAAAACTTCCCAATGTGCATTCCGAGGACAGCCTTTCAGCCCAACAGGCATGTAGATGTTAATAAAGTATGTCTGATAAATTAATGAGCAGTTGCTTCTCCTCTGTCTCTTTGTGTTACCACAGTAAACGCTCACACTAAAACTGCCCAAACAATTTGAATGATGCAAGGAAAATTATGATGGGGGGAATAAACATAAAATTCACCTGCCAAATCCACAAAAGGTACATTTTAAATGCCTGCTCAACCTTTTGGTAGAGCATATTTTGAGTCACAGTATCTATTTGAAAGATGTATTAAACTTAACTGGTTGAATTTTTTCAGCATAACATGCTTCAACTGAGAGTTAGAGATGGCTTAATCGGGTTTAATTAAGTTCAAGACATCTTGCAATTAGATACAGTGACACAAAATGTGCCCATCCATAATGTTGAGGTGGTAAAAGCTTAGGCTTAATGTTCAGGCAGAGACAGTGCTAGGATAATTATAGCTGTCAAGAAGAAGCTTGGTATGAATACTTTATAATTTTGTCCACAACAAGGTTAGTTCATGGGTTTCATTCAACATTAATTCTTATATTTTTATGAAGTCGACTTGTCACTGCCTTTTGTCAATGTTCTGTGTTCATTTACCAAAAGACAAAACTCTAAAGTCAGAAATGAGGTGAGGTTATCAAATGAGATTGACGGACCAATTTTCATACCCCGGTCTCTTGCCCTGTCCTCTCAGAGAGGCTATGTTACAAAAAAAAATAAAAACACACAAGGCTATATTTAGCTAGGAAGCCTCCTCCGTTGTGGTGTGCCAACAAATTAAAATAATAATGCCCTTTTTTTCAGGAACTCGGCGTGCGTGTAATTTAGAATGGGATTCACGTTTAATTGAAAAAGAATGGCGCTATGATTGGCGAGTATGAACAAATGCACGTGGCTTTCTTCCAACACTCTCCGTAGACAGCCTTAAAGCTCTGCACAGCCAATCACGTTCCAGATTTGCATATTGCATGATATTTGCAATACAATCGCATACTACATAGCCAAAAGTGTGCAGACACATTACTAAAACCTTGTTGACATACATAAGTAGAAAATGGACATGTGATAATTCTGAATATTTGACATTCTAATTAAATTTGGGACGAATCGGTCCATATGGCCTTGTAGGATAAACTTTCAGCTTCCATTTAAAATCCGTTTTTCCACTAGGGTTTTGTAGCACTTTGTATACCACATGACCCCCCCCCTTCAGAAGGCTGCATTGAAAATAATTGGAGTTGCGGGGGAAGAGAAGGAGGAGGGCACGTTCAGAAAGGGCAACAATTTCCATATTGTGAAGCAAAATTGTACGAAAACACCAAAAAAATTTAAGCTGAACATCTATGCTATCAGGCCATCTGGACCAGTTTATTCCAAATTTTATTAATATGTCAAATATTGAGAACTTTAAAAAGTCTATTTTCTTTCCATGTCAATGTTGTTTAAGTAAAGTTTCCGTGCACTTTTGGTTGTATACTAGTATGTGCGCATGCTGCAAGTAGAATTCCTTTGATGGAGGGAAGCAATACTGTACATCCTGCGCTCAACTTCTACAAGTTTTTTGAGCTGTTTTTCCTGGGAGTGAGGCGGGCAATAATTTGGCACAACCACCCAGAACAAACATGATAGTATCGCACACACACACACACACACACACACACACACACACACACACACACCACCTGCCTACTATAGTGAAGGTCCCCCATGTTTTGCCAAAACAGCTCCATCAATTTGATGTCACTTAAATACCCAAACTCAGGGTTTCCCATCAGTACATTTCCCTGAATATCATGTTCCCTCCACCAGCTTGTCTTCTTCCCACTGTGCATCCTAATGCCATCTCTTCCCAGGCAAATGGTGCACACATACCCAGCAAAGCACATGATGTAAAAAAAATGGGACTCACTGGACCAAGTGACCTTCTTAAACTGCTCCAAGGTCCTATTCTGAAGCTCAGGTGCTCATTAAGGGCGCTTTTAGAGGAGTACTGGGGTTACAGTGGGCACTTCGACTGGTCTGCAACTTGAAAAGTGCAATACATAGCAGGGTATGATGCATTGCGTTCTGTGACACATTCCTTATGTTAAGATTATTGAAATTCTCAGTGAGTTGAGCCACAGTTGCCCTTCTGTCGGTTTGGACCAGGCGGGATAGCCTCCATAGCCCTCGAACAACAATGAGCCTTGGGCGTTCAAAACCCTGTTGCTGGTTCATGGTTTGTCCCTCCTCGTCAAAGTTAGTCAGTTCCCATTTTTCCCCACATCCAACGCGTTGAATATGAGAACCGACTGCTTGCTTACCATCTAAGATCTGCCTGCAGACCTGAATTTGAGCCATTGTTATGAGATTATCTCATAAAAACACACCGGCCAATTTGGAACTGGTTAAATGGCAACTAATAGTCCTGAAATTTATTACAGTCTGACATGCCATCCGAAAAGGTGCGAGGCAATAACTTAAATTTTTGGTTGATAACTACTCTCAACCCGTTTTCGTGTTCTTTGTCTGATTTACAATCAAATAACGCATTAAGTGATGATTAATCAAGAACAATATGTAGCCTTAAATACTTTAGAAGTTACAGGGAAATAACAAAGTGATAAATTGATGACAATGTAAAAAAGTAAGGTTTAGTGATAATCTGAATCATTATAAGATATTTAAACTTTCTAAAAAGGCCCTGTTGTACCATTTGCTTTAATCATAGAATAAAAAAGAGAGATTTATTTTCAGATTAGATTTATTTCTAATTTAATTTGAAGCTCAAAAAGGGGAGAAACGTCTTCTAAAGTGTATCAAGCTGCCGTTAGATGCCCTATGTAAATTTTTCCCTCCCATTGGTTAAACACAGCTGTACTTATTGTGACTCTAGCAAAGAAATTAATATGAATCTGTACTATTTAGTGAGCATTTAAACTCTAGAACATCAAAAGATGCACCAAACTTGCAAATATACTGTATAAAATATAAAACAGCCAGTCATACTACCGATTATAGTTTGTTATTAAGGGAAGCAATCGTTTGATTGTTAATCAAGCAAAGGAAACAAGAACAGATTGAGCATAATCATGCACAATAATATTAAGAATCTGTTCTTACACCTGACGACAAGTATTTGATTGCATCTGCCTCCCATAATATGTACTTCAGAATGACATAATCTCTACTATTGCGTACGTTGCTTCTACAAGTGTGTCACTTAGAATTTGTGTGTAACATTTCATTCAACAGCAGGCATATGACTGCAAAAACAAAAAAGTAAAAAAGTCTCAACAAGTGGTGTTCCCCAGATGATACAGAATTATCATGCAAAGCTCATTATCCTGTACTTGCACTAATAATGCCCATTTTGAAGTCTTTTAAACCTTGTTATTGTATTTATTATGTTTAAATATACAGGGACAAGTATCATTAGGCCTTAGGAGAATGAGAGCAGTTGTTGGTTCTGAATAAGAGTCACCTGACTGATTCATAAACCTACTTTGTATAATGTTCATTATACCTACTTTGTAAAGTGAAAATTTCCCGTTTTTTTTTCCCAACAACTAAGAATATATTTTTAATCACAGGTGATCACGGTTCAGAAACGGAGCCCCCATGAATTGTGCAGCGAGGGCAGAGCGATGTGACTAATTTCATGGGAAGCAAAGCCCATGTAAGAGCGCAGCTCACACTTAGGCCGGCCACACCGTCCCTCAACCACTGGCTGCAGACCACTGTGGGACCAGTTCCCCCGCGGGTCAAGGAGGGCAAAACACCCCACCTTCAAGAAGGGGCGCAATGAAGCGGAAAAAAAATCCCACGATCGAGGTTCTGTTTTCCCAATATCCACCTCTCCATCTCTCACCCCTACCCTCCTGCCACCCTAACCTCACCCTTCCACCCTAACTCCAACCAGAAAAAAAACCCTTTATTTATTTTATGTTTTTTTCTCTCTTTTTCTTAAATAGGGCAACAATCCTTTGATTTTCCAATTTTCAATGCCGAAAGAAAACATCTACAAAAGATAATCCATTGGATCAAATCGACACAAAGCTCTCCTCCATTCCTCTTGTTACTTCAAGTGAAAGGCGACTTTTTTTTGTTCCTGTAAATACAGAGGATGAGAAAAAGAAGGTTTTTTTTTTCAAAAACGTACTCTACAATCCATTACACATATTCTCCTTGCATATCCTTTCAGTAATTATTCATTAGAAAACATTTAACGTCACCCTGAATTTCACACTGGGCAGTCCCAACACAATAGCAAAGATTTGCCCTATTTAGTGGGGGCTGAAGAGGAGGGGTGGGGCGATAGATGGGGTAATGGAGGGAGCAGTAGGGGGTGGAAAGGGGGGTAGTATTTGTCTGATCTGAGAGACTACGAATTGAGGCCTTCTTGAGACGGCGGGCAGACTTAATTGTGGACTAACGGTCTGTGGCCTACTGTTTGCTGTGACACTAGTTCGGTGTGCGTGTTGGGGGGGTGGATGGGTTGGTTGAACAATAGATTCTTGTTCTGCGCAATCCAGTGTTGTAATTTGGACTTCATTACTAAGACTGCAGGCCAGGACGAAGGATGGGGGAGGCTCGGCGGATAACAGGTTTTTCTTCCACCTGTCAGTACTCTAAGTCCAGCCCCCCCCTCCCCCAAACTCCACTGTCCCCACCAATCTCCCCCCACCCTACCCTGGTCACCTCTCCTCATTCCACCCCTACTTTAAGCCAATGAGACAGGTGAACAATATCATTGAAGGCGCCCCATTCGAGACGTCAAAATCAATCTCACAATGAGCTGGTGGGGTTCACAAGTACTGAACCCCTATTTTATTCTACCCCTCCGCTCTTCATCCAAACATGGGAACGGGGGCTCAGCTCTACCCTCCTACCCCCCCACCTCCTCCCGACGCGAATTGCAGATTGACGGTTTCGCGAGAAATTCTTTGAAACCTTATGTGTTTACCGCTCGGCTCATTCCGATGGTTAAAAACAGAAGTTGAAGGAAAAGGCGAAAGGACCATGCCCGCTCTCACGAGGGGGGAAGCTTTTATAGGTGACCCCATTGCTGACGAATAACGAGACATGTTTATGAAGGCCTGAATTGTTCCCGAGATTTGCTTGCATTGCGATACCGATCAGTATAACACGTAACGCATTATAACCAGGACTGACGACCTTTAAAATTTCTGGCACTATCCAGTTCGCCCGATGGTGGGGCAATCTTGACCTTACATCTGACTTCAGAACAAAATTAATTCGCCAAATTTATTTCAAACCTGCAGTCTTTTAAGAAGTGCAGAGTTGATGGTTATAATCTACACCTGATCTGTAGGATCTGTGCTGAAAGCAGTCTGCATCTTATTAACTCCCACAGGAAATGAGAAATTGGGCACAAAACTGTTATGCTGGTGGCACAGTTTCCTGTGTTCAGGGTTTCAGGGTAAAGAAAAATGAAAAGTGTTTGTGCGAGCCTGTCCCAACCTTGGTACCATTGTGCTAACAGCAGAGAATCTACTGATCCACAAGGCAAGGTACAGTACATAGGTGTACAAATGCAGGAAATGGATTTTATGAAAGAGTATCTGATCTGGTGTAGGTGTCACGGAGGAGGGTAAAACATTAGGTGCCCTGACCTGTTAGGGAAATGGCAGCCATATTGCCAGCTGAAGGGACACTCTAACCATGCCACAGAGATAGGCAAACAACTGCATCATATGCTATCGAAGAGTCCTAGCTTAAGCAATGGATGCCAGAAAGCACGAACTATGAAGAGTGCAGTGCAAACTCTGGTTGCTTGAGCAAACACTACGTGATGAATTGCAGTTTTCAGGCATTTTCATTGTATGTACACTCTAAAGGTGTGTTTCCACCAAACGCAAAGCGAATTCTTGCCATGCGTTATTCACGTGAATACGACCGCTGAATTTTGTCGAGAGAGTCAAGAAATTTCAACTCATGGAAATAAGGGAATGATGCAAATTTTACGTTTGCATCGTGTTATTGTAGCCCCGGATGGAGTGTCCGGGGGTACTATGGATTTGCGGTCATCACGCGTCCGCGTCCGTAGAGATTTTCTTGTGAACGCTCTACAGACTGCAATTCTCATCCGATTCTTTTGATATTTCACATGCACGTTGATAGTGCTTAGAGGATGAAGCTAATCAATTTTGGTTGAGTTCCGTCATGCAGTGTCCGAAATATTCCCAAAAAAACGAACTAATTTTTCCCATTGGAAAGAATGGGAGTTGGGTTCTCATTGCTTGAGTGCGTGATGTCACACCTAGAGTGGGAGCTGGGAGCACAGAGGCTGCAAAAAATACTTTTCATATCACTATAACTTCCACAAATTTGAATCCCTCTTCATGAAATTTCCCAAAAACATAAAAAAATTGTTGTTGTCACAATACTATAATTTTTGTAGCACAGATGTACATAGTTTTGCCTCAGGGAGCAGTCAAAGGACATGAGGCACGTCTAATTTCTCTATATTTCCCATTCAAAAATCACCCAAAATTTTTTGGGAGAACAGCAAACACACAGAGTTTTTATATCGCTGTAATTCCAACATTATATCACTCAGATAAATAAAAAAGACATCCGCACACTCAGCAAAGTCTCGTGCCTTGAATGATGTGGTTACATTTGTGACAGGATGAATGTTCTTTGCGTGAGTAGCAGGAGTTTGAGGTGTGCGCGAGCAAGGATTTCTTTCATTGAGTGACTCAGCGATTCTCTGTGCATGGGGAACCAACCAGTCCTGCCATGGCCCTCTGTGATTGGCTGATTTGATATCTAACAGCTCAGCTGAGTTTGCATGGAGATGATTTGGTTAGAATAGAGCGCGTTCGAAATGTGCACTCGCCCACTATGTACGGCATTATGTTGTGAATGTTCTACATTGAAAACAATATAAAGAAAGTGAGTGAGTGAGTGGACAAGTGTGCATTCCGTGTGTCATCATCAGAACAAAGTTAAATTAAAGCTGCAAGCAGCGTTGAAAGGGCCCTCGCACCCCTCGTGCACGTTGGGGATCGTGGCAAATCCTGATGGGTGCAGGAGTACCTTGGACAACCATTGGACAGTGCCGTACTGTGAACAATGTTATTTCCTGAGTGTAGTGCAAACACAATTCCTGAAATAAATAGGTCGTGGGGCGCTGTGATGCCATTTTGACATGCCTGTGTGCAAAACCTATGTCATAGTAATAGTAATATCTGGCTCCATGAGTGTGAAGATTTTTGTCAATTTTCAAGCATGTTGAGATCTCAAAAGGACAATTCTTTTGAAAAAATGATTAGGGGGCGCTATTTATTCATTGTACTATATTAAGTTCCGAATGGCATATCAAATCAAAGAACATAAGACAATTACAATTTCTGCAATGTTTTGCAAGTTTTGGAGTATCCTAAAACCTTCAAACATGTGTTTGTAAAATTTGGAAAAACGCAGGATATGGCTCATAGCTCACTTCCTGTTTGGCCAAAAAATGTCAAAAAAATTCTTATATTTTTGGATGACAAATCCCACGACCACAACAAATTTCATAAAAATTAAATCATTTTTATCTTAACATGGTCGGGGCTAGAGGGCGCTGTGGAGCCAACTGACCACGTCTGATCTAATATCAGCATATATTTATACTTGGGACAAAAGTTTCATCAAGCTTGAAAAGTTTCAGGCAAGTATCACAAGGTATGTGCGAGTGAAACCAACTTCCTGTTTCATGGCCAAATATCGAAATTCGCTGCGACACCACGGATGCATCGTTCAATATATCCGAAAAACCTTCGCAATTTAACTTCGGACAGGTCTTACGATGTCACTTGCCAAATTTTAAGTTGATCAGATAAAATCTCTAGGAGGAGTTCGTTAAAAACGACCCTGTGACTGACGAAAAAATTTTTAAAAGTTGAAATTTCAATTAAAAATCACAGACTTCCTGTTGAGTCTAGGTCATTGCACCAAGATACTTTTTTTAGATCTTGGCATAATCCACATGGGCACGAATTTAAATGACGTGTAGGTTAAACACGCTACGAGGGCTGCTTCTTTGAAATTTTCCAGGGGGCGCTATAATGCCATTTTGCCACGCCTATGTGTGAGCTTTTAATCATAGTGATTGGCATGATTTGCCTTATATGTGGATAAAATTTTGTGTGTTTTCGAGCATGTTGAAACCCTCAAAAGGGCAATTCTTTTAAAAATCTGATTGGGGGCGCTATAGAGCCATTGTCCCACATTTAGTGCCAATTGATGTACCAAATTGAAGACCATAAGATAGTTATAATTACTGCAATGTTTTCCAAGTTTTGGAGTATTCTAAGGCCTTCAAACATGTCATCGTAAAATTTGGATAAACGCAGGAAATGGCTCATAGCTCACTTCCTGTTTGGCCAAAAAATTTCAAAAAAATTACCATAACCCTGCATGACAAATTCAATGATCAAACCAAATTTCATGAACATTCAAGCACTTTTATCTTAACATGGCCGTGTCTAGAGGGCGCTGTGGAGCCACCTGGCCACTCCCGATCTAATATCAGCATATATTTATACTTTGGAGGACACTTATATCAAGCTCGGAAAGTTTCAGGCAAATCTCACATAGTATGTGGGAGTAAAACCAACTTCCTGTTTCATGGCGGAACATCGAAATTTGCCGCAACGCCACGGATACATCGTTAGATGAATCCAAAAAAGCTTCGCAATTTAACATCAGCAAGGTCTTTAGAACTCATATGCCAAATTTTAAGTTGATCGGATAAAATCTCTAGGAGGAGTTCGTTAAACTACGACGCCTGTGAATGGCGAAAAATCAAAAAAAGTTGCAATTTCAATTAAAAATGGCGGACTTCCTGTTGATTGTAGGTCATGGCACCAGAGTCTTATTTTTAGGGCTTGACATAATCTACATGGACACCAAATTTTGTACATGTAGGTTAAACACGCTGCGAGGGCTGCTTCATTGAAATTTTCTAGGTGGCGCTATAATGCCATTTTGCCATGCCCCTGTAAACCTTATATCATAGTAAAACGTATGACGGGTTTTATAAGTTTGCAAAATTTCGTGAGTTTTCGAGCATGCTGAGGCCCTCAAAAATGCAATTATCTATTAGGGGGCGCTATAGAGCCACCATGTCACACCCAGTGCCAAATGAGACATCAAATCGAAGAGATTCATGTTTTCAACCTATGAGCCAAGTTTGGCGAGAGTTTTTCGAAAGTATGATAAGACCCTCAAAAATGTGTTTGTAAAATCTGAAAAAACGCAGGAAATGGCTCATAGCTCACTTCCTGTGAGGCAAAAAAAATTTAAAAAAAATTGACAAGAAACTTCATAATGACTACTATGGCCATATCGAATTTCGTGAGAATCCGAGCAATTGTGTTCCAAAATGGCCGCGTGTTTGGTGGCGCTATTGAGCCACTGGGGCATGTCCAAGCACAAAAATAACAAAACTTTGAAATTTTCACCACGACTGACGTCTCTGCAAATTTTTGTGAGTTTTCGTGCATGGCAAGGCCCTCAAAAACGCGTTCTCGCAGCAGAATAAAAATAATAATAATAATAATAATAACTAAGAAGAAGAAGAAGAAGAAGAAGAAGAAGAACAAGAAGAATAAAAATCCCTTCAAAAACAATAGGTTCCTCGCACCTTCGGTGCCAGGACCCGTTCCGGGCCCTGGCACCGGTCGGTGCTCGGGCCCTAACTAGCCAGCGATTTGTGCATATTGAAATTCGCCCGATACTACGAATTCCCAATCTTAAAAAGGTAACCTACCTCATTTTCCAGGCTGTTTATTTTCATTGCCAGGTGTGAGCTAGTACGGCACTATTTTAAACGTTGCTCTCTTTGTCAAACAATCAAACACAAAGAAGCATTCGATAGAAATGTAACGTTAAAAAGTGAAACGTATGTTCATGACTGCGATATGCCATTGTTTGCAGTCTACATTAAATGAAATTACTGCTTAGCAAACCTAGTGTTTGCCTAATGCAAGGTTCATTAGCAAACGTTATGTCTTCACTAATTACAATACAGACTCGCTAGGTCATCAGCATCTGTCTGCCAGTGTTATCGTTAAGATAAGATAAACCTCCGAGGATTATTCGCGTACGTAACTTAATGGCTCAGCCTGTCGTGCCGTACATAATTTACGAAGAATAATGAGTGCATGAATAAATGAACTGAAATAATTTCATTTGCATCACAATGAAATACAATTGAAATAACATTTTTACTGTTTGAAATAACATTTGACCATTTTTGTGGTCACTGGTTTCAACGGTGGTTTTTATGTCTTCAGTTCATACGTGCGAGTGCGAGTATACGTTCCGGTCCGACCCATAAACTTGCAGTGCAGATGTTGATGCCAGCGGACATGGAGCTGCTCTATTTATGCACGCAGTTACACTATTCTATCACTAGATGCCTCCCCGGACCAGTTATTGAATATTCTCCAGCAAAGCCGACCTCGAACACGGTTTACAATATTGGCGAGTTCAGTCCCAACTCCCAACCCTGTTTTTCAAGACTTGCATAAATATAACTCCTCAGCTAAGCCTCCTGTGCAAACTGCTCGATATACTTGCCCATACTATCTATCCAGCAATTCCAAAAATGCTCTCTTGTGACTGAAAAATTTGTTGTCTTCTGTAGCAACCACTTCATCTATACTGAGCCAGTGGTATTCAAATTAGTAGTTAAGAAAAATCGGTTTTCTGAAGCAAAAATTTGACATGATATTCAAACTGTTATTCTTCTATCACTATCATTTATCTTCTATCGTTTCCCTCATGCAGAGGTACTTCTGGGCCAGGATGCAAACGCGCAACCACTGCAAATCCATTGTACACCCGGACACTCCGTCCGGGACTACAATAATGTCTTTTTGTGAGAAAAAGTCAATATCTAGTTTTCATTGCACAATGCAAATAGGCATCTGTTTATATCCTTGTATTAGGTTTGGATGTAGTCCAGCAGCAGGAAAAAAATTTTCTTTGCCTTTGGTGGAAAATAACCTGATAGCTATTTTCAATACATACGAGAATTTGTCTTTTTTTGACAAAGATGAGTGAATTTTCAAACAGAAGCGGGCTGAATAAATAAATTCAAAAAAGTAAAACATAGAGCAATATGATCACAACTTCTCATATCTTTTGGATGAGCTGTCTTGCTACCTCAGACCCTGTCGAACTGTCTTTTAATTAAGAGATGTTCTTTCACCAAGGTTTATGTGTCAGTATCAACTAAGACTGAGGTAATCTCACCCCTGAGAGAAAGGGAAGAGAGAGAGAGAGAGAGAGAGAGAGAAAATGTCAGAGACAGATCAAGCACAAGAGACAACATTAGAAAGAGAGACGGAGTGAGAGAATGAGAGATGGAGTACTTAGGGGAGAGAGTGAACGAAACCATTCAAAATCAGCCGCTGAATTCACTTGTTACATCTTTCAGCGGGAAACCCAATCTCACTTTGCTGACATCATTCACAAGCCCGCGTCACTGTGTTCTGCTCCAATCTCCTCACCCGACTGCAGGATCCTGTTACTGACAGACCAAGCACTGACCCACTTACATTTATCTCCTACTGTCCGGCTTCTCATGTCTTGAGGCTCATCATCACCCAGAATAACCAAGAGAATCAGCTCGCCAATCTCCAAAAGTCAGACTTTAAAGAAATTATACAAAGATTCAGGGCAAGGATTCCAAGCGAGACCAAAGTTGATGGTTTGCTACCATACAAAGTCAATTTCCAAAAGGTTAAAAGCAGACTCCAGTAGGCTCAACAACCTCTATCAGAAACCAAAGAGCAACCCTAAACAAATGTTTCCAACTGAATCATGGGTCCGTAGCACTATGATAAAAGGCACCTACAGTAACATGGTATCCCTGTAAGTCACTTGATCACGTAATCAACCGCGCATTGCCTTGTGTAAATTGATTTCTAGATATTGAGGATAAGATGAATTCTGCACACAACAATTAAGATGGATAACTTTCAAAACATACAGCTTTTTTGAATCAATGAGCAAACCAATAGATCCAAAAGAGAGCATGCTTCTAAGAAATGCTGCCGTAGCAGACTTATAAGCATCGAATACTGTACCTGCATGTCTAAATCTGTGTGACCGATGAGGTGCTCCTTAATTAATCAGAGGATATCTAGGTAGTTTCAGTCCACCCTGGATAAGCCGCTGTTCCTCGTCCTGCCTAGCGGCTGCTGTCTCCTCCCATGTTAAACGGCCTGTTGAACGCACGTTAACAGTCCATCAGGTTACTAAATGTCATGCTAGCCAATGTCCTGATATAACACTTCACACAGAGAAAAGCTCAGCCTCAGTACGGTTTTGGGATGAGCGCAGATACTGTGCGCCAAACCGAATGCAGGTCATCTGGTTCTCTCGGTAAGCCTGCCAGTGTCCAAGTTTGGCGCACGGGCTGGTTAATCATTCATGCCCGGAGAGTCAGGGAGATCTTATTCAGTGCTCACCTGGGTGTCCACTCATTCTGCGGTCTGTGTAACACAAGGAAAGAGAAACAAAATCCACTCCACAACCCCCTCCAAAAAAAAAAAAGAAGACTAAAAAAGAACAGACCTTATTAGCACTGTTGGACCGTTACTGATCTTTGATTAGATGGATGCATTGCCAGCTAATCACCTGCAAGCTTAATGTTCATGGCTTTTGTATTGGGACCAGGTACAGTCTGAATTGAACCTTGGCGACGGACGTATTCAATTGCTGCACATGTTAAATTAGGGATATTAAAGTTTACCTTAAACTGGGCCACTGCCGATATTCACTCTGTACTCTAATCTTAGAGGGCCATTCAACTGGCAAAGACCATCCATTTGCGTTATGGTGATAGCGAAGTGACAGATTTAGAAGATGTGTAGTAGTGCTGTGTAATGGTTAAAAAACTGGGTTTGTAACCTAGAGGTTGCAGATTCAACTCATTGGACGTTTCCTGGGTAATCCCCACATTGAGAAACAATCTTACACTGAACTGGAAATGGAAATTGAAATTTGAAGACAAGCAGGTTAGCCTTCCTAGGGGCAATTATCAGAGTGATTATGACCATGAACATTTTTTTTTTTCAGCCAATTAGACGTGTCTCAGGAAATTTTAAAGTACATTAAAAAAATACTCTGAATAACAGCACATTCTAAATTTCACTACTGCAACACATTCATGTAAAATGGGGGGTCCAAGAGATATGAAGACAATGCAATGCTGATAAACACAGAAATAAACATGATAAACCACTTAGTCTAGATCATGGCTCAAGACTTATCGTCAGAGTCAGCATTTTGCCTTCATTCAGTACACTAATTGTGCTGACGAAGAAATTCCCTCATAAGATACCCATCAACTGACTCCTCTCCAAATGGGAAGCTGTTTAATGAGGAAAGCACATGCTCGAGTGAAGAGGTGGCATCATTGCTGCAGACTGACGCATCACCCTCTCAGTTACCATCTTTAAATTTTAAACACAAGCACCCTGTAAACATTTGAGGGAGACTCTAACATTACAGGGTTTCTGATCAAGACAGAGGACCTGGAATTCTGCGGACAAGAAAATGAATACAATTTAAGGTACGAGTAAATAAAATATAATATCAGTGCCTAAGGAGCAGATTTACTTACAGATAAACAGAAATGTGTTAATTTGAGTATTGCCACATTTTCTGATCACTCACATGAGCCAGTGTCAAAGTGCATGAGATATCGAGTCCTTAGCTCAGCCATTCTGTTAGCTTCAAAACATACACACACACACACACACACGGATGTGCGCACACACCCAGGCTAACTCACACATGTATGCACACATGCACACACACACCCAGGCTGACTCGCACATGCAAGCACAAATACACTCATGCACACGCGCACACACATGCATACCCAAGCTAACTCATGTATGCACACATACACGCATATGCACATACAGACACACACACACACACACACACACACACACACGTATGCATACAAACATGATGCGCATGTCCACACACATAAACACATGCAAGCATCATATGCAAAAAAAAAAAATCACAGCAGTCGGAGTGGAATAACTATGCACAAGCTCAGTGCAGAAAGAAGGAGATAGGAGGGGAGAAAAAAATCCCAGCTTCTGGTGAATAGAAACTTGTTTTTGGACAATACTGTCATTACCGTGAAAGCAGAAATGGTCCGAAATTGAATGGAAAGAATTTTTCAGGTTCTTGAATTTTCAAAGCATCACTTTATTTGTATGAAGAGATGAGGCCCCCCAGCAAAACCACTGTCAGGGCTACCTTTACCCCGCCCCAAACCCCCCAACTCAGCATCAGTGATGCTTGTCCAGATTTAACAAGCTTTGTGCTGCCCACTGGGTCCCGCTTTAGCACGAGTCCCAGCAAATCCAATTACACAGGATTCACAGGCACTGATCTCCCCATTAAAGATTCCATGCAGAGTGGTGTGAGGGAGGATCATAACTCTTGCATCAGCCATTTCCCGCCAGGTTTCCAGTCTTCTTTTCAACTGTCATTTTCAAACAGGTGGGGACAGGGCTAATTTGGTCACTCACCGGTGTCAGGGTCAAACCGTGAAGGTCGACGGAATTCATTTCTCTCGCAACTACCAACAGACCGCCAGCAGTGCTACCGGTTTGCCATTCCACGTCTGCAAAACAACTCTAACTGGACGTTGCTTTTTCAACTTGGCTCATGAGAAATGCTAAACAGAGCTAAAGCTACGGTAGCGCTGTCTCTCCCCCAACCCTGACTGATACATTCACCAGACAATCAAAAAAGTAGCTCTGAATGGCAAGTCAAACACAAACTGCGTGGACAACCGTATGCACTGCCCCTCTGACAACCGCGTCAATGATAATGAAAACAAAGTTCCTAAATGGAGACACAGGCAGTGTTCAGATGTAGGCCTCATGCTACATAGTAAACAAAATGAGGTCTATGAAAATAGTTTAAAATGGTTGACTCTGGTCTGATAGTCGAAGTTTGCCACCCAATTTTCTGCAGCGGTGAGGAAGGTTGAAAATGGGAGTGAAAGGAGAAAATAATTCCATCAAATTTAATTCAAGTGCAACAAAAATGTGAATAAGCGATAGAGATAGAGATAAGACTTTATTATCCCAAAGGAAATTCTTGTGCAACGTAACAAGCTGAGCCAAGAATAAGAGAAAGGATCACAGCAAATCACAAAGGGTTAATGACAGAAGAGAGCAAACACAGATAAGATAATAAATACATACTTAAAATGCAAAAGACAATACAAATATTAAACCAAAAGTAAATGGAGCATTGAAAAATACAGAAGGATAAGAAAAACATTCAACAATAATGCAAGTTGTAAAAATTTATACTAGCTGCTACAAAAGATTGACGGGCCCTGTTTGTGCGCATCATCGGCATATGCAGTCGATGTCTCGAAGGTAAAACTTCATAGAATGGAAATAAAATGTGAACTGTCGCTAAAAATCTTAGCTGTTTTTTTTTTTTTTTTTTTTTTTTTTTTTACAATTTGCTGGAGAGACTGGTACTTGCTTTTAATATCTGGTTCTCCAGTCATCCAAATTAATGTATTTTGTTAATTTACTGTGATTATCTCACCAAAAATTATATAATTGAACAAAGAAGTCTATATGAGGTATTGGAGCACAATGCTTTAAGTGATTAGTATATCCTGTTTAACTTTTTAATACGATAGCCATAACTTAATGAATGAATTTTGAAATTACACTACCAAAATTGAGTGCCCTGGATTGCTTGGCTGAGATAAGTATGATTTGTCTCTTACACTTCACCATCAAATTTCAAATGCTTTAAAGCAGATATTGAAGACGATAATTAAACCTCAGGGTTGTAATAACAGAGGTGGGCCTAGCAGCCTTTCACAATTTGAGGAAAAAAAAAAAAAATGCTGAAATTACCATTGATGAACTTCCTTATAGCTCTCCCTAGACAAAAACGAACAACAATACCAGTATCTTCAAAGAAGGATTTTGTAAGGATGGGATGGTACTTTCTGAATTGTTCAGAGAGTGAATAGGTAAAAGTCTTTTCCTGTCTGTCCTTCAGAAAGTGAAAGCCTGTGTTCTTAAGTCAGCACAACTCCAGGTCAAGACCTTGGCTACTTGGGGTCAGTGCCCCTGGGACCCTGACCCCCAATTCCTTACCCTCAATTTGAATCCCTTGAAGGCCGAGTCAACCTCCTACAGCACAGCACAGAGGTTATCGGTACTGGCTGTTCACATTTGCAGACATCTTAGGTAAGCAACCCAGCCAATTACATTCAAACTCCCAACCTCCAAATCTGTAAACACTGGGGGAAAAAATGGGACAATGATACATTTTCCGAGAAGACCACCGTAAACCCCGCCTCCCCCCTTACTGTCCAAATGGCACCTTATTCACGGTGGCAAGCGGCCATAGACAAGTCAACTTCGTTCAGACCGTGTCCGGAGACTCAAGGAATCTGATTAGCAAAGTCATCTGACTGTGGCAGCGCTGGCGATTCGCTCTCCTTGATGTGGCATGGTCACATCCATAGTGACGGTTTTCTTCGAGGCATTCTGCGCGACAACACAAAAAAACATTCCTGGCCCGACACCCTTCAGCTGCTGTTTAAATGCTTCAGTGCTGCAAAGCTCCCTCATAGGTCTTGATTCAGTCCCCTGTGCAGGTGTCATGATTACACATACTCCATTTTATGCATTATATGAATGCCAGCCTATAGTAAGATTAATTTGGTTCCATTTCATTTTCATTTTATTAAATGCACTACATTACATTTCAGGCAGTTATCCAATGCTCTTACCCGGATTGATTTACGCACCTGCTTGCTTTCTATGAGAGGAAGTCATGCATTCTTCTTTTGGACATTAAAAGATATGCTGATATTCTGTGTGATACAAGCCTCTGCTCAGTGGCTACCTTTTTAGGTTCATCTTTCTAATGATGGGTAGGACCCACTAGTGCTCCCAGAGCAGTATGTATTCTTCATGGCATGGATTCTTCAAGGTGCTGGAAAAATTCCCTAGAGATTCTTGTCTATGTTGATATGAGAGAATCACAGTTGCCACCAATCTGCTGCCTACACATCTCGGCAGAAAATCTTCTGGTCCACTTCATCCCAAAGATGTTCTATTGGATTAAGACCTGGTAACTGTGGATGCCATTGGGGTGCACTGAACTCATTGTAATATTTTAGGAGCCAGCTTGAAATGACATGAGCTTTGTGACGTGGCATGTTGTCAAGTTGAATTCATGTTATCTATGCCAAATTCTGGCTCTTTTGTAAATATGCCCATTGAAGAGCAAACGTTATTTCAACATCAAAACAACGTTGAATGTTAACTGCTCGAACAAGTGCTGATAAATTACTAATTATTAAATATTGAAATGTCACGCCCAGGTAGCTCACCTGGTCGAGCACATGCCTCATACATTAAGCCTGAGTCCTTACTGCAGCTGCCTGAGTTCAAATCTGACCTCAGGCCATTTGTCGCATGTCAACCCCCCTGTCTTTCCAGCCTCTCTCTACTGTGACCATCCAATAAAGATGAAATGCCATAAAAATAATGTTTAAAAAAATATTGAAATGTGATTTCAATGTTGATCTGATTTTCAAAATCAACCCTAAAATTATTATTCATTCAACACTGGCAAATTCACCTATGTTGGAAAAATAAGACATTGAAATGACATTGCAAGTGCAACGTCGATTCACTTTTCAAAATCGTATCAAAATTCAGCAGCGATTCAACACTGGCACATGACGTTGATTCAACATTAAATAAACGTTCAAATGTCAGCTGGGGCATGCATGATGGAACTGGGGATTTTAGTCAAAGACAAACGCCAGGTTAAAGTGAATGTAATTTATTTTACAAATAATGAATCACAAATAGCATAGCAGAATGTGGTGAGTCAAGTGACCAGCCATGAATGTTGCACTGGAGCTTGTGGCAGAGAGTCTCCCAGAACTGCTGCACTGATATACCCAAAAACCAAAAAGGGAAAAACACCACGTCATCAAATAAAGAGATTCAGTCACAGCTTAACCCTTTGAGCGCTGAATGCATTTTCAAGGCATTAAAAATGTAGTTATCCTGAGCTGTTGAAAACCTATCACGCGGCAACTTGTTTAAAAGAGCTCCCCTGCGGGAGCTCTTTTAAACAAGTTGCCACATGATAGGTTTTCAACAGCGTCTGATTTTGATATCTCACATCACTGGGCAACCACGGCGCTGAAAGGGTTAAACAACAAAATCAATAATTCTACTCGGTGGACCTCCATATGTCGGGCAAACTGCTAAACCTTTGTAGCAGAACCCACTGCTCACTCTAATTATATAACCATTACATGGCTCTAATTAGGGATGTGAGCAGGGTTTGGAAACAAAATAAAAAAAGAAGAAAGAAATGTTACTAAGGGGTCCAGGGTCATGCCCCTCCAGAAAATTTCTTAAATTTGGGCTAGCATTTCATGCAATCAGGTGCATTTTCACACCATAGAAACACCTTCTAACTATCAAAAAATGACCAAGTCTTGTTTGGGTGCTTACCATAAAACTATGTATAATCACTGGCAGGGGTGGTTAAATTTCAATGTCAGTGTCTCATTCAGCATTTTTTCAATCTTGACTAAGGTCATAGGATCAAATAACACACATCAGTACTTACATCATGATCAAAGTATTTAGAAAGTCAGGTCACTCACATAACTTGTACTTCAGTTTTCCATAAAGGACACTAACCAAGATACGTATATACAAGAAATGAGTGTTAGTTCAGCTACTATGATTGATGATATCACTCCAACTTTAACTTCTTTCTTTTTTGCAAGGTTGCTGTCATGCCATAATGGTGTTTTAATTAACTTCTTTTTTCCAACCAATCCCCATCGCCATGGATTTTTAATCTCTGCGTCTATCTTTGCTGTATCCGATTTCCACTTGACTTTTGTGTTATTGGTCTCCATTTTCCAACAATGCTGATTGCAGGATTTGCTATTCAAGCCACATCACCGCACACAGTCAATTTATATAGTAGTATTACTGTTTGGAGCTTGCCTTGAGTTATCAATATTCGGTTTGTATTTACACTACCGGTCAAAAGTTTTAGGACACCCCAATTTTTCCAGTTTTTTATTGAAAATTATGCAATTCCAGTCCAGCGAATAGCTTGAAATGGGACAAGGGTAAGTGGTGAACTGTCAGAAGTTTTAAAAAAAAGGTAAAGTTACCCAGGTTTTTTGTACGCCATCGAGTAGGTGAAAGGATGGTTCTTCAGTGTGTGACATCAACTGTCAAACATGGAGGAGGAAGTGTGATGGTCTGGGGCTGTTTTGCTGGATCCAGGGTCAGTGACTTATAGAGTTAAAGGCACCTTGAACCAACACAGCTACCACAGCATTCTGCAGCGCCATGCAGTACCCTCTGGTATGCGCCTAGTTGGTCAGGGGTTCATCCTACAGCAAGATAATGACCTAAAACATAAGTCCAAGCTCTGCCAGAACTACCTTAGGAAAAAAGAACAAGATGGTAAGCTTGAAAACATGGAGTGGCCAGCACAGTCTCCAGACTTAAACCCCATCGAGATGGTTTGGGATGAACTGGACAGGAGAGTGAACTCAAAGCAATCTACAAGTGCCGCACATTTATGGGAACTTCTGCAACAGAGTTGGGAAGAACTTTCTGAAGAATATTTGATTTCCATTGTAGAAAGAATGCCACGAGTGTGTTCAGCTGTTATATCTGTCAAAGGTGGCTACTTTCAAAAGTCAAAAGTTTAAAATACATTTTGGTTTATAAATTGATTCCATGATTTCTTTTTTAACTTTGATTGTTAATTTGTTCTATCATGTCTATGCTTTCATTCCAGAGTACAATGAGACATTAAACTGCATAATTTTCTATTAAAAAACTAGAAAATTTGGGGTGTCCTAAAACATTTGACCGGTAGTGTAAATCCGGTCAACTTCACGCTCTTATTTTCGCGATTGAAATTATTTTTCAGTATGTGACAAAACCGCAAAATTACTTTTTAAGCGCAGAACTAAAGTTTGAAATCGTTATTTTCCGCGTTTATGAGGATATCCCTGCTTATAGAATTGAGTGCACAATGCTGTCCATCATAAGTTGTTTGAGGAACCTGCAGACACAGTGTATTTGGGGTGATGGGACCACATGATGATACAAGCGTCTCTTATCAACTCGTCCATATCAGTAAACATAGTCTTGTTTACCAGGGCTACTGCCAGGTCACACATATGAAAAACATCCTGCATCAATAAACTCACAAAAACTTTTGCACGAGAATCCCAGGAGATCATCACTTTAGATCGCAATTCCTGACAATTCTGATGTTTTGATTAGAACAACGACTGAAAACCTTGACCATGTCAGCATGATTTTTTGGGTCTGTTCTCATTTGCTTTCTCCGCAATCCAGCCATCCTTATCAGTTTCTCTTTCGGTTTCCCTAATTTAATTATTGTCTTTTGCTTCGCTCCTCTTCCTTTTGTTCTCTCGGTCTCACCAGCTCCCTATTGCCAATTGGTGCTGTGTACAGTGTATTTAGTGTTGCTGCATGTACTGATTGTATTTTAAGTCTTCCCTTTGCTGGATTGTTCTCTTCCATCCAATGTATTAACTTCTACCCCAGTTGGAAGGTATGCACGTGCCTGTCTGCCCTTGTTCATTCGACTTGCCATCTCAGTAACTGACCTCAGACCAGTCTCTTCAACTACGCCTTACTTGACCCCAGTAATCTTCTTCACCCCTGCCTGACTTCGGACCGTTTCCATACTATGTTTCTGCTAAAGTGCTTTTGAGTTTAAATACTCTTCAGTAAATAAATAAGCCTATTTAACTTTATCTGTGATCTGCATCCAGCTCTTGTTCAGAAATCCCTGGCAATGATTTTATTGAGTTTCTGCTAGATGATTGGCTAATTTGATATTGGCATTGCTGAGCGCGTGAACCTAATGAAGTGGCGACTGAGAGTACTAGTCTGGTAAAAACAAAAAGAAAAAAGAAAAGAAAAAAGGTAACCATGAAAAATGTGGTACCAGGTGAAATGAAAGTGAAATGTGTCCTGTTCTTGGCGAAACTGCGGGGCTGGATTGTCTCTATGACAGGATTTGGCCCCAGTGTATCCTGTGCCAGGTACAGATGCCAATGTCTATCACAGAATCCAACTGGCAAGAGGCAGGAACACACCCTGGACAGTTTGCCAATTTATTGCAGGGCGCGCACACACACACACACACACACACACACACCAATCACCCACAAAATTCACATACCTATGGATTCTGAGTTGCCTCTTAGTCTAATATGTTTGCATTTGTGCTGTAGGAGGAAACCTAGTACCTAAAGATCATGGTGAGAACATGCAGTCTCCACACAGAAAAGCCCAAGTTGGATTTGAGCCCATAACCTTCTGGCTGTGAGACAACAGTGCAACACACTGCACCACTGAGCTACCCCAGTACTGTTCTTTTTCTCCTCTTAAATAAGGCACACATTTGCTCTCTCGTGTTGGCTCTAGTTCTGGACCCCCCTATTGTCCGCTAATCCCTTAATTGGGGGTAACAGGCCGAGCTCCAAGAGCCCCCTGTTCGCCCCACCCCCCACCCCCACCCTGATCTCTCGTGTCTCTGACCACTGCCTCTTATCGCTGATGAAAACAACCACCAATTAGCCACAGCCAATCCACAGCAGCCAGAGAACCACGACCACTGACCCAATTCTGTGACCCAGGGCCTCGGTCATATCGGAAAGTACGTCCAAGAGCGCCGACACTTCTTCCTACGTAAACACAACAGGTCCCCCAGAAGGTCACACGTGCTGGATGTCTCTTGGCATAAGCATCTGATGTAGCCTGTGTAGCAACTGGCCAGGCTGGGCTCTGAGATATGCATCTGAATTTTAAATCTGAGTTAAAATCATTAGCACTATGCTAATTAGTTTTTAATGAAACAATAACTACAGGTAACAATCTGATTTAATCACAGGATGTGCGCGAGTTCTTGAAGTTAGCAACAAAAGCATGTATTTGTTTATTTTTGAAATAAAGTTTAAAAATTTATTTTGAAGCCATTGCTTTCTCTTAGCTTAACACTTTCTAACATAGAAGCAAATACAGAATTCATTGGCTGAAGCTTTTGATTTTGTTTTCTATCTACAGTGGCCAGTTTCACAAATTCTGTTTATTCCCCATTAAAATGTGATTGTAAAAATACTCAGGGCCAGTTTAAATCTTCTTTAAAAGGTAAATTCTATCAGAAAAAATACCTTCATGGGTACAAAAAATTTTCAAGAATGAACTTTGTTGCACATATGTTGTAGCAAATATATTACAATCACTTGGCAGACATGTCAAGTGTAGTTTAGGTAAAGAATGAAATGTTTCCTGTGCTTTAAATTATTTTTATTACCGGAAAAGACAGTGGTTGCAAAATGAATTGGATTGAAAAACAGGGCCATTATGCACAATGCAAGTCCTAAATTTGGAAATTTGAATGTAATTCAAAATTAATTTGAAATGTGCACATTTCATAAACACATTTTATTTTTCAGCTAGTTTGCATGAGCAATTGGTGTAAAGCAGTTTATCTTCATCATTTGTGCCCATGATACAAGAGGCGACTAGAATATTTTAAAAATACCACTTACGTTTGACACCTAAAGAACAACAGGTTTGTTCAGGTCATTCTTTAAAGATTTTGTGGAAAAAAAAAAAAAAAACCCCAGAATGATGCTATTTCCTAAAACCAATTTTCGTAAATCTCTGCAGCCACAAAACTTCTCCACCCCCTGTGCTTTAGCCATAACTGTGCGATTCTGCATCTGACAGGTAGTTAATAAGCTCCCGCCATCCGAGCAGCCAGACAGCTGGTTTGAACTCCCGCTAGTCCAATCCCACTCAGAGGCACAAACACTGCTGTATTTGACTTGCACCTCCCCCTAAAAGTGCACCATCTTCTAACTATAGAGCGGGTGAGCAATCTTGTCTGAATAGGGCTGGTGTGGGTGCAGGTTTTTGTTTAAACTGAGGATTAAAACGCCAGACTGTACTTATATTGACCGGCGACCATTTTTAGTTGATTCTGACATTGTATTGCAGTCAAAAATGGTGTTGCAGTTTAGTTACACAAAATGAAAACTGTATCCGCACACTAGCCCTTCTCTGGTGAGGACATGGATATAGAAGACCCAGGTTGATCTTCTGACGGAGATCTCCTAAAGCAGGAAGATGAATGGCAGTCAAAACGCCCTCCAATCAGCAGGTTAAAGAAGCAGGTCTTTGGTCAGGGCAATTGAAGCAACTGACTGAAAGGTGACGTGACCTCCCTTTCAGTGTGACACCATGTTTTCGGTAAACACTTAGTGAAAACAAAACAGGGCGTACGAATTCTGCCCACTACTTAGGGGGGAATCCTGTGGTTCCCATTATGCGTGCTCAAGCATTGGAGAGAATTAAAAAAAATGCCATCAGTCTGTGCTCGGAGGCACAAACCGCAGGGAGTCTTTGCTGCGACATCCTTGTTTGCCCAATAATGGCGGGAGACGTGACTGCAGCAGTTATTGGGGAGAATCCGTTCAGGTCTACTGCTTCTGAAGTAGAGACACCATTGTCTCCTGAGGTCCCGGCCACACATCAAGGCCCATCAGTCCCAGTAAAGGTCCCTACCCTTTCGCAGAATAGTGGACATTCAGCACTGGATAATTGTCTAAAATGATTGAGACATTGCATGGCTTCTCTGAAACTTAAGCTTTACAAAACAGAACTCTGCGCTTTGCTCAGTCATGAAAGTGAGAAATGAGTAGCAGCAAAAAGTCTCTTGTTGTTCCAGTGTTTTGTCAAGCATGAGTGTACTAAAAGAAGGTGAGAAAAACCAATAGGAACCAAAGTCTAATTTATTGCTGCTGTACTAGTCATTATCACCAGGATGAACATGGATACAGCATTAAAATGGGAGCCAAGATCTTTACTCAGCCCTAAATGACTTGAGGCAAAAAAAAACCAAAAACAACAAAAAAAAAAAAAAAAACAAGGCTATCTTCTTAGAAGCAGTTGTCGGTCTCTAGGACCTTGTGCACACCCAGCACTTCAGAGGTAGGTCTTTTTGTCCGTTAGGTCCATGCATGTAATCATTGATTGAGCCTTTTGTGAAACTGCGATTCACCATCTGTACTGTCCCTTGGGGATACGGACCGCTGACACAGGCCTTCTCCCCACAGGATTAAACGCGACCGGGCGCAATTTGTTGTGAGGATACAGTTATTTCCTCCAAGGAAGGAAAGAAAAAAAAAAAAACACGAAGTCATAGTTTGAAAATGTTCTCGGAACTCGCATCTAATAGCGGTAATCGGCTATTTCGTGAACAAGTCAGAAGTGTGTGTTATGCGTGCGTTATAGAATTGCTGAGGATAAATGACTTGTGCTATTTGACCTTACTATTTTTGACTTTTTGCGGCGCAATTTTGGCCGTTGGTTTGCAGAGACGACCCGAAACAGAACAACTATACTACAGGACCAAAAATAAATAAATAAATGCAAGACTATTTTAAAATCACTTAAAAATAATGACCTAATATTCAACTCCCTCTATTTAGGGCCATTTGACACAGTAATCGTATTGCAGATATATTTTCTGAACCAAGATGTACTGGTTTACAGAACAAAAATGTAGACCTAAAATTCCTACCCTTTTCCTTGATAGCGCACTAATGCGCACCTCATTTTAACTTTAGCCTTACAAACTCACTGAACTTATCCTTCGCATGTCTCTTGACTGCGGTGTAGACAAACGAAGATTCAGATTCCAATTATATGAATTGGTGTTTATTTTGTGCATTTATTTTGACATTATCGCACTTAAAAACAAAAATGTAATAATAATTCAACACCTCTTCGTCAGGGCGATGTCATTAACGTAATAATAGAAGCATATAGCGCATTCATTTTTGTGAACGAATATTAACCGGTTTATTGTACAAAAACGCTTAATGCAACAAGCCTCCTCCATACATGAGCAATAACGCGCACCTCATTTTGCCTTTACTCTATAAGCTCATAATGCAGGCAAATTAAAACGCCGAGCAGTTTTCGCTCACATGGAGCCTATAAACTGTGGTGAACAATAATTCAACTTTCAAAAGTATGTATTGATGCTCATTTTTGTGCGTTTATTTGACCATATCGCATTTGTTGCTCTTGATTTTTTTCCCCTTTTTGTAACCGGTGCAGAACTGCCCACTTATCCACTTAATATTCGAAGCAATTGTGAAAGAAAATTGCAGCAGCAATTGAAAGCATAATGGCCAAAACAAGAAAATGTTAATTGGATTTCTGACTTTTTTTGAGCGGAAATTTTTACGACTTTCAGCATCCTCACTCTTGCCTCCGAAATTCAGCTGATAGCTTCATCTGGGCCTCCACCCCCAACGCGCCTTCCGAACCACCTTTCCCGCTAGTGCGCCCGGCAAGAGGCGCGGGCATAGCGGCGGGGAGGCAAGTTCTCAGCAAGCACCAACGGCTTTTATTCTCAGTCAATTCATTCCTCACTGGGAGCCGAATGGCACGCGAGCGAAGAAAGCACTCTGCCTTGGACTATTACTGGGGATACGAACGGGACCCGTTGCATTTAAAAGAAGAAGCGAAACTATTTCGAAAATTTATGCAGTTAGATAAGTTAACTAACTTTCGGTAGTCTGGCTCAGCCTACAATGATACAGGAGCTTTTAGAGGCAACCTAAATGTCCCTTCACGGTTTTTTTTTCAGGTAACTAATTTATAGCCTACCGATTTGAATTATTGTTCTTAACCTCTGATGGATTATTATTACCGGACAGGTAGCTTCAAAAAGCCACAACATTTTGGGAATCTCTGAAAAAAAATGCTTGGCTAAATTTTTACAAAGCCCACCAGCATGCAACTTAATGATGAATTCTTCAACTCGACGCATTTGTGCAACTCTTACTTTTTTTCTAACTTCGATGATAACGTCAACATGCCAGCCAAAACAAACACCTGACAGGAAACTTCTGATTTTTCTGTGATGAGCATCTAGTTGTGCCCTTGTTTTATCATCGTTTTACCTCGGCTGTCAGTCTGTGCAGTTTCTAAAGAAAGGTTACTTTCATTTTGCCAATTTATTCACGCAAAATGCCATTCTAATACGAGCTAAAGTATTCATAATACTGATATATACAAGTTGTAGCCAGGATCTTCAAGCATTACTTTGTTGCTAACTTTCATGCACCGGCCACAAATGACCGAAATAAATGCGTACAATATAGCCAGTAACCAAAACAAAAACATTCAAACGAAAATTAAGCAAATAGTTTTCTAACATTAAGACACAAACCGAGAACTAACATGATGCGAGTTGTTGTCCGGTGAATAAGACAAGTCGTTTTTTTTAACCCTGCCCACCGCGCAGTAGGAACTGCGCATGACACTGGCTGCTGGACAGCGCCAAAGAGGGAAATTTAAAAACGGTCTGGAGGACAAGTGCGCAATCAAAATACCTCTCACAGAAACACTATCAGACCATCTCAGCTCTGGCGTACGCGAGACAGGTAAGACTTTACAGCTGCTTTTCATTTATGGAAAATAATATTTGGAGATGGTTTGTGTCGTATATTTCCGCTGTTAAGTGACAAGTTAACTAACGTCACTCTACAGTAACATTTATTCTTGGTCAGACAAAGATGAGAGTTATGGTTAACTTGTGATGCTAACCACAAAGTACCATTAACTTAGTTCATCCGATTTTTGATTTTTTTTTTTTCTTTTCTGACTCGTATTTGGTTTATCTTATTTTTCCAAGGCTGCTGTCCAGTTAACAATTTTAGAACTTAAATGTAAAATTATAAGCGCAAGTATTTGGAGAAGTTAGTCTAGCGGCAAAAACTTGTTACAGAAGAAAACTGTTTTGCGCGCTATTTGTGTAGCCTACGGATGCGTGCGGTATTTTAAGCGAATATGACAACAGTAGGCTACATTTTATTCCGGACGAGGGTTGAATAAAAATAAATAATCACGAAAATAGGCATAAGCAGAAAATTTTGTTAGATATGCTCAAGAATTGACGTGGTCAGGGCATTATCAATTTACCAATAAAATTGTTGCTACTGCTCTAGCATAAGATTACATTCACTTTCAGTACAATTTCTCTCAATTAACAAAAACATGTCATATTTCTCTCAGAAATGATAGAAAGTGGAATTACATCCAGGATGTCAGGAATTCTCGGAAACTCAGGACAAAGTCACCACCCATCACCCCAAGACTACAGGTACGCCAAGGTTACCAAATATACTAGTAATTATAGTACCATGCTGGTGTACGCCTTTTTACATAAATAATCAACCCTTGCAAAGGTCACGCTCCTCATTGTGAAATTATTAAGGTTGTATTATTGGTTTATTTTGCATTTAAAATCCCGGCTTGGTATCTATATATGCGTAACACGATGACGTCAAACACTGAACGTCAATGTTTGACTTCATTTGCGATAGATACAGTTACAAGTGCCAAGGGACACCCCGAGTCTCATACCAGCAACTATAAATCTATACGATCCATACGCTCCCTGTACTTTAGAGGTGTGGGCTGCTTTGCTCCTTTTTTTAAGGCCGGGAGGGGGGCTTTGTATGCAAAACCTTGAGAGTAAATGATTTTCGGTCTGAATGGATCTGTCAGAACCCATCAGCTCTGTTTACCCTCCCGCTGTCGGCACACGGAGGACCAGAGCCACTCGCTTGGGTGGGTCATGGAGAACAGGGGCTCCTGGGGTCAGCATAGGGGGAAGTGGCCCCCAATTAGAGGGGGGGCATTAGGAGTGGTAGACCTCTGGGAAAAGTTTGCTTCATTGCCTTCTTTTTCTCACTTGTGCAAAGGACAGTGGACATGCTACATGCCTTGCTTTGCTTCACTGAGCAAACAAAATAAATTTTTTTTGTCCCAAAAATGTTTTTCTGAACTGCCCGCTCTTTCATGTATGACTTGCATTCCAATAACCACAATATGTCTTTTGAAAAACACAATGTTGGAACTGATATTTAATTAGTCTAAAATTTTCGATCTGCTCAATTATGAGAGGTTCAAGGGTGACCGTTTCTCGCCTCTAATGACAGCAACGAGCGCATAACGTGTAGCCTGTAAATGTGGCATAAAAAAGCAAACTCAAATACTGATGTCAAATTATGTCATGTGTTTGTACCTTGAGGTATTACCATGCACTCAAAAAAATTAAATGTTATGAAATGTTAGATTTACTTAATAATGTTATGTCAACTGGTTCCATGCAATTGCTTTGCTTAACCTTTATTTGACTTCTAACATTTTTGGCCAGTTTAATTAGTTGCATTGAGTGGAATGTACTTAACTCAGTTTTGTGGAACTAGTTGACATAACATTATTAAGTAAATATAACATTTATAACGTTTCAATTTTTTGAGTGTGAGTGCTATTTGTGATTAAAACTTTAAATTATAACAAAGTTGTGCTTTAAGTCTCTGAATTAGATTTTCAGCAAACTCTTGGAAACTGAGGCCAAATATAAATCAGTTTGTCAAGTTTTTCAACATTTCTTCATAACTGCTGTTCTGGGCTGTCATTAATAAGTTTGTAGGCTATATATACTTTCTTAGCCATATACACGCTATTCTGCCCAGTAGATTGATTAGTAGTCTACTTCAGAGCCAGTCAGAAAAGTCATCCTTGCATATTTTATTGATTTTAAGGGCTGTGCTTTGATTGCGATATTGGTCCTTAAAGAATTACCACCTGTCACATTTGTTTAATGCTTCCATCAGACAGTTCCTGCCATTGGAGCACACCGGCTACCCCTGCTATGATCTATGGCAGAAAAAGGACTGTTTTATAGAGTTTTCTTGTGTGTGATGCAAAAGGTACAGTGAATGCCTTCCCTTAATAAACTGCCTGCCCTAACCTCAAGTATAGCAGATGGGTGGCAGTGGCTGTGTGTTTTGTTGTCTTCTAAGAAGGGATGTACTCAAATCTTGAGCTGTATGAATTCATGATTCATTTATAGGCTTCAAATTTCTTTACGAATATGAACACATACCATACTTTTAGGGAAAACAAAATTTACTTTGGACCAGTGACTAAATTCACAGTAGTGGCCCATTCACATTAGAATACTGTGACTTGTTGGAATTGGAGTATAGTGTGTGATTCATATTTCTGTAAACTCTTCTTAGTAGTTTAGTGGTTGGCAGTAAGCAGTAGTTATTTGGTTAAGGAAAAAGATACAACGTGTCGTTATAATGGAAGGCAGCATGAATGACATTTCTTGTCCTTTTTTTCCAATGGGATGGTTCATTATTTGTGATTGGTTGAATACAGAATGTCTGACAACCTTGAGGTTGAACGTGCAGTGATTACTTTATACGAGTTCCTTCAGTTGTTGACCTAGCGACACAAGATTGACAGATTGAGCTAGCAATAGAGCAAACGAGCACTCTGGATTGTGTGCTTTGAAGAGAACAGCCTGTGGACGTCAATGTTGAACTTCAGGTCTGGAAAGAAACATTTACTTTGTTTGTAAGACTATGAATATGAGACTTGAACAGAGCTTATGCCAGATATTAACAATACAACTTGGTGCTTGTTGTAAGGAAAAATACAATTTGGAATTTACAATACATAATGAACTTGTGAATTTGATTTTGTATTTAAATTTTTTGATTGAGGACTAATGGAAAGGCAGTCAGGCATTAAAACAAAATACATATTCGGGGCCATTATTCATGAATCAAAAATGGATGGCCTGGCCTGACCTGACCTAAAATAGCCTTTTTCCAGCTTTTGCAAGAGCAAATAATGAGTTTGTTGTGCAGATTATGTGAGTCGACTTGTGTGGCCTTTCAGCTATACTTTAACATGGTGTTAAGCACAAACACTATATTTCATTATTAAATTTAGTACCAATACGTTTACTTTGCAATGCAGCAAATGCCATTAGTATTGCGAAATACAAAAAAAATTTAAACTGGTAACAAGACTTGCAATTGAAGAGCCTAGTGCTAAACAGGCTTAAGTGACATTTTCACACATCGAGAGGTGTGAATGGAAAAATGTCTTTTATGGTCTCCTAAGTCGATTTTCTCAATTTTCTGAAAATGGACATTTTGGGGTCTTCCATTGGTAAAGTGTATGTGCAGTTTATATATTTATTTATTCATCCAGGCCTATCCTAAGTAAGAAATGTCATAGTTTCTTTAAAATATGTAAACCAATAGAGGTTTCATTTCATGTTACCATGGTATAAAGAAAGCTTTAGCTGGAATAAGGAAAGCAAGCTTATCAATGACTGCTATCACTCGCAGTAAACCAGTGGGCTGTATTTCATTGTGAAATGACATGGCAAACTGAACTACAGTTGCATAGCAATCTTTTCCATACCTAACTGACTCATCATTTTATAACCATATTTAGAAAATTGGCCTGGCACAAAATGAAAGTTTACAAAGTGGAAACTTCCACGATATGATGCTGTACAGCTGCCTCCCAAACTTGGCCACTTCCATTTTCACTGTATTTATATTTTGGTTTTGGCAGGGTCTAAGACTGTATTCAAAGGAACTGTGTGGATTTATTTGGAGTATTAGACAGTTAAACTGAAGCAGAGTTTGCATTATGTCTAACAGAGTGAAGTCAGTAGGCAGCGTAGGGAAATGCGGCAGTTAAGTGAAAGTCCATTCAAAATCTCTCACTGCTGTTGGTGCGCTAAAACACTCGTACGTAGGGGTGCCATGGCAGCCTTTTTGTTTGACAATATTTTGATTGCTCAACGAGGAAATCCAGATAACTGTTGAGGAAGTGTTTTGCATGTGAGTGTGAGGGGGGCTGTGGGTGGGGGGTTTACAGATTCAAATTTCAAAGGTCAAGTTGCCATCTCGGACGACCATAGAGTGGCGCACCATGACAAGTTTCACTCGAACAGGCGCATGGCTAGAATGGAATAGCTTAATTATTCATGAGTCTTTACCAAACCAATGAGGCTGCCTAAGGCTACACTTGTTGCCCTGGTGGCCACACGCCCAGGTTTTTGGATAAAATGATGTAATTTACCGGCTGAAAGGCGGCGAGAGCCCTGAGGCTTGACCCTTTTTCCCCCCCTCAGCCCCCCCGCCCTGTCTATTCCACCACAGAGGGCAGAGGAGGTGGTATTAGGCTGGGAGCAGGACAGGGGAGCAGATGGTCTCCTATATGTGCCTCTTGTGTCTGGACTGTCATTCCGGCAGATTAATGCAAGGCCTGGTTAAAAAAAAAAAAATCTAGAGACAATCAAGGAAAAGGTCTGGGCGAGGAAACAATGGAGCCACGTGCCAGCGGCCAGACTGTCGTTTGGGTGACAATAGGTGATCATCTTTCAATAGACAGGGGCCAACTGTTGCAAACAACATGCGCCTGCTCCACATTTCAAATGATTTCAGGCCGCTGTTTATTTACGATTCAGCCAATGACAGGAGAGGGAATGTGGTCACCTGATCGTGGGGGTGGGGGGTGGGGGGGTGCTTGGTGGTGGTGGTTGAAGTAGATTGGGGATTGGGGTTGGGGTGGAGGGGAGTAACTACAGTCCTCTGACTCGCAAAATAACTGAATAGTGAGGGTTGTCATGGCGACCCTAATTATTGCACTCTTCTACAGTAAGAGTAAGAAAAGAGGACTGGAGAGGATTCAAGAAGTTCCTTTTTTCCCCTTCTCGGTTTACAAAAGAAATAAAAAATCGTGAGTGAGTGGGATCCTTTTTAAGCTTTCGACGACCTCGAGTGACTGCATCTAAGCTTAAATCTCACCAGTGGATTTTACCATTCGACTTACTTCAATGCTAAATAATTATTTTTCCAGTTCTTAGTTCGATTAAAAAGGTCTTGTTTCAAAAACAAAATAAAATACCAAGAGAGTGTCCATGAATTTTTACAACTTTGGATAATCAGCCACTTGATTATATAGATTCAGCTTTCTTTTGGAGAAAGAAAAGCAAAGAAGATTATAAAAGTGAAAGTCACTTCTTTACAGTTCTCAGTACCTACCAGCGGAGAAAAGGGATCTCTGCAAGTGCTCTCACTTAAAGTGCAAAAAAAAAAACAGTATAACGAAAGAATTTGAGAGACAGGAGGTAATTATTTGGTCAGTTTTCAAATATCTATGTCCTAATGTATTGACTTTAGACAGGGAATTAGATTTTTTGAAACAATTTGCTTTTTTTTTTTTTTTTAGCACCGATGAAGTGAAGATCAATAAATCATTCAAGCAAGACAGGAATAAAAAGGGCCAAATGTTACCTTACTTTGTTAAAGTTATTTAGGAGCACACAAATCTTAATTAGTCGAGGTCCTTCTCTTGGATTTTTTTTTTCTTTCCAAGTGGCAACCATCACTTTTTGGGACGAACTGTTGCCAGTATGAGCACTGTAGATCCCCTGAAATTGACTGCATTTCAAAAAAAATCTGACCAGGAAACTAGGCAAAGATTAAAAAAAAAAAAAAACTAGGCAAAAATTCACTGTCTTTAAAGGAGCATGCCTACACAGCAAAATTGTCAATTTGTACTGGCAAATAATTGTCAAATTTGTACTGGTAAATTGGAATTTTCGAGTTTTCAGACAGAAATTTAATTTGGAATGCCACGGAAAGTTGAGAGAAACTAACTAACTGCGCCCTCAAAATCCAAGATGGCTGCTTTGCACATCTACAAAGTGAAAGCTGTAGTAGCGGACTGTCCATTTGCACTTCTTTATAATACGTGTATCATTAAATCAGTTGTACACACAGTACTGTCCAACTTCCATCAGTGGACATGCCGCTTAATGCATTTTCATCGACTGGAATTGCTAACAATGGCTAACCTGGGTAAAACAAACCAAGCTTCCCTCACCCCGTGAAATAAGTTAGTTTTCCAACTTGCTGTACTGAAACATGGTCAACTCTGGTGTGAGAACATTCTCTGCTCCGGCTCCAACTTCTGAGGCAAGACAGCACCAGTTTTAGATTTGGTGTAGTTCCTCAGTGTTCTAAGTGTTTCACTTAAGTGACAGGACAATGGCAAGCTATTTTTTTTTTTGCCGAATGGCCAGTTCTCACCCTTCTGTAATGTTAAACTACAAAAGCGTGTGCCTCGCAGACGATATGAGCTGCTTTGACACTACCGGAGTTGACTCACCAGTGTTTGTACTGTGTCCAGGCTGCTGACCACAGACCCATCCCAGCTGAATGAGGATGATCTCCCCGGGGACCTACAGTCCCTGTCCTGGCTCACCTCGGTGGATGTGCCCCGGCTCCAGCAGATGGCCACGGCCGGGCGGCTGGAGTTCAGTGTGGGCTCGCAGGGCAGCCTGCTGGAGCAACAAAGCGGTAAGTGTCCAGCGTCAACCAGGAACGCCGGGGTTTTTTGGGCTGCATTGGTGCTGCTTTGGGAGGGAGGATGTATGGAGAGGAGGTTAGTAACAACATGGCTCTTTCTGGTGACGCTTGTAGCCAGGAGGCTAAGACATTTGATTAAGACCTGAAAGGCTGGAGGTTCACACCCCAGTATAAGGATCCGCTCTTCAGTTAGGCCCTTAGGCCTGCATTGCTACAGGTGGGATTGGCCCCTGCTGAGTCAAACTTTTTTTATGTTCCGGACCTCCAAGTTGACTTTCCGTCAGCCGCCAACCCCCAGCTGAAGTGACTTTGGCCTGGGGACCCCCAATATGAAAAAATAGTGCAGTTCAAGTACTAAGTTGTTTAGGTGCTATACAGGAACCCTGACAAATGGATTGTGGTTATATTAAAACATATCATTAGTGTTTAAATAATCACTCATATCTTTGTTTTGTTCAATAACAATTTACAGTGAATAAAATTGTAGTGAAATTAAACTATCCTTCACTTTGTTGAGGACCCCAAGAGGATCCTCAAGGTCCCCTGGGGGTCCTCAGACCCCATTTTAAAAACCACAAAACTGTTTTTTAGTTGCTAACACTTAAGTTAAAAGACTGTAACTCCTGTGCTGTTCCGCTGATGAGGGTTCTGGTGAAAAGGGTTGAAACTTATGTATTTGCACTTTGCTTGCAGCCCAGCTGAACAGCATGAATGTTTCCAGCGGGCAGGGAACCATGGTCCACCTTCAGAGCAACATGCAGAACAGCCTTCTGGGATTGACCGGCATCAGTGGCCACACCGGAAATGTGAGTTAGAATCGAAGGGGCTATAATAGCGAAGGGCCCCTGTTAACTCAATTTCAGTTTTACTTGAGGACCTGTGCTTAGATGCTTTTCAATAAAGCAGGAGGGAAATGAAACTCAGCCTAAATGCCCAAATAGCAAATAAGTTAAACACTACCTGTATGAAATTTAAAAAAAATACCTGAAACAGTTGCAAGAAAAAACTCTCCAGAAGGAAGAAATGTCCTCAAGGACCCCTTGTCCTGCAGGTTTTTTTGTTGCAGCTTTACTTTTGCACACCTTTTCCATTTAAGGCCCAATGCACCTTCATGCACACCCTGTTCAGGTAGATCTTTTTCAACCAATCAGCATGAAGCCCTTAAATGGATCAGGTGTGAAAGTGTAGTAAGAGAGCAAAAACCTGCAGGGCAGGGGGTCCTCGAGGACTGGGTTGGGAACCACTCACTTAAGTCATTGATTGGCTAAATAAACTACATTCGAAGGAAACCACAAAAAAACTGCAGACAGTGAGGCCCCCGGGGAGATTAGTGTCATACCCCGCAGTTAAGACACATACTTAGGTGTGTATGGAGTGAAGAGAAGATCACATGACATGAGAAAAAGCGAATATAGATAGGTACAATTACCACCATGCATTCCTCCCCTTCCCTGCTCCTCAGATGACGTCATACTCCCTGAACGGACAGCCATCTCCGGGGTTCCAGTCGCACCCCTCTGTGTTCCAGGCCCCTCAACAGCAAATCTTCACTTTGGCACAGACCGGTCAGCAGGTACTACCCTTTGGAAACTCTGCAGTGGGCATAATTAACTTGATCCACCATGGTCTGTATAGGCCTCGTGAGTGGGTTGACACCATATCAGTCCATGTTGCTAAAGCGAGTTCCAAATTCTTTCACCCAGTAATGTGTGCGATGCAAGTCAACCATTGTGAACCAGAACATTCCAACACTCATGTAACATTCACTACAGGCAACTGAAAGCAACAAAGCTCTGCAAAACAGACTACAGTACCGGCGTGGATAAAGGTACCGCTAAAGTTAACGAGAAGTTGGCTTCGCGTTTTCGTCCACCTTTCTCTGATCAGCCTGGTGGGTGGTGTAAGATTACAACAGGTGTCGGTGTAGTCCCGGCAGGCAGAACTTGGGGGGACTGTCGATAGGGGGGAGCGGTTTTTGGGTATGACTGGTATCCATACCAGATGTTATTGCAGGCCTTGAATTTTGGCAAGAATAAAATACCGCAACTGTATCGGACACGCAAACTCGAAATACCGTGATCGAAAAATTGACTATGCAAAACTATGCAACTGTTTACCTCTGTATTAAATAACCATTTTGTATGAAATACGGATATGTGGGCGGTTTGCATGGTTTTACTGTTGAAAACATTCCTGTTGACAGTTTGTAACAGCAGCAGTGCACAGCGCGTTACACAGACGACCCGCTCTTACAAACGTTTTTATTTGCGATAAAAATTAACAACTTCATCGACTGTGAAAGTTGTTAAAAGATTCCACGGATGTAAAATATATAAAGCGCTTTATCTGCAAATATTACAGCAAAAATATTATGGCAAAAATACATGAATTTGCAGACATCAACTATCCTGGAAATAAATATATCGCCAACTGCGCGAAAGAAAATCTGTAGCAAAAATTACTACAGGCGTTTACACTATACTACAAATATAACGGACGTCATGTTGTCCGACGAAAAAATTTCAACGCTGAACTTATTTGGACTTCTTTGTGACGGGGATTTACACTAAGATATGTGTGAAACGGCCGGCCAACATGCCTTCTCACTCACTCTACTTCTCGGTTCAGTGAGCAGGGCACTTCCACCTGACTTTCGGCTGACACATGGCCAACGGCGCGTTGGCGAAAGTGGAACCTTTATCCACGCTGGTAATGAAAGATTTCAAAAACATTTTAAATTATTTTCTTCACAGTGGGAAGCTGTTGTAGGTATCGTCAAGCTTCATGAGAACTGAAGTCACATGATAACAGTGTTGTGTCTCTTTGACAGTGCTCTGCCGCAGGTCTCTACAGCAGCGCTTCCTTCAGTGGCCAGAATCCTTTCAGTCAGCCCCGACTCGCACCTCACAGCAACCAAGACCTGCAGCCAAAGACCTTTCCCAAGCCCATATACTCGTACAGGTGAGCGACAAGAGATTCTGGGAACGATGCCTCCAATATATTCAGGCCTTCACTATATAAAACAGGGATCATTAACTCGGGCCCACGAATCCAAATCCAGCTTTGGTTTTCTTTTCTCCGAGTTATTCATCTAATTAACTGAACAACTGGCACTACTGAGTAGCCAGATTATCTTTACACATGACTCCCAGGCAAAGGGAGGACGCAAAACCAACAGTTCTACGCCGTCGAGCACCATGAGTTTGTGATCTCTGATGTAGACATTTGCCTGTTTGTGACATCCTGACTCGCTTGACTCACAAAAGGAAGCACCCGCACGTTAAGATGTTCACTGTAAAAGCTGCCATCTTGAACTGACTGGTAATCTTCGCTTCACTCCACATCCCCACAGTTGCCTGATCGCGATGGCCCTGAAGAACAGCAAGACTGGCAGTCTCCCCGTCAGTGAGATCTACAGCTTTATGAAGGAACACTTCCCATATTTCAAGGTAAATGCTGGTTCCAGTTCCTTTGGGTTTATGGGGGTTACAGTGAAATGGCATGGGAGGGACCTGTATCTTAAATGCAAGTTTCAATGGTTCTCCTCAAGAAAAAATGAAGGAGAGCCAAGTGCAAAGCCTAATATCATAAGGTACTGGTCCAGCAAGACACAAATCAAACAATGCAACATTCAAAATAGCTAATGTTCTGATACGCACACAAAAAAGGAAAGAAATAAAACTGACATTGACTGCTTGTGTTGAATAGCAAATTTGGTTGCAAACGACGCAATTCGAAATTGCTTCATTGGGTTTGCTCCTTGTGACGTCCTTCTCTTGCACTTGGCTTCACTGCAGACAGCTCCAGACGGCTGGAAAAACTCCGTCCGGCACAACCTGTCGCTGAACAAGTGTTTCGAGAAGGTGGAAAACAAAATGAGCGGCTCCTCTCGCAAAGGCTGCCTGTGGGCACTGAATCCCGCTAAGATCGACAAGATGGAGGAGGAGATGCAGAAGTGGAAGCGCAAGGACCTGCCCGCCATCCGCCGGAGCATGGCCAACCCAGGTAGGACGGTGCAGATCGAGCTTGCAGTTTGAAGATCTCTCTTTGAGCAGGAGTCAGCAGTAGTGTAGTTAATCCAGGTAGGACAGCACAGATCACAGCTTGCAGTTCGAAACTCTCTCTTTAAGTGTCGGCGGAGGAATGCTCCCCTATCTGGTTTAACCAAAGAAAGGGCCTGCAGTTTGAAGCTCTCTCTTTGACCAGGTGTCAGCAGAAGTATGGTTAACCAAAGTAGGACTGCAAACCTACAGATAGCACTCAGGTTGGAGCCCCTTGGAGTGAGTTGGCAGGGTTTCCAGGGTTAGTTTGCTTGACTGGTAACTGTAGAGTGGGGTGGGATTTGATGGTGGAGCTTGGGATTCCCACTTGCAACCAGAGAGATGAAGTTTGGAGTAACTATGCTGTTGGGCACATGAGCGAGGTCTAAAACCCCAGGAATGCTTCAGGGGCTTCACCCCAGGTTCTCTCTATCGCTCCGCACTTGTGACTGTCCCAGTGAGCATTTCTCCAAGGGCATGCTTGAAAAAGTGATTCATATTTTGAACGGAGCTTCCCTGACAAAGTAAAGGCTAAAAAATGTGTAACACACCAGTGGCTTTAAGACGCAAAGGCTGCTGACCCAAAAGCAAGGAAAGTGGGGGAAATTATTTAATCCTTTCAGTACTAACAGGACACATATTGAGGGCTTGGAGCACAATGGTGATATGTCCAAATTTTGTGATTTTGAGATTTTTACCTCCTGTCACACATTTCTATCAGCTAATTCTTGGAGCACAATAATTATATGTCCATGCGCCTCAGTTTTAGACAGAATTCACATTTTCATTTTTGTGGTATGTCCAACAAAATCTGCTTATATGAATTAAACATTGATATTTTGATGAATAAACATGAATAGTATTACAGAATCATCTGTCTTCCATTGCTAACAAACTTAACACAATGGTGATAGATTGAAGTTATGTCACATCTAGTGCTAGAATTGTTGGAGCACGGAGGTGACATGTCCATTTTGGCAATTTTGGCCATGATGTCGCAGTACCACACTTATGAAAACTTACATGTTCAGTATACTTCTGAACCATGCAGTAAAAGAGTGACTGACATAAAAATGATGTCAATGATGTACCTGATTTAATAGAACATTTGCAAACCTAAAAATCAATTTTTCTCAAAACCTCTAAAATGGACATATAACCATTGTGCTCCAAACCTTCAATATGTCCCGCAATATTTCCAAATGTCCTGATCGGACTTAGGAGTCCCAGAAACCCTTGCATATAAGCCAATTCCATATTTGAGTCACAAAAATGACATGGATCCAAAGGGTGAACTCTGATTCGTATTACTGTATTCAGTATTTAAAGGGTCAGAGGATGATGAATTAAGTTTTTTGAGGCAGACAAACTGCCTTCATGAAAGACTGACCAGATCCCAATGTAGAGCAGCCCAAAAAGACCATGCACCATTCACATAAAAGTGTCAAGAACATGCCATTCTGTCCAACAAAATCATAATTTTCCTACCTCTAAAAGTTCCCATTAACCCCTAGGATACTTATGAACTAGGTATCATTCTTGAGTGTTACGGAAAAACCTAGTAAGTAACAAAAAGCTGATTCCGTAAAAAAGACAGAAAACTGTATCCCTCTGGGATACATTGTCATTCCGACAATGAAACTGACATGATAGTTATTTGTTCATTACATAATAAAAGATATTTATGGAGGAATTTTTTTTTTTTTTATTAGTATCCCTGGCAATATGACTTAAGAAATTTTTCCATCTGAAAATATTCAGTGCCGTGAAAAAGTATTTGCCCCCTACCTGATTTCTTACTTTTTTGCATATTTTTCACACTTAAATGTTTCAGATCATCAAACAAATTTTAATATTAGACAAAGATAACCTGGGAAAATACAAAATGCAGTTTTTAAATGATAAATGATGATTTCATTTATTAAGGGGGAAAAGCTATCCAAACCTACCTGGCCCTATGTGAAAAAGTAATTGCCCCCCCCTTGTTAAATCATGAATTAACTGTGATTAACCACATTTTTTGAGTCTAGTTTCACTAGCCACACCCAGGCCTGATTACTGCCAGACCTGTTGAATCAAGAAATCACTTTAATAGAACCTGTCTGACAAAGTGAAGTAGGCTAAAAGATCTCAAAAAGCAACATGTTGTACCGCGAACTAAAGATATTCAAGAACAGATGTGAAACAAAGAAATTGACATCTATCAGTCTGGAAAGGGTTGCAAAGCCATTTCTAAGGCTTTGGGACTCCGGCGAATCACGGTGAGAGCCATTATCCCCAAATGGAGAAAACTTGGAACAGTGGTGAATCTTCCCAGGAGTGGCCAGCCTACCAAAATTACTCCAAGAGCACATTGACGACTCATCCAAGAGGTCACAAAAGAACCCGGAACAACTTCTAAAGAACTGCAGGCCTCACTTGCCTCAGTTAAAATCAGTGTTCATGACTAAACATTAAGAAAGAGACTGGGCAAAAATGGCATCCATGGGAGAGTTCCAAGTTAAAAACCACTGCTGACCAAAAAGAACACAAAGGCTCGTCTCACATTTGCCAAAACACATCTTGATGATCCCCAAGACTCTTGGTAAAATATTCTGTAGACTGACGAGACAAAAGTTGAACTTTCTGGAAGGTGTGCGTCCCATTACATGAGGCGTAAAACTAACACAGCATTTCATAAAAAGAACATCATACCAAAAGTCAAACATAGTGGTGGTAGTGTGATGGTTTGGGGCTGCTTTGCTGCTTCAGGACCTGGATGACTTGTCGTAATTGATGGAACCATGAATTCTGCTCTCTACCGGAAAATCCTGAAGGAGAATGTCCAACCATCAGTTTGTGACCTCAAGCTTGAGCGCACTTGGGTTATGCAGCAGGACAATGATCCGATACACACCAGCAAGTCCACCTCTGAATAGCTTAATAAAAACAAAATGAAGATTTTGGAGTGGCCTAGTCAAAGTCCGGACTAAAATCCGCTTGAGATGCAGTGGCTTGGCCATGACATGCTTGAATACCCTTCAATGTGGCTGAATTAAAACAATTCTGCAAAGAAGAGTGGGCTAAAATTCATCCACAGCGATGTGAAAGACTCATTGCCAGTTATCGCAAATGTTTGATTGCAAATGTTGTCGCAGAGGATGGCACAACCAGTTATTAGGATGTAGGGGGCAATTACTTTTTCACATAGGGCCAGGTAGGTTTGGATAGCTTTTTCCCCTTAATAAATGAAATCATCATTTAAAAACAGCATTTTGTATTCACTTGGGTTGTCTTTGCCTAATATTAAAATTTGTTTGATGATCTGAAACATTTAAGTGCGACAAATATGCAAAAAAAGAAGAAATCAGGAAGGGGGCAAATACTTTTTCACGGCGATGTAAAATGTCAAAATGATGGATAAAATCCTAACGATTATGCAGCTGCAGTGGCATTTGACAGTTTTTCAGTGTTAACTCCACCATCGGCTTCCCTCTTCAAGCCATTTTTCAGTCGTTATTAGCACATGAATTGCGTGAATTACGAATTCTGACCATGAATGTCCTGCACATCCAATGCTCTGCATGGGGACTTACCTCTCAGATCAGATAATATAGGTATGCTGCTTCATAACCGGCTAATTGACTAACCAGGTTTTATCATTAAAAAATAGAAAATTTTATGTGGAAGAACCAAGGAAGATCAACTTGCTTGATTTTTACTTCACAACTGATTAAATACAGATGACTTGCTTGGTTTTGCCACAGGAAAACATAGGAAATCAATGATTATTTTTCATGTATCTTACTGTATATGATGCGGCAAAGCCTACTAAGTACAAAAATAGTTAGTTTTGACCAAAATTAGACTTGCTCGGTTTTTCCATAACACTCAAGCATTGTCTCACTCAAGCATTGTCTCTAGCAGTAGATCAACTGTAGTCTAGAAAATACCCAGTTTCTGCCTGTACATGACCTACATCATCTTAGTGGACTAACTGAATCTGTCTCCATGTCACCCTCTTGTTGGCAGATGAGCTGGACAAGTTGATCACAGACCGGCCGGAGAGTTGCAGGAGGAAGCCGTGCGACTCGGGGGTGACCAGGCTCCCCGGGGGCCCAGCTGGGCTGACTCTCCCGGGGCAGCTGCAGACCCAGCCCGTGATGACCCTGTCCCTGCAGTGCCTCCCCCTGCACCATCACCACCACCAACTCCAAGCCCAAACCAGGCTGGCCCCGGAGTCCCCCGCACCGGCACAGACCCCACCGCTCCACACCGTCCCCGACCTCTCCCACAGCCCCCTCGCCCAGCAGCCCGCCAAACCTCCCAACGAGTTCTACAGCCTGCACGGTGATGGCGGGGCTGAGGTCGACACGCTGGACCCCAGCATCATGGATTTCGCTTTACAGGGTGAGCCATCTGCAATCCAAGCCTTGTAAAAGTTGGTTCTTTTGTGATGCTCTTTTGCCGGGTCTTAGGTCCACTACTTTTATAGACTGAGGCACTTTTCCTAAAAGCTTAATTGCTGTGTTAGCAGCTTACATTGTCTGAGCCAGAGTTCTGGTTCAAAGTAAGTTGCTTTTAAGAAATGTACCCCAGCGCTGATTACTGCCAGCTGTAGCATTTTAGGGAGAAATAGAGGTGGAAAAATCCAGAAAGTTCAGTCAGAAAATTCAAAAAACCCACAATGTTTTACACCCACTCATGTACTCATTCGGATGACCTCACAAATTCGTTCCACTTCCTGGAAAAGGATTTTGTGCTAAACCTAAAAGGCAAATTGAGAAGTCTGGAACTGGCGAGCCTAGTTGGGCTGAACGGCCTGTTCTCGCCATTCATGTTATGTTATGTTATGTTATGTTATGTTATGTTAAATTTTCGAAAGGATTTTTACTCACTGAACCTGGATTTTACACCTCTGATGAAGATGGATGAAGAACTCAGCAGTGGTGGGCTCAGCTAACCGAAAAGTTAGCTTCGATAACCACTTAGCCGCTAATTCAAAACTCCACTTCGATAACGATAAACAGCAAGAAAATTTAGCTGAAGCTGACGAAAACCGCAAACCACTAACTTTTATTGCATGAAATTAGCTTTGCTTTGGTTTTTTTGGCTTGAAAATTCATAAAAAGAGACCTAGAGAGCTGAAACTGCAATATGTTGTAACTGACACATAGAGCTTTCCAGGTGTAACATGCCAAACAGGCATGTAGCCAGGCATAATTTGGGGGTGGGCAGATCACGCATGCAATGTGCAGAAGCTTTGCAGTCTACTCATATTTTGGATCACATATAGTGGCTCCTTGTAGAACAGCCTTCAAGAAATTTTGACCATGTGTTTTATTACAATTAAAAAGCCAACATTTTAACATTATAACTAGTAGTTTTGTTGGATATCATCAGAAAATTAAGCAATGTTTGTGACTGACTTACCGGTGAGAGTTCAATCAATCCTTCAACATACTGCATTTCATCATCAAAGTTCCAGTGTGATGCATTTCCTCTTTTTGAGAAAGAAATAACTGGCCGTGACAAATCGTTACGTGGATTTTTTTTGTCCTCTCAATGACAGTTATGATGACTTACATCATATAATAGTGACGAGAAGGACAGGTTGCTTGAAATTTTCCTCTGCCAACATAGTCTGGACATCTCTGTGACGAGAAAAATTATTTAGGACATCGTTGGAAGAGGGTTTGTGTCGATTCTGTTCCTCTGAATGAGGATATTAATCGTTTATAAATCAGCGACCTGCCAATTCATCAAAGTAGAAGCCATTGACATACAGTATTTCATCGCAACAGAAACTGCAACATACAATTTACAGATATTCACAAGGCAGGCGGTGTAAAATTCTCATACCTTTGTCCCACTGGCAAGCTCGTCCAATTCAGAATCAAAACGATGATATTGAGGGTTTGGAGCACAATGGTGATATGTCCAAATTTTGTGATTTTGAGATTTTTACCTCCTGTCACACATTTCTATCAGCTAATTCTTGGAGCACAATAATTATATGTCCATGCACCTCAGTTTTAGACAGAATTCACATTCTCATTATGTGGTATGTCCAACAAAATCTGCTTATATGAATTAAACATTGATATTTTGATGAATAAACATGAATAGTATTACAGAATCATCTGTCTTCCATTGCAAACCAACTTCAATCTATCACCATTGTGTTATGTCACATGAAGTGCTAGAATTGTTGGAGCATGGAGGTGACATGTCCATTTTGGCAATTTTGGCCATGATGTTGCAGTACCACACTTATGAAAACTTACATGTTCAGTATACTTCTGAACCATGCAGTAAAAGAGTGACTGGCATAAAAATGATGTCAATGATGTACCTGGTTTAATAGAACATTTGCAAACCTATAAATCAATTTTTCTCAAAACCTCTAAAATGGACATATAACCATTGTGCTCCAAACCCTCAATATGTTCACTGAACAGCTAACGAATGTCAATGATCAAATCTAGCTTCTTGGCTCCCCACGTGACCACACTACTAGCACAGGTTAAATAAACGGCCAAACATTAGAAAGCACAGAATACATATTAGCATACATGCCAACTCTACCGCTCTTGGCGGTAGACTACCGCTTTCGGGGCGTTTCATTCTGAAAAAAACGCCTCAAAAGCGGTAATAGAGTTGACATGTATGCAATAGTGGGCAGAAAATTCCCCTTTTCAAAATAAACCCTATCTAAATATAATATGCACTGGAACTGTTTCTCAAACTTCTATGTCATTTAAGCCGAGTACCTGTCTAAGTGGTTCCTGATTATGTGGGTAACGCTTCATCTGGTACTATAAACTGATAATTATAGACTAAGTAAACTGATGAAAAATGTCTTACCATAACGTAAATGTTAAAAAAGTCCGGAAGTGAACTGAACGTTCAGAATAACATAATGCTGCTCATCGCTGCTACATCAGCCAACAGTGTATCGGACTGACTGCTGCAAACGCGCACACTACAGACAGGAATAGACAAGTATGATTTTACAATCGTTTTTGACTGTTAAACTTTATTTACTCTACCGGCGAAAAAAATTTTGCAGATTTTAAGTTAGCAGAACTAAATTTAGAGAAAGCTAATTGGTGCGCTAAGGGTTCCCAAAGTTAGCGGAAATGCTAATTCGCTGAAGAAAAAGTTAGCTTCGCTAATTGGCGGTTAGCTGATTAGTGGAGCCATGCCCGCCACTGGAAATCAAATAAAAACACAATATGGATTAAAGTAATTATCAGTCGACCAAGCCGTGTTGTGGATTTTGCTCTGAGGGAGTCTGTGCTCATCCAAGCAACACCCACTATGCAGATAAAACAATTTTATTATTGGTGTTTATTTAGTCATGTTGAGTGCACCTTCTATCATTTGATTTGGCAGATGAAACCGGTTAGTTTGTTCTTCGTAATGGTTGTGATGGTATGTGGGATTATCTTGAGAGTTGAAAATCCTTTAATCGTACCTGGCCAATCCCACAATTCGCTCTGGCCTAATTATTGGTGATTAGCGGGTAGGTCACTTGTCAATTGACAGGGCCTCTGTTTAGAAAGAAAGAGGTCATAGGTCTGCCTGAATTGCCAGTGTGTAGAGTTTCTAATGTCTCCTTGTGTTCTTTCCTTCTTGTATGCATATTCTCGCCAAGTTCAGATGGATTTCTGTTACTCCAGTTACTCTCTCATTGTCCAACCTCCCAAGGTCTACAGATGAAAACTAGCAACCTAGGCTGACTCTGGTAGATGACTCGAAATTCTCAAATAAGAGGGAATTTTCCTCAGAATAAATTACACCATCAAACAAGTAAAGGAATAGCAAGTGGGAATTACAGCCTTTAAAAATTGCTTCCGCCTGAGTACTTATGGTCCTTGTAGCACCTGCTGTGGTTAACTCACCTCTCTGTCCTGCAGGTAACCTCTGGGAGGAGATGAAGGATGAGAGCTTCAACCTTGAGACTCTGGGCGGGTTTAGCAACTCCCCACTGCGGCTGTCTGACTGCGATCTGGGCGCGCCCGGGCTGACGCCGGCTTCTAGCGGGAGTAGCCTGTCCTTCTCCGACCTGCAGGTGACCGGCCTGTACACGACGTACAGCGGCCTGGACAGTGTCTCCGTCTCCACTTCGCAATACATGGGCACGCCCAGCAACAGCAAGCCCATCGCCCTGCTCTAACTCTGCAGCTCCAACCCAGAGGTTGTACGGGAACGGAAGCCCCCTGCTATATGACAATACAATTAATCCAATGACAGTCACTTTTCCCACAATGGCGTAACTTGTACATATCACGTCTGGCACCAAACACTGGACTTCCTGCAGTTTTTGTAATTTATTTATATTTCTTTTGTGCTTTATTTAACCAGGGCAATTTCCATTTTCATGGATGCCCTGGGAGAAATGCTAGATAGAACAGTTGCAAGTAAGGAGGGATAGAGAGAAACAGGGGTAAAGCCCCTGAAGCAATTTTGGGGTTAAGGGTTTAACAGCAGTGTTCTTCCCAACTTCTCCTATCCAGATCATGTCAGAATCCCAAGCCTCATGGAGGGCTTGAACCTGCAACTATTAGGTAGCCAGTCAAGCAGCCTACCACTTGGCTACTATTTGTTAGAGGAATATTGCTTTTCAAAGAAGAAAAAAACAAAAAAGGACTTCCATTCCATTCATACATATCAAGATATCTCTATGGCCAAAAGTAGCAAAGACATAAATTATGAAATTGTCACATCACATTTAAACAATGGTATACATTAAATTAAATAAAAGGACTATTTGTGGAATGCACTTGGGGCCTGGGGCAGAAACGTCATACCTATGGATGTGATAACTGAACTTTGCCAAGCAAAGAGAACTTCAAGGACCAACAACCAAATGGGGGGGGTTGCTGTCATGGCATCTTTGTGAAAGACTCAACGCGTGTAAATATGAACTCTTTTCAAGAAAGCATCAGTATCTCAGCTGAGTGCTGTGAAAGAACGCTGGAAGAGAAATGGTTTGTTTTAATTCACCTCCAGTCAGCGTTAGCCTAACAAACTGTAGTTGCAGAGTACTGTGTTTACTGTATTTGTGCTAGACAGTATTACTGTGTTATATATGTTTTTATTTATATTTAAAATGTACGAGAAGTATCACTCAAGCAGATTTTGTCCCCTGCAGCTGTGAAATTCCTCCTTGGAAGAGGAGAAAAAAATAAAATCAGAAATTAATTTACATCACGTTTGCCCATCTAGACTTACAGCGTCACCTCTCAATTGTTACCTGAAGCCAGATTGCTGCAGCTATGCCATTGTCAATCTCAGAGACCCCATTGGCATTTTGAGACTTCTTACAGTCTTTGTGTTGTAATGAAAATTAATACTTTGCACCCTGAGCCAAAGTTAATGTGATTATATGCGTTCCAGCTTAATTCTAGTCCTGAAATGATTACCAGCCAAGATAGCAAAGCTTGTATCGTTTTCACTTGATCGATGTTTATATGTAGGCCTATATGGGTGCATTTGTGGGCAATTCTTATGAACACCATAGCATCGCAGCCTTTTAAGATGCAGTCAGGAAACATAACAGTTGACCAGGATTCAGTTGAGCACGAAGGCTGAATTTGAAGATGAGTGTGATCCCAGTTCTCTCTGAACGCGTTATATTGAGAGCTAATATTCTGAAAACAATACCCAATATATGGGCTTTCCTTTTGGAAATTGTCCGCTCGCCACAGGGTTATGCGGCAAACAGTATAGGGTTTCTGGACACCCCTTGCCTCTGACTTCTCGGGGTCCGAGGGGCGAGACGACCAGAAGAACAGGGAGAAGACGCTCCGCTGATGCCAGTGCGACGACCTCCGTGGGAATCAGTTGCTCGGTCAGCGTGCTAGAATTTTTCAAAGTTTGCTCGCAACCAAATTAGATTTAATGGGGAGAGAGCGCAATCCCGAATTCCACCGGCAGATGGCGCTTCAACCAATCGCAATCTATTGCGTTGCTTTTCATACAGGGCTTTTGAACGGGCTTAAAAAAAAATTTCGGCCCCGGGACTTCGCGCGCATGTTAGGGTCATTAGCGGCACCTCCCAACCTGCTTCGGAAGCCCCCAGCTTTCTTATAGAAGCCCCAGAAACTGACATCCTTCTTCCGGTATATTCCATTCATTTTCCGTAAATGACTTTTGGATCCAACTCCAAGACATCCCAGGACTTTGAAACTGTGCACGCTCGTTCGGGGGCGCCCGTAGACGCACCCCATCATTTCTGGAGGCGCTTGGGCTACTTCTGTCCCCGAAAACTCAAAACATCCCTCTTCTGATAAATTAAATATTTGGACACCACTTTGAAAAGCGCTAGAGTTTTGTCAAATTGCAGGCGCACTCTACACCCCAGTGAGTGATTCTAACATGCTCCTGGACTGAAAAAAATGCATTATATATCTTTAGGCCTACCTGAAATTTCAAAAGACTTTATTATATTTCCTATGGCCCTGTCTGTCAATGCTTGGCATTTTCCTATGCCTCTTGATGTGGAGATGCTAACTAATGCCAAATTTTGTCCGTAGGGCCCTTTATTTCTGACACAAGTCATTTCTAAAAAACTGCAAATATGTGGAAATATTTGGCAATTTATGCCATTCATTTTCAAATGTGGCTTTTGGACCTCACTTAGAATTGAGGTAAACCTCCAGGATTTTACAAGCAGAGAAGCAAGGGCGCTGCGTGATTTTTGGAGGCCTTACATGATTCTGACATCCCCAAACCTAACATCCCACTTCCAACATATTCCCATTCCTGACTTTTATATGGTTTGTGGACACGCCTTTAAAAATCGCCTGTGACTAGCAATTTGACAGTGTGGCACAGTTTGTGAGTTCCAACAACACATCTACAGCACAGACCTCTATGGCATTCCAAAAATAAAAAAAATTCATTTTGAAGATTGATCATTTGTAGCATATCCCAATGATTTCACTTTTCAAGAGAAATGAGCCAGGAACCTGGAATTTGGTGTTGCTGGTACTGATGGTCTGTAACTCCCACATGTGGAAACTGTAGACTTGTGTGAAGTTTCAAAAAAAGTTATGCTAGTCACACTTTCTGCCTTTCTGACAGCAGAGGCGTCGCAGCTGGTTGCACTCATCATTTTCATAAATAATCTTTAAGCTAGAGCTTCAAAACTTTGCACATTTCTTCAGATCCCTAAGGAAATAGTGCCTGCCCATTTCTGTGTCCCCGCAACCTTTGTTTCAACCCAAACCCAACATCCCACAGCCAATATATCCCCATGCACTTTTTAATATATGATCTTTTGACATTACAGTTTAGGGTTATTGCTATTATCCCTGACTTCGAGGTCATGCTTTGAGCATAACATATGCTTATGTTATGCTCCAAGCATGCTTGGAGCTTATTTTATCAAATTTGGGCCATCCTAAGCCAAAATATAAAGCATCCAAATGCAATATAAGAAATTATTTCGTACGGTGGACTTTCAATATATTTTACAGGTACATATCTGGTTTTTTGACTTTGGAATTTTAATTCTAGTTCATATCAATGAGTTCAAGGTCATAAGTATGGTAAATCCTGCTATTTCCATCAAAATTGGACCATCCTAAGCGAAATTATGAAGCATCCAAGTGCCACATATGAAGCCACCACTCCACCCTATTGCATGGAGGATGATAAACCACTTTCAGCGTATTTGCTGGACTCTCGTTTGTGATTTTTTGACATTGTAATTTTGGGTTTTAGTAACTTTTTTTGAGTTCACGGCCAGCTGTATAGCAATACTTGCAGATTTTCATCAAAATTGGTCCATCTTAAGCCAAATTATGAAGTGTCCAGATGCCATATAAGAAATTACATGCTAAGGCAGACAATGTAAAATCCCATTTTTGACATGTTTGGCTATTTTAAATATGATATTCCGACAGGTGATCAGTCCTCAGTCCCACGGGTGACCAGTTGTACTCTAAAAGTTATCCAAGTTCCTCAGGTGACCAGTTGGAGTCTGAAAATTTTCAAAGTACCGCAGGAGATCAGTTGCGCTGGAGGATAAAACATCCCACCTTCAACTTGTTTGACAGCCACTTTCATATATAGTTTTTGGACACAGCATAGAAAGCTTTAAAACACTGCACACATTATTTAGCCCCACAATTCAACATGCTTTGCGATCTCTGGTGGCCTTACATCTTTGTTTTACATGAAAACCCAAAAGTACGCTATTGTGATGTTTGAAGGACTCTTGATAGACAATTTTTTGACATGGAAACTTTTTGATTCTGTCTATTTCAGTTAGTTCAGTGTCAGCTGTAGAGCAAAACTTAATTTTCATCAAAATTGGACCATCCTAAGCCAAGTTATGCAGTGAATAACTGCTATATATGAATCCACTATTAAAGCTTATTGTAAGCAGGATTATAAAAAAACATCCAGCATTCAATATATATATGAAGGAGTCGGTCAAATATGATTTATTGACGTTGGAATTTTGGGAACAGGCTAGTGTATACAAGTTGAGGGCCAACCAGTCCAGTAAAACTTGAATATTTCCATCAAAATCAGACCATCATAAGCCAAGTAATACAGAGCCCAAATGCAGTATAAGAAAATATCTGGGAAAGAGGAGGGCACATAGTCCCCATTTCAACATATGTCATGTATTCTAATTTTTCTTTTCAGAAAGCAACTAGGAACCAGCAGATTTGCATGCTAGTATTAGAGGTTCATAGTACCAGCACACTTAAAAATAAATGTGTGCAATGTTCTGAAAAGAGTAATGCTGGTCATACTTCTTGCCATTCTCAGATTAGATAAAAATGAGCCGATTGAGCCCATAATTTTCATAAAGTTTCAAACCTTGACAAGCTTTTTCAGGACCTCGAAGAGATAGTGCATGCTCATTTCTGTGTCTGCAGCATTTCCTTCACCCCAAATTTCACATTCCACTGGCAATATATCTCCATGCATTTTTTCCTAGATTATTTTTGTGCAGTGTAATTTTTGGTTCTGGCTGATACCACTGACTTCAGGGTCACATTCAGGGTAAAACTTGCTTATTTTCATCAAAATTCGACCATCCAAGTTATGCAGAGTTCAAATGCACTATGAGAAATTATATAGTAAAGTGGATGATATAGCATCCCACTTACAATATATTTGACATGCACATATACAACTTTTTTTCAAATCCCAAATGCCACAAGCAATATATCACCATGCATTACTTACTTTATGATTTTTGGGCATTGAAATTTTAGGTTGTGGCTGATACCACTGACTGCAGGGTCAACCGCAGAGTAAAACCTGGTCGTTTTCATCAAAATTAAACCATCCTACACTGAGCTATGCAGAATCCAAAAGCAATATAAGAAATTCTATTGTAAGATAGATGATTTGGCCTCCAATTTTAACTATATTTGACTAACATATACATGATTTTTGGACATTTGGATTAAATATGGTCTTCAGACATTGAAATTCAGGCTCTGGTTAGTATATCCAGGTTCAGCGTCACCAGCAGAGTAAAACTTGCTTATTCCCATCAAAATTGGACAATCCCAAGCAATGTTATGCAGTGACCAAATGCCATATATGAAATCACCATTATAGCTCATTGTGAGGGGTATGATAACAACATACCACATTCAATATATTTGATAAGAGTCTGTCATATATAGTTTTTGGACATAAGAATTTTAAGTTTTGCTAATGTATTCAAGTTCAGCGTCCCCAGTCGAGCAAAATCTGCTTATTTCCATCAGAATAGGACCATCGTGAGCCAAGTTATGCAGAGTCCAAATGCAGTATAAGACAATATCTGGGAAACTGGATGGCATGTAGTCCCACTTTAAATATATGGAATGTATTTTATGTATTTCATCTTTTCTTTTTAGAAAGCTGCAAATGACCTGCAATTTTGCATGCTCATACCAGTGGTCCTTAGTGCCAATGTACTTTAAAAGCAAATCTGTGCAATGTGCAAAAATGAGTAAAGCTGGTCATACTTCTTAATAATAATAATAATAATAAATTTTATTTAAAAACACTTCACCTTGTAAAAACAATCTCAAAGTTCTAACAGAAAGGAGTTAAAAGCCATAAAACAATTAAAAACACAGCACCACACAATACAACACAACAGTTTAAAGATTAAAATGACTCTTAAAAAGAAATGTTTTTAGTCCCTTTTTAAAACTCCCGACTGTCTGTGGAGCACTTAAGTGTTCTGGGAGGGCGTTCCACAGGCGTGGAGCAGCAGAACAGAAGGCCCCGGTCCCCCATTGTGCGGGTCTTGGTCCTCGGGACTTTGAGCTGGTGGGTGTTTGAGGAGCGGAGGGAACGTGCTGAGGTGTATGGAGTGAGGAGTTCTGTCAGGTATGGAGGGGCATTGCCATGGATACAGTGGAATGTGAGGAGAGAGACCTTGTACTTGATCCGTGCGGAAACGGGGAGCCAGTGAAGTGTGTGGAGGATGGGGGAGATGTGCTCATATTTCCGCACTCTCATCAGGATCCTCGCAGCACTTCTTGCCTTTCTGTGACCTCAGGCATAAATAATCTTTGAGCTAAAGCTTTGAAACTTCACATGCTTGTTCTGAACCCCAAATAGATAGTGCATGCAAGTTTGTGTGTCCCGGCAACGTTTCCTTCACCCCAAACCTGACATCCCACAACCAATAATCCCCATGCATTTTTCATAGGAGACTTTCGGACCTTCATTAGAAATGTGCTAGAGCACTGCAAAATTACATACTTATCCTGCCCTAAAGGAGGATGTATTCTATCATGTTTGGTGAATATAACATGTTCCAAGACCCAGTAGCATTATATCAGGGCTACAGTACTTCTAGCTTCATTGCAAGGCCTGTGTTTGGTTCCCAACTTTGAGCTTCAACAGGTATTACAGCTTTAGGCAGGTATTACACTATATTGGGATGCAGTCCACCAATTTTTGTGATCCTCTTGTGTTTCTGAACCTCAAAATACATGATTTAACTTTTTGCCCAATAGGCCTGAAAAAGGGAACTTTCCAAACACTGCCATGCCCAGAATAGTGCACCCTAGCTGGTACAATTTTGATGAATTTCAGGGATGTTGTTATTACACTTTCTGTTGACATAGCTCCACAACTTTGGTATATTTGTAATCAGCATGATGTGTGGATGATAATTGATGCCCCATTTTCCCAATATCTAACTGTATTTTTGGCAGAAATGCAAAAAACATACCAGAAAGACCTCTGACCATTTGCCACATGTGCATATAAGGGTTTTGGACCCTAGTAAGAAAATAGCAAGAGCTTCAAATTTTGCACACTTAATTATCTCTTTTGCTTCGTGTGCCACTTTTGAAAGCCCTGGCACCTTTCAGAATCCTCAAAGCCATCATCCATCTTCCAATATATTAACATTCCTGACATTTATATGGATTTTGGTCACATCTTAGAAAGGTGCCAAGCAGCTGGGATTTCGTGTGGTAGCATGTTTTGATTACTGCGAACACATCCAAAGATCGGGCCCGTAAATCATGTCAAAATTTTTTTTCAAAGGCAGAAATTATTTTTCACTGATGCTAGAACCTAAGAGGACCTTTTGGTCCAAATTCAGATTTGTAAATTTTTTTCCAAATTCGTGAGCTTGTTGTCTATCTCGAGAGGATGTGTGGTGCAAAGCTTTCTGACCCCAGAATGTTTCAGCACCCCGAAACCCAGAGGGCCATTTTCAATATATCCCCATTGTTTTCATATGTGATTTTTGGCCACCCTCTAGAAATATGGTAGAGCTCCAGCCTTCAGTAAAGGTGGTTTGCTCCATGAGTATACGTGCTGTGCCATTTTCGGAGGACCTAGGACTTTTTGATACCCTCACACCCATCATCCCACTTCCAACTTAGTCCATTCATTTTTCATATGTGAATCTTGGACACATCTTAGAAAGGTACTAGGAACCAGCGATTCAACATGCTTTCACTGTTTATGGTCCACAACAACTTATCCAAAATGCACGGACTTGGAACATTCCTTAATTATGAAATCAGCTATACCCCAGCACTTTTGACCCAATGCTAATATAATCCCATTCTTTTCATATGCTTTTTTTGACACACCTTAGGAAGGTGCTTTGGGATTTTGCATGGTGGTACAGATGGACCTCTGAAACTGCATATTCACTTTGCACACCCGTGTGTGGTTAAGTAAAAAAGGCCTCGTGAGAAAATCCTTCTCTCGGGCCTCTCTGCCAAAATCAGCAAAAAGACCTGCTTGTGCTCAGAGGTCTTTTTTTTTTTTTTTTTTGACATAGTGCTAGAGGCTCACAAATTTGTATAATTAATCTACAGGCCCAGGTAATGCAGAATTGAGAGGTTTTGTCATTAAAAGACATTTCTGCACCCCAAAATCCACTGACCAATAGCAATATATTCCAAATCATTTTCATATGTAATTTTTGACACCCCTTAGAAAAATCCTAGAGATTAATGGATTTGCACACTGATTTGGCATGTGAAACAGGTACTGTGTGTCATTTTTGGTGATGTTGGAACCAATCCTTCACCCCAAACATAACATCCACCTCTCAATATATCCCATTTACTTTTTCATATATGGGTTTTGGACCTCATTTAGAAAAGTGCAAGAGCTTCAGTAAATTAGAGGAATATTCTAGCATCCCAATGGGACACACCACACCATTTGTGGTGACTCTGATGTACTCCAGGACCAAAATGTTCATAATTGAACTTCAAAGACCTGTAGGCCTCTGACAGGGGACTGACCTTTGTTTCTTCGCACAGGAAAGGGCACCCAAACCTGGGTTGCTCTCTAACATTTCAAATGTATTCTTAATATATTTCTGTTGTGCATAGCTATTCGTGCCTGGTATATTCTCACTCGTCTCGATGTGCGGATGTTAACTGATGCCTGTTTTTGCCCATATGACCCTGTGTTTTGGAAAAAAAAAGTCAATTTGAAAAAACTGCAAATACATGGACATTGGCAATAACTGCCATTCATTTTCATACGTGTTTCTGGACCTCACTTTGAACTGTTCTAGAGCTTCAGGATTTTGCACTATTGGATATCTTGCACAATTTCTGAGGCCCCTTAAATGTTTCTGCACCCTAAAACTCAGCGTCCAATTTCCAATCTATCCCTACTTCTGACCAATATATGAGTTTTGGACTCAGTATATGAATGTGCTAGGAACCAGAACTTTTGTACAGAAGGGCATTTGGAGCAAGGCAGCAATGTATACACAATGCAGAACTGTGGCTTATTTATAAAAGATTTGACACCTGAAAGAAATTTTTGAAATCTACCATTTATAATATATTCCATTCATGTGTATGTGATTTCTACAGAAATACGCTTGAGCCTTGCAATTTTGCATGCGAGTACGGGTGGACCACTGAAACAACATATCCAAACCGCAAACCTGCGTGTCGTTCTGAAACGAAATAGGCCTGGTGAGAAAATCTCTCTCTCAGGCCTCTCTGACAAAATCTGCAGAAGGCCGGTTTGGCCACAGAGGTCAATTTCTGACAAAAAGCCAGAGGCTCACAAATTTGTATGCTTAATCTGCAGGCTTAGGCAGGGCAGCATTGAGAGGTTTTGTCATTCGTGGAAATTAATGCATCCCAAAAATCTACCGACCAATTGCAACTTATTCCCATTCATACTGAATGATTAATGGGCACCCATTAGAAAAGTTCGAGAAATTAATGGCTTTGTACACTGATTCAGTACTGATATAGTACTGAGTACTGAGTACTACAGTACTCAGTCAAACTGATACTCTGGGTCATTTTTGGTGAAGGCGGAACATTTCCTTAACCCCAAACATAACATCCCCCTTCCAATATATCCCATTCATTTTCTCATACATGGGTTTCGGACCCCACTCGGAAAAGTGCTAAAGCTTTAAAAAATTAGAGGCATGTTCATCATCCTACTAGGACACAGTCCACTTGTAGTGACTCTGATGCATTGCTGAACCCAAAAACCCTTCTTTGGACCTCACGAAATCTGATGGATAACTGTTGTACACCACTGACCAAAGAACGGCCCGTCGCGTTTCGGGCCGTCTATGAGCGATCAACGTCGCCAACAACTTTTCAAGGCGTCCCCACGCAAAATGCACCACCACAGCAGCTTTATTACCATTTCGAAAAGCGCTCTGTCAAAATTGCCTGATTTGGCCATATTGAACAGGCCCCGTGCTCGCCAGTGGGATTTTAGACGGTTGCATTTGTTTCCCCTCAAAAAACTGGGCAGGTAGAAGCTTTTGAGAAATTTAACCATTCCCCATTGAAATATGTTACAAATGGTCCTTTTATATAGATATCGGTGCAATCCCAGATGGTCTCTAGTTCCAGTTTAAATTCAGGTTTTCACATTTCAATTCAATAAAAGAATAATGAATTCAGGAATGCACATGCTTTTCTGTTGCAAACGGTTTTATAATTTATACACTCCAATTTATGAGATTGAAATACAAAAATAAGATCTCTCAATTACACAAAATCTGTTGCTTCACATCCTCTGCTCTGCTAAAATATAAGGGCCAGGTCACACGGTAACGGAGATATAAAATTGGTGTATTTTGTATCATAGCTCCAAAACTAAGATAGAGTTACAATTTAAATGGCTTCGTGTAGGGCTTCCCTAGTACTTCAAAAAACAAAATAGCAAATTCTGTTCATTTGATTTATTTTGGGTGAAAACGGCAAAAAACTGGTCGGTAAAGGAGTTACAATTTGTAACTCCGTTACCGCGTGACCTGGCCCATAAGATAGGTGAAATATGGTCAATGAAACTGGCATTTATTCAGAGAATGAGTATATACTGTATCTCCATGGCACACAGACACACAGTCGCGCATGGACACAGTGACTCATTCAGATCCCCGTCCTTTATATTTTCCTTATGTCACTTCAAAAATCTGACGCCGATCAAAATACAGCAAATAATACAGATTAACTTTATACAGTTTATGAAGGCACTTCTTGGGAGGGTCAAGAAAAGTCACAGGTGTAAATGGTGGTGTGCAACTGCGTGCAAAGTAAGTTCCTTTGGATCATTAGCGCAGTGTGCATCCTTACTCGCACATCTGAGAGTAAAAAAAGCATATCTTTGGCATTTGCAAGAAAATCAGCTCTTGTCGTTGACATGTGTTGTGTTAACTACCTGCCCTGCCCAACATAATACGGCAAACAGTGGATAACCATACTAATCTGTCGCAGGCTAATGTTTGGAAAATCTGAACGGACTTATTTCAGACACCTCACAGCAAGCCGGGCAAGTTACATCCAAACGCACGCAGAAACACAACACACTTCTCAAGCTTTATAATTCATTCAGTGTGCTCTGATGATGATTCCCGATGGAGGTTCTCTTGGATAAAAAAAAAAAACTCAAAAAATATTCGCCTTCGTTCAGAACAGGAGTACATAACACCTGGCAACATGGGGAATTCTTTTATCTTGGCAGACCACACACACATGCACTCACATACACACAAATTCACTCACGCACTTACTCGCATACTTGCAGGCAAACACATGCACACACACATGCACAAATACACACCTACACGAACTCAGCAACAAGACTGTTGCACGCGTTAAGATTTGGCAGGGTTGTGCGCAGTTACTATTAGCAGTCATAGCTTAATCCTGAGAACAGCATTAGAGTTCACTTGTCCCGGCCGATTGCAGGTGGGACCTGGTCGCCGAAACCAACAGCTAAAGGACCCCATAGACCCTGGTGAGAGGTGGGGGGGGCAGTGAGCTCCAGGAGGGGGGGTAGGGAGGAGGTTGTGGCACCATAGCGCTCAGTGGGTGGAGGTGCTGTCCATGGTGGCCAGCAGGTGGGTGATTTTGGCTCTTTGGGAAGGAGTGATGTTCTGGCCCATGTGGATGATGCAGTCCATGGCCACCTCGGGATTGGCCTGTACCAAGCTGAGGTCACAGAACACAAGGAAGATGCAATTTGTATGCTGAAAAGCGAATGGTGAGAGTAATATCAGTGAGTGCACCTGTGCGTTATACGCTCACACACTGTTGCTCCTGACCTGCGGATGTGCTTCAGGGCGTAGTCCCTCTTCAGGTACTTGATGTTCTCCCTAATGGCCGACCGGGCGCCGTCTTCCACGGATAAGTGCTTCTCCAGCCATTCCACCACCACTTTGTTATTTTCCCAGAGGTAGGCCTGCAACAAAGTTCATTCCATAAGCCAATCATCATCACTCACAATAGTATTTACAAAACTAATAGAGCACACCCACCATTTTATAATTGATCACAATCATCCTTAAAAAAACCAATTCAACACTCCCATCTTCTCTTAACCAATTATCATTTGTAATAGTGCACAAAACCACCGCTGCCACCCACTCAAAATCAAGAACACTATGGGTGTGATTAATACCCATACACATTTACTACAGAGTAGGTAAAAAGCTGTACATGAAATTCATAGTATGTTCGAGTCCTCCGCATGGATCAAACAGTAGGCAAACGATACCCAGTTGGTGTACTACATTCGGCAGAAGTCGGCAGTGTGTGACGAATGGACACTGCGCCATTCCCATAATGCTTTTGGGGCTGTGATGAGAAGCCGTTTTCAAGATGACGGAGAAAGTGATCGCTCAATGCAGAAAACAGGCTGTGTCCGAAATCACTCACTGATTCACTATTCCCTACTCACTATAAGGGGACTAACTATGTAGGTGACTATATAGTGAGCTCATTTGCAGAGGGAGGAAACGCTTTCGGACACTACCTAGCTCGTTTTGTCGCAGATGTTAATAGTGTCATTGCTGTCTCAAAATTAAATTGTAACTGTTCAACTTCAGTTGAAGGATTTGGGCATATTTCTGTAATAACCGAACAGTATATTTCCCACTGTGTTTGTGTTTACCATTATCGTTTAAATAATAAAATTTGCCATAAATTTTTTATATCGTCATCTATTTTTTGTTCTCTAACTCATCATTATTCATTTTAATAGTACCTAAATGTCCGTTTATATCCTGTGTAAAAAAAAAAAAAAAAAAACGGGTTCCTGCGCTGCTTGGTTTCCAAAAAAAAAAAAAAAAAAAACATTTTCACGCCTGAAGCTAATAAATGTCTCGTGCCTGTTTTCAAACTCCATTGACTAAACGCAGCTCTTTTGGAGCTTTTTGGTTTGTGTGCAGTGCATGATGGGATGCATAGCTGGGTTAGTGACCATCGGATGTTCACTACATTTTGCGGTGGATTGTGGGATGTAATGAGTTCACTATATAGGGGTTAGTAATTCTTACAAACAATTCGGACAGCCCTACAAAATGGCGAACCCACTGTATAGTGAGTAGTGAGTGATTTCGGACACAGCCCAATTCATAAAATAAGTGATTTGTAAAATCAACATGAATATTATGTCAGCCTTTATGATTAATTTTAACATTTATTTTTAGATGTCACCGACCCCAAGGTGAAGTTGTGTCTTTAAATTTTCGTGGGGGCAGGTTGGGCTGCTTCACAGGTACATGGGGTCGGGAGACGGGTGAGATGGCAGTTGGACTGAATCTTTTGAATACGATGCTGATGCATACACATTGTTATTGCACCATGTTAGGAGGAAAATAGGTCTGGTACCAAACACAATTCAGAGGCTGGCAGCACCACCGTGGCCACTACACTAGCAAAAGTTGTTGGAAAAATTCAGGTTCAGGAATAAAATTACTTGCAAGTATTTTTTCCTCGAAGCACCCAAATTTGCACATTAGTGCAACTCTTCAGCCAAGTGGTTAAGAGGGAATCAGCAATGATAGCTCATGGACAGGAGAACGGCAGGAAGTCTCTCTGTAACACCAGGGGCCTCATTTAGACAACTTTGTGTAGATTTCAAACCAAAATATTGCGTACACACACAAAAAAATGAGAGGAATAGTGTTCGGTAAAATCTATGCTCAATAATAAAATAGTGGCTAGGCTAAACTGTAAACAGTTTTTACTTAATAACTGACAATCCAAGTTGAAATTGTGCTTATGTGTACAATAATACTATTTTTTCATGTTTTATAGTGTCAAATTTATATCTAAAAATTTGAAATCTGCAAGGATAGTGACGTACAAATCCTTTTTCTGCATGCGCAGTGTTTATAAACGAAACCCCAGGGCTTCCGACTTCTGCTGATTAAGGCCTTATAAACCACAGTCTCTCGCCTCCGTAAATGACTCTGGTGAGGCCATTTAAATTGGGACGGACCTTGACTGTGCCCTCAGTCTCCACGAACCAGCGGCGCAGCATGGACTGAATGTGCCCGTCGCTCAGCTCCCCATTCGCCCGCAGGACATCGCCCTTCACCACCTGCTCAAGCAGGAGGCGCCGTAGACGCCAGTAGAAGAAGCCCCGGGCGTTCTTCCAGTCCAGGATATCCTGCGACCAAACTTGGCAGGTCAGAGCAGGTCGGAAAACCATACATAATACAACAGTGCAAATATCCCAAGGCCAATGGAATATACAGCAGGATATTCCAGAAAAAAAAAGAAACTTCACAACTCTATATTTTTATACAACTAAATACCTGAATGCACATAATTATATACACAAACTATTCCAACAGTAAAGCATTACAAAATGTTAAGCGCGGCCGGTAAGATCTCTTAAGCAGTCACAGTCCAGCCTGTGTCAATGCTTTTGTAATTTCAGTTTTTATACTTCCAAGTAAAAGCCATTGTCAGGTGTGCAATGGAGTGTATGCTAGGACAGGCTTTTAAGACCCCTCACAACCATGACAAGGAATTGCACAAGGAATTAACTGACTTCTGGATACTGAAATACATTCAACCTCCGAAAGGGAGATTTGAGGTCCAACGGTAAATTTTAAATAGACAAACTAGAGCGCGTTTTTACTCTTGAAAACAAAGGCCCCCCCCTCCAGAAACCTCGAATAGCAGAAGGCAGCAGTACAGTAGCCAGTCCATGCACCTACAAAATTTGGTAAAAAAATTAAAATAAAAAAAGATAGAGCGGCTTTCTGGAACCGTGCCAAACACGATGTGTCCATTCCCTCCCTCTGAGAGACATTACAAAAGTCACAAAGGTCAACAACACAAAGGAGGTATAAGTCCTCACCGTAATCACGCCTTTCTCCTGCATCCTCCCCGGGGTGTCATGGAGGTCGACAAACTGCACTGCCACCTGGTGGTACATGGGCAGCAAAAACTCCTCTCTGGCCTTCAACTTGCCCTCCAAGTCCTTACGCTCTTCCTCTGACAGTTCTGGAGTTCCTGTTTAAACAAATGACCAACTGAACAGACGGCCAACTTTCATACTTCCAATGGATCAAATAGCCAATGAGGAGGCCTATAACGGGGCCCAGCATACAGAACCTTCTCTGAACAAATCACCATCCTCCGTCTTTTGTGGTTACAACTGTACAGCAGTACAGTCTCCAGTAAACCAGTCGCAATCATTTGTCATAAATTTACAAAAATCGATAAGCACTACCAGTCACTTACCTTTTTTTAAACGTAACATCGAACCAATCAAAATACTGTCTCAGGTTCTCCCACATCAAACCACTATCGGATTTCTGCTAACTCACATTAGGCATGAGCAGGGTTTACCCAACCGCTAACATTTCCGCTAGCTCTCAGTAAACTTGAGCAGGGTTTGCCTGGCCACTAAAGTTTCTGCTAACTCTCATCAGGCTTGAGAAGGGCTTACCTGACCGCTAACATTTTTGTTTACTCTCAGTGGCTTGAGCAGGGTTGACCTAGCTGCTAATGTTTCAGCTGACTCACAGTGATCTTGAGGCAGGGCTCACCTAGCTGCTCAGCCAGCCGAGCATAGGTGGGATCGATCCTGCGCATGGTCTTCAGAAGGTCTTTCCTGCGAAACTTGATCTCCACCGTGCCCTCAGGCTCCAGGATACCACCCCTGCACAGAGAGAGAGGGGGACATGAGAAAGGAAGCCTAATTCTACGCCCGTTTTACAGCTGCTTGAGCTGTATTGATACTTGCGGCTTTCTCAATATCTGGGGAACTGCTCAGCCAAACAACCTCAAACTCAGCACTGCACTTCCTTTCGTCCTCAGCAATAACACTTGCCAAGTTTGAAGTCGATCGAATGAATGGCAAACAGAGATTCCTTGCCTTACATACTCAACAAAAAAAGTTAAGGACCACTGTATTTTAACCCAAGAATGGGAATGTACAAACTGAACGTAAATCCCAGGTGTTGTTATGTCATTGGTGTTAATCCAAGACACAAACTGCATCAAAACATTTAATCAGACGACTTCATCACCTAGAAATAGGGTATACGCGCGGAAGATGAGAATCACGCCGAGTTCTGACCATTAAATCAAAACGTCAAATAAAGTCGAAGTCATTTCAAAATCTTGTGTGAAAACCACGTGTTCTCACCATAGCTTGACCGCGTCTTGGTAAGCTCAGAAGAAGAGAAAATAATAGTGAAAAGATTCAGTGGTCCTTAACTTTTTGTTGAGTATGGTACGATGATTCAGAAAATGCAGGAGCAGAATCATAAAGTAGCAAGTGAAAAAACATGGCCACCCTATCAAGGGCAACACAAGAAACTGGTTTGTTCTCCTTTCTTCACCCCCCCGCCCACCCCTCCCCAGCCTGCTCCCCCCAACCTGCTCTCCCGGTCAGCATAAAGCTCCATGCACAGGGGGTTGATGGTGGGGTCAATCACTGCCCAGGAGCCACCCCTCAACTCAGCGTGGGGTGGGATGTAGATCAGGACAGGCTGGCGAAACTCCCGCAAACTGTCCACAATGTAGGCCCCAAACTTCAGCACCTGGTCGTACATGTCTGAAGAATGGGCAGGGAGGGAGGGAGGGGGAAGAGGGGATTGCATCCACAGTCACCTTAGACACCCACTATGCCCAGAAGTCCCGCACGTCCTCAGACTACTCAAGGACAAACACAAACATTACCATGTGAGCAAGGAGTGCAATTCATAAGTATCTAGACAGGGCCGTAATCTGTGCTTTAACCGCGTATTCCTCGTCTTCAAATCCGATGCGCAGGACCATAGAGCCTGAAAGCCTAAATTTTGTAGCAGTCCAAACACTTACAAAATGCAGTGTATGAGGCATCCTCCATATAAGTATGTTCTTTCCTATATACCACTATGCTGTCCTGCTCTGGTTTTTTTCATTGTATTCTTCAATCTAAGCTCAGCTAATCTTCTCATTTCATAAACAAAAGCAGTCGGAGAGCGCAGCACCTCCGCCACGCAAAGGCAACTCTGTGCATTAGTTAGTTTCGTTGGCTGATATAGGGTATTGTTGCATTCCACTGCCAGGTGGCAGCAAAACCCAAAAGCACGCCGATTGGAAAACCGGCCCATTGGAAAGACTTCAAATCTCTGCCAGCATAGCTGGATTTGAACTTTGGCCTATATCTCAGCAGTACTTTGGCCTAGATATGCCAAAATTTAATCACTTGTCCCTCTTGTACTACTCTAAGATCCTGCAAAGTTTGGTTAAAATCTATGCGGCAGTTTTTGAGATATCCTGCTAACAGACAGACAAACAGACAGACAAACAGATAAACGCCGGCAAAAACATACACCTCCTTGGCGGAGGTGAATAAGAGTTTCATAATGAAATGAGAGGGAAATGTAAGCAGGAATTTCCCACCCTACGTGACACCACAGCCAATCATTTGCCATTCTGTGGGACTGCCAGTCAACTGGCAACAACTTTTCACACAACAAATTTGGCCTCTCAAATTGCGGTTTGAGAAGACAAGCCACCAGGCAGTATACCCTCAAAACCATCATCATCATCATCATCATCATCATCATTACCATCATCACGATCATCGTAACCACTCCCACCTTTCATTCCTCCCGAGAAGCCCCTCCAGTTGGCGAACACCATCAGAGGGAGCTGCTCGCGGCCAAAGTCTCGGATGGCCTGGGCCGTTTTGAAGGCCGAGTCTGGGAACCACACCTGGCCTGCCTGCTGGACGACCTGGGGAGACCAAGGGGAAAGGTCAGGGTTAAAGGGCAAAGGTCGTCTCACTTTCCCATTTTAGATGGCCATGGATGAACTTTTAGGGATCATTCAAACTGGTTATTTTTCAGTCTTCAACAAAGTGATACCTGTCAGGGAGAAAGTAAGAAAGTAAGAAAAAGATGAGAGGGCTGTTGGAGATGGGTTGGGTCTATGGAACAAGACTCAGCAAAACGAGACATCCCTGCTTCTCTAAACATCATGAATAAGATGACTGTTACAGACAGTAACAGGTGTGGAATTTCGGGAAAAATCACTAAGGTATACACAACGCATTCTGGAAAAAAAGACACTTCCACAAAGGGTGATCTGTACTCTCCTCGCTCATACAGTACTGTTCGCGAAAAGAAGGAATTCTAACTAGTTACAAGGCCGTGAGGGAAACATGAGAAAGACGGTAGTAACTGGTTAGGGACTGGTCATCACAGTCGACTGAGCAGCTCATGTATACATATTATCGGTAAATGTAGTCCGGTGCAAGGCTCACCGTCTGTTGTCTGCATGAGTCTGACCTTGTGTTAGTACACCATGCAGCTCAATAGCTACATGTATTGTAATGTTATGTTGCCTTACAGGGTAAGATACTGGCCTTGGTAAACACTGGTCACTGGTGACGAAAACAGTCGAACGGAAAGAAAAAGCCCAAATTATGAACCCCAGAAACGTGCAATTACGGCGAGAATAATCCTAAATATTAATAATATAAATGGGTGTACTGCAAGCTTAAATTTACTATTTCACTTCGAGATGGCACTCTTACATTTGCATTACTGATATAAACCAGCACCGTCAAAAGCACAGTGTTATTAAATGTCCGACCGATACTTTTCAAATAGGCTACTTGGGGATTCCGTGTTATGATATTTTGTGTCAAGAAAATTGGTATATATTTTGCATGTATATTCTGTAATAAGTGTTTTTTTTACTCATTTAGGATATATAAAGTAGAATCACTGACATTTAGCCACTTCGTCTTTCACTTCTCGAATCTTTACGTCAGTTCACACATTCCACTTGCTATTTCTTACGCCAACCCAGTTTTCTAAGTCTTTGAAGCTTTGTTTGGTCTTGCCAGACATCTCGACGTAATGAACTTAGAGGTATGTTTAAAATCTTGCTGATTTTTTTCTCAATTAATTTCTGCTTGAGTTCATATATATTTTGGTAGTCCTAATATAAATGGTAATATTGAGCGGTAATATCGCCCATAGAGGAAGACAGGTTCTGTGAATTATCTGTCACTGTAAGCAGACCCCCCTTGATGAAAACCCAGTTAGCTATTGCTAACTTGATAGGATATTGGAAAAAATACAATTAGCTAACTGGTTAATCTTCCGTCTTTTCACAAACAGTACTGCATTACCAAGGGAAACCGCTCATTCCTTTTTGCCAACACAGTTCACTGATTAGAATCTCCTCAATGATGGGGGATCTGAATTGATTCCTGAGTTAGGTACTAGGATTGGCAGAGAGAAGTAAAAAAGCTGTTGGAACGAGCTCTTTGACCCCAGGTAAACTACACAGAACACACAAAGGAAGCCACATGCTGCTCACTTTGACTTCAGAGTCCAGGTTGGCTGGATCTGCTGGAATGGTGACCTCAACAGTGCGCGTCTCCACGGCAATGACCCCCAACGGAATCCCTCCTAACCTAAGGAAACATTACACCCCAATATATCAAACTAACCATCATGTGTATGTACTTAATAGTCTTGAAAACACTATTCTATCTCTAAACCCAACATGATCTTTATTGTCCAAGTCACAAAGATAGAAGCAATTTCTCTTCTGTGTATGCATGCATGAGAATTGCGGAGCTAAAGCCAAATGATGACAACAGCTCACTGTGTCTGTGATGGTACACTTCATGCACCATTCACAGCTCAGCTTCATTGGTAAAACACCAGGGCTACCCTAACCTGTCCCCGGAGATCTACCACGTTTTCTCCCCAACCCAAACCAAACACGACTCATTGAAGTGCTAGAGATCTCACTGAACTCCAAATTAGAATAATCTAGTGTGCAAAATTAGGGAAGCAGTAAAAACCAAGCCTTAGTCTACAGGATGGTAAATCCCCCCGAAACAGGATTGGGAAGCTTTAAGCTATGAAATGGAAGATCTCCGGAGACATGATTGGGCAGCTCTGGTCTACAGGATGACAGTTTGTCAGGAACAGGATTTAGCAGACTCTGGATTAAAGGATGGTAGATCTCCAAGAACAGGATAGATCAGCTCTGGTGTATAAAATGGTAAATCTCCAAGATTAGGATTGATCAGCTCTGGTCTATCGGACATTAAGTCCCCAATAACAGGATCTGACCGACACTGGTTGACTCTTACCTGGCTCTGCCCACCACCACAGTCCCAGCCCAGGAGCTCATCACCTCCATGAAGGACCCGTGGTCAAAGAAGCCGCTCAGCCAGGCGCCCTTGATTGCTGCAGACAAGACGGCATCCAATCGCATCTCTCATTTCAGCCTGGCACCGGTAAGTAGTCTTTCCCTCCCATTTATTCAAACTCATTTGGGAGAAAGGAATGAATTGGCTGCAGCGACGGTCACTGTCCTTAAAGAATAATGGCCACCCTCACTCGGCTGTTTAAAGAGTAATGCTTGCCCACTCATTTCCCCCAGGGCACCCGTATCGTGTATAAGCGTGGTCCGCAGTCGATACGTGTAACCCTGTACGGGGCGCCCGAGTGTGTTATACCAGCCGTGAACATCAAAACTCGAAGCCAAGAGCGTGAAATATTTAGTGTGCTCTTAATGCGGCAGTCCTATCGGAATGTGCCCTGAGAACAGAGGGACATGCTGCAGTCATGCAGGCAAAGATTTCGTAAGTGAGGTGGAACATGGAGACTATTCAAGGACTATTCTCACAGCTTGGGGGACTCCATAGAGGAACTGGGTTCACAAAAGTCAAATGCGTCTTATAGAAAAAGGAAAAAGGGGAACCAGAGAAACATTCCTTATGGGAAAGAATTAAAACCCTTAAACTCCAACTTTTCACTTAAGTTGTCGCTTAAGTAGGTTAAAAGTCAGAAAAGGCATTTTTTACATCCTGTTGGACAATGTCGCACACATATCCTGTATCTGCTGGCCGCAGTGCTTCACTGAAGCTACATCACACTTATGTTGAGAGAAATACTCAAAACTTGGACACCATCTTTTATGACCACAGCATTATATCAAATGGAAAATACCTAGATCTTGTAAATCATTTTAAACACATTTCCCTGCAATTCATCAGGACATATTTTGGATCAATGGAAAGCTTGGGATCTTCAATAAGAATTTAAAATAGGCCTGAAGTTCCACAGGTTTGAAAACAGCAGCTGCATTTGATGGACTCATATGGGTCTGTAGGTTTTATGAGGTTAAGCTTCCCACAGATTTTGTGTATGTAACACGGGCAATATTTTACTGTATGTGCACATGTGGTGTACACACAGCTTTTGCAGAGGTCATACAGGTATATGAGGCAGCCCATGGCCTACAAGGCTACGGTGCATGATTGGGAATGCACAGTCTGACATCACCGTATTATTCCGGGAATCAGGAAATAATGTTTGCTCAAGAGTAACATTCTGATCTACCAATGAATAGCAGAAGACCAAGACTTTTTAATAACTGTGCATCTTACGCGGCTAGTAAGGGTCTTTGCAATGTAAAGAAGCAAAATCCCCGAAGGAGAGCAATTTAAGAGAGAAAGTGATGTGAAAATGTATAAAATTCACAAGGTAAGAGCTATTGTGGGTTTTCTTGATAGCATGCATCTCTGCATGTTTCTGCAAATCTGCATGAAACGCTTGCTGGCATTAGGTAGCTAACTTTAGAATACTAAAACAAATTGACATTTGTGAGTGCAGCACTGAGATATCAAAGCTGTTATTCATAAGAGGACTAAAATGTAATTCTTGGACAAGCAGTATATTGTTGATTTCAGAACAACACTTGCGTGGTGATGTCACATTGTGCAACTGGGCCTCAGTGATTCAAAGCACCAGTATAGCTGCCCCTTATAAAAGTCATGTGAGAAAACCACATGTGGTTTTTGGACAAATGTTTTTCAGTGACATTTGTTGTTTTCACATTTTAAAATCTTATGTCACATGTGACATAACCAGTCACATGAGAAAATGTGAAATTCACATGTGAAGATACAAATCTCATGTGATTTCATCTTGTTTTCACATGTGGAAATTCTAGTTCAGAATCACATCAATGTGAAAATGCTAATTTCACATGACTTTCTGTAGTAATTTTATTTTCACATGAAAAATTTCCATCAAACATGAAAATAGCAAATCACGTGAAAATATGTAGTTAACACGTGACATTGTTTTCTTTCCACATCTGAAAACTAAAAATCACACATAGAAAGCAAAGCACAAATGAAAAGTTCAAGTTTACATGTGACATTATTTTCTTTTTTACAAGTGAAAATGTGAGCTCACATGTAAATACTGCCAATCACATGTGAAAGTGATCAATTCACTTGTGAAATTAAAATTTTCACATGTGAAAAGGCATATTTCACGTGACATTTTCGTACGGGGCAGTAAGATCAGCGCACCTGTTGGGCTCTTAAGCGAGGCCCCAAAGCCAGCATTGGCCTCAGCTTAATCTAATCAACTGTAAGTCTCTTTACACAATAGCATCATCTAAGTAACAATAATGTAGTGAATGTGTCGCATGAAAAGCAGCCTTTGCAGCAGTCACATTGAAAGGTTAAGCTGACCTCACAAGCAGGCACAGCTCTATTAAACAGAGGGAGCAATAGGGGGTGTCTCACTGGGATGGGGTCTCCCGGCCAGCATCCAGCGGGGGTCGTAGGGGGCCTTGGTGGGGACGAAGTCGATCTCCCTCTCCACCGGGTCGTTTGGTGGCAGGACCGGCACCGGGCTGCGATTGTTCTGAAACGACACAACAGGAGCCCATATATTCTGGGAGCAGGTACTTTTATGTTTAGGGGACAGATATCCTGATGTTTACTGGGCAGGCATCGACTCATCCGAAGAGCAGGTACTCACAGGTGTAAGGGGAGAATACCTACTTCTTTACGGGACAGGACCACACATATTTTCAACAGGTACCCAAGCATTTAGGGAATATGCACCCACACATGTAGGGGGCAGATACCCACACTGTAAACCCTGACAGTCAAAGTTTTGTGGAAACCGATTACCTCAAAAAAATTGAGTATGCCAGCCTAATGATCTTGTGTTGACAGCACTTGAAAACATGTAGAAAATAACTTTACCTTATTTTCTTTGAGTTCCTTCCACACAATGCAATTAAGTTGGCCCACACAATTTTTTTGAGATAATCGGTTTCCACCAAACATTTGAGTTCGCCACACTTGTCAGGGTTTAAGTGCACCAATTTATGGGAGCGAAATCCATGGATTTAGGGGACGGTCTTCCAATTGTTTAGGATGCCGGTTTCTGCACATCTAGGGCACAAAAACCCAAACTTTCATTGGCAAATACCTACACATTTAGGGAAAGGGTACCACAATGTTCAGAGATCCGCACATTTCGGGGACAGGAATGCATGATTGCACAGGACAGACTTAAATAATATTTCTTGGGAGAAAACTCCACATTTCAGGGACTGGAAGCCACACAACAACAACAATGTTACCTTTGGCATGTATGAGAGCCACTGGAGGATGGTGAAGACGCCCTCGAAGTCGTCCGGTACGGTGGCGTGCGTGACCCCATTGTTGTGCATGATCTGAACCCCTCCCAGCTGGTTGTTTGAGGTGTAAACTTCCCTGCCCAGCACCTGTCCAACAGCAGGACCAGAGTCATCCAGAGGGATTCCCATGAACATGCCATGTGCCATCACCTTAAGGCCTTTTGTTTTTACCCCAAAAATCATTACAAAGCAATAATCATACAGATAAACAATGGCTAAACCACAGCAGAATTTGCGCTCAGGTTAGGCTCCAGTCCATTTCTACAAATATTAGACAGAAAAGCACTGCGACCATTAGGCACAGACGACAGCTTGCGCATGAGACGCTTTGATAAATGCTCATTTATGTGTCTAAATAAAATTTAACACCAGTGCATTAGAACAAGGTAAAGAAATAAGAGTATTAAAATGAGAAGACTGGCCTATTCCCATCACTAAAATCTTCTAATCTTCTTGCACACTGATTTTACTCAGGGGCAAGTTCATCCACCACACTCGATATATACTCTTCAAAAAAAGAAACTATACATTGGAAGCTCATTTGGATTTATTTCAAGACATCAGATGTTACACATTACTATTGAGGTCAAGTGGAAAGTTAAATAATTTATTATTATAATGCAATAAAGGAAAAATGGTGAAAGGTCAATGAAAACAGGTCAACAGTCACAAAGATGTCAGGGGTAGGTGTTAAATCAGTACCGTGCATGCCCACCATGAGCTGCGATAACGGCGTGACAATGACTACCCATAGAGGCGAGAAATGTCCAAATATCACCCTGAGGAATGTTCTGCCACTCTTGGTCAAGTGCTAGAAAGAGTTCCTGCAATGTCTGAGGCGGTGGTTGTCGCTGACGTATGCGGCGATCGGTTTGATCCCACAGGTGTTCGATGGGCGATAAATCCAGTGAGCGTGCAGGCCAGGGTAGAATAGGCACATTTTTTTGTCACAAAAAGTCAGTACAGACACGTACGACGTGGGGTCGAGCGTTATCCTGCTGAAAAAGGCTGCCATTGACGTTGACGAATGGGACAACATGACGTTGCAAGATCTCATCCCGGTAACGAATGCCAGTAAGAGCACCTTCCACTCAAACAAGTGCTGTCCGACCACCGTGGTGAACGCCTCCCCATACCATGACTCTCCCCCTGCCAAAATGATCAACCTCCTGAACACACACGGGCACGTCAATCAGCACGCCTGAGCAAAAATCGGGACTCGTCTGTAAACAGAACGCTTCTCCATCACGCTTGAGGCCATCTGACCCTCTGACGGCACCATTGTAGACGTTCTTGGAGGTATCATGCCGTTAGGATGTTGCATCATACAGGTCTCCTGGCAAAAAAACCAGCTTCCCGCAAACGATTGCGAATGGTCTGGTCAGATAATCTTCGCATTCTAGGTAACTGTGAGGCTGTTGACGTTGCTGTGGTGAAGTGATCTTGTAAATGTCAAACTTGAATGTACCGATCTTGGGCAGGCTTGGTCACTCGAGGTCTTCCTGACCTTGGTCTGTCACGGATGTTACCAGTGTCGTTGTAATGTCTCCACAGGTTAGAGACGGTCAACCTGGTGACACCCATAACATTCGCCAAATGCTGTTGTGTTCGCCCTGCTTGTAAGTGTCCGATGACATTGTTGCGTTGTGCTTCTGTCAGACGTGGCATATTGAAAGCTTGTACTGTGGTTTTCTGGGCACTGTGCAAGCAGTCATTGTTCTGGCCTTTTAAACCTTACTGGCACATGAATTGTCATGATTTTTCCGAAGATTACATGATGCATGTGCAATGAGTTATGGTTGTGTTTTGGCGAATTGTCCAAAATAACGTCACAATGGTACATTTGTGGAACATCATGCATTTAGGCGATATTTTTATGAAAGAAGACGGTAACTTATGGAACCAATAGTAATTTTTACCACAGCAACATTGTGATGTGTCATTTTGACGAAATTTGCGCATGTATAGTTTCTTTTTTTGAGGAGTTTATAAATAGTGAAACCGTTACCAGAAAGGTTGTATGAAGTGGCAGTTCCACAGAGACAGGAGAAGTCACAGAGACAGAAAGAAATAGACAGAGACAGATTGACAGACCTTGTTCAGGGCGCCAGCGCCCGTGAGGATGATGTGTGAGCTCTCCACCTGAATCACTCTCTGACCGAGACGCACCAAATACGCCCCGATCCCGATGGCCCTGCAGGTCACCTACAGACACACGCACATACACACACAAATGCGTTCAGACGCATAACAGCTGGGCGCTTCACACATGCATTTCATGGGCAGTGTGGAGCTGTTTCACAAATATCAGGCTGCACTCTCAATGTCCTGCAGGGCAGCGCCGTTTACAGTTGCAGTGTCTCACCATGCTGATGGTGACGATCTCGTCGTAGGCGAGAGATGTTTCCCCAGCAATGGTGCCCGACCCTCGCAGGTTCTCCACCCCAAGCCCCTCCTCCATCCCAATGATGTCAGTGATGATGTACCTGGGGGAGTCACAGGGAGTCAGGCCCCCCTCTGCACATGACCCTATTCTTCTGTGGTTCAAAGGAATCATCCCGAAGATACCTAAGAAGATACCTGAAGGCCTCCCTTTACTGGGGTTCACCCCAGCCCTACATAGCAAAACACTATGTTGTGCTTCACCATTTCTCAGAATGTTCAGGAACTGATCCATTAGGGAAAATTACACCGATAACTCCACCTCACTTCATTTCTTCTGTCTAAACTAGAAGATGATTTCTTAGGCAGAAAAATAAACCACCCAACCAGCAGCTCTCCAACACTGGGCTTCACCATCCCCACAACAGTCCGCCCTGAAGCAGGACTGAGACTGTGCAGTACAGGTCACTCCAGGGAAAGCAACTAAAGAAAACTGCCCACTGGCCTCAGGACCGTTAATGGCATTAAAGACATGAAGACTGTGATGCCCTCCCAATGGTATCTAGCCTTTAGAAAAGTAGGACCTTCTGGAATCCTTTTCAAAACTAGGCCTACGCTGTCGGCGGCCGACAGCAAGGGGTATATCCCGAAATTCCCCAATCCTCGATGCCCCCTTTATTAGATTCCCCTTTACTAGACCTACAATATGAGGCAAATTTGAGGTCTGTGTAAGTAATTGTTCCAGAGATATAGTTAAAAAACTGATTTTTTTCAATATATAGTGCCACCTGGTGGCAAACCTAAGAGTGAATACTTGCCCAAAATCTAATCAGTTCATCCTCTCTTCTATATCTACCCATATGCTAAAAATGAGAAGCCAATGGAAAGTCTTTTGTGAGTTATCGCGCTAGTGGCTAAAATCTGCGGACGCGGCGGCGGACGCGGGTGGGGCGAAACCATGATATCCCCAAAACTCGAATTTCGGGGATATAATTATACAGCAGTGTTCCGCTATGCTGCTGCTTTCAATTACCAGGAGTGATTGAGACATCATGTGAGAATGTTAAGCTACATTCTCATCACATATTATTTGCAATCTTCCTCCTTAAAGGCTTATGCCGCATTAGAGACATCCTGGGAATGGGGAAGTTTCCAGTTTAAACTTCCCAGTTCCCACCAAGGCGCGTTCGAGTGCTCTACAGTACATATTTGTACCAGCCTTCTTACTTGAAACAAGATATTAATGTTATCTACTCCCCCAACATCTGAAAACATCGCAGAACGTGTTTATCCGATAGCTAGAGAACGTTAATATAGGAGAACTTTTGAGAACAGCGGGTCATATGAATCTCGAGGGTGTCCAATTTCTCAAAGTAGTTGCGACTACATTTCTCATTTACAGTTCCAAGGCATTAACTATGGTCTTGAAAGCATAACGCCGACTAAATTCTGTGTCATTAACAAAATACTAAATAAAAAATAGCAATTTATGGTTTTGTCAGCAATCCTACTTTGACGTCACATACAGTCTCTCGGCTAAGATCAGAAATCTTCCCGGAGATCTGCAGGGTTAATTCCCCCTAGGAAGAGACGTTCGAGAACACCTCTCTTTCTGGGACTAAGGGTCATTTTCAGTTCCCAGGATGTTTGGCAGGCAGCATTTAATGGGTTATTCCAGGAATAAGAAGAATTGTAGAGGAAAGGAGGCAGGTAAAAGCACTGACCTGGATTCCCCTCCCTCCTCCACATGTTGGCAGTGCACAGAGTTCGTGGAGCTGATGCGGGTGTAGTCCTGGGGTGTCAGGTACAGGTATTTGAAACCCTGCGTGCAGGAATGACCAGAGGTGAGCTTGTCATGTCAATGTTAAATGAATGTCTTTCTTTCCGTGACGTTCATTTGTACATCGCTTGGCTAATCATTCTTACCAAAACACGCAACTCATTTCAAAGAAAGGAGGCACAAAAAAGTATCCACATAACTGCCAACATCCCAGTCACATATAATCAGAATACTTAATGGCTTCAAATGCCATAGATTTCCTCCAATTACTTGATTGCAAATTTTGATTAGCAACATGTTTCTTGAAAATGAAAATGTCAGGGATCTGAAAGGATGTTACAACAAATTTTAGCAGCATGAACAAAGTGATCCTCATCCATCTCAGGTCTAAATCTGACAAACTGCCTAACAGGTGAGCAGCTGGTTTGTTACACGCGCCCGTGTGCGTGGCTGTACAGGCAGGCACGTGCGCCAACACTGGCCTCTTGTGGAATTTCATTGGCCAGCCCGCATGAGTGAATTGAATGAATGAATTGGCCAGCCCGCACATTTTCCACCAAAAAAGGGGTCCATTCTAAGTCCGTGTAATTTCTGAGGCCAGGAAACTAAAGTCCAGCCATGAATTCAATCAGACAATTTGATATACAGTACTGAGCAGAAGTCTTAGGCACCCTGCACTTAAATCTGCTTTAGATGTTTACCTTTTTGTTTTCCACATTAGAGTTGCAGACGATAAAAAGTAAATTTGAAATTCCTAAAGGTAATTTAAAGAAAAGTTATAAAATAAATGTTTATATTTCCTTGAAAACAGTTGATAAAGAAAGAGCCCTGGGGCTGGTTGCACCAACTGGTCTTAACTGAGCCTGGTCGTAACTGCTAAGTTGGTCTTAACTAAGACCAGTGTTTAGAATGGACTTAAGGACAGTTGCACCAACCAGACTTACGCCTGGTCTTAACTACGCCTGGTCTTAGCGATGCGCGTTCCTGTGAATGCTTACGTAGCGTGCGTTGCTAGGATACACTGTTACCTTCCGCTGTCTTGCATCTTTGTAGCCAAACTTATCACTTCTGTTTGCGGCAACTATGTGGGGAAAGAAAAAGAAAGGGAAACTTCACTGACATCAAAATCCGGAAATTAATCGAGCAGCACAGTCAGCACAGGGCAACACTCACTGCCAAGCAGTCCAACATTGTGACGAACAAAAGAAAACAATCAACTTGGACAGCGATAATGGAGGCGGTTAACAGTTGCTCTGACTCTGGCAGCCTTCGCTCAGAAGGTGATGTGAGGAAAAAGTGGAAAGACCTTTTGAGTAGGGCGAAGAAAGATGCTTCCGCAAAAAAAAAAAAAAAAAAAAAAAAAAAAAAAATCACAAAACCGGCAGAGGTCCTCCCCCGAAAACATCCGTATACAGCGACATAATTGTCAACGTGTTTGTCGAGGATTCACCTGCATTTATGGGGTTGGTTGGAGTGGAAAGCTGCGGGTTTATTCAACCGTTGGCAGAGGATGTTCATCCAGAAATCCATGTCGCCCACAGTGATGAGAGCAGTTACACTGCAAATTGTGAAGGTGCGTGTTTTTTGGGTTTTTTTTCACATTTTTAGGGGAAGGCTGGGTCGAAAGTAACATTTTTCAATTTAAAAAGATAGAAAGTTTTTTGTTGTAATAGCCTATCTCACATGTGTTCTCTATCAATAGGTTATTTTGGAAAAATGTGAAACGACGTCGGTGTAATTTGACTTGTTCCAAGTAACAGTAGTAGTTACGTTGGTGGCAATGCTGCGTTGTGGTCCGACACAAATTGCAAGTCCGGTGACAGCTCTTCAACAAGTTCATACAGATCTCTCCTACTGAATCGAAACCTCTCAATCAGCTCCTTGTCGTTGTAAAGGTCCAGTGGTTTGCTTCTGTCCCTAATTACTCTTCCCGTCTAAATGCCCGCTCGTTGTAAAGGCGATAAATGAGACGCGCCATCGTCTTTCGTAAACAGTACAGTTAGTATAGTTGTTACAATAGAAACAGCAAGTTACTGTTATACAGCAAGTTACATAGTTACTGGCGTAACTATGCGACTGGACTCAGAACGCCAAGTTACGCCTGGTCTTAGCCAAGACCAGGATTAAGACCAGTTGGTGCAACCGGCCCCTATGTCAACATCATTATGGCTGCCTGCAATTTCTTGGAGGGACAGACGCAAATGAGACAGTCAGTCTGCAGAAAAATGGTGGCATGTTTTCCACTCTGCTTGGAGCAAGCAAAAACCAATCACCTCATAAAACTATAGCACAACAGCACAGTGTCCCAAATTTTTAGGCAAACTGTAGTTACATCAAATATAGGTTCGGCTTAGTTTTTAACAGTCTACAGCTCTGTATAGTACATTTCTCAGTCATTAGCAATTTTAATTTCATCATTTTTGCGAGCATATTTGCCCTATGAAACTGCTTTAAATGTGCCGAGGACTTTTGCACAGTACTGCGTAATTTTGTTTCCCAGGTGAAGAATTTTGCGAGATGAGCAAATTTTGGCAACACTCAGCCACATGTTTACTTTCTGAACCTGGGTTTGCCAACACTACCCTTGGCCAACCTATTCCAGGATTATCACCCCTTATTCCTACAGGCGAAACCCATAAACACTCAGCAGAGTTCGCTCTTGCCTTGTAGGGGTCCTCCGGATCGACCCAGGCCACCTGGAATTTGTGTCGGATCTCCTCGGCGAGGCCGATGCGAGCGCCGCTGTTGGCGGAGATATAAATGCGGGGGATGCCTTCGGCCCGTGCCAGCTCCGACGCCCGAGCGAACAGCTGGTCCTCCTGCGGGCCGAAGGAGCCGATCATGTAGGTGATGTCGTTGCAGATGACGATGATCTCGCGGCCCTCAGGGTACTGCGGGGTCTTCATCTTCATCCGGAATGCCACCATGCCCACCTGCCAGGGGGAAATACAGGGACGGTAAATACGCTGCAGCCCGTAAGAGTCTATACAGTGACGCTGCAGTACCGAAACAACTGCAACACTGACAAAGTTCACACAAAATACATGTATATACCAGCAAGCCCACACACTGTACTTAACCTCATAATTTCATAGCTTTATTTATTTTAAAATCTAATGGGCAGCAACTGAGAGTCAAAAAGCCAAAACTGCGTCACTATGCTTATGGACAATACCGTGCGTCCAAAAGCAAAAAAATGACAAATAATGAGGATAATAAAGTTGCCAGTGTCGATGTTGCTGAAAAAGGCAGCGAATGCAAAAAGAGAAGATATCAGAGTCATTTATAACCAGTAATCTTATTACCCAACTAATTTTCCAGCAGAAGTCAACCAACTGTTCCAGGGAACAGTCACCCATGAAACCAATCTTAAGGTAAAAAGGATAATATCTTAAGCTCATTAAATATTTCAAATGCTGCTACATGTTATTACATTAATTGGATTTCCTATGATAACTGCATATCAGGTCAGGCCGCGGATGCAACAGCACCTTCTCGGCGTCACTGGAATTAGCAAACCTCCCAGGGTGATGAACCCCACTCAGGATGTACTTTATTCCATACCCCCTCACTTCCTGTACAGTGCATGAGAGTGTTATAGACTCTCTTACCTCGTTGTCTCCAGGGAGCCGGTTCATCTGCACGAGTCGTCCCTGGGGATCCAGAACCATCTCAGTGCAGATGAGCACGTCGTCAGGGTAACTGCCCCCCGAACCCCAAATCTTAAACAGAGCCTGAGGTGACGAAGAAAGAGAGTAGGAAGGATGAAGCGAGGAAAGGGTCGAGGCTTGGCCACAGCATGGCGAGAAAAGGGGAATCAAAATCTCGACAATGTATTTAGTGCCGCACATTTACAAGTAAAACGCACATTTTGACAACTCTACACCCCCTCTTCCTTCACTGAAAACACACTGTTCTTCCACGTTTTCATTTATCTACAAAGCTAGACAAAAGTTTTAGTTTCCCTTGTTGGAAAGTGGACAAAAGTAGTTAACCCATTCATTTTGTCGAACTGTACTTTTTTTAGGTCCAAAATTTAGGCAACTATCCTTTTCAATTACAGTTTCTTACAGACTTCTCACTGTTCACAACTTGCCTTGTTCCATTTGAGGTTATTGACCCAAGGTGTAGACTCAGAAACGCTAATCCCTCCAAATCATCACTTATGATCCACTAGAAATGTGTGGCAGCATCTGTATCAACAGAGACCCTGCAGTCTGCCTGTGTTTTCCTATTTTTCTTTGTTCGGGATGTCTCTGGGTGCCAGCTTTTGGGCAGGGAGTGTGTAGCCCCAGCCAATAACAGCGCACAGGGTGTGAGGGCAAAACGTAGTGCTACTGGAATCATTGAGCCGAAGAGGAGGGGCCAACTTTGAATGTTGCATTTACTAATCGCAACTGAAAAATCCTACTCCGTATACTTTTAAAACTACTTTTATTTCTTACAAAAATATGAGCTAAAACATGAGCTAAAACATGGGCAAAATTAAAAAAAAGCTCTCGACAGGTAATGTGCTTCCTACACACTTGCAGCCCAGAAAAGATTCCAACATCATGGTCACAAAAATAGCACAATAATGTCACAACACAAAATGAACAATCATTCACTCAATTCCATCCAATCATTCACTCATACGCTCATACCCAAAGGCAATTTAGAGTCTGAAATCCACAATACATAAAGAGACAAGCAAACTCCACACAAAAAGGTCCCATGTTGGATTCAAACCCACGACCTCCTCGCTCCGGGGTTACAGTACTACCTACTAAACCAGCTTGCCCCCCCTGAATATGCCCGTTTTGGAGATGAGATTAAACAGCACCTGTCGAAACATCTCAGGGAAGTCATACACGTAGGTGGTGCCCAGCGTTTGGGCCTGGAACCTCTTGGCCTGCAGGAGGTCTTTGGTGACGTAGGGGGTGTTGATGAGCATGCCGTGCAGGGGGCCCTGCTTGTGTCCGTACGACTGGAACATGATCTGCGGGCAAACAACACAGAGAAACGAAGCAAACTTCAAAAGAAAGATAAAATATTCTTTTAGAAAGTAAAAAAAACTGTAAGCACTAAGGTTCATGATTAGGACGCTATCGTTAGCTTGTACGAATTCAAAGAATCAATAAAAACCCATTTCCTGTAACTCGGTGGTTGACTAAATGTGAATAATAAAATTAAGTTATTTTTTTCAGTGTAGTTATAGAGCTGAGTCTATTAAATTAGGCCTCCAATCACTTATATCCTATTACTACTTACTTTTCCAATCAGGACAGGACACGCTCACCCACACTATACTGTAAAATGTTACCATTAAGTTCAGCCGTAAGACTAAATGTTTCAGTGAATCAAAATCTATTCCATGCCATGTTATTTTACCTTTTGTTTAATTTTTTGTCAATTTCATGACCATCAATTTGTTATGAAAAAACAATGTAAAACTCACCATCGTGCAATTTTTGGCCAGGCCCATTTCTCATGACCCAAAGTTTACCATGGCTGCAGTGTAAAGTACCTGTCCGGAGCTGGGGTCGGTGACCTCCTTGTACAGGCTGATGTCCAGGTAGTATCCGGACTCGTTGGTGATGAAGAGGCGAATGGGGATGGTGGTTCCGACTGGCGTCAGGCGGATGTTGATCTTCAGCTCGGCCTGCATGACCCGGAGCTTCCAGAGCCGGCTGCCGTAACGCATCACCATGGAGCGCACAGACTCCTCGATCTGAGGAGAAACGTAACGAGTCAAGGGGGCTGCAGACGAGCACAAAGCTCCTCGAATATCCAACATACTGGCAGCCTCGAACCCTAGACCCTGTGGCTCCAAAGCAACTGCAATGGTTAAAATTCTGCTGTAACTTGAATGATCCTGACAGGTTTTGCACAGCGTTATGGTACAAGTCAGTGGTTCATTTGACAAAAAAAAATAAATGAACTCCTTGGAGCCATATGTGCCAACGGCTAATTTTTCATGCTTTGCACATGCACACGAACAGAGTACTGTTAACAAGTAACTCACAACAACATGCAGAACAGAAAGCTCAAATCTGACTGGGATAAATTGATCAATTTTCCGCTCTTCTGTGCTGTTCTTATTTGTTCAATGCTACTTTGTTATATTCACCAGCCAAGAAAGCAATGCTTTCTTTCCAGTGTGTCTGTGCATTAGAATAGTTACAAGAATAGTCTGAAACCATTTTACAACCACTGTGGGAGATGCCTTCAGTATTTTTGCAAGTGTTCATATTCCTGTTTGTCGGTCCGTCAGTCTGTGGACAATTCTTGTAAAGAAAACAACACCGCAACCATTTTAAGATGCATTCATAATACATTACAGATGAGTAGTTTGGATAATAAGGAAGGCTGAGTTCGGCAATGGGTGAGGTCTGAGTACCCAGTCACTGAAGGCGTTTTATTGAGGACTGCTATACCGAAAACAATAGCTGCATCACTGCTGCAGTTAAAGCGACCTCGGATAGTCTCTGTTTCTATTCTGTTGTTTTATTCCATGCTATGCCGGTCAACAACCAGATACTTTGTGTGGACCATAGATCCTTCACCCCTGACTGTACGGCCTTGGGATGCGGAGGTAAGAGGAACCTGCTGACCTTGGAGGGGTCCATGATGACGGTCGGGACGAAGTTGAGGAAGATGTGGTTGCAGTCGGTGCGCACGGTGGTGTTGCTGAAAGCCACCTCCAACTCGTCCATGGCCTCCAGAAGCAGCCTCTCGCCCTCGTTCTGCAGGTACTCGAACGAGGCTTCCTGGAGGGGGCGGGGCACAGACCAACTAGTCACAAGTCCCCTTCATTAAAGATTCACCCACAACCCACCCTGGCCCACCCCCTACCAAATTCCTATAATGTACAGCAGGTGGCCAAACATTTCCATTATTCAGCAAATGTTCATGATTTATCCACATTACCTTCTTGGAACAGATGAAATAACTTCATCTCGTCAAACTTTCATTTATTGTAATACTGTACAAATGAACAGTTTGTTCATTTCTATGCCTATGGGCCAGGTCATGCGGTAACGGAGTTACAAAATTGGTGTATTTTGTATCATAGCTCCAAAACTAAGATAGGGTGACAATTTAAATGGCTTTGTGTAGGTCTTCCCTAGTACTTCAAACAACAAAATAGCCAATTTTTTTCATGTTTTATTTTGGGTGAAAACGGCAAAAAACTGGTTGGTAACAGAGTCACAAATTTGTAACTCTGTTACTGACCAGTTTTTTGCTGTTTTGATCCCTTCAGTGGTTTGGCAGAAAAAGATCAAAGTTAACGCAGACGCCGACACCGCCGTGTGATTGCATCAGCTCCCTTTGGTCCATTGGACCAAGTGAGCAAAAAGGTGCACTCAAAGCGACCCTTCCGAATGACCAGGGAAGCTCCCCGACGTTAGCAAATTTTAAGTCAGGTCTTAACACTTGTTTTTTCCCGAAACTTATACCTACATATTTTCATCTGGTTGTACTTATTTTCAGCGTCTGCGTTCAAAGCATGAATGCCTTAGTCACTTTGAAATCATGTCATTGCCTATTATTCTACAATGTATTTTCTCCTAGATTTTGTGTGATTAAATCTTGTAATTTAATTTAATTTTATGCAAATTCATGAGTATGTCTACTTGTGAGCACTTGTTTTCTACTTGTGTATTTCGTTTTTATCATTTATCATGATTGTGTATCTCTTTTATCATTTTCCTGGACTGCACATTAATACGTAGTCTTTACATGAAATTTAAAATTTGTTTCGATTTGAAGTTAGCTGGGGCAGATGTCAGGTTACCTTGGTGATGAGGTCGGAGTGGCGGATGATGGCGCGAATGAAGAAGCGATAGTCGGTGACCTCAGCGCCCTCTTCAACGCGGGCAGCACCCAGGTACAGGTGCATCTTGTGGTTGCCGCAGGGCACGGCCGTCAGGTCGAAATTCCGCAAGCGGCTCAACTCCAGCTGGAAGGCCAGAGCTGGCTCCAGGTTCCGGTAGATTCTATCCTCCTGAAACTGGAGACAAAGGGAGACTCTTTCCAACAGCTTATTCTGAACTATTCACTTCCTTTCCCTGCGTCCGACTCCATCCATTAGAGGATAAAAAGTGATGTAAAGGATGTATGGATAAACAAACCACAGAGGCAGAAAATGTATACTTTTTGTGGCGTACACTCATTAGTGAAGTCAAGGAGGCAAGGTAACGGATGTGAGGATGGACGAATCACAAAAAGATGTTAGTTCATACTTAAAGATGACAAACTGATTGATTTCCATGGCGACAGAGGACCGGGGAAACGAGGACGAATAAAATCACCATGGTGTGCTGCTGATTCCAGATCAATGTGAATTTTATGTGGGCTTTCTTACCTCATCTCTCGCTCTGAAGGTGAAAAACTTGGGGAATTCTCGCTGTGTAAGATAGAATAAAATGAATGATGTCATATTATAATAAGGTATGTGGTCCAGAGAGATATAATTTAGAACAAATAAAAATAGTGCATACGAGTGCCAAATGTCAGCATTAAATATTACCGTTACTTATCGATACAACAAAAACATGAAGATATTAACTTACCTTCTGAGCAACTAAAAATGTGATTCTTCGGATTCCATACTCATAAAGTACGGCTTTCTGAAATACGAGATAGTTTAAGTTAATACACATGGATAAAATTTACCCAAGTACAACATCTGCACATGGGTCAACTGTGAATTTGAAATTCTAAAAACTCAATAGGGCCATTAATATCAGTAAATGAAAGTTTTGGGGAAATTTCATTAAAGCATGCTGTAATCAAATGTACAATCGAAGAAGATCGTTTGTGCGTAAGTTTGGCATAAAACTTAAGTTTAAAAAAATAAGTCTCCCAGCAAGTTGAATATTGAATAACTGTTATCCTCCGGAAATGTATAATGAATATTAATCTGCCGCAGATCAGGAGCAAGGTGATGGCTCAGAGACAACTCTTACATAACCGCTAACCTTAGACTGGGCGTAAGCGCTGAACGCTGTCACCAGTTTGTCGTCGTCCTCCGTATCGGCGTTTTTGATGGACACGTTGAGGATATGGATGGGGTTCTCCTTCATGTTCTGTAGGGTCCAGAGTTGGGGGAGGGAGGATTTCATACACCTGAACACACACAGCACAAAGTGCAGACCCCACCCAAAACACACTTTCCCCGCTCTCAAGTGATGTTGGGCTGTTATATCTCTCCAAGTTGGGGATACTTAGGCTGGCGCTTCCACTCTAATTGATCTGTTTACCTTCAATACTAGCAATCAAATAACTAGCTAAGGCAGGTGATCTTTGGCTATTTCAGGGTTATTAAAGCAGTTAGCGTAGGTAATTGAATGTGATTAAAAACAGCAGTACTACATTGAATAATTGGTATCTGCTTTTAAAATTTGCAGCTGCAGTTAACTGACAACTTCATAGTAAGAAATTTGTCACAAATCACACGTAACTTTATTCAAACACGTTGGCTGCAGTGAGTACATCTTTATCTCAGCCAATCCATGAAGCACCTAGAACCTCTTCCTCCCTCATCCAATCCTCCAATGTCATGAGGTGTTCGTATGGACGTTTTACAGAAGGAGACTTGGACAGATCGGGGTCAAAGCGGGGTGACCCGAGCTCGACGCTCACCTTGCAGCTCTCCTCCTCTTCGTACAGGGGGGAACAGGCCTCTGAAAACAGTGGGAACTCCAGCAGGGGCTCCGCAAAGCTGGAAATCACCTCGTCAAAATTCCTACAGATACAAACCCACGGCCACCCAGCAGAGGTCAGGACAGCAGGCCAGTGCTCTCCGCCAGAGTGAGCTGTTAAAAAAACTCACTAATATCCTCTCAATGGTGAAGAGGCATTTGTCAATGCAGAGTCAATGCAGATTTAAAACAGCTCTTTGCATGCTATAGAAATTTAAAACATCCCAAGAAATCACTGAGAATCAATTACAAAACACATTACCAACCAAAGTGGAAAGATAGAAAAAACAAATCCAAAGAACAGTGGCAAAATTAAGATTCTTTTTTCAAAACAACTGCTCAAAGCAGCACTCTTATCTCATATTAATAGATAAAATGAAACTGTAGACCCTTGACCAGTGCATAGAAGGTTCACCACTGATAGTAATTAACTGACCACTTAACCCACCAAACTACTGCTTTATAAATGTAATACACCTCAGTCTTGTAAATACAGGACCCATTAGGAAAACTAAATAATGATATTATATATTTTACCAAAGTAAAGTAATTACTACATCTTAAAGTGGCAATAAGTCGCTTATTATCCATTATGCAATGTTGCAATATATTGGCAGACTGCAGTAGCCATGGTACAACCCCAATTCTGAAATAGTTGGGACGAAGTGTAAATTGTGAATAAAATCAAAATGCAATGACTTTCAGGTCACATGAGCCAATATGTTATTTACAATAGAACATAGATAACATTTCAAATGTTGAAACTGAGACATTTTATATTTTTATCCGCAAAATGATCTTATTTAAAATTTTCTGGCTGCAACAGGTCTCAAAAAAGTTGGGACACAGGCAAATAAGGGCTGAAAAAGCAATTAATATATAAGAGAATCAGCTGAAAGAACATTTAGCAAGTAATTAAGTTAACTGGCATCAAGTGTGTAACATGATTGGCTATAAAGGGATGTCTTAGAGGCTGAGTCTCTCAGAAGTAAAGATGGCCAGAGGCTCTCCAACCTGTGAAGGCTTGCGTAAAAAAATTGTGGAATACTTTAAAAACAATGTTCCTCAACGTCAAATTGCAAAGGCTTTAAAGGTTTCATCATCGACAGTGCATAACATCATCAAAAGATTCAGAGAAACTGGAAATATCTCTGTGCGTAAGGGACAAGGCCGAAGACCTTAACTGGATGCCCGTGATCTTTGGGCTCTCAGACACCACTGCATCACTCACCAGTATGATTCTGTCACTGACATTACTAAATAGGCCCAGGAATACTTCAAGAAACCACTGTCTGTAAACACAGTCCACCGTGCCATCCACAGATGCCACCTAAAACTCTACCATGCAAAAAGGAAGCCATTGTTGAGCATGATCCAGAAGCGCCGCCGTGTTCTGTGGCCCAAGGCTCATTTAAAATGGACTGTAGCAAAGTGGAAAAGTGTCCTGTGGTCAGACGAGTCCAAATTTGACATTCTTGTTGGAAATCATGGGCGTCGTGTCCTCTGGGCTAAAGAGGAGAAAGACCACCCCTCCTGTTATCAGCGTTCAGTTCAAAAGCCAGCATCTCTGATGGTATGGGGATGCATTAGTGCATATGATGTGGGACACTTGCATGTTTTAAAAAGCACCATGAATGCTGAATGGTATATAAAGGTTTTAGAGCAACATATGCTCCCCTCCAGACGACATCTGTTCCAGGGAAGGCCTTGTGCATTTCAGCAGGACAATGCAAAACCACACACTGCAGCTATTACAACAGCATGGTTTCATAGTAGAAGAGTCCGTGTGCTGAACTGGCCTGCCTGCAGTCCTGATCTTTCACCGATTGAGAACATTTGGCGCATAATTAAACAAAAAGTCCGTCAAAGGAGACCCAAAACTCTCCAGCAGCTGGAAGCCTGTATTAAAAAAGAGTGGGATCAAATTCTAATGGCTAAACTCAAGAAACTTGTCTCCTCAATGCCCAGACGCCTCCACTCTGTGTTAGAAAGAAGAGGGGATGCTACACCATGGTAAACAGGCCCCTGTCCCAACTTTTTTGAGACCTGTAGCAGCCATCAATTTTGAAATGAGCTCATTTTGTGGATAAAATTGTAAAATTTCTCAGTTTCAACATTTGCTACATTATCTCTGTTCTATTGTGAATAAAATACTGGCTGGTGTGATTTTAAAGTCATTGCGTTTTGATTTTATTCACAATTTACACTTTGTCCCAACTATTTCGGAATTGGGGTTGTACAGCTTAAGGGATGAGTGATCAGGTGACCCTCCCTCTCTTACCTCTTAAAGTCCTCGAAGCACTGGAATGCGACCATGGCCCCCATCCTCTGGCAGGGAGGGGACAGCGCCCCCCCCAGGAAGAGCTCACAGCTCTGCCGCCTGATCTCAAACTGACTGGAGCTCACCGGGACAGACACCCTATCAGTGGAGGGTAGAGATTAGTTATGAATGGGGGGGGTTTCCGAGGTCACAGGTCAAAGGTCAGGGGTAAGCAATCAGCTGCGGCGGTAGAGGGGAGGGGCTCAGAGGGCTAGAGTCTCTGAATAGAGAGACATGACAACTCAAGAATAGGAGCCGTTTTGTTTCTATCGTGTGAAACTGAGCCTTTTCACACCATAAAATATGTTGGATTTTTTCATTCTTTTCTCAAAATGGAAATGTACTACTTTCAGGGGGAAAACAATAAACCAGCAAGCAAAGGTTTCAACAAGCATGAGGGGAAATGTTTTGACATAAGAAAATGACAAAACTGAAAAAAAAACTCATTCACCTTGGGATTGTGCTGGATAATGCGATAGAAACAAAATGGCTTCATGACCAGATTTTCTGGAACCCTCATAACCCTATCGAGGATCTCTACAGAGGGCAGGGCAGAGCTGTTTAACACAGGGGGTGTGGGCCAGCGACACGGCCAACAGAGCAACTTATACATACAAGAGTCATCAGAAGATGACATATCCCCCCGGCCCCCGCAATTTAATCTCAGAAATCTCAAAATATCAAAAGGCACCAGTCTAGGACCTGATTAATATGCACAGCAAGTTTTGTTAAAAAATTTTGAACGGTATTTGAGTTCTGCTCTGGACGGATGGGACGGACAAACGGACCGTACTGACGACTATATTCCCCCGCAATATATGCTGCGGGAATAACAAAGGTTAGTGTGCCTTAAACATAAAAGCTCAATTTTCCACTTATTTTTAAGGTTTTTAACCATCTTTTGAGTGGAAAACTTGGAAGTAGAAAAGTTTGAGCCCAACAGATTCCTGCAGGTCAGACTGACCTCACTCAACTACAGTCTTTACTTTGGTCCACATACAACTAATTTTTCAGAAGCTCGCTGCAGAAACAGAAGTGCCTGGTTTGGAAATTGAGGTAAGCAACAACCACAGCAAAAACTATTCAGAAACCTTGTTAGAGAAGCCAATCGTCTTTGGGAAACAGTCAACAAATGCAGAGCCTCAAACAGACAAACACACCACGCTGAATGGCAAAAACACAACAAACACGCACGCACACAAGAACACTGAAAGCCCAGGCTCCACTGCTAAAGCACCATGTGGACAAAGCTCTGTACTCTACCTGTTCATAGTAGGGCTGTGTTCTCTGAAACAAGACCAGCGACATGTTAGGAGGAGGCATTACCACGGACTGCCAACACTGCATGGGGCTTAGCTTTGGCTAACACAAGTGTAATGCCTTTTAATTAACAACACAACGCAAAATGGATTCTGGACTCAACCGTTCAGCATGAACACACAGACGATAAAGCAGACAGACAAGTCTGTTTTGACAATTTGGCCAAAAAAGAAAACGTTTAGAGGATCGGGTTTAGCAACACACTCCAAATTTAAAAAAAAAGGTGTTAAAAGACTCAATTAGCGCTTTGAGTGAGGACCGTAAAACATGCAATAAAATGGAAGTTTCTTTACTGGTCTGCTGTCATAGGGTCATATCTGAGGAGAGAAGGGAGACGTGTGTGGAGAGCAATGCATAAGTGTGCAAGAGCCTTTAAAACGGCTAAAGATGTTAACAGCTCTAAATACTGGACTAAAGAGTGAACACACTCTGATGCTTTGAATTTCTGCAGTCACTTGTGCTCCCATAGTTATGAAGTGGATTCAGCGGAGATAAAACAAAGAGGAAGCCAGCAATCAACTTTTGCGCCCTAATAAAGCATTTTTTACTTACATAATAGTCAATTCCATTCCCTCAGATGATTATGAGTACATCTTTAAAGAAGTAAATTTCATACCATCATATACCTGCAAAAGTAGCCCACATTTATTCATCGATACACTGCAGAATTAAGCTTTCACAATAAAACTGGGACAGAGAATAAAATGCATAGAATCACTTTTGCATGGTAACTTTAATCAAACATGGTTCAGTGCAGAAACACAAAAAGTATAATTTTTGAAGGCTGTGAAAGGTTTGTGCCATTTGTAAGTGGGGCAGAGATACTCAAGAAAAAACAGCCATATTTACTGCAAAGCATTAGAGTAACCTGATATTCTGCACTTAGCAGAGTGATTATCGTGCAGTATTTTATTATACAAACTAACAAACAACATTACACAATCCAAAGCAAGCTGGGGGAGGAATGATAGACGCCTGAGTGACAGGCAGGAATGGGCCAACGAGGTGAAAATAAAATGGGAGGAGCCATGAATGAACGACTGAGGTTTGCTACAGTGACCACATCCAGCTGGTAGAAAGGAGCCAGTGATTGACAGATAACTGTAGCCCTGCTTAAATGGCAGGTTTGGGAACAGATGGGGGGGGGGGGGCAGCAGCGGGGGGTGATTACCTGTTGGGGTGGGACGACGGCAGCATGAACTGGAAGTCCACAGCACAGGTGCCGTCCTGCAGTTGGTGATGCTGGAGGCTGTTCAGGTCATACGCGATGTAGCCCCGGCGCACGTACACCTGGGGGAGGAGTCAAGAGCATGAGGCTGGGGCCTGTAGCGCTTCACCTTAACGAGTCTACTCATATGCACATCAGTTTGCAGAAAAAACTGGACAGTCCTGTCGCCTGCGACCGCATGGGTGTAGCCTCCGAAAGCCTACTTCTCCAGCCTGTATTGCGTCCACAAGGAGTGTCTGTTTCAGCACAAATTTGTGCATTATTCGGCCAATACTGTAGCCATGGCAACCAAAATTGATACGTGTTATAAGTGAATTATATTACGTGTCCACACCAAATATGAGAGTAATCGGTCAAAAATTACAGCCTGTACAGCGTCCACAAGAAAGTGTCTACAGACGCGGACGCGGCGATGGCGGAGACGACAAGCATGAATCCATAGTAGCCGCTCGACTTTGCCCGGGGGCTACAATAATGACTGTAATGTAACGTAGAGTGCAACAAAGAAAGCACCATCACCACAATAAATGGGTTCCTGCCCCATCCTAAAAGTATCAGACGGCGGGAGGAACATGAGACCTGGGTATAGTGAAGCAGGAATACCGAAGCTCACCTCCAGCGCAGCCATGCACACCACACGGTTGCTGTGGTAGAAGAAGTTTGGCAGCACATCGAAGATGGACGTTTCCGACAGGATCAGTTTCTGTGGATGGGAGAACTGAATTCTCAATATCACTGCTCTAGAACTCTTCACTGAAAAAAAAAAAAATCTTACCAAGCATTTTAATCTTGTATTTAGACATAAAATTCTTATTTCCATTACCTTCTTTTCCCTCAAAAAAAATTCTTCCACTTGCCACTTGAAATAATTTTGACTCATTTCAAGATCTGTCCGTGAGGTAATTGAAATCACCTTAACATGTGGAAAAGTCTAGAAATGAGTAAAAATTATCTTACATTAGTGGCATAGCTTCATTTTTCTAAAAAGAAAGGTAATAGAAATAAGTGTCTAAATACAAGATTAAATAGCTTCAAATTTTTTTTTTTGCAGTGCTATTCATTGCAATCTTTAAGTCAACAATAAAACGGTCACTTAAGAGCTCTGTAATTGCACACGTGCACTGTTAGTGATCTAACAACAACTTAACATTTATAACCATGGCAACAAGAAATGTAAATAAAAGTTAGCCAAGGGGCATGCAGTCTAGACTTTGGAATTAGACTGGTCTGAGTTTTTATGCTACTGACCTAAAAAGCCAATACCTGTCTTAAAAGAAAATCTGAGATGGAGGAGTTATAAGACTATCCTGGAACAGTTTTTTGCAAGCCAAGCCAGACACCTAACTAGAGCAAGCAGGAGCACAGCAGGTGAGGTCACCACCTGCGCCCCGCCAGGATCGGAGCGGAACGTCACCTTCAGGTTTTCGGGGCAGAACTGGTGTCCGTACATGTCGATGGCCGAGAGGAAGATTGACTCCACCTGGTTGTGCCGGAGCTCGTAGGACGGCAGGTGTGATGCTATCAGCACCTGAGAGGCCACAGAGTTTCAATGACATCACTTACTTCATAGGCACTGGATGTTAGTAAAGACTGCAGCTTGCAAAACGTTAGCAAATAGAAGGGCACTCAACAGAGTGCATACCTCGCCTGCACAATCATTTTTAACCTTTCCTGTTATGTTGACTTTGACCTTTGACCTTGACCTGTGAAAATCTAATTACCTCTTACTGTTGTCATGAATAACCTTCCCACAAAGTTTAATAAAAATAGATCCAGAACTTATTCTTTAATCCTGCTAACAAACAGACGGGCAGGTGAACAAACAGGCAAAAACGTAACCTCCGTTCAACTGGTTGGCAGAACTAAATAACACGCACTGATTCCTTCACTGCAGTAATACGCCTAAGTTCCAAATCCACAGCAGTCTACTACAGAGGGAATGTATTCAGTAGTCTTCAGGACTCTATTAATGACATAACAGTATTGTATTGTGTTTGTATTTTACACATAATCCAGGATTACAAACAGCAGCCTAAATGCAACAGCAAAGGTAAAACAGCAAGATATCTCACCTTGCAGGTCTATGCTGTATGTAGTTTTCACAGCCAAATCGTATACATCCCTAATCCATGCAAGCATTAAACTCATGTTCTGCTTCAATTCAAAATGCAATCCACTGTTAAGAGCTAATTCAAGTTTTACAAGAAATAAGCCCACAAACTGAAAGAATAAATACCGGACAGTGGCCACATATTTCTGTACTCTGTCATCCTTTCGCTTAAGAAACACAATTAACTGAACCAGCTTATATTAAATGACATAAATGCAGAACTCCCTTATGAATTTATGCTCAGCGTAGCGCAAATAAATGTTCAGTGCTGAGCGCAAGCATTTGCACAGTAATATCATTGTTTTTAAAAAAAAAACACAAAAATAATAAGTTAGCCCTTATAGCACTAAATGCAGCTATTGTTGCTCAATGATGTAAGAGATCAAAATCAAAGCTGTTGAAAATCTATCATTTTGCGACTTGTTTACAAGAGCTCCCGCAAGGGAGCCAAGTTGCCACATGATAGGTTTTCAACAGCACAAAATAATTAAGTTTAATTTTTTTTTATTAATTTCAGTGCTTAAAGGGTTAAATAAGAAACTGCTAGCTTCAGTTTGCAGGCAGTTAAATCCATAGCGCATGAAGCATGTAGGAATGGCAGCTCCTTCTCTGAAGCTTTACAGACCGAGGGTTAGATCAGTATTTTGTTTATCTCAGGGAGTATGTGTCCAGGTGTTGAGCGCTCACCTGCCTGGCTCGCAGAGCCACCTTGGAGTTCTCCATCTTGCTCAGCTGCGCCAGCTCGTTCAGTATGACCATGAGCTCGTCGGCCAGTGTGGGGTCCCGCCCACACAGCTGGTCCTGCGGCAGACACGCAGGGGCACACCTGTCACCTGTCGTCCCGTAACGCAACCCGACTGAAGCATCGCGTTTCAGAGAGCTGATTCAAACCCATTCTCATGCCCTCACACTCTGGCACAAATGGCTGCCGCGCGTCATCCTGGCGTGCGGGGGTATTGGAGCTGAATGAGGGAAATCTGCCTCAAGAAAAAACCCATTATACAAACTAGAATGTCCGGTTGCCTGCGACCCCATGGGCGTAGCCCCGGGAAACCCACTTCTCCAACCTGTACTGCGTCCAGAAGGAAATCTCTATGTTTCAGCACAAATTTGCACATTATTCAGCCAATACTGTCGCCATGGCGACCAAAATCGATAAGTGTCATAAATTAAATATACCACATGTCCATACCAAATATGAAAGTAATCGGTCAAAAATTACAGCCTGTACAGCGTCCACAAGGAAGTGTCTACGGACGCGAACGCAGCGGCAGAGACGACAAGCATGAATCCATAGTAGCCGCCCAACTTCGCCTGAGGGCGACAATTACCGTGCACTAATGTTGTAATTATAGGGTGGCAGTGGCCTAAACATTATTCCCCGAGTGAGAATTCCCACGAGATACTGTCTTCGAGATCCAGCTATACAGTCAGTGGCTGAAGATAAGCAGGTTAGGGGGGTAAGTTGGATGGGCTGGGAGGTGTGAGGTGATTCGGACTGGTGGGCGTGGACTGGGCGGGGGGTTAAGTTTTGGATAGGTGAAGGGCTAGGCTGAGTGGAGTGGTGGTTGTTGAGTTTGGTGAAGGGAAATCTAGAAGGAGCTGACTGTGTTTCTTTTAATGGTGGGGGTGTACTGGGTGAAGCTGAAGGTGCTTGGCAAGGCTGGAGGCCTTCTGAGTGGAGTGGGCCATGTTTTGGACTGGAAGGAGGGCTTCGTTGGTGGGGTTTTGAGGCGTCTTGATTGGCCGGAGCACTTACGATGAGCATGGTGACCAGGACGTTCTTCCTGGCGACCTGGGCGTGGGAGAAGATGTACTCCAGCACTGGGGTCATGTCGGGTTTGTACTTCTCCCTCAGGTTAATCACACACTTATCATAGTGAGCTGCAGACGAGAGGTGCGCCACAGGATTACACGGGTAACACCCCAGGAGGAGGCCCACCACAGCTGACCTGATGTCAGGGCTCTCAAACCAACAGCCCATGGAGCAGCAGCCCAGAGCCGTTGCATTTCTGCACCCAGTTGGTTAAATCTGTGTCATGGACCCTTTGAATATTGGCAGTTGCTACGGGTACGGCAGTTTTTCAATGCATTTCAATGTGGAGAGGATTGGCAGTCCCCATTTCAAGCCCTGCCCTAACCTAACCCTTACCCTTCCCCTAACCCTAACCCTAACCCTAACCCCTAACCCTTCCCCTAACCATGATCCCAAATCCTTCTCCAAATCCCTTGAAATCGACTGCCGTACCAATAAAAACTGCCGTGTCCCTAGACACTGCGTTTAATATTTAGCCGTTCGGAATGGTATTTCTTCATTATTCTTTTTTTTTTTTTTTTTTTTTTTTTTAATTTGGCATCTCCAATCCCACCCGAATCTGGAATACCCAATTGGTGAACTATGTACAAGGCTTGCTTGTATGCGACCCCTTGCTGCCAATTCAGGAGAGTGAAGACAGTTCGCGGCTCTCCTCCGAAGCACGTGCCTGTCAGCCACTGCTTCTTATACACTCATCGGTTGAATCTTCGCAAGTTCAGAACGAGGGCGGAGGATCCCCGAACATGAACAGGCTTAGAATCTTCCTGACAAGCGCCCGTCTGGCCAACAGGAGGCGCTTGTGCAACGAACAAGGAAACTATTATTTCCCTTCCCGGCAGACCCTTCCCAATTTGCAACCCTGTAGCGCAATAACCAGTTGTGTGCTACTCTGAAAAAGCTACCGACCACTGCCGGCTGGTACGAGGCATTTCTTCATTATTCTAAGCCAGCATTCTTGAACACGACAAGCAGCATTCAGAACGTGCCTACGACAACCAGTAGTTATTAGTCATCAGCATTAGAATGTCCAGTCAAAGCCGTTCTATACACATAAATTAGACATTTGTACACCTTCATGGGATAACTGGTTAAAAAAGTGTACCTACAGCTTATGTCCAAGGCTTAAACTGACAGCTGATTGAAAGAGTAAGTAAGTAAGTCTGTTCTGATCCTAGTGGCTCATCAGGCCGGTGCTTAACCCCGGTTTCCGTGGCATGAAGCGACTAGGAGTATTGCTACTCCCCCTGGATGGGATGCCAGTCCATCGCAGGTACTTCCCCAGCTCTGGATCAGGTTTCCCTGACTATTTGCTGGTACCCATTTGTACACCTGGGCAGAGTGAGGCAGTGTGGGAGTGAAGTGTTTTGCCCAAGAACGCACCACGAAGGCCATGGCAAGGACTCAAACTCAGGACCTTTTGATCCCAAGTCAAGCCTACTTAACCACTGCCCTACCGTGTCTCTGATTGAAAGAAAATGTGATAAACATTAAAAACACTGCTGTCCTCCAGGACGCATGATTGAAATTCTACACATGTTCCTTAAACAGCATTCTCTCCCAGGTGAGCAGGTGAGCCTACCTTGCTGAAACTGCTGCTCCACCTCCAGATACCTCTTCAGCAAATCCAGCACCACTGACTTCATGTACCCACGAATTCCGCTGCGGTATCTGAGGGCGAGAGCGTCGGACAGGTGACCTCTCCCGTCGTTAAGAATGCGGTTTCCGCGTGTGGCGTTTCAGTGTAAAGGTTGGGGCGGTAAGGATTAACTCACCTCTGTACGAGCTGCACTATGCTCTGCGTGTTCATGAAGAACACCTCCCTGTCTGACTTCCTCTGCAGTGTTGCCGCGTGGCTGTCTAGGATGTTGGCAATCTGTAATGGGACCAATGCACCATAATCAATTTCAATCACTAAAGGGACACCCCATAATATATGCAAACCTGGAGATTACAATGAATAGAAGCCAATAAACCAAGGCTAAAAAAGCTAACTACACTGAACAAAAATATAAACGCCCCATGTCAAATTTTTGAGTTTTTATAAACAAAAAACTGGAACCGGGATTCGTCTGTGAATAGCACTTTTCTCCAGCGTGCCAAGGGCCATCGAACGTGTGCGTTTGCCCATGCGAGTCGGCTCCGACGCCGGACAGCGGTGAGATCCAGACCATGGTGAGGACGCCCAGCGTGCAAGTTGGCTTCTCGCAGGCGGTTACGGCCTGTCTATGGTGTGATTCGTCTGTTGTGCAGACCAACGGTCTCATCCGCTGTGCGTGTCGCTGATCTGAGCCGATCCCGCAGTTGGACGAGCCGGATGTAGCGATCTTGTGCTGGTGTGGTCACATGTGGCCGACGTGGATGAGGTCGATTTGCGGTACTGCCCGTCTGTCGGAAACGAACTCTCAAACGGCCTATCATCCGATAGTTAACATTCAGCTGCACAGCGACGGCTCTGGTGGACATCCCTGCATCCAGCAGGCCAATGGCACGTTCCCGCATGACCTGAGACATCTGAGGCATGATGACTTTTGATAAAATTTGAGATTTTGGGGTGGCCTTTTATAGTCCCCAGTATAAGGAGTGTCTGGGTACTGCTCATTCTGTCTGATCACCATCTGGAAATGCCACACCCATGTAGGCTACTGAGTGAAATCACTGCATCACTGAGCAAATGCTCACTGACAGAGAGATGGATTAAAAAATGGTGCACAAATCAAGAGAAATATCCCTATTGTACAAGTAAAAGTCAGCATATGCTCACTTAGAGTTGTTAACTCCATGTGGCATCAATATTTGACATGGGGCGTTTTTATTTTTGTTCAGTGCAGAACCTTATCCATCGACTTTTCATTTCATGAAGAGGCTAGCACATAGCTTGGCTGTCCCTTTAACATTCAGAAATATTTCATACCTCACTTGACGCTGAGCAGACAGAGTCTGTAATCTGATGCTTGTCATTCATAAAGGACAAGCACTCAAGCAAATACAAAGCCTATCTCATCCAAATCCCAGGGATCTAAAAGCATGTAAGCTGATATTCACAACATTTCTGCACTGAAGTGATTCCCTCACACACACACACACACACACACACACACCATGCTCCCACAGCCCATATTGGATCAATGCCTTATCAGACTTCCTTCACTCCTGAGGACTTTGAAGGTTTCCTTGATGAGACAGTCACAGAGATTCACTGTTCCATTATGTCTACGCTCACCTTGCCAGCATCCCCCTTCTGTTACCTCCCTGTTTTTACTCTTCCTTTCCCCTGACTAATTCAGACATCTCCCAGCTTTTTGTCTCCCACCACCTAACACCTGTGCCCTTGACCCCATCCCTTCATCTCTCCTGCAGGCCATCGCACCCGACATCCTCCCTATTCTCACCTGCCTCGTCAACTCCTCCTTATCTTCAAGACCTTTCCCCCTTCTTTCAAGTGTCACATATCACTCCACTCCTTACAAATCTCATACATACAGAACTATGGTCCCATCTCTCTCCCTCCTTTTCTATCCAGAACACTTGAAAGAGCTTCGTCTAACCAACTTCTTCTTCTTTCCGGTCCCAGAATAACTTGCTGGATCCACATTGGTCCGGCTTCAAACCAGGCATCTTGACAGCAAACTGCACTCGTCTCTGTCAGTGAGTCACCTCATGCTGCAGTACCAGCCTCTCTTTCCTCCGGCTCGATCCTCCTCGACCTGTCAGTCGATGTGGGTACCTCGGTTGCCCAGTGTTTTCCCCTCTCTATTCCAGGACTGCCCAGTTACGTCCGGTCCGTTCTGACTTTCGAAGAGGAATGACTTTCCCACAGAGGTCGAAAAAGCGTCCGGTCCTGATGTTGTAACTGGTACTCAGTTTAGTTATTAATTAAATGGTATTTTGGCTGAAAAAATTGTTTTTTTGATCATTTTTTTCTCACAGGTATTTTACAGACCAAAGACCTTCCTATGTATTTTCAAGGCTGGTATTTAAATGTAAATTCCCTCTAGTAGTATTTCAAAGCGTTCTCTGTACTATTTGTCCTTTCAGATAAACTTTATGCTCTGGATAAGAGTGTTTGCTAAATGACAGTAATGCAATGTAATGTAATGAACGGTTGATAAGGACAGACCATAGACCAGCAGGACCAAAGGCTTTCCAGCACTAAGCTTCAGGTCTCAGGCATAACAGAATTAGTTAGTATTTTTGACTTTCTGCTGTTATCTGGCAGTAATTTAATCATAATTCTTTGTCATAAATTACACATTTTAAACTGAAAGGCTGAATATGGGACAGAGCAGAAAATTAGCTTTGCCAAGACACAAACCCCCTCATGCACAACGCATGTCAAAGAAAATTTAGACTGCAACAATACTGCATTTTGACATTGTCATTTTATCTCTGTTCTTTTTGTGTGGTAATTCATTTATCCTGTGTCCTGCATGGTTCATAGTCCATGACCATCCATTTTTTTTGCAATTTGAATTTGATCAATACAGATTTCCTCCTAAATTTACAAGCACACCTTCATATGATGCTGCTTCAACTGTGTTAACCCTTTCCTTAGTCCATCATCGTGCCTGAAGTCTGACAAGAGTACCCTTCACAACAGCTTGCATTAAGCACGGTGCTAAACTGAAAATATGAAAAGGCTAAGGGGTGGGGTAGGAAGAGGTGGTGATGGTGGGGGTGGGGTTGAGAGTGGTGTGAGGGTGGGGGTGGGGCCAGAGTTGAGGTTGGTGGTAAATTTGGGGGTGGGGTTGGAGGTGATGGCGGGGGTGGGGTTGAGCGTGGGGTGAGGAGTGGGGTTATGGGTGGGGGTGGAGTTGACGGTGGTGGTGATGGTGGGGTAGAGGGTGGGGTTGAGCGTGGGGTGAGGAGTGGGGTTATGGGTGGGGTGGAGTTGACAGTGTTGGTGATGGTGGGGTAGAGGGTGGGGTTGAGTGTGGGGTGAGGGGTGGGGTTAAGGGTGGGGTTATGGGTTGAGGTGACTCACCCTCTGGCTGGGAAACTGGCAGAGCACTGAGGTGATGTTGCTGGCGTACTGCGCCATCACCTTGCGGATGGCCTTCTCCACGGAGAGGGGGACGCGCCCCGAAACGCTGGTCATGATCTCCTGCAGCTCCAGCAGGGGCAGGGAGGGGTCCCGCAGCGTCTTCATCAGAGTGCCCACCCACTGCTTCAGCTACAGGGGGAGGGGGGACCCCAAAAACACACGGGACAAACAAACCTCAATCCCACTCACTGCTTCAGCTACAGGGGGGAGGGGGGACCCTAAAAACACACAGGACAAACAAACCTCAATCCCACTCACTGCTTCAGCTACAGGGGGAGGGGGGACCCCAAAAACACACAGGACAAACACACCTCAATCCCACCCACTGCTTCAGCTACAGGGGGAGGGGGGACCCCAAAAACACACAGGGCAAACACACCTCAATCCCACTCACTGCTTCAGCTACACGGGGAGGGGGGACCCCAAAAACACACAGGACAAACACACCTCAATCCATCCATTATCTAACTCGGTCACAGAGGAGCAAGGACATGGCTTTGGGGTTTGGGGACGATCCCTGCACACTATGGGCGAGAGGCACCCTGGACAGGGTCTGCCAATCCATCATGCACACCATTCACACACCTCCAGTTAGTCTCCAGTTGACCTGGCATGCACAGCCTGCGGGCGATGGGAGGAACACTGGAGAGCCCAAAGGAAACCCACACAAACATGGCCCCAGACTGCATTCAAACGCACAACCTATCTGTGACCAAACTGTGCTACCGTGCTGCTGATAATACAATATTTCACTGTGTTCAAAAGGCTTGGGGACACCATACAGGTACCCAATCTGTGCAGGGATCTATGCGAAACGATCTGAACAGAGAGAAAGTGTTCATTTGTCCTGGAGTGGATTTTAATTCCCGACCCTTTAACCTGTTACAGGGTGAGATCACAAATATAGAATTCAATATTCTGAACTGACCATTCTAAATCAGGGATGCCGAACCCTGTTCCTGAAGAGCTAGCGGGTTTTCACTACAACATTAATCTGGGACACCTGATTGTACTAATTACCAGCTCACAAAGGTCACTAGCAGTGTACATGATGTGCTTTCTTTGGATTGATTTGAAAACCTACTGAACAGTAGATCTCCAGGAACAGAGTTCTAAATTCTGATGCCACAATCACTACAGGTCATTTAAAACAATGGAATTATAGGGCAGATATTCGGGGGGGGAAAAAAAACCTCTAAAATCCTTATCTTTAATTTAAGCCTTTATGATTTCAGGTTATAATACACGAGTAGAAAGTTGTTCATCATTCTAATGCTGATGGCATAGTCGCCGTTCTGAATTTTGGCAAAAAGCAGGAGGCGTCTCCAGCACTACTGCAGTTCAGACATGGAGCGACAGTGCCTCACTTTGTTGCTGAAGTAGGGGTCAGGGAGGCAGAATCCGTCCATGATCTTCACCAGGTTCTCCAGCACGCTGTGGAAGACCTGGTGCAGCTTCTCCCCGGTGATGGGCAGGGGCTGCTGGGAAGGCAGGGAAGCCGTGTTCAGCTCCACCTGGGATAGGAGGGCGGGAGGGAGAGAGGGTTTTATTCACCACGAGGTACAATTACAGTGAGCTGCCAGCAGAGGGCAGTGTGCCTACTATGCCTGAAAAAGTCCTCGGTCAAGTCAAACCAGCAACACTTAGCCAATCTCTCTCTCAAACTTTAAAAAGTAATGAAAGAAACGTGTACACACTGGAGTCCATAAGTATTAGGGCAGTAATACCATGTCTGCATTTTGAATCTGTACTGAATCTGCTCACCAACAGGTTAAAGTAGAATCTATCAGTTTAAATTTGTGGATATTTATACCACTATTGTTTGAAACTTGATGGAAAGGCAGGTCTTTTCTTAAAAAGTCTCCACACACATACTTATTCCAGACTCTACTATGCATAAAAAATGACTTTTTAGAGAGATCCAACACATACATTGCCCACAGGGATTTTATATGATGTCTGAGGGTCGAAGCCAGGAGATGTCACACTCCAGTCTGGAGGAACGCAGTGTCTGCAGGCTTTCATTATCACTGTTCTACCAGCAGCCGACTTGGGCTTGAGAAAAAGGTGTGGACTTTTTAGCCAGTCAGTGACCAGTGACTTGAATGAATATCTTGAGCGGAGATACACCATAAACCAGAGCACACTGTGGCCCTCAGGTCTCGAGTTTGACGCCCCTGGCCTGAGGTATTCCAAGTGAGGTGTTCTAGGTGAATCTGCTGTACTTACTGGATGGAGGCTGCTCGGGTCGTCCAGCTCAAGATGGGCCACGACGCACCCGGCCTCCAGCACGGCGCCGGGACGCTTGAGGAAGTGCACACAGCCCGACTCCTGCACGTTCAGCGTCATCACCATCTTCATCACCTGCAGGCCCGAACACAGCGCAGCTAAACCACACCGCGTGTTGGACACAGGTGCGCGTCCACGTAACTGCTAACTGGGGGCTTCACCACAAAAAAACATGTCAATAACAAAACGAAGACCACAGAGTGAAGGTATGGAGACGGTAGAGCAGTGAGTTTAGACAGAATAAAGAGCATCCACTGCGTAGAAACCATTCATAATTTATATATCGATATACTATTCATAAATAGCATGTCCTTTATGAGGCGCGATTCCCATCTGTTCAACATTAGCGGAGCACATCGAGGGACTGTAACAACAGCTGTTAGAGAACTGGGTTTCTCAAGGGTTGAAAACTTGACTGGAAGGTAGGGCAGCACTCATTTACCAATGATCAAGCTTTCAATTAAGTAAATGGCCAAATGGATTGAGCGTTTCAAGAAAGTTTAGTGAGTCAGGGGATAAATACATCGGCTACATGCTCACAGTTATATTCTGAAAATACCTATATATAGTGCTGAGCATCCACACGCTGCCAGATCAGCTTCAATGCACCTTGGAATAAAGTTTTAAAAACTTTACTCAAGGGATGGAGAACTTTTCTTCCAAGAGACATTCCCTCATTCTGAGTTTTGATGATGGTGATGGAGAATACTTTTACACAGGTGCTCCAAAATCTCTCATTTTAGTTCAACTGGTTTGAGATAAGGTGATAGAAGGTGGTGACATAATGCTTGGGACCATTTTCATCCTCAAAAAAACATTCAGTGACCTGTGTGCCCCGTGAGGCTTGGGCCATTGTTATCCAGGAAGAGACCAGTCCCATCATGGTAGGAATGCTTCATCATTGGATATAAAGGTGATCAAACAAACGAAACTGCCTTGATTTGCAATGAAGGGGATGAGTGGACCCAAACCATGCCAGTGAAATGAGCAGAAAAATCTGCATTCGTTATGTTTGTCCATGCATTTATTCAGATTTTTTCCTTTAATTTGTCACCTTACTCTGTAAATATTATGAGCACAACTTAGCTGTTGGGAAGGAGTAAAACTCTCCTTGCATGTTGTGAAACAGTGGCACATTCAACTGTGTTAATCGTAAAGATTATTTTCACAACTGCTTTTCTAGAACAGATAAGCTCTGTTTGCGAAAAGACAATGGCCATACTACTATTTATTTACAACATAGGTTTATCTTCTAAACAAATATTTACCTCAATTTCTGCATAGGACTGTCCAGGGCATATGTGACCTCCATCTTCTACCATGTACTGCAGCAGTTTACCAGCAGAGGGCGACCTGAGCACAGTGGGGTCTTTCTCTTTCTCAAACACGCAGGTCTTGTTGCCTATTGTTATCCGGTAGCTAGGTAGCACACATATAATGGCAAACATAAAGACCTCAAAACATCCAAGTATTTTCAGAGGAAACATTTCAGGAACAAACGGTCGTTAATCATGTCAGGTTTGTTGGAGAAACAGGTTTGATCCCACAGACAGGAAGTCTCACCTCTCCACTTCCTCTTTCATGTAAGTGGTGTAGCTGCAGCCGTTGTAGGACAGCAGGAGGCCACCGTCGCTTAATCGATGCACGTCGATCTCAATGTCCGAACCGTTCATGATGATCACGTATGTGGTGGGGGACTGGCGTGCCACCTGTCACATGCACAATCACAAGGTCACCATGCAGCCAGGGCCACATTTATAAAACGTACAGCGAACAGGGATGAAGCGTTCAGGTAAGTGATATGGGAATGTGTGAAAAAGGCTGTAGCACCACCTTGAGACAGTACTTGACACCTTCATAAATCAGGTCCACGTCCACAGTGTTCAGGAGACTAGCAGCAGCTAAGACCTGACCCCTGAGAGAAGGGAAAAGCTTGTTATTCGTTAAAAAAGATTACCCCCTTCCAAATTGTGATTTCACAGAATCATGACAATGATATAATTTAGCTCAAAAATCAGCTAATATAAGCAACAAGCTCAACACACGATTTTTATGATGTTAATTTAGTGCAGGTTTTGGCACAGGGCCAAGCTGAAAGCTTCACTTTATTTATCCCCTAACTACCAAACTGACAAATTTATACTGCGTCTACTAAACTGTGGCCTTGACTGTCTTGTCCACATCCACCCTCCCCCAATCCCTGTTTCAGCCTCTTCTGTCCTCTGTCCTCAACAGGAACCTCGGGGGACTCGACAAAGCCTTGATAACTTCGAGAAGAGACGTTTCCTCACCCTGAGCCTCATATACCAAGGTTCTTACTTGTTTGGTACCCAATTCCAAGCGATTTCTGAGGTTTGGTTATTGTTTGTTGAGAAGTAAAGAGAAAATCAATCGGTGCGGACTGCCTGGAAAATCTAAGAATATCTGATATTGGCTGTAGTCCAAGATTCAATCCATCAAATCGAACTACAGAGTTAAAATAAAATGTATTCGCTATTCACCAGACCATCTCATCACTTCCATCATGAAAACAGTCAGTTCTTTCCTTGAGCCTTGTTTTATGTGGACTCTACTCTAAATTCAAAAGCCAAATAGCATGGCCTTCAGGAAGAAATCTAGCTACGCTTGTCTCAGCTGTGGCCATGTTGGCCTGACCGAGGCATTGATCCGAATGTTCTGATTGGTGTACCTCTCCAAAGAATGCAGGAAGTCCGACATGCTCTTCCTGAAACTGGCGTCAGCCACGTGAAGGGACCCACATACAACGGCCAGCATGGTATCGGGCTTTTCCGCCTGTGGGGGAAGAACATAGGAAGCGACACGCTGAAGTCAATCGACGTGAACAACAGGTTTCTTAAGACCAAGGTGTTGTTTCAAAAAGCAGCATTACTGAGTCAGTTCAATATCAGCGCCAAGTTAAACCAGGAACTCCTTCCCAAAGGTAGAAATGGACTGAATTAAAAAGAGCTGTTTGCTGTCTCACTCTGTACAGTTATCAAGCTAACTCCATAATCCTGCTGTACAAAATCCCCCCCAGGTCATGGACACTAAACTATGTGACAGTTATTTAGTGGAGGCTTTCATTAAAGGCCACTTAGAGTTGATTATTGTGGCTATCCTGGGACCTAAGCAGCCAGACTTCACCCTCTGAAAAGTCAAATCACCGAGCAGTAAGGCTGTAGGCCGACCCAGTGCCAATCTCGTACCTGCACTTTCTCAGCGATGAGGTGGTCGAGCCAGCCAGTGTCGATGTCGTTGTTCCTGAAGCTCTCAGTCTCCAGCAGCTTGATCAGGTACTCCACGGTGGTCCTGAAGTCTCCACGGATGGAGAGCTCCTTCATGGCCACCACCATGTTCCTGGGCAGAGAGATACACTTTGCACTTAAACTATCACAGTCTGATTTGTTCAGGAAGGACTAATGAAAGATCTTTTTTTTTTGGAAAAGGAGAAAGAACTGGAGCACTCGGATACCAAAAAGCCTTTCATAGTAATAGTAATAGGCTTTCTGGTATCTGAGTGCTCCAGTTTTTTCTCCTTTTCCATGAATTTATTGTCCGAGACTGAGAAGCACTTGATCTAAGCCTTCACCGGCCGATGCGCGAGGATTCTTCAATTATAGTTTATCTTTTTTTTTTTATTAAGCAGAAAGCGCTCTTGAATTGCTATCTATAACAGACTATAAATATCACATAAAGCCTATAAAAAACATATTGACTTTCACTGTCCAAAAGCTTTTATTCACCCTACTAGATTGATGTGTATTCATTTACCTACTAACCCATTTATCTCATTATCTTAGCCTGCAGCATTATTTTACACTTTATCTTACATTCATCATGTAATACCACGGCGACATGGCGTACATAACAAAAACAACTAACTAAACAGCCACTAAGCAACCAACCACAGCCAGCTACCTCCAGCTGCCTCTTAGGGGTTTCCGAGGGAACTTACGAGATGGCCTCCTCCCGGTTCTCGCCCCAGGAGAAGCAGTGTCCAAACTGGGAGTCAGCAAACTCGTGCAGGCCCCCGGCCGCGCCCACGCTGAAGTAGCCCCACACGTTTTTACTGCTGCGGAAATTCAGCTCCTGAACAGTGCCCGAGCTGGGTTTGAAGCCCTGTGAAGAGCGGAATGACAGCTGTTAGCATTATGCGTCAGAATGACGGCTGTTACAGCTCCTTGCCTAATCCGAGATGGGATTTGAACCACCGACCTTCCACACGAACACATGGTTTGATATTCCAATGCATTCCCAGTCAGACAGAGGTGAAGTAGCCTCCAGAGAGGGTTAAATCCTAACAGAGTTCATGTTTGCACACCCTATAAACTTTGCCACACTTTTTACGAGTGAACTAGCCCAGCCAATACTGCTATATTAGCAAAGACCAGATGAACAAGAAGGTCTCATCCAGCTTTCACAACTAAACCTCCTAGGCCTGATTATGAAGCTTTACCATAGGCATTAAGCAGATAAAATAACATAACATAACATGAGTGGTGAGAACAGGCCGTTCAGCCCAACTACGCTCGCCAGTTTCTTTTTACTATTGTGAATATATCACTTCAGATACTCAATGACTCAATGGTATCTAGCTTTAAGTCAAGTCTGCTCTTGAAAACTCCCAAGGTTTCTGCCTCAATAATATGGTCAGGCAAGCTATTCAGGCAAGATACTTTTTTACACAGCCATGTTCACACATTAAGCAGGCCAGAATGACGGCGCTAGACCTTGAGCATCAGAGGAACATCAGATTAGGTTTAATATACGTATATATTAAATTATATTTACATATATACATATATATATATATATATATATATATGTTATCAGTATAACAAGTGGAAGATCCTACACTGGAGTTTAAAGTCTCTGCTTTAGGAACAAGGTAGGATCTACTGTGAAACATTTCTTGACAGAACACAACAAGAACCCACACCTTTGCTCTTTAGACTCAAGTCTAAAAGAGGCAAATTAACATGTGCTTTTTTTAGGCAATCATCTCCTTTGGCATTTTGGCAAGCCCCACCCTGGCACTCACCTCATCGGGGTTCTCGCTGGTGATCCGAGCTGCAATGACGTGGCCCCTGGGACTGGGGGCGCATTCGGGAGCCTCGAAGTTAATCTGTGTGTCGCCCCATGGGCTCTCCCCATACAGCACTCTGATGTCTTTGATTCTGTAGAGGGGGATCCCCATTCCGATCTGCAGAGATCAGAGATCACATCAGTCATCATGGCTTTACCTCCTGACTTTTTGTACTGAAATGACCACTAGAATGTTTTCATCTTTCATCATTCTTTAATGTCAGTACAATTAAAATCTCAAAAAAGCTAGAAGGATCCTGAGATGAGAGTTTACTTGAAACTATAGACCGTAACATTGACACTGACTTAGGCTGGGCCAAAAATTACCCAATTCCAAGACATCTACAGTACTGCAGGTTTTGATTTCAAGTCTAACAAGCACATCTCTTTCAATAGTTCAATATCCTGTTGAACTGGAAATCTGTCAGACCAAGTGCAGCAAATTTTGTTTGAGGTGTACACCTACAGGCCAGCAGACCCCCTGAGATCAAGTTTGACAAGCCTGACCTGCAGGATGACTAATCTAAACCTTGGGCATTCAACCTCACTTGAAAGCTCCTGTGTGGGTGCAAGCTCCAGCCAATCATGTACACACCTGATACTACTAATCAAGGTCATCAGGAAACAGTCAAAGGGTTGATTAGTAGAATCAGGTGTGAAACTACATGGCTGGAATGCAAGTCTGCACCCGCACAGGCTCTTTCCGGAAGTGGTCGGACACTCCTGATCAACAGGAACAGGTATGGGAAGCCTACAGACTTTTATCACACCTGGAGTTGGGCGGCTGGTAGGTTAACATCTCCGATCATCTCCGTACATGGATGCTCCACCTGCAGACGAGGGTTGAGCTCCAGGAAATGAAAGCTCCCGTCCGCAGAGTAGAGGTATTCCACAGTCCCTGTGCTCACATAACCCACCATCTTAGCCAGTTTCACAGCACACTACAAAAGAAAAGAGACAGTGACTCCTGCTGGTGTGGAGGAGACAAACAGGTTCATATAAGTAATGTTGTACACTAGAGATTGTCATATCTGGCCCTTGAAACCATTTGTGGCCCTGATTTTGTTTTCTCCAGACAAATCAAAGATACTGTAGCGGTACACATTGGCCAGATTGGCATCAAACCAAACTCGCAGGTAAAGGGAAGGAGGGAACCTAGCAATTCTTAGTCCATAGACGACCACCATTTGAGGAACAGGGCAGAACACTTTGAGGGTTTGGAGCGCAATGGTTATATGTCCATTTGAGAGGTTTTGATAAAAATTGATTTTTAGGTTTGCAAATGTTCTATTAAATCAGGTACATCATTTACATCATTTTTATGTCAGTCACTCTTTTACTGCATGGTTCAGAAGTATACTGAACATGTAAGTTTTCATAAGTGTGGTACCGCGACTTCATGACCAAAATTGCCAAAATGGACATGTCACCTCCGTGCTCCAACAATTCTAGCACTTGATGTTACATAAACACAATGGTGACAGATTGAAGTTAAGTTTGTTTGCAATGGAAGACAGATGATTCTGTAATACTATTCATGTTTATTCATCAAAATATCAATGTTTAATTCATATAAGCAGATTTTGTTGGACATACCACAAAAATGAAAATGTGAATTCTGTTTAAAACTGGGGCGCATGGACATATAATTATTGTGCTCCAAGAATTAGCTGATAAAATGTGTGACAGGGGTAAAAATCTCAAAATCACAAAATTTGGACATATCACCATTGTGCTCCAAACCCTTGACTTCTCACTACGGAAGTTAAACCAGGAAAAATTTTAAAGCAATTTTTTTATGTCAAAATGCTTCAGAGTAATCACGGCACCTTCTCCATCTGCTCGAAGGTGGATGGGGCTGCGATGGTGGCGGGAGCCTCCTCGATGATCTTCTGGTGTCTCCTCTGAATGGAGCAGTCGCGCCCGAACAGGGAGATGGCGTTGCCGTATTGATCAGCGAGGATCTGAACCTCCAGGTGGCGTGCGTGCTGTGCCAACTGCATGACGAATACGGGCGAGCCGGGCACCTCCACCTGCACCTACACACAGGACCAAACCATCCCGCAGAGTCAGAGCATCTTCATGCCAGCCTTTATCTATTCAGGAAGCTCCTTCTAGAACGTGCTCGTCTTTTTCAAGGAGGCCCTGAGAGAAATGGCAAGTAGAATACTTGGAAGCTGGGTTTCCGTTATCCGGTAATTATCCGGTGAAAATATTCCCTCTGAGCATAATTTGAATTTTATTAAAACAGTCAATTTCCACGTCATTTTATTACAAAAAAAAAAAAAAAACCGAATCTTATTTTTTATGAATGTGAAGGCCAGGACTATATGTGGATCGAAACTTTTTTCATGCGGAACTAAACTTGTCGCATTTGTTTCATTTACTCTGACAAAGCATGCACCGCACTTTACAACAACAATAACAGGAGAGGTCGGACATGTTAAAACAAGCTAATATAAAAACTATTTTCTGAAACCAAACAGGTCTAAGGAGAAGGATCATGTAGAGACTGAGATGCAGTCTGAAATGGGCGACCCTGAGTGGGCTAAACTGGCCAAAATACCCTGCGTGATCCCTGTCTCCAGTGTGCCAAAACAGCGCATCAAAACAGCGCCGAAATCGCCTGGGGAGAACAAGGTCATAAGACTGATGCGCGTTGCAAGTTGCGGAGAGACACTTGAGACTTTTGATTTGAATTCAGCCACTGTGCAGTTCACTGCAGAGAAAATGCGTAAAAAGTAGGCAAAAATGTCCCAAGCCAGAAACATGTTAAGAGATTTTTTTAGTTTGTTTTTTCTTTTTTTGCATCAATTTGATTTCAAGTTGGCAGCATGTCGTGTTATTAAAATGGTGTGAGCCAGTCCAGGTGTGTTTTTTTGTTCGTAAATTGTAGTTGCAATTGTTTGCAATTCATGTTAAAAGAGCGTGGGCTTGTGCAAGATTTATTTATTTTAGAAGTTACGCACGTGAGTCAATTGACGGCACTCATTTTATTTGATATAACGTACTTTTCAATAAAAAGATTACGCTATAAACTGACATGCTTTGATATCATTCTTATATAGCCTGCATATCATTTTAAGCTCAATAAATTCAGATAATATTTGACTGGAATTTCAAACATTTGTCCGATAAATTGAAAACCTGCCGGTCACGTTGTCCGGTGCCAATTTTTTCTAGCGGAAACCCTGCTTGGAAGTGCTGAGCCAAAGAGAGCAACAGGGGAGAAACCCCGAGAGCAATTTATGAGTTAAGGGCCGTGGCCGAGGGCCCAACTGCAGAGATCTTCCCAACTTCATCTCTCCAGATGAATGCAAAAATCTCAAGCCTCACCTACCTCTGGGGTACAATACCACCCCTCAATGGATCTTCACAGTGCAAAAAAGCAAATTCAAATCCGTACTTTAAATACATTCACACATATGCTAAATTCCTTGCTGAATCAATCGGAGACCACCGCTGCATGTACCTGAGAATTCTCTAATGCATACTATGAACAGAAAATACAATGTGAAGCAAACATTTGTACTCAATATTGCAGACAATTATTGATTTTATAACAGCCAGTAATATTCAGTAAGGCAAATGCATTTCAAATGGAACCATTTCACCCAGATGACAGGCAAAGAGTGAACATCCCTCCCTCAGTGAAAGCACTGCAGTGCGATGAGTTGTGAACTCTTACTTGTCTGAAGCAGCTGGCGAAGTCCTCGGCATTGTCCACTTTCCGGATGCCCTTTCCCCCTCCTCCCTCAGACGCTTTAATCACCACAGGATAGCCAATCCTCTCTGCCCCCTTCAAACACACAAACAGGGCCTCAGATATCTTTCATTACTCTTCCCATGACACTAGCCCCCTGCTGCTGAACGCCAGAAGCGCATGGATACAGACACTCAGCACATTAAATACGGTAAAGGGCTCAGACCAATCAAAGTAGTAGCCCACTCATTTATTTTACATGACATTTTTTGTACAAGTTTCCAACTGTGCTAGTATCCTGAAGGGATTTCAATACAGTGTAGTAAAGGAGTTAAACTTCACTGAATCACATTTCAAATTCTACTACAAAATGAACAAGTAGACATGGTCAACAACATCCCCCGCCAAAATGTCTTCTTTAAAGATACTATGAACAGAGGCTCCCAGAAGTGCCACAAGGGCAATAACTGGGGGAAAAATAATAGTGTGCTTCTTATTTTCGAACTCCATCAGGGTCTTTATGGTCTTAAGCTACACAGCAAATTTGGTTATCCTATCTGGAATATTTCCTGTGAAAAGTTGTTCCCCTTTACATATACCGTGAACAGAGTTGGAAAAAGTGAATGAAGGGCAATAACTCCGGGAAAAATAATCACGCGTGTCTCATTTTCGAACTCGATCAAGGTCTTTATGGTCTTAAGCTACACAGCAAATTTGGTTATCCTATCTGGAATATTTCCCGTGAAAAGTTGTTCCCCTTTACATATACCGTGAACAGAGTTGAAAAAAAGTGAATCAAAGGCATTAACTCCGGAGAAAAGAAACGCGTGTGAAAAAGGTCTTTATGGTCTTAACTAAACCAAATTTGGTTATCCTAGCGAATATTTCTTGTGAAAAAGTTGTTCCCTTTATCCCGGACGGACGACGGACGAAAAGGACGGTACGGACGGACGGAAAAATCAATATCCCCTGTCCACTTCGTGTGGCGGGGGATAAAAAGAAAACACAAACCAATGGCAGCATGCATGTGGGTACAGCACATAAGACATGTACTGCGTTTGAGTACAGAAAACACAGAATGTGCGCATAGTGATCTTCTAAAATGGAACTGCGGCCAAAAAGAACAAACTGTCCCTAGTTTGGCAGGGAACATTCCAGTTCAAGAAGTAAGTGCAAAACCATATGGAGGACTTCAAATAAACTCAGGCAAAGATAATATAGGAACTCAAACTGAAATGTGAAATATAATACATGCATACTGTATAAATACAGTACTAGGCAAAGGTCTTAGGCACCCTGCACTTTTTAAAATTTAAATCTGTATTATATATTTACTTTTTGATTCCATATTAGAGTTCCTGAAGATAAAAATAGCCCTGCAAAGCGGGCGTTACCCCTCAGCTCCTGGAATATTTCGAATGAAAATAAATTGACAAAGGCTTTTGCAAGTTATCCTACGGAATACAAAATACAAGATGGCGGCTGCGGCAGCCATAGTGGACATCCAATTGCCATCAAATTCGATAGGTTTCTGTTGGTACACAAGACCAAGCAACAGAGCAAAACTAGCGTAGATTGACAATGGCATTTTTAGTTATCGTGCGGAATACAAAATTCAAGATGGCGGCTGTGGGAGCCATACTGAACATCCAAGTGCCGTGAAAAGTGATAGGTTTCTGTAGGTACACAAGACCAAGCAACACAGCAAAAATGGCTATGATTGACCCAGGCGTTTTTGACTTATCGCGTGGAATGGAAACTCAAGATGGCGAGTGCGGCAGCCATATTTGATTTCAGATCATGACCAAAATCGATAGGCCTGTGTAGTAAATGTCCGCTCTGTTTGGGACAATCAAGCGCCAATCATCTGATAAAACTATAGCGCAACAGGACAGTGTCCCAAATTTTTTGGCAAAGGGCAGTTGCACCAAATATTGATCTAGGTTTTAACAGGTTACAGCTCTGTATAGCACATTTTTCAGTAATTAGAACTTTTTTATTTCATCATTTTGCAAGCATATTTGCCCAATGAAATAGCTTGAAATGTGCCCAAGAATTTTGCGCAGTACTGTGTGTATATATATATATATATATATATATATATATATATATAAAAAAATATATATATATATATATATATGTAAAAATAGTTGGACATAAAATAACGTTAATTGTCCCCATCACACTGAACTATGTTTGTACCAGTCAGTGTCTATATTAGCAGCATACTGTCAACTCCATTTAATTCACTTAATTTTAATGAGCCAAAAACTGATGTTTATAAAGAGGGTGCTTATACTCCATCACCCATTTACATCCCCATTAGCAAATGGCATGATGTTGGCTCACACAGCTAATCACATTGTGCACCTTGAGCCATGCATATCTAGATAAGGAACACGCCCAATATGTACGTTCTAATGTTTAATTTCTCCGTTTTTGTGAAATGCCCGTGGCTCGAAGAAGCTTAATGTCCCCTGGCATACAAACACAGACCCCAGGCAGGGTTATTCTTGTAGCGTAATGGACACCGTGTTGATACAGGAGAGGAAACAGAGGCTGAATTACCGCGAGTCCTTCGTCCACGTCGTGCACGCAGCCCTGCACGTAGAGCTCTGGGGGCACACTGATCACGTTGCCAAGCAGCTGGTCTTCCTCTTCCCACTCCACCCTCAGCCCTGTAGGGGGTGCCACCACAAATCAGTTAGCCTTACAAGCAACTCAGCAATGTGGCTCAATCACCTACTGAGGTCTATTCCCACTGTCCTTCACCCAGATGCATTCCAGTAGACAGCCCAGACCCCAGAAAAGTTGTAGCCCACAGCTAACTGTGTGTTCACACTGACAAATTATGATAGTGAACTAGAAGCAATTATAGTTGTGGGCTAGCCAACCCTGCTCTACACTAACAGGGCACTATAGTGTGAGCATTTCACTCACATATGCGACTATAAGTAACAGCATGCGACTAAATGTAAAACTTAAGTTGCACGCGGTGCAAGCAAATTCTGACATGGGTTAGAACTCATAGATTACACTAAAGCATATAACTGGCGTGAGTTTGAATATTTCATTTCACAACATTATTGGCTGGTTACGGTTTTGGACAGAAATGCGAAAAGTCTTTGGCGGAGATATGCTCATGTGGTGTTTTTCTGATGTAAAATATTTTAGAGGTTTTACCAAAAAAGCAAAGAAATATTGACAATGACGTCGTCCCTCCCAAAAATATATTAGGGTGCTTCTAACGGTTACAATTTAGGAGCACATGTACTGTACTCCTACAGAAAAACGTTGGCATAGAGCGCTGACTAAGGTTATCTCTGACATTTCTAGGGCCAATGATAACCCTGGACAAGTGACTGCGAGGCATAAATGTCTTCTGTTTTGTCACAATGGGAGGCACAGGATGATAACATTACAGACTGTACAGAGTCCATGTTCAGATCCTGTTCCTAATTTTCTGAGCACTACGCGTGTTGCAGTCCACCTGATCCGCTCCAGGGCAGGATGGGGATGTCTGCACTCTGAGCCACAATGGATGAAGCCACCTTGTCTCCCAGAGCCCACATGGCCTTGCTCGAGGGACCTGAGAATACAGGCAATTGATTACTTTGGGCTGCTGCCACTAACTCAATTACTCAAGTGACGAGAATAATCCATATCCATACTTCAGTTAGTCATTGATCATCAAAAACAGACCCACACAAAAATCAAAATTATAGCAGGTAGTACCTGTGAGAGAGGACAAAAAAAAACAAATAAAGCAGATTTTTTGAGTACTTAAACTTTAAATGCCAAAACTACAGGAGTTAAAAGTGCGCTATGGCAGAGGGGTCTGTGGCCAAAACGCTCCACTACAATGGTAGACAATACAAATTTGGTAGCTAATTATTTGCCTTTGGTTCTGTTCTTTATTTTTAATCCAGTTAATGAAACAAATGAATCGTCATGTTACTCCACTGCATTACCAGCAATGTAGTCAATTTAAAATTGCTTCACAGACAATTCCTGGACAAGCAGTGTTTACAGAAATTTGAAATAAAACGACAAACCAAATACATATGCACGCCTGAAGCACGTCAGTCATACTTAAAGTAGTAGAAAGGATTGAATCATACCTAAAAAGCATATTCCAGCCTTCTGCAGCAGCTCCGGTAGTTTGGGGTTCTCTGAGGCGTGGCCCCAGCCGGCCCACACAGCCTGTCGAGAGAGGGTTAGCAGTTATAGAGGACACCCTCTAAAACAAGGAGAACGGCCTCCGATAGAACCACAGGACTGGCTCCACAGAAGCAGGGAAATGGGCCTTCAGAATGGCATGATTACATTAGTTATCTGGCTCAGTTTAGTTTTACTTGTATACTGCTTTTTACAGAAGCACTGTCACAAAGACGCTTAACAAAATAGCTGTAGGGATAATGACCCACCTAAGTCTCCAAAATAGCTTCTGAGGCAAAAACTCGGGGAGAAAAATCTTCAAACAGTGGGGAGAAAAAACTCCCAAATGGAAACAGATCTCAGGAAGAACCTGGCTATAGCTGGCTGAGTAAGTGAATGTTTACAGGTCTTAGTTATACAGGTTTATAAAAGTCCAATAGAGGCCAGTTATGAACATGATTATATCGGTGAGCATGACTAAAGCAGCAAACGTAATAAAAAAAATAAAAAGGTGACGAGAAGAAGATGGCATTGGTGGTCAGGTGGGGCCGTGGTGGCAGGGTTGGGTTCAATTACTTTTTTCAATTACAATTACAGTAATCGTAATCAATTACTTTCATAATTGTAATTTACGTTTAATTGAATTTTTTATCGAAAAGTAATTGTGGTTATAATTGAACACTCCGTCCAGAAAGTAATTAATTGTAATTGAAAAAAGTAATTGAACCTGCGTGGTGGTGCAATGCTGATGCTTTTATCCAAATCAAATTCCATTTGATCTGACTATGAAGGAGCCAAATCCCCCCTGAAGCAATGATGGGGTTAAGGGTCTAACTCAAGGGCCAAACACCAGCACTTATCTTATTGTGTCTGCGCTGCAGCATTAACAACCAGCTTTCTGGGCACCAGTCAGCAACGCCTAGCAACAGATGTATCCAAAATGGGCCAAATACTTCTGAAATCAATTCCAGAGTATTCTAGAACAACATGAGCCCTCTTCTGAGGACCACAGATACAATCAGGTACAGTGCAGGTCCGGTTGGTACAGAGGGCTACACTGCGTCACCTGTACAGGGATCCTCTTGGCGATGTCCACAATCAGCTCCACATTGGCATAGTTGTTGTTGTTTGGGCCACCAGGGACCGGCACGTAGTGGTCAGCCATTTTGATGTACTCTGGGGGGGGAGACTGCTCTTCAGATTCACTCCTCAAGACCAGCCACTCTATTCTATTAAGCCCCATTCACAATTGGGGTGCGACTGCTTGCGACAATTTGGTCGCACGATCGACCAAAAAAATCGTCTCTCGCAATTGATCGCAAGAAGCTTTCACAAATGCAACAGGCAGTCGTACAACAAGAGCCACTAGAATCTCATACAGTCTTACAATGGTCGCACAATGGTAGCACAACGTTGCAAGATTTGATGCAAATTGTCGAACAACAGTCTCATAGTCCCATCACAAACGCAACCGAACGCAAGACTCTTCTCTAGACATCCGTTGCGCACATGCGAGTTTGCAACATTGTACAACACTCGCCCTACTGTCAGTGTGACCTAACGCGACTAGGTTGTTCGCATACGGTTGCGTCTGAATTTTGAACATGTTCAAAAATCAGACACGACCGGTTCCGACCGCTAGAGACTCTGCAATGACTGCGATACCTCGCAAGATACCCAGCGAGTGCTCGTGCAACACTGCTAAAAAAGTGTTGCAAGTGGTCGTAAACTGCTCACAACCAAATTGTGAAAGGGGCTTTACATGGACCAAGACTCAGAGATATTAAATTCAGATTCCGAAAGTAAAATGAACTCCCTGAATTAGCTAATAGGAACAAAGAAGAAGAATGTATAGAGTGAAATCACCCAGCAGAGTTTTAGGGTGGAGAAAAAATGAGTTTTACTGCCTGACCACAGTTCTTCACACCTCCAGACTTTTCCCAAGGACAGGACCTTTATTTCCCACTTGTGATAAACCGTACATGGAGAGCCACCAGCTGTAGCAGGAATGCAGACTCGTGTGAGTCAGTGGTGTGTGAGCACGTGTCCGCTCGCACTGAAGAGATACAGCATCTCTCGAAAGAGTCACTAACCTGCATTGGCTTTCAAGTCCTCTGGCGTGACCATCACCACGAAGCGAATGGCGCGCTCATTCCGGAACATCTCGTAGGACCAACGGCGTATCGAGCGCATGCACTTCACAGCTGCGATGCCATTGTTGGCTATAAGGACCTACAGACACACAGACCAATGACAGACAAATAGGAAAAGAGAGAGAGACCTTCCTAGTCTAAAACGCTATTTTTCCTCACCAATCGCAGTAAAGAAAAACTGCATCCCTCCTGTGAACAATGTACACTGTGGCAGAGGCCACAGATAGGAGTTGTAGTTACAGAGACATGCTCTTAGAACAGAAACTGTTAGAATTGCTTCAATCAAGCAACCAATCAAAACAGTGAGCAGACTGGCCAAATTGAAACTTCCATCACGCTATGACAGGCAGAGCTGGCACTGTCAAAGACAGATGTAAGGCAGCTAACACAACTGTCTTTTATTTATAAATAGAAGGACTACGGAGTAGGATTTTCCCCAAAAAAAAACTCTAGCAAAACTAGCGTTTCTCAATCATCACTTGTGACCCACTCGAAGTGTGTGGCAGCATCTGTATCTACAGACACCCTGTGCGCTGCCGGTATTTTCTTATTTTTCCTGGCACAGGACATTTCTGGACATCAGCCTTTGGGCAATGAGTGTGTAGCCCCCAGCCAATAACAGTGTGCGGGGTGTGAGGGCGGGACAAAACACTGCACTGCAGCAAAAAGCATGTGGTGTCAATGAGCCAGAGGGGAGGGGCTAACTTTGAATGTTGTGTTTACCAACCGCAACCAAAAAATCCTACTCAGTATACCTTTAAAGAAATGTGATATGAAAACCAACAAAAAACATCTGTTATTGCTCCATAAAAAATATACTACTCAAAATTTGATAGGCATCATGGGAATTTTTTTGTGAAATGACATGCAAATTTGGTAACTGCCACTGATGAACAATATATTGGATACATGACATGCAGTCAGACACAAATGGACACATTTGCAAGTGCATTTAATGACATTAAATGAGTGTGCAGCCTCACACTTTTGGCTTTCACAAACACTTCATGGTTTCACCTCTGACATGTAAAGTGAAAACAGACAGTGTTCGTTTGATGTTTCATTACCACAGTTAATGTCAATAACAGGTATGGCCTCCCCTAGCTTGAATGACGGCTTGACAACGCCGGGTCATACTGTCAATCAGAACCCGGATGCTTGCAATTGGAATGTTGTTCCATTCTTCAACAAGGGCATTTCCGAGCTCTTCTAGAGTTGTGGGTTGTGCCCTCACGACCGGAAATGGCAACCTGCAGCATGTTCCACACATGCTCGATAGGGTTTAGGTCCAGCGAAACGCTGGCCAGTCCATGCAGACAATTGTCTCCTGCTCTAGGAATTGATTCACCACCCTAGCACGATGGGGGACGGGCGTTATCATCCATCAAGATGAAATCAGGGCCAACAGCACCAGCGTATGGTCTTACGTACACATTGAGGATCTCATCCCTGTACCGTACCCTGTCATCTTCCCTCTCCCCATGACATGCAGGTCCGTTCTGCCGTTCCTGCTTATTCCTCCCCAGACCATAATTGATCCGCCACCATAACAGTTGTGTTCGTTGATGTAGGCATCATTAAATCGCTCACGTTGTCTTCGCCACACCCGTTGCCTCCTGTCAGTAAAGTCCAAGCAATATCGGGACTCATCAGTAAAGAACTGGAGCCCAATCGTTGTGTGTCCATGTGACATGATCGTGAGCCCAATCCAAACGGTCACGCCTATGACGCACGGTCAGTGGGATTGAACACATGGCCTTCTTGAGTTGAGGCCGGCAGTATGAAGACGATTCCGTGTCGTCTGAGTGGATACCCTGACCCCCAAGGCGTTATGAAGGTCATTTCTAGGGTGGTGGCTGTCCAGAAAGGATGACGTCGTGCCTGAAGTGTGAGAAAGTGGTCTTGTCGTTGTGTAGTCGATCTCTGACGACCACCCCCATGACGGTGCTGCTGCTGTACCAAACGCGTTTGATGCGGTTCCACGCTCTGTTCACAGCGCTTTGGCTGACGTTAAGTGCATTAGCAACGTGGCGTTTTGAGAAGCCAGAGTCAAGCATTCGATGCATCTTCCCAATTGCTCTGAAGTCAATCGGCGTCTAAGGCGTTGAGGAGACATTGTTATTGCTAAATGTAATGCAAAAAATTTGGGAACTTCCAAATTTTCACCAACAAGCAACACAAACGTCTGAGTTGAAATGGTGAAGTGTTAGTCAAAGCCAAAATGTGAGGCTGCACGCTCATTTAATGTCATGAAATGCACGTGCAAATGTGTTTTGTGTCTGACTGCATGTCATTTATCCAATATATTGTTCATCAGTGGCAGTTACCAAATTTGCATGTGATTTCACAAAAAAATTCCTATGATCCCGATCAAATTTTGAGTAGTATACATCCTTTCTGATGCAATACAAAATGGTACAGCAGCATTCGCTCCGAGACAATGGTGTTTACCCTTCCACCACAAGCAATGCCTCAGCCAGGTAAGCCAAACCAGCAGCTAAACATGCACAAGTTCTGGACAGGGCCAGCTCTGCCTGTAATGCTCCCTCTTCAAGTCTGAAATTAGCCCGCCTCCTCCTTGCCTTTATTGGCCACCTGATTTAAGTCAATCACAACAGCCTCTGACCTGAGAACATGATTCAGAGAGCAGATGTCCTATTAAACGTTGGCCTTACCTTGTCGATTACGAGGTTCCCCCCAAAACGGGTGACGAATTCGGCCGGCGAGGCCACGGTAAAGTCTCGCTGTGGTTCCATCTTCCTCTGGTCTCTGCCCTTCTTCACCAGGTGCAGGCCGGACATGCTTGACCTGAGGAGGAGAGGGATGGAAAGAAGCGTTTGTCTATCTAAGGCCAGACCTTTTTTGATTCCTTAGTCCTCGGGCTTTTTTCCACAGACAACAGGAGAGGAGGGCGAAATAAAAAAATAAATAAAATTTTATTTTCTACTTCCTCAAAACGGTAACTGGCAGGTACAAGAGAGGAGAAAGAAAAAAAATAAATATTAATTTCTAAAATTAAGATTTTATTTTTCATGATGCTTTTTTTTTGGTGCTTCACTTCATCCCACAGGATTCATTACTCCAGTGGGATTACCCTGGGGGAATGAGTTTGAAAATCATGCAAGTCATTTCTTTTTAGTAGGGCCTATTTATCAGAGATGGAAAATCCAGGGGTCAGGAAGTAAAAATCCAGCCAGGGTTTTCTCCCTCCCACAGAATGAGCTGATCACTCATATTACCTTAATCTCCTGGCAGAAGTAAAACAGGTGGTTGGAATAAAGTTCTGGGGAGGATTTTTACTTTTGAAACCCGGACTTTCCTCCTCTGCCATTTATGTTGTTGTTGCCTGTATGCACCTGGATTATTGTTATGAATTCTTTGGTTATTTCTGTCAAACTAATCTAAGTGGAGAATTGTAAACCAGCTCGTAACCACCTTCTAATTTGTATAGTAGCCTATGCACAGCTCCTCAGCAATAATGCATGTTTTTCCTGTCCTCTACCTACATAACCTTTATCTTGTCTTGCTTTTCGTATTGGTGTGCTTTCTGCAGTAGTTTTTTAGTTTTCACCTGCACAACATCACTGTTACTAGACTGGTTGAGTCACTCATTATGATCAGAAATTAAATATATGTATGCTGGTGGGGAGCTCAGTAGTGAGGACACAGCTGACGTGTGTAGACTGCATAGATGCAGTTTAAAGAGGGGTGGCTGAGAGTCCCAAGCCTCTGAAAATGATGAGGGAGCTCTCCACCTTATGTCGTCATTTCAGATTTACCACACAGCTGCTGCAGAGTTATAGGATGCACATGAATAAATGACAATCCAGTAACTGCTCTTTTCAAGAACATCTGATTGATAGGATAAGATCAATGGGCATACGTACACAGACTGAAGGTGAAGGGATTAGCAACCAACGTCACTGCACAATGCATTCTGGGGCACAATGCATTCTGGGATGTAAAGCCAAAGATATACGTAACTCGGTGAAAATTGTGAAAAGGCTGAGTCTCAAGTCTCACTAAATTAAAACAGAGCCAAAGATATTCAGTAACAATTGTTCATTGAATGCTTAATGAGTGTATTAAAACTTGTGCAGTGAAGTTTCCGTTTGAGATGCGTAAAGGTCTCACAAGTAACATGGAAAGCGATTAAGACTCCGGACTTCCGTGCTTCTCTTTGTCAGGGATTGGAAACAATGCATGTGTTTTCATGATTTTAAATTGTTTTAATGAAACAAGACCATTTGAAAGTCCTTTATGCAATTGTTCATTAAAGACAAGCCTGAGAATTTAAGTCATAATCGATTTCTGTCGCTAGTATTAAAATCCCCATGTGCAGAAACTGATTAACTTGATGCACAATGACTTAAAGCTATAGTATACGATCTGAGAATCACATGGAAAGATTGAGACGTTGAGAAAAATTTGAGAAAAGCATCCTACCCCACACACACACCTCAGGATCCCTGATCCTTCCAAAGCATGTGGCAATTGGAAACAATGCATGTGTTTGATCGTTTAAAGTTTTAAGAAACAAGACCAGTTTTGAAACGTCTTTATGCAATTCCATTGCTTTCAATCCTCAGTAAAGAGTGTCAAAAGCCTGAGAATTCCAATGTAAGCCATCCGCCGGATGGCTTACATTTCAACGTCTGTGCAGCCCTGCAGCCACTAGTGAATGGATTTTTTTTCGTTTTCTTTTCTCTTCACATTGTGTAGATTGACTATAGGAAATATGATTATCTAAATGAGGTTATTAATAATGATCAAACTTTCAAATCAGTGAACTTCTTTAAATTCGCTTTGAATTGAATGCGCTTTTGATTGAATAATTGCTGACTATGACACAGGAACGTGAATGCCACAAGAGGAGAGACTCTCTCGAATCGTGAGACTTGGCATCTCTGATTAGCGATGCTAAGAAGTCGATTAAACGAAAGAAATATACTATAAAAGACAAACTTCTACCGGCGCAAGAAAATGGTACATAAAAAAGATTGCGTTGATCGGAAATTGGGTTCGCATGAGGTGCCTGCGAGAAACTGCAGTCGAAACCGCCTCAGCCCCTTTGACGTTTCCTGACATTTTTGTGTACTTAGTCTGTGGCGTCAGTGCATACTCCGAGGATGAATTTCGGAATTATAAATCTATGGAAGCCCATGTGCAATTCATAAATGGCTGGGTCCATGATTTGGAGGTCTGCAAACCACCGAGCTGTGAAAACAGCGTCGCAGACAAAGGTGTGTATCATCTTGCTTGCTTACCTACCTGTGATTAGTGAGACATACATTATTAGGCTACTCAGTGGTGGCTCGTGAACTGGCAATAGGCGAAGCGCAAACAATCCCTTAAAATGAATGATTGGTCACAACCTGTTTTCAGTCATTCATTTAAATCACCATTACAGAAACCCCGAAAACTCTCAACACTGATGTGGCCAGTTTTCATTTATAACGCAAACCTGTCAACTCCCATGCATTCGGTGTAAGTTTAAGTGGCATATTTACGTTCCTTTGCTGTAGTCAGCAATTATTCATTCAACGCGTATGTAAGAGATTCTCGTGCGGAACTGAAGTCCTTGTTCGTGGAGGGGTTGGAAGCAATGGAATTGCTTAAAGACGTCTCACATGATCTTATTTCATTTAAACGATCATGAAACGCATGCATTGCTTCCAACCCGAGTAAAGAAAAGCGTGAGAAGTCCGGAGTCGTGATCGGTATGCAGTATAGGCTAAATGAAAACTGGCTACATCTGACCACACAGCGGGTTCTTCCCATGGCTGTGGCTTCTCGGTGCACAACAAGAAGTGGCCTCACAGTATGGCGATCTCTCCCATCAACCCCTGTGGCGCTGCAGCCGTGACGTCATGCCCCCATCCCCTATTGAAGGAACTGCACCAGTCGAATGGAACTTGTGGCGACGAGTTCTTGTGAATGTCTGACATCTTATGTAAGGAATTGACAGGGAATTGCGCAATCAAACGCTGTACATGTGGATGTGCGACTAGACAAAATGAAATGAACCACTTTCGTCTCAGCTTATTGTTTTGCTTGTACTGTCTTGCTTTGCATGCATGCGTTTGTAGCTGTGCTGTTATATACCCACTTTTCTGGAAGAAACTTTGCTATAAGCTTCTGATAACCATTTCTTCCAAAACAAAACAATTCCGACTGCAAGCTACTGAATGAGCTCATAGCAGAAACACGCAAACGGTATAAGCATTGCTTGTGTGGAGCTCGCGAATCGATAACTTGTACCGGGAAAAAATCCGTATCCAGTTTCAACTTTTTCAGCTTGTAATTACCCGGAACGATTTTTAAAGGGGGATGAAATTCCGCCATGGCAATGCACAAAAATCGTTTGTTAATCGTTTGTTTGTTGTTGACACAGCTTTAGCATCAGAGAGCTAGCCCACCCTTACGAAAATTCTCAATGGTAAATGAATGGAATCCAAAGCCTACGTCTGGTCTAACTGCAGCCATATCAGCCCAACTGTAGCGCGATATACGAAGTAAACTAGTGCTCATAACAACCACAGAGACGAACGTTACCGGGAAACACAGGTTTTTACAGACAAGTTCCGTTCCCGTGACCAGTCGACTGTCAACTGATGGCTAACGCGGGAACATGGGAATCGTCGATGGGATGGTTATTCCGGACGGCTTGATTCTTTATATTTCAGAATAGCGATACGTTCAGAGCGGAGGAAAGATAAAAGATAAAGATCACTAGCCTTCCAGGCGGCGGCGGGCGGAATGAAAATAAAAATAATTTTTTTATTCCATTTTTGGGATTTTTCTGAGCGGCGGGCCTGAGGACATGCAAAAATAAATTTTTTTTTTTTTTTTTTTTTTTTTCAATTTTTTTATTCCATTTTAGGGATTTTTCTCACCAGGTTAACCCGCAGGCAAATTTTGGCCCTGAGGACATTTTGGGCAAAATAAAAATAACACCAAAAATTTTATTTTTTTTTTTTAAAATCGTTTGGATCCAAGTCACCCCGCTCTCTGGATATTCAAACTCATCGTCAGATTTCCAATAAAGGTGGGGCCCAAGGACCAATTTGGAATAAAAGCGCTTTTTTAGGTCTGGCCTAAAAAATACAGTGCTGGGTGACCTGAGAGACACACTGGTTTTAAGCCAATGAGAGAAGCTTTATAGTTGGTTAAAAACAAAAATGTGACAAGTCGAAAGGGATCAACCAAACATCACCAGGTTAAACTGTCACCAGGTTGAACACAGTAACCACGCATTGGCTTAGCGTGGCGCTTGCATAAAATGACTCAGGGATCATCACATCAGCAGGGGCCTGGTCCACAACACAGGATTGCTGAGTTAGCCAGAGACCTACAAAGATATACCCAGAACAGATCAGTTTAATCCATGTTCCAGATTTGATAGGTTTCCAGGGGCTATTTCAGTGCAGTTATCCAGCTGACTAATCCTGCTTTGTGGAACAAGCCCCAGGTTTGTCATCGTAAACCAGGGTTATCAATATTTGGCCCTCAAATCCAGATCCGGTTTTCTCTCCATCAAGCGAAGTACCGAACAATTATTTCCACTGATTGGCCAGACTGTCATCACACCTGACTCCCAGGTAAAGAGAGGGTGGAAAACCAGCAGTCCACGGCCCTCGAGGACTATGAATTTGAGAGCCCTGCTGTAACCATACAGAGGCTTGGCGAGGAGCCGCCATAAATGGACTTATGTCGGGATCAACACATCACCATTCATTTTTAAATGAAGACCTGCAAATGTTTTAAGCGGAGACATTTTCTACCTCGAAATAGGCACAGTTTAGACTGGTTTCAAGATGAAGGCGAAAGTGTTAAAATGTGACAAAAATCCAGCTCCAAACCTTGAAAAGCAACTGTACAGTGTCCAAAAAATATTCAAACCCCAATTCCAATGAAGTTGGGATGTTGTGTAAAACGTGAATAAAAACAGAATGCAATGACTTGCAAATCCTTTGACCCATATTCAATTGAGTACACCACAAAGACAAGATATTTAATGTTCAAACTGATAAACGTTATTTGTTTTTTGGAAATATTCACTCATTTTGAATTTGATGCCTGCAATATGTTCCAAAAAAGCTGGGAAAGTTGAGGAATGCTCAAAAAACACCTGTTTGGAACATTCCACAGGAGAACAGGTTTAAAAAATGGAAACAGGTGAGTGTCATGATAAGGTATAAAAGGAGCATCCTCGAAAGGCTCAGTCATTCACAAGCAAGTTTAGGGCGAGTTTCACCATTTTGTGAACAACTGCTAGAGCAAATAGTCCAACAGTTTAAGAACAACGTTTCTCAATGTGCAATCACAAGGAATTTAGGGATTTCATCATCTACAGTCCATAATATCATCAAAAGCTTCAGAGAATCAAGAGAAATCTCTACACGTAAGCGGCAAGGCCGAAAACCAACATTGAATGCTCGTGACCATTGGCCCCTCAGGCGCAACTGCATTAAAAACTGACATCATTCTGTAAAGGATATTACCACGTGGGCTCAGGAACACTTCGGAAAACCATTGTCAGTTAACGCAGTTCCTCGCTACATCTACAAGTGTAAATTAAAACTCTACCATGCAAAGCGAAAGCCATATCAACAACACCCAGAAACGCCGCCAGCTTCTCTGGGCCCATGCTAATCTGAGATGGACTGACGCAAAGTGGAAAAGTGTGCTGTGGTCTGACGAGTCCACATTTCAAATTGTTTTTGGAAATCATGGATGTCATAACCTCAGGGCTAAAGAGGAAAAGGGCCATCCAGGTTGTTATCAGCGCAAAGTTCAAAAGCCAGCATCTGTGATGATATGGGGATGTGTTAGTGCCCATGGCATGGGTAACATGCACATCTGTGAAGGCACCATTAATGCTGAAAGGTACATACAGGTTTTGGAGCAACATGCTGCCATCCATGCGACGTCTTTTTCAGGGACGTCCCTGCTTATTTCAGCAAGACAATGCCAAGCCACATTCTGCACGTTACAACAGCGTGGCTTCGTAGCAAAAGAGTGCAGGAAATAGACTGGCCTGCCTATGGTCCAGACCTGTCTCCCACTGAAAATGTGTGGCGCATCATGAAGAACAAAATCCGACAACAGAGACCCCGGACTGTTGAGCAACTGAAGTCGGACATCAAGCAAGAATGGGAAAGAATTCCACCTACAAAAGTCTACAATTAGAGTCCTCAGTTCCCAAACACTTATTGAGTGTTGTTAAAAGGAATGGTGATGTAACACAGTGGTAAACATGTCCCTGTCCCAGCTTTTGAATGAATATTTCCCAAAAAAAAAAAGTTTATAAGTTTGGGCATTAAAAATCTTGTCTTTGTAGTGTACTCAGTTGAATAGGATTTGCAAATCATTCTATTCTGTTTTTATTCACGTTTTACACAACATCCCAACTTTATTGGAATTGGGGTTTGTAACAAACTCCTCCACTGCAGGATGCAGGATTCCCTTCAGGCAACGAGTCCAAAACAAACACATAAAATAAAATTATGAGCAAATATAACAGGATTTTTGTCACAACCACAGCCTAATTACCTAAACCGCACTTGGCTGAAAGACTGGAAACGCCAACCCTAATGTAAACCACTGTGCAAACTGACACATCGTGCAGAAAGCACACAGCTCAAAGTCAAATGTGCATGATTGTGCAGTCCTCTTAATGCTCTACTCAAGCTGTAATATGTGATGCGAAAGATAAGCAAGGACTGAACAGACCCTTCAGCATTTTTTTTAAAGATATCATGATAACACGCTCACCAAGCACTTTATCAGGAACATCATAAGACCTGCTTATTCCTGCAAGTATCAGTCAACCAATCATGTGGCAGCAGAGTAATGCATAAGATCAGGCAGATACTGATCCGGAGCTTTAATTAATGTTCACATCGCAGATCAGGATAAGAGAAAAGTGTGATCCTAGTAGTTTTGACAGTAGAATATCAGTAGATGAGAGGTCAAAGGAGAATGGCCAGATTGGTTATAGCCGACAGAAAGGCTTCAGGAACTCAGATAACCGCTCTTTACAACTGTGCGGAGCAGGACAGCATCTCAGAATGCACAACTCATTCAGTCCATCCAGGAAGTTGTGATGTCGCAATTGCAACTATTAACGCCAATTCGACCAATAAATACAAATTTTACGCGGCCTGGCAATTTTGTCCAATCACCGCAACTTTTCCGCAAATTTGACCAATCACCTTAGTCCTCCTCACCCACGTGCGTCATCATGAGGACACAGACTCACTTCCTGCTAAATCCTGGGGGGACTGCTCCTTGAGCTGTGATGCAGACGGGCTGAAATGGCATAAGGCCACACTGGGTGCCACTCCTGTCAGCCAAAAACAGCAATCTAAAGCTGCAGTGGACACACAATCGCTAAAACTGGAACAGTCACAGATGGGAAAAATGTAGCCTGGCCTAATGAATCTCAATTTCTGCTGCGACACACAGATGGTCGGGTCAGAAATTGGCTTCAACAGCATGGATGCATGGACCCAGTGTGCCTTGTCTTGGCAGTTCATGCTACAGGTTTAATCGTGTAGGGTAATAATTTATTGGTACATTTTATGCCCCTTAATACCAATCAATCATGTTTGAATACTACAGCCCAAATGAGTATCGTTTCTCACCATATGCATCCGTTCATGGCCAAAATTTACCCTCTAAGGGCTCCTTCCAGTATGATAAGGCAACAAGTCATACAAAAAGTTATCATGGATTCAGTTCCCTCCCCAGTCACCAGATCTGAGTCCAACACAGCACCCCTGGGATGAGGTAGAATGGGAGATTTACAGTATGTGCAGCTGAAAAATGGACCAGAACCTCAAACAAATGCCTCTAGGAGAATCCACGCCATGAAGAACGGAGGATGTTCTCAGAGTAAAGCTAGGCACAACCCAGTGCTAATTCCTGAAGCACAGGCACATTATGGATTATGCAACTAAAATTAAAAAGGAGAGATTTGAGCAGTCCATTCACCTTATATTATATTGAAAACACTACAACAAAACATTATTTGATGCTTTGACTGGTGAGTTCATTTGTTCATTAAACAGTAACTCTCATTTCAAATTGGATGCCAGCAAGAGACTTAAAAAAAAACTTTCCTTGGGACAATTTACAGCCAAGATTGATGTAACTAGTTGCAATAGTAAAGTTATATGAAAAAGGTGATATTAACCCTTTCAGCGCCGTGGGCAACTACAGTTGCCCAATGATGTAAGACAGGGGTCACCAACTCCATTCCTGGAGAGCTACCATCCTGTGGGTTTCTGCTCTACCTCCTATTCAGCACACCTGATTCAAGTAATTAGCTACTTAATAAGATCACGAGCTGGGCAATTAAGTGACTAATTAGTTGAATCAGGTGTGCCGAATTAGAGATAGAGCAGAAACCTACAGGATGGTAGCCCTCCAGGAACAGAGTTGGTGACCCCTGATGTAAGATATCAAAATCAGACGCTGTTGAAAACCTATCATGTGGCAACTTGTTTTAAAGAGCTCCCACAGGGGAGCTCTTTTAAACAAGTTGCCTCATGATAGGTTTTCAACAGCTCAGGATTACTACATTTTTAATTCCTTGAAAATGTATTCAGCGCTAAAAGGGTTAAAAAGCCAAGCTAATCAAGTTATAGCATGAAAGGTGCCTCAATAAAAAAGGCTAGTTCCTCAAGATGGGTCAAGGCTTACCTATTTGCCAAAAGATGCACCAGTGTACAATTCACTATTCCGAGAACAGCATCCCTGTAGAATTTTCTCCATTTCGCCTTGCACAGTGCACAATATAATAGAAAAATCGATGAAATCCGGTTGAATCTTGATGTGTTAAGGGTCAGGCCAAAACCGCTTCAGAATGTGCTTGATCACCGTTCTGTCAAACGTCACCATCTTAAGAATGCCATATGACAGTAATGGATATCATGACATGGCCTAAGAAATAATGGAAAACCTCTGTCAGTCAGCATCATTCGCCGTTGCATCCAAGAGGCAAGCTAAGGCTGTATTATGCAAAGCCGCAGCCATACATCAACACTGCCTAAAAGTGCCGCCGACTTCTCTGGGGTCAGTGTCATCTGAGATGGACAGAAGCACAGTGAAAGTGTCTCACTATTTTGAGCAGTTTTTGAAAAAAAAAAAAAAAAACAGTCACCGGCTCTATGGACCAAGGACAAAAAGGACAACACAAGCCATTATCAGTGTAAGGTTCAAAGGCTAGCGTTAGTTGTAGTATGGGGGCATGTCAGTGCACATGGCATGGCTGACGTGTGCACTTGCAAGGGCTAGATCAATGCAGGAAGAAACGGACAAATTTTGGAGCAACGCATGATGGCATCTAGCCATTATCTCTTCCCGGGACATTCCAGCATTTTCCGAGAAGATAACATCAAATTACATTCCACATATATTACAAGAGCATGGCTGTGTGTAAGCAGAGAGTGTGAGTGCTAGATTGGCTTGCCTGCTCCAGTTGAGTCCTGATCCGTCTCCAATTGAAAATCTGAGGCAGAATTATGATGCAAAATATATTGCAATGAAGGCTCCATACTATTGCCCACCTGAAGACTGGCACAATGGAGGAACTGGGAAAATGACCCCGTTTGACTTGAACAACAGATATTTTCAGTACCCAAATGCTCAATGAGTACGAATGAGAGACATGGTGAAGTTACATAGTGGTAAACAGTCAAATGTGTCAACTTCTTTGAATCTTGTTGAAGTCATCACATTGTATATTTTCAATAAGAGTTTAAATTCACACTAAAACATCAAATAGTGTGTTGCTGGACTTTTTCAAAACAGTAGAAGGTGAAGGTGGACTTTTTTAATAAGTCCTTCTTGATTTTATTTGCATTATCCATAATGTGCCAATTCTTTTCAGAATTGAGACTTTAGTAAGGTGTTCCTAATATTGTGTACGATGACTATTTCCATATATTTAGTCAGATTAAACACTTAATGAACCATACAATGCTTGTAATTCAAAAAAAAAAAAAAAAAAAGAACCCACATTAGATTCAGCTTGAGATGCCCATGACATCACGACGCAGAGGCATCATATAACCTATACAGCTCACCCAGACAGCCAAGAGTTTATCACTGGCAAACTGCTTTACACTGCAATAACAAAGGGAAGAATCACAGCACACTTTTAACCACCAATTACTCTTGGTTCAGTACTGTCATACTGACATTCTCTTTGAAATAAACAATGAGCTCTCAGGACCACTCATTTATGTCCATCCAGATCTGCTAAACTGATTTAACAATGATGCAATACTAAAAAAGAAAAATAAAATGGAGTCCATGCTAACACTAAAGCAATGTCAGTTGTGACCAAAAGTAACAACCGAAGATAAAGCTGTATACACAGCCATAAATAGCCATTAGTCCCACTTTGCTGAGCGGTCAAACACCACTTCAGTGTTATTGTGCAACTCTGCACAGTGAAGTGTGGCGTTTCTGGGTCCATAAGCTTGCCGTTCGCTGGAGAAGAGAGTGGAACGCAAATGACTGTTAAACCAAATATTTGAACCACGACGAACCCATCGGCGCCCAAAAACTTCACACCTGACAGATTCTTCAAAGGCTTAAAGGCCTGAGGTCAATGCCTGAGGTTAGCAGTGTGTTGCAGTGTAACAACCATTAATTATCACTAGTATTTTACCTACAGCAATACAATAACAGAATCATCATCAGCCATTGCACCAACATTAGACACACTAGCATAGGGCACATTTGCATTCTTACCGGAGGCCATTACTCCTGGGTCACAGATTTTCCTCGCAAATGCGGCTGCTGGAGGGCTGACCAGAGTGTAACCGTGCTATCAGTGGTTAATATTTTATCAAAGTCGCAAGCTTAGCACCCTTACGTAAGTCATAACATAATCATATTCAAAGCTCAAAGCTTCCATATGACTTCTATTCCTGAAATTAAATACTGAGCTCAAATACATCCCCAGAACACACACCAAACAATGATGTCGCCCCCACCCCCCACTTAAGACAAAGCTACAATAATCATTTACACCCATATTTAGCATTTTGCTTATTGCAAATATTGAACACCTTTGATAACAGCCACTGATTGGAGGAGTGTTGCGGCCCGACCAATCAAAGCAAAGACCTTTTAGTGACTGTTGAGAAACACTCACACCTCTGTCACTGCTCCTCAAATCAATCTGCTCCAATGTCCAATTACCACTAACAGAATATTTAAGAATCTATCCAGCATTCATACACATGCAAAAAAGGCAGGCAGGCAGGCAGACAGACAGACAGACACACACACACACACACACACACAAAGGCCACACAGCAATGTACCACTCAAACTTTTATAAAGTACACGACTGTGTCAATGGACAAGTAATCTACTCGATGCCTAACTTGTATCAGCCACAATCAGAGTAAACGAGACAGAATCTTAAAATCACTCTTAAAAAAAATTCATTCCAGTGATACCAGTCTACAGACTCTGATTTCCCCGTTTACAAATTCACCAAATACATTTCTGAAACAACATTCATTTAAGCCACAAAAGGTATGTCGCTATTTAGCTTGCTATTATTTATGATAATCAAATCAGAATTTTAAAGCCTTTGTATCACCTGCCAAGGTACAAATCACCTAGCTACCCAGAGTAGTGAACTGTTATCCAGCTCCCTGACCACCCAGCTGTTGAGCCAAATGATGGATGTTAATTTGGGAGGGTCCAGTCCAGCTAGTTAATGGGCAAAAATGAAGACTATAAATCACACTCAGATATTGTTAAGCCAAGGTATAGATCTATAAAAGTTTACACATAGTGCACTGATGAGAGTATTTCTATCAATAGCTGCATAGCAAATATGCTCCTTTCTGTTCTACTTCCCCTAATTCACTCAATATATCTCAGAGAACAGACAGACAATGAACACAGCAGGTCTCTCAACACAGGGCGATACATTCCAACTCAAAAAACGTAAATATTTTTCTTATCAATCATTTCCATCACTGAATTCCCTTTAGGCGCATGCATGCATGTTTTTTTTTGTGTGTGTGTGTGTGTGTGTGTGTGTGTTTGTGTACGTGCACGCACGTGTGAGCACACAGGAGCGCATGTCTGTGTCACGCGTGCATGCATGTGTATTTATGTGGAAACACGCCTGCACTCAGTTGATATTTTCCACCATCTAAGCCCTCTCAACTCCCAAATCAGCTGGTAACATTACACAAAGCTGATCTTTCTTCACACAATGGCCAGCCGTGGGGTTCGTCCCAGCGGCAAATCAAAAACAGACGTACGGGGAGAGGTTCTCAGCCAAAAAACTTTAAGAACCACCAACAAAAAAAAAAAAAAAAACCACAAACACAAATCTCCTTTGTTGCACATAAAGTATTTTTAATACCAGAAACACGAGCTCAATTTACAAAAGTCTCCGCCTCAGGCTATAAGAATTGAACATCTTTTCCAACTCCTCAGACTGAGATTCCACAGCCAGACAAAACGCACAGCGCTACTCAAATCTCCCAGCTGCTATCTAAACAGCCCTTCCGCTGGTGTCTGCAGTTCATCCTGCATTAAAGTAAACAGTTTAACTAAGAGACACTACCGTGTGCAAAACTCACCCTTACTGTTTGGCTCGATCACCCGACCCACCACACTGAAACACAACAGAAGCACGTCACTCCTGCTGAAAACTAAACCCCAGTCCGCTACTCTGCTCTCTTCCTCCATGAGAGGTTGTGAGAGGACACAACGGATATTCAAAAAAAACAACTTTCCACAAGACAGGGCTTGCCACGCAAAGGAGCGGAACACTGCCGTGTTTATAACCAACCTCCTGAGATACTGAAACCAGCTTGGGGATTTTCTCCTCTCCTCCGCCATGGTTGGAGATCCAGACGGACAGCGGCCAGATATCCAGAAGTTAGAGGCGAGGACGACCCGTGTTCACCCCCTCCCTCTCTCCCTCCCTCTTTCCCTCTCTTCCTCTTTTAACAGCTTGCTTCCCTCCCCTATTTCCCACTACACCACCCCCCTCCCCACTGACAGGCAATTTCTGTGCTTTTACTGCCCATGCATACACACAGACATACACGACCACACATGCATACACGCACCAGACAAAAACACACATGACAGAACTCACAAAGTTCTGCCACACAGCTCAGTCATGTCCGCGTACACTGTACTGTAGGGACATGTCTGCAGCATAGTAGCTTCCAGATGGCATTTCACACTCAGCTGAATGTCAAACTTACTTCCTCTTAAATACAATTCACAACTCAAGCCAGCGACAAGGTACTTGAAATATCAACACTATCACTATCACTATCACTGAAAAATAACTAGAAATTCTGCTCAAAGTCTGTTAAGATCAGGAAACAAAATGGAGCGTGAGCTTAAGGATGAGGAACCTTACCTTCATATTGTGTGAGTGAGCTTCACGTCCATGGTACTCCTACATGTGCACTGCATCAGAGCCCGTAAACAATAGTCGACCTCAGCGGAGTGCAACCATTTACCCCAACTGTCCTCAGATGGCTGAGCCAAAAACCAGCGCAGTAATAAGCCAATCAGGAAGTAGGCTGGCCAACTATCAAACAGTCACCAATCAAAATCAACTCCCCAGAAAACATTCTCTGCCATGCTGGTTCGCACCAATCGTCGTGCCAAATATTTTTGGCAGAGCGAAGCATTTTCAAAAGCCATGACCGTTTTTGGAAGGGAAATCGTTTTCTGGGTTTCAAACGTGCTTGTCTCTTTTTTTTCATGGGCCACAGGACCACGCTTTTGGAGAGTCAAAGTAGAACCCCCTGCTCTATTAATAGAACGGCACTGTATGGTATGCAACAATAACAGGAGTGCACAGCAGTCAGGCTGCACAGCGAGGACAAAAGAGCGCCGTAAATCATCTGTCATCAGGGCTGGCAGTGGTGCAACACTACCCCCTAGTGGCCATGAGGCACTACTGTGGTTAAAATACATCGACAAGTCCTTGGAAGGTATTTACTCAGGTTTCAATCTTATAATGATTCCATTTGTCCAGGTGTATCCTGACCAGGGCTGTTCATGGTAATTACCAAGGTAAACGGTGTCAGTTACCAAACAAGAAATTTAACTGCAACACCAGAGATACCCACACAGATTCCTCAGTATTATATAGCCGGTCAAAAATTTGTCCTCACTTGACATACAGCTCATTCTATTGTATTCAATAAAAGAGTTTGTAAAGTAGTAAATTATATGAAACCACCAAAAAAATGTACATCAATATCTTTTATTTAGTATTTCAAGTTTTAAAATGATAGATAATCCAGTCTCCATTTTAGCAGTTTCTATTCAAAGGACCCACTTAGAGATTTAATCACTGCTTTGCAAAATTTCGGCATTCAGGATGTTAATTTAAACAAAGGTGTCATTCTTAATAAATTTCCCCTTGGATGGTAATATTCCTATGGGTGTCTGCAATCCAGGCCATCCCACAACAACTTTATTGGGTTTAAATCAGATTGTAGAGCAGACGTATTTAGTGCTTGCCAATTCAGAAAGTCCAGGGCAGAAGGGATTTATTTTCTGGGTTGTTGTCAAGCTACAGCACAAAGTTTATTCCATTTTAAATCTATTTAAAAATTACAGGTGATTTTGAACCTTTGAGAATATTACAAATAGGTTCCATTGTTTTAAAGAAAGAAAGTCGAATCCATTTCTGAACTCAGTCAAACAAAGCCAAAAGGTTCAAGGCCACAATACAGGCTGTGACTCAGCTTCCCATATTGCTTAGAGGTATGGCGGACTTATATCAATAAGGAACCAAATATATTAGCCCCTTTGCGCAGAATACAAAAAAATGCCAATTTTTCCTGTTATCCATGAGTCTACTAAGGCTTTATAACTCAGTATATGTGTTACAGAGACTCTGGAAAATTAGTCCAGTGAAGTAAGACATTTGGAAATTCAATTTAGGAACTAAATTCCAGAATTTACGGATGCTGGTGTCTCTATCTGCGCAAAGCCATCACCTTAATGCTTGCTGCAGAATGTGCTTTACTGTTCTCATTCTTTTTCCAAACTATTGAAGTCTCATTTCTGAATTCATCACACTGTTTACCACGGGAAGTTGACCCAAGGTTTTGATTGTGAAAAACAATGTATTGGTACAGAATTAAGGGAATTCTGCCTTTTGCCCAGGGAGCACAAGAATGGGCTCCAGTATCCTATGCAGCCCCTAATAAGCAGGTTAGATACCGAAAGATGGATGTATGAATCTGAGAGAGCTTCTTACCTCATGCTTATGGCAGAGGAGGGAGAGGACATCCCTGGCTGTGTTTCACATGTAAAAGCTGAAGATGCAGGTGTCTCTGCACTGCTGGAGGAAGCCCCGCCCGCTGCCTGTCCATCAGGCTGCGCCGGCCCCGCCCCTGCGAGGTCCTCGTCGGAAGAGTTGTCCTCCGATGCTCCGAGGATGAACTTCATCCGCTCTCCATGCCCCGGGCCAGCCCTGAGGTTTGGTCGAGTCATTCCGCCGCGGACCGGGTCACAGCTATGCTGGATGGGTGGCGTTAGCGCCATCTCAGCAGCAGTCTGGAGATGACTCGTCCCCTCGACCCCTCGCCTTTCACCTCCAGTCGTAGCATCGAGCGATCCCGGAGGAGTTCTCCCCTTCTCTGTGGATGTAGCATCTGCTTGAGCCTGTGTCAGACAGCTGCCTTGCGCAGACTCTAGAGGAGCATCAACCTGAGCCGAAATGGCGGCTTGAGCCAGTGTCAGACAGGTGCCAAGCGCAGACTCAAGAGGAGCAGCAACCGGAGCCGGAATGGTGATTTGAGCCCCAGATTGCCCATCCTCTTTGGCCTTGTGGCATGTAACCTCAGCCTTTACATTTGCTTTACTCTTGGGCATCGATCTGGCCTTCACAACCCAACGCAACAACCACAATATCAAGAGTCCAGAGAGCAGGAGAGGAATCATTCAAGACTGTATCACAGGACCTGCAACAGAACACAGAAAGGCACACACACATCCATAATCATTAAGAAATTTCACCCCACACCCCATACATACATACCCCCCCCAGAGATCAAATAGCAGTTTTTGAGGCCAATATCAATTCCAACCTGTTCAGAACACATTGTAGCACCAATTAAAGTAAGTCCACATTAACAAGTACATCCAAGAAAGAAGCAGAGAATCTGAACCTTTATTTTCTAGTGAGTCTTTGCAGGTAAAGATGTATAATTTAAAAATACAAGCAAGTTCTTCAAAACTAATACCATTACCAATCTAACCCCGTTCCATATCATTTAAACACTGACAAATGTACTATTACAACAATTCTCAATATGAGTGCACTATCATAAATACTTCACACGATGGCATCATCTTCTTTCAATAAAGGACTTAGCTCAGTAACTCTAACAAACCTGTGCAACCGCCAAATAGCCCAATATAATATATTGCTTTTAATTCATTATTCTATGCTGCAGCACACCACACTGAGAGGTCAACACTCAGGAGAGCTGGGGCAAAAAAAACAGAGACATCCAGGCTATGGTTTCTAAATTAACTTTGAACAAACACACCTTTTCATCACATAAACAAGGCAAGCAGAAAACCATGCTATACACAATGCTGAGACTAAATGTATGTACATCTTCAGACAAAAATCCTACCATACCAAAAACAACCAAACGGCAAAAGCCAGTATAAATCAATGAAATAACCGCGAGGCACGCCTCTCCCTGACGTCAAGAGGTTGTTCTAAGCTTGAGGCATAGATGACAGACCTACCTCTTAAAAGTGGAAACAGAAGGACGTACACTCCCTTCCCCACAAGCTGTGGTCAAATCGCGATTGTACAAACAAAACCCCACGGACAGGGCAGCGGGCACACCTACACGCCCTTAACTTAGAAATGAAATAGTCGCTGAAAAGAAATTAGACTGCAATCAGGCAGTGCGAGGCACAGTGCGTCCGGAGCAGAGCCTGGGATTTCCCGGAAGGGCCGATTCACCACAGGGGAGAAGCTAGGCTAGGCTATTCCCATACCACTGCCCGTAAACAGTGTATGTCTGACAGGTGCTGGGGCAACGCGACAGGCCACGCCGGAATGGCAGCCCCTACACTGTGCCAAATTGGGGAAAGGTCAGCTGTCAAATGTACGCAGGGACGGAGAGACGGACGCGGCGGCCAGCGGGACAAACAAACGAGGATAACCTCACATAGGAAGTTCAAGGGTAGAGTAAAGCCGCTTTCACACTGGACGCGAAACGAATTTTTTCGCACGACAGATTACATTCAAAGTCAATGCAAAGACTTGAATACACGCGTTTCGCGTGAATGTAATCTGTCGTGCGAAAAATTCGTTTCGCGTCCGGTGTGAAAGCAGCTTTAATAGCTCCACGCAATGTCGTCTCAAAATATAATAAAACTTACAAAAGCGTGCTGCACGGAGCAGGTGGACGGTAACATTCAAATATAGCGCGGACGAGATTTCAGGTTCGTTCTCCCGCAAGTTAACGTGGACAAGCCGTGTACTTATGCGATATGATCAGTCAACGTAAGCTATTTCCCTAGTTAGCGAACATCATCTTCTTGTTGCTGAATGAGAAATTGTTGCAATCGCCGGTCAAAATTTTCGCGTCGAAAATAGGTAAATCAATTGAAATATAAAGAATCACTCTCGGCCAACACTCTCCTATCACGTTAACGCGCAAACACCTTGGCAACACCAGTGTTAGCCAAAAGACAACAAATACGTTGCCTTTATACTAGGGAGCTAACGTTAAATCTGAAATCCAAAACTGTAAAAACATCGGATGCTAAATAAGTGGCCAGCATTTGCCGAAACTCATGTTTACCTTTACCATAGCCTCTTGCAGTCATTCTTGATCCAGGTTGTCACAGAGTGATCACTGAAAACAGTTGGTATAACTTTCATCTGACCGCATTGTTTTGATCAGAGTCCAACCCTTATCGTGTCCTCTACCCTGGTGCCACCTCGCACTTATCAAGCCAGGTGTTATCTAAAATGCGTTATATGGTTGCGTTCACTATAATTTCTGGCGATATCCAAAGAATTGCGTAGTCTCCTCATTCAATAGAAAAAAAACATGAAACTAGACCAACTCTTCGAACTTATCTTCAGGATGGGGGACCACAATATACTCCCCATAAAGTTATCGACGAAGCTGCTGACGTAGTTATTCCATCATGGGTACCAAGAGCTGAATGCTATTTTATTTTGAAAATGTTTCAGTAAGTTTGACCGCGAGAGTGAAGAATACGGCAACGAGGTCGCGAATAGGTCGTATTATGCCATATGCATGGATGAAAATTTGCGGTCAAAGTAACGATCATGGGGACCTTTTCGACGGGTTCACGCAAGGAAATGAAGTCTAAGGCCTTTCACCTGGTGCCACAGCTCCGATTCTCAGGCGATGACGGATTTTGAAAAGTCAGGCAAAATGCACTGTCAAAATAATAATGAGCCCTATAATAATAATAATAATAATAATGATGATATAAATTACGCATAAAATTGCACTCCAAGCAAGCACCGCAAGGGTAAAATCTGGGTAATGGATGATATTCTACCGGGTTTCCCAGCGACCCCCACCACGCCCACAAAAAATAATCAGTAAATTTAAAAAAACCACGCGACCCATCGAGAAAATATTAAGCTTTAGACCAAAAAATGTAATATGACAATATACAACAGTAGTTTTATACTAAATTTATTGATACCAAATAATAAAATTGTTTATAACAGCATAATACACAGAATTAGCCTATTTACAAAGTAGCTTGCTTGACAAGCGTCCTTTTATGTAGAAACTCACAGCGTTTTTGACAGTTTGAAACTCATAACAGGGATTCTAGCGTTCAGCTGTTCAGATTTTAAATGAAAGGTACAATGTAAATTTATAAAGTTGTCGATGAGATACAGTCCGCGGTACTGAGGTAGCTTATGAACGATGAAAATCCCAAACATATTGAACATATTCAAAATGCTCAGCGTCGTTAGGCTATAAAACGCGAACATTTAATACCGACGATGACATTAACATTCATATCCAGAAGATGGCCTTTATGGCAGTATATACAATGTAATCAGAATCATGTCATTTTTGCAGCCAACAAGGCGGAGCTCATGGGATTTTTTTCTGGAACTTCCTTAGAGTGCAGTCCAATCAATCGGTTGTTTCCCAGACTTCTTAAGCAGCTCGTTGGCCTTTGAGAAGTGCCCGCATCCGAAGAAACCGCGATGAGCAGACAGTGGAGATGGATGGACTGTCTGTAGCACATGGTGGCGTTTCTGTAAAATGCAAGAAAAATTCAGTAAGAACCAAGAAAGTAGCAGACCATTCCCTATATTTTAATAGAAATATGCCACATTAAGAAAGTGCTAGATATTTTCTATAAAATACCACACATAGCTATTGTTGCCAGTGAAATAATAGTTGATTGTCTAAGGCTGCACTCCCAGAGACATTATGCACTCCCAGAAACATTATGATTCAAGTATTTTATTTAAGGGTAATATTGACAGCTATTACAGTGCAGGGCTTAAATGACTGCAATGCAGAATTAAATCTTCAGGTACAATCAAAATAGATTCTTTTTGCAAGAGACACATGAGAACTAGCAAGAAAGATCAATTCATTTCCAGCAGGGACACACCCGGTCGATGGATATGCCCTTCTTCTGAGCGTAGGACCCCCAGAGCATGAACACCACGCCGTTCAGGTTCCCGTTGAGCCACTGAACCACAGCATCGGTGAAGGCCTCCCAGCCCTTGTCTTTGTGAGAGTTTGCTTGATGCGCTCGTACCGTCAGCACGGCATTGAGCAACAGCACACCTGACACAGAAAAGAACCATAAGTATATTCACAAAGGTAGGGGCGAAATCGCAGTCATTAATATCGCTTGCAGAATGATACCATCCCCCTGCATCATTTTAGCAGTAGCCCAGGCACTATATTGCAGATGTATTTAATACACTTCAGTTTACGGCTAATATTAATACACCAAGTACTTTATCAGCAACACACATATTCAGATGCATTGATCTTAATTGTGCAACGTCAACACATTATAGAAACGAGAGGTGGACTTGCGAGAGCCCATACCTCCGCCAGCATAGCTGGATTTTAACTTAGGCCTATATATCAGCTGTTCTTTGGCCTAGATATGCCAGAATTTAATCACTTGTTCCTCTTGTGCTACTTTAACATCCCGCAAAGTTTGTTTAAAATATATGCAACCGTTGTTGAGATATCTTGCTAACAGATAGATAAACATATAAATCAATAAACAAATGGAAGCAAAAAACATAACCTTTTTGGCAGAGGTAATTAATAAAAACAAAAATCAGCCAAGAGTTTATGCAAACAACTATAGTACATGGCTGAACTGCAAGGACATATTTGAGGACCATCTGCGCCTTGCCGTAAAGGCCTCCTGATGGCTATTCGTTTTAGCTATTTAATCTGTGGCTGTTCATTTTGAGAGAGCAACGGCCAATAGAGAAACGGTATCTCTCAAATGACCAATGGTTTGACTTCATGGCTAAGTCACTGACTGTTGTGTCCATAGGGCTGGCCCGCCCTTTGCTGCAGTCCATACAAAAACCCTGGCAAAAGTGATGGCATTACAGTTGTGCAGGTAACAGCCGACCAGATTTACATACTCATCCAGCTGTTTGAGAGCAGGATAAAACTATATAATGAACAAAACATTGTGACATTACTAAATCAACCAAGATACCATTCCAAGTTTTAAGTAAAAATTTGAAACCATTACATTGTAAAGCAATGTCATGTAAAATGCATGAAATTTGGATGCTTACTTTCATGACAAAGATGAATATTTTATCTAAATAATATTCAAGAGGACCTTTGAATCTAAAGGCATTTAAGCAGGACAGTCATTTCATAAAATGTAACTCCTTCAGAAACAAACAAGGAGGGAATTTGTCTATTACATGCACTTCCTACTGTCAAATGTACATGGCATCAAACATACCTTGCTTGGCCCACCCTGTAAGATCTCCATGTCCAGGATGCTGGAAGCCTTCTATGTCTGTGGCCAATTCCTTGTACATATTCACCAAGCTAAAATACAGGAACATTAATGAGTAGGGCGAGCAGGGAATTCAACCTGCCTCACAATGAATGATCAACAAAAAGGCAAACTTCACCAGTATTAATCTGAGACTTGCTTGGCCACAATTACAGCAAACATTAGATTGAAGTAGCAGATGCTTTAATCCAAAGTGATGTATAGTTCAGGTCAAGTCAGTTTCAGAACAGGTAAGACAATGCACAATTTGTATAGAGCATCAGTCAGCTTATTCATGAATAAGTAATGCGTAGAATAGAATAGGTAGGCATACGTCAGATATTTTGAGCATTACGAAAAGGATAGTTAATCAGTAGGCAAGTATACAAGTAGAAAACTGCAATGAGAAACAAGAATCAAACACTACAAAGCAAGAACAGGGAGACATAATATTTTTATAAATATACATCTGTGGTACCTGGGTGGGGGTGGTACCGGTTTCTGCACACTGAAGCAAAGCCCGTGGGCTTGGTTAGGCCCATGGTATGGGTCCTGGCCCAGGATAACCACCTTCACCTGTCAATCACACCAGGCACACGACAGGTAAATATCATCAGATACAATGCCATGAGTACCAGTTTTGCAAAGCTCACAATGTACTGTGTACATTTAGGCTGGTTCAGATATGGACTGATTCAATTCTGTTGCGATTTTCTTGTCCTAGATGGTGTAGGCCATCCCTGCTGGAAGGCCTTGATTTGCAGGCAAGTTTTTTTTTGCAATTCCCATTTTTGGCATTTGGCAAATGTTGCATTGGTGTAACAGTTAGTTTATGATTGGGGAACAGAACAACTGAAACGCCTGTGTACTCCAGAATAAGTTTTTTTCATTTTGTATATCACGGCACCTTATTGGGGGGGGGATTTCAATTGTGGAGGGAATGCTCCACCCCCCCCTCCCAGGTTATGCCCTAGATATGGTGGCGCCATTTTCAACAGTTTTGTGAGCCACCTTAAACAATTTGCCATTATTGAGATGTTATTGCCCCCTTTGGAACTCTCTTAATATCTTTCATCTCACTTTTGGAAACTTACCTGGTGAAGTGCTGCTGGTCAGACCTCTTTGAATTACCCATTTCAATTTGTATTCAAATTGCCGAGAATGACCCATTTTTTTACCCTCCTATATCTGTGAATTCAGAGCTCAACTCCCAGTCAGAACTATAGCAGCAAAACACTGGTTCAGACGAATAACTTAAAATCTCAGAAATACATAAATAAATATTTAAAAAATAAAATAATAATTAAAAAAAGCCTGCTTGTCAGGGGGCAGGTTCTCATCAGAACCCAGCTGTGTAGATGCAGGACACACCAGCCAGCTGCACAGTGTCCAATGCTTATATCTGGTAGCAAAGGCTTAGTCAGGCACCAGTCTACCCACCTTTTAGAGGGGCATTTCAAAATTTAGATCAGTTTAGCCAGGAGAGTTTTTCAGTTGCACGTCTAATTTGATTTTTACTAGGCAATATCAGTCCAAATTTTGAATTACCCCACACAGAGACAAACAGGCGGGTTCCGGGCTAGACCCTTGAGTGGGAAGGTGATAGCCTTGGCCAGGGGTACAGTTTGAAAGGGGTTAATTTTATGGTAGAGCTCAGCTGTCTATAACAGTCTAGGAGGCATGCCCATTATCCCTCCCAGTAAACTGGCTGCGACATAGACAAAGTGCCAGATCAGCGCTCAAACCCAAAAGGGCTCGACTGAATTTTGAAACACTGACGGCGATACTCACCTCTCTGATGGGGCACATCTGAGTCCATGTAAACACCTGATGCGCTGGCGGATAGATAATGTGTTGATTTCTTTCATCTGACACAAAGGACATCAGCTACGAAAAAGAAAGACAAATTGAGAATTTGGTTGATAAATCCCATTTTCTGCACCTCTCCCTCCACAGTTCTGAGGCGTTTTTTTTTTTTTTTAAAGAACATTTCAAAGTTAGGATTTCGACAGAATGTGACTCCACATTAGCATGAATTTCAACTGATCCCACCGTGACGTAACTGGATTATAGAAATTATAATAACAACAGCAGCAATAACGCTATGCCTGGTTATCGAAAGGTAATGCTAATACATCTGCTGGGCACTGACTATATTCAGCAAAAATATTACATGATAATGACGGCAACTGTGGCACTTACGTAGCATTGAAGCTATATTTAAAAAGACACCCCGGTGAATAGTAATATTCTTACTCTAGTGAAATAGGGCTTTCCAAACTCCGCGCTAAGCTCCTTCCGCCAGCTCTCCCCGAATCCATCCGGTGCACGGTGGGCAGCAAGTCTTCCCAGCGCAGCTCGCTTGTTATTCTCGATTCTTTGCAGTTGTTCAGGACTCAGGGGGGTGACAGATGGCGAGTTGTCGCTCGTTGGTTTCAGCTTTTTTACTGATGATACCTTCGAATATTTTGTAATAATACGCGTCATAATACGGCGGCCAGCCATTGCGTTAGAAGCTAGTTAGCAAAGAAAACGTCTGTGGTCGTCGTTGCTCTGTAACTGGGCATAAAAAACATCATTAAAATGAGCACTAGTGGAGTTCTACATAAAGTGTAACTTTTGGTTTTCTTTATCGAACGAAAGCTGAAAACATAAACGACTATTATTGAGTAAAACCAAGCTAAGCGAACTGCTTCAGCGGTGAGTTTTCCTTAGTTTTTGCATCTCCAAAATGTTAGCTTCTCATATTCGCTTTCTTTAGTTCAAGATGTTTACTTCCGGTGTCGCGGAACCATGTGCGTATTTCGCGGCAAAACTACCAGCTTGCAAAAATAATTATGAAAACATTTATTGCCTCAATGTACCTGCAAAACAAATAAAAACAGACCAACAGACGCAATCGAGTACAGTTATCAATTCTTCATAAAAGTGTTAGTGTTTGCCTGTAATAAAAGGTATATCTATATTCCGTCTTGATTCGTTTATTTGGATGTGCGACCATTCTCTGTGTTGAGAGTAGCACATTATTTTGTTCTTTTTTGTGGTCGGCACTCCCTGTGGAATTCCTCTTGTTGCAGCGCAACTTTTTTTCTATTTTTTCAAGTATCAATTCTTAGTTAATTTACAAGTTGTGCTATGTTTTCAATGCATCAGGGCAAAACTCACATTATCCTTAGCGTCCCCTTTAGTGTCTTCTTGGTCCGCATCCAAAGCCCTCTTTTTGGCGACTGGGGAGAAAAATGAGTTTATCGTTTTCTGCCCGATCATGTTGTTTTCTTACTGCAGGAATGTTATATTTTAAATGTCTTGGTTCAACTTATTGCTGTAGACCTCTGAGCATTAGACTGAGAAGCGTTCTCACTGAATTATTTGCAAATCCAACCCATTCCCGCCAAATTTTGGATGACAAGGGAGGAGAGTTTTTTAAGGGGCGTGGAGTAATGTTCTGCTTGCGGTTTGGTATCTGGTTTCAGCGGTCTAAGATGCCAACCTAAAGTTAAAGGCTTGGAGAATGAAACATTGAATGTCAACACAAATTCACTTTTTAAAATGATTAAATGTACTGTTATTAAATATTATTTGGTGACACTTCTACTTTTTGTTTGCCTTTGCCGTTCAAGTCTACTGATTTTTCAAGTCTACTGACTTCAAGTCAACTTCTGATTCATTTTAGAATTTGGATGGACCCATTTCAGACCCAAGCAAGGAAACGCAGTGTGCAGAGCACTGATTTGGACAAGGCGCAAAACAACAAAAGATTTAAAGTTTGCGAAGAGGAAGAAGGGGAGAGAGAGGAAGCCTCTATTGATGATGAGTTTTCTCACCCTGTCCCATGGCAGAAGATTGAAGCAGAAGGTCTTGACTGTGACTATGCACAGCTTTTTTCCAAAGATGAAGCGGACTGGCTTTTTAGGCGGCTGGAGGAAGAGGTGGAGTATTTCACTGGTAAGTGGTTCTGTCTCATTGCATTGTTTCCCCATTGTATCATCATTCAAGCAAAGCTCTTTAAGAGTCAAAAAGATCGTTTGGATGCGTTTTTTTCGACGTGTTATTTTAGTTGGGTGACCTATTCACCTATTTGACCAGCCTATTTAGTAAAGTAGTGCCCTGTTTGTCAAGCTTATTCTACAATATTTGACCAGCTTGAAATGGTTGCCAAGCAGTTGTGACTGGCCAAAAGTGTTGAAAACACATTTGAAACAACTGCCTTCCTGAGCAGGAATTTTCATCAAGGCACCTGCTTGTGATGCCAGGTCAGTTTTGATTACATGTATTTATTTCCATACACATGTCAGGTGAGATGACCCAGGTGCGTGTGTACGGGAAGCTGTACAGTGTTCCTCGGAAGCAGGCGACATACGGAGAGCCAGGACTGATGTACTCTTTCTCTGGGGTACACCTTACAGCGAGGCCATGGACCCCCACACTAGAGTACATACGCGAGGCCATCACTAAGGCCACCGGCCGCACCTTCAACTTTGTGCTCATAAACAGGTAAGAGGAGAAAACGAGGCCACATTCAAAACTGCCTGCAATACTAGCAGTAAATGTAATGACATTCTACATTTTGGCAAAATCAGTATGTACTGCGAGTGAAGTTTGCGGTTTCCAATACAGCCCTACTGAGTAAAATGTTCTTTTGGGTTGTGTGGTGGTGTTGAAACTAGACTTGGTACATTGCTGCCACCTGCTGGATGCAATACCTGTATTTATGTCCTCCCCCCATTCCCCGGAGGGAGAGGGGAGACATTGTTTCAGGCTCGGTTCGTGTTCGCGTCGGCGTTCTCACTTAGTTTCCGGAGCATAACTCCTAAACCGTTCGCATGATCATCACAAAACTTTGCATATTTACTACTCAGGTCCTGAAGTGGTGCCTTTTGGTATGTGCCTGTCTGTCCGTCCGGCTGTGATCAATTTTTGTCCGGAGCATAACTCCTAAACTGTTTTCATGATCTTAACAAACCTTTGCATACTTACTACTCAGGTCCTGAAGTGGTGCCTTTTGGTATGTGCCTGTCTATCCGTCCATCCCGCTATGATCAATTTTTGTCCGGAGCATAACTCCTAAACTGTTTGCATGATCTTAACGAAACTTTGCATACTTACTACTCAAGTCCTGCAGTGGTGCCTTTTGATATGTGCCTGTCTGTCCGTCCATCCAGTGGGTTAGGCAGGGAAGGGGGCCAGGGGGGAAGACGTATGTTTTCACGAGTAAAAACACATTCTAGTTTCTCTTTGATTTTTTTCTTAAAACCCAAGCAAAAAGAAGTACCCTTTCCTGTACACATGATCACTCCTCAATTTCCATGGCAATCCGACGGTGAAAGCAGGCATCGCAGGCCTCATAATAGGACAATATACAAAGTGCAGACAATTCTTGGTACTGTTTAACCACTCGAATTGTGGTGCTTTCCTTAGAATGAACATATGACTAGGTTAACAGCAGTGCAACACACATCGAGTATGGAAATGTGTGGAGTTACCCTAAGTCTTGATTCCAGTGAACCAATCATAAGGTTTTACTGTACAAAATGTAAAACCTTGACAGTAAATACTACCACCTCCCATCCTAGAATGTCTTACTCTTGTTCCATTTCAAAAAGTAGCAAAACATTACTTTTATTCCACTCAGCTATTTTTTACCAGCTGAGTTAAGATGTCATAAACTCCATTGTCAATGTCTGTTGTCCGTAAAACAATAGGACTACCCTGCCACGGCTATTTTTGGGGGTGCAGGGCTGAAATGCAATCTCAGAATGGTTCATGTGCTTAAGATGTTGCATACCAAGTTTTTTCAAGTTTTATCAATATTTGTGACTGCTAGAGGTTACGGGTCAAATTGTCTTAGGAAAACAGACATTGACAACAGAATTTGCACCATCACCAGTACATGTAATTGAATGACCTGTAACCTCTAATTGAACGACTGGTTACAAATATCGATCAAATTTGAAGAAACTTTGCTAACAGCATCATTAGGACATGGTTTGGGATATCATTTCAGCCTTGTACCTCACTCCCTGAAGGGCATGGCTGGGTGACAGACCAGCAGAGTTTCAGGTTCACTTGGACCTCAAGTTCTCATGCCTCCTAAATTGGACAAACACACATTACAGGCCCGCATTCCAAAATTTTCAAAGCCGATTTTGAATGGACATCCTCTGTAGAGAACAGATTTTAGACCATGACTGCACTTAATTTGTGTCTGTGAAATGCAGCCCTTGAAGTAGAGTTCAGCCGTAAATCCTATGAGGACTCTCTGCAGAGGCGACACTGTCATTTGTCACAGGTACAAAGACGGAAACGATCACATGGGCGAGCACCGTGACGACGAGAAGGAGCTGGATCCCGGCTCTCCCATCGCCTCGGTGTCCCTGGGGGCGGCCCGGGACTTTGTGTTCCGGCACGCGGAGGCTCGGGGACGGGGGGCAAAGCGACGCATCGACCCCATAAAGCTGGAGCTGGCTCATGGAAGCCTGCTGCTGATGAACCAGCCAACTAACGAACACTGGTACCACAGCCTGCCGCCCCGCAGGAGGGTCCTTGCACCTCGTATCAACCTCACCTTTCGACGCATCATTCCTCTGCAACAGAAAGGACTGGAACCTCCCCGGTGACGGAGACGGAAAATCCCTCACTGGGGTTCCTGTCCAGATAGGTTACTTCACACTGGTGACTTATGGGGCCTTCCCAGGTTCAGGCAATTAGGTCAAAAAATAATAAAGTTATCAGCACCACAAGTGTTGAGAGTCAGCAGATTTCAGCGGACTTATAAAATTATTTGAGGTGGGAGAGCTTCAAAAAGTCATTTTTAATGAAACTAAATGAGAAAATGTTTTGATTTTCTTAAAGTTCAGATCTCAGTGAACCTTAAAGGGAAAAAGAGAAAAATTGAAAAAAATTCATTTTGAACCTGGGAAGCCCCTTAAAACTTTGAATGAGTGAAGACAAAAAGCACGTAAACAAGGTGAAGACAGTTGTGATGTGGAATTATACAACTGGGACTCTGCTCGCTGTGACTGTACTGTGATCTTTGGAGATGTGTGAAAACACAATTGACTTCATGTTTTTCTTTACTTTTATTAATAACTTTATTTTTTTTTCATTGGAATCTATGAAAACAGTCAAAATACTGTACATCTGACATTGTAACAGATCACACAAAATATACATGTATATATTAAAAACACAATAGTGCAATTGGTTTGCCAGACAGTTATTTCGGGAGCATTTCTCTTAGCGCAACACTGAAAGGAAGAGAACAGTGGGCAGTATTTCTACATTCAGTTAAATGTTAAATACTGGGGAAGGAAATCAATTATTGATGAGGTCCTAAGGTTCATCCCCACAATTTGGCAAATGTTGACGGCATGTCAAACACCTGGGACTGAACAAATGAAACAAGGACTGGCTACAGACTGGCCATACAAGGTATTTTGGCAGCAATTCCATTCTCTCTGAAAAATGGAAATAAATAATTTCTTGCCGATTGAAACGTTGCAATGATGGTTAAAATGCGGAATTCAGGCAGCCAAGAGAGGATAAAATGAAGGTTTGATCACTTTTTGCGCAGCGTGAGTAGCAATCTTGGATGTAAGTTACAATACTCGTTCACAAGGCAGAGATAAGCTGAAAGCGTTCGCATTACCTTTTATTATAGACACACCGCTAAAGTCTAAAAGGAATTTTTCAGTCTGTTTGACAGAGTGAAGCCTCATTTCAGATTTAATCACAGCCAGACTCATTTCTGGAATCCCCTGGGTAACTGCGCTGAACATTATCGGCTATTTTAGCGGAGACTCCGCACTGCATAATTCATGGGAAAAAAAAACCCCGACTCGCAATCAATTGACCGATTTAGCGGTCGTATTCTTGAGCGCACACCTTAATCCTGCACTTTAGAGATAAATCGAATCTAGTGTTGAAATCAGATATAATGCATCATCATTGGCTATTGTTATCTCTTATAATCAGCTTTAAAAAAAATAAGAATTATTTTTCCAAAAATGAAGCCGATTTTCATACCTAAATGATATGGTCCCAGATAAATTACTTCATTGCCATCCAGACTTGTTAGAATGAACTCCCGTTTCACAGTTGCAGAGGTTTTCAATGCAATAGATAGGAATCATAGCTGAGAAATGCAGGCAAAGTTAGGCATTTTCTATGTCTGACAGGACCGAGGTACTTATGTTCCACCCACCTGATCCATTCAATCATTTTATTGAGTCAGAAAATATAGATGCACCCGAGCAACGCCCAATGGCGCTTTCTGTCCTGAAGTAGTGTTTGTGGGTGACGGGCAGCTGTCAGGACCCAACTCATTCTGACTACAACGTGGCTTCATTGGGTTCCATCACCACAACCCCAGATACCATATGCTACCTGACGGCTTTATCTGACCTTTGAACTGTGACCAAGCCCATAGTATACAGGCAGGGTCACTAACAGGCTCTCTTTCCCAGGGGGCCGAACAACAGGAGGAACTGAAGGAGGTCAATTCAGAGGCCTGAGATGAACATACAAAAAAAACACACCTTTTGGGCTCCTCCCTCTACTTAAATGTCAATGGAAAGCCGTAGAGACGCGACTGGAGGTCTATACACATTGTGGGAGGAGTCTCCAGGACTGTTTGCGTGGCATGTTCACAGGAAAGACACTTCCGGGGGGGGGCCGGGGTGTCCTCGACACCTCCCACCCGCTCCCTACTCTTCGGGTCTGAAGCTGGGCCGCCGTACCCTCTCGTAGAAAAGCAGGTAAGCGTTGGAGGAGAGCACCTCCTGCAGGGTGGCCCGGCGCACCAGGTCGTCTGACACCCAGAGCCACTGCGCGCTGAAGGGGGAAGGGCCGAGCGGGGAGGGCGGGCTGCGGCGGTACGTGACGAAATGTCCCGAATGCATGTCGCCGTGGTGAACCAGGAGGGCGGTGAGCCGAAAGAGATGAGCGGGAGAGCTACAGGAGAGAGGAGGGAACAAGGGACTTCTGCAGAATCATTCCGAGTTGGCGTTCTAGAACTCTCCTGCTTTCAGTAAGGCTGGGTGCACACTACAGGAAATTCGGGTCAGATTTTGCCCCGATCTTGCCTTCTCGAGAATCGGGGAACAATCCGAATTCGGCCGTGATGTTCGGCCCAGTCATCTGTTAGTGTGCGGAGGTTACAGATCCGAATTTGGCCCCTCGCGAACTGATCGGGTGTTCGGGGATGATCCCACAGGGCGTTACGTCAAGTATGGCTAGTTTTGTCTTCGAGCTAAATTACTGCTACAAGTGGCAGCGTTGCTCATAAACGAGCTGCTGAAAATTGAAACTTTGTTGCAATACTGCAGCAATCTCGGACACTTCCGAGTTGTGGCTATTATTTATTTATCTTCACCCCTAACGTTAGTTATGTTAGAGTCCCCACACAGCCCAGACTATAGCACAACAACTATCTGGCAATTTGGCGAAACAAACCTGCTAACGTTAAAAGAGCCCTGACGGACAGCTGGAGACAGCTTTGTTTTGCGTTAACGCTAGAAAGCTTGCACCGGACTCACAAAAATCTCGTGCCCAGGAAAGGGGAAATTGCGTCGAAGTCACATTTGATCACGCAAATTTTTGTGAAATCTCGGAAGATAAGGATATCGGGAGCTGTAGTGTGCAGAGTCCCTCTTCTTGACCGAATTCGTACACAGCTCGTTGATTAAAATCGGCAAGGATTATCGTTATGTGTGCAGTCCCCGCGATTTTAAGATCTTAAAAGATTTGGAAACTCCTGTAGTGTGCACCCAGCCATAACCAGATGTGATCTTTCAACCAGCCATAGAACATTCAGTTGAACATAAACAGATCAAAATTCCTCCACTTTAGTCGAGCAGAGAATACCTATACGAAAACACCCAAGTATACAGGCATCCTCTTTAAAAATAATACAATGTAAAACTTGATTCCTTCCTCCAATTTGCAGGAAGCAATCTCACTCTTAAGGTGAGCGCACCATTAATCAGTGTGCGTGAATCGAAATTGGACAGCCTCACCAGCCTTTCCCCTTCCCCTCTAATCTACGTCCTTTCACGTCTGTTGAAATGCACAACAGTTCAGAGGGTACAGCCACAGTTACCGTAAACCAAATCGACTCCCCGACCTTTGAAAATAATTTATGCTCGGACAGACATTTTACGGAAGCTTGCTCCATCCTAGCTGCCATTTCACAGCGTATTTAAGATCATTCTAATCATGCGTTTATGATGACAGCCGCATGTGTGGCTCACCTGAAGTCCAGGGCTGTGGAGACTGCAGGACTCAGTACAGGAGCGTGGAAAAGGACAGATGCACAGGCTCCGTTGGACAGAGGCTTGTTGTTGTTGCAGTTTTCTGCGTCTGCAAATTGAAAGCACTCAGAATTATTCTTACAATGTCAGCCCATGGAAAACTCTCAAAGTACACCAGGCCTAGAAAACCTGCCCTTGTTATAATGAAGCAGACTTCCACGAGAACGGGGATTTCAGACTCCGGTCATGCATGCATCCGCTGTGTCTGTGGGTATTTGAAATTTCCATTCAGTCAGCACCCAAATTACACCATAAGTTTAAAAGCTGCATCTACAACCCCAATTCTGAAATAGTCGGGACAAAGTGTAAATTGTGAATAAAATCAAAACGCAATGACTTTCAAATCACACCAGCCAGTATTTTATTCACAATAGAACAGAGATAACATAGCAAATGTTGAAACTGAGAAATTTTACAATTTTATCTACAAAATGAGCTCACTTCAAATTTAATAGGTGATACAGGTCTCAAAAAAGTTGGGACAGGGGCCGGTGTATCATGGTGTAGCATCCCCTCTTCTTTTTAACACGGAGTGGAGGCGTCTGGGCATTGAGGAGACAAGTTTCTTGTGTTAAGCCATTGGAATTTGATCCCACTCTTGTTTAATACAGGCTTCCAGCTGCTGGAGAGTTTTGGGTCTCCTTTGACGGACTTTTCGTTTAATTATACGCCAAATGTTCTCCATCGGTGAAAGATCAGGACTGCAGGCAGGCCAGTTCAGCACACGGACTCTTCTACTACAAAGCCATGCTGTTGTAATAGCTGCAGTATGTGGTTTTGCATTGTCCTGCTGAAATACACAAGGCCTTACCTGGAATTGATGTCATCTGGAGGGGAGCATATGTTGCTCTAAAACCTTTATATACCTTTCAGCATTCATGGTGCTTTTTAAAATATGCAAGTGTCCCACACCATATGCACTAATGCATCCCCATACCATCAGAGATGCTGGCTTTTGAACTGAAGGCTGATAACAGGAGGGGTGGTCTTTCTGCTCTTTTGCCTGGAGGACATGACGCCCATGACTTCCAACAAGAATGTCAAATTTGGACTCGTCTGACCACAGTACACTTTGCTACAGTCCATTTTAAATGAGCCTTGGCCCACAAAACATGGCGGCGCTTCTGGATCATGCTCAACAATGGCTTCCTTTTTGCTTGACTGAGTTTTAGGTGACATCTGTGGATGGCACGGCGGACTGTGTTTACAGACAGTGGTTTCTTGACGTATTCCTGGGCCCATTTAGTAATGTCAATGACAGAATCATGCCAGTGAGTGATGCAGTGGCGTCTGAGGGCCCGAAGATCACGGGCATCCAGTAAAGGTCTTCGGCCTTGTCCCTTACGCACAGAGATTTTTCCAGTTTCTCTTAATCTTTTGATGATTTCATGCACTGTCGATGATGAGACCTTCAAAGCCTTTGCAATTTGACTTTGAGGAACATTGTTTTTAAAGTATTCCACAACTTTTTTATGCAAGCCTTCAAAGGTTGGAGAGCCTCTGGCCATCTTTACTTCTCAGATACTCAGCCTCTCTAAGACATCCCTTCTATAGCCAATCATGTTACACACCTGATGCCAGTTAACTTAATTACTTGCTAAATGTTCTTTCAGCTGATTCTCTTATATATGAATTGCTTTTTCAGCCCTTTTTTGCCTGTGTCTCAACTTTTTTGAGACCTGTTGCAGCCAGAAAATTTGAAATAAGCTCATTTTGTGGATAAAAATGTAAAATGTCTCAGTTTCAACATTTGAAATGTTATCTATGTTCTATTGTAGATAACGTAATAGCTCATGTGATCTGAAAGTCATTGCATTTTGATTTTATTCACAATTTACACTTTGTCCCAACTATTTCGGAATTGAAGTCGTACTTTCATGACCATATAGCGACCCAGTCAGTTCATGACACTGAGGCAGTGTTTAACAACCCAGTTCATGGAGATCGACCACCCCTTAGCTTTTCATTCCAACCCTAATTTAGCATACATGATTCAACCAATTTTCAGCTCAATGAGATCTTAGCTGTTGATATGCGTGTGCTTTGTTAGGGTTGGAGTGAATGCCTAGGAAGGTAGATCTCCAGGAACAGGGTTGCTGACAACCACTCTAGGGTTGCTAATTGTGAGGCTATAGAGGTTAGCTTCACCGACTGACTCCAAGCATACACCAGGACTAAACAAGCATGAAATAACCCAGATCCCCTGGCGTGGTTCTGGTGTTCTGGCTCGGAAATGAAATGCAACTGACGGACGGCAGCAGGTAATTTATGAACTAGGGTCTATGATTACACGATAAAACTCATTGTAGTCCAAGACTAAGCTTTACCGGCCTGTGAATACTGACCAAAACATTACAACACATAGCTTGGCCTGGTCACACAGCAGAGGAGGTGGAGGTGAGGTCTGTACCTGTGCCGTTGGGAGGGATCTCCCCCTGCTCGTCGGATTTAACATCCCCCTGGACAGGTTTGGGGAGACAGCTGAGGTCCCGAGACCCCCGTACCGAGGCGCGGTGTTTGTATCGGTCCATGGAGAGGTACTCTGTAAACTGCACATGCTCCTGTCTCTTCAGTGGAGTCCCCTCACTGGACCAGGTCAGTCTCTGTAGGTGTATACACAAGGTCTGGGGCAGCTGAGGGAGGGAGAGAGGGGGAGAGAGAGAGGGATAGAGAGTGGAAGAGTGGGAGAGAGAGGGACAGAGAAAGGCGAGGAGATAGAGGGAGAGAAAGGGGGAAGGAGAAAGGGAGAGTAAGAGGGAGAAAGCAATGGAGTGAATGCATTGGAGAGAGGGAAAGAAGGAAAGAGCAATGGACCGCAGGAAAGCAGGAGGAAGGAGAGATTCAAAAATGAGCGAAGGCAAAAGATAGATGGAGGTAGAGAGAGAGAAAGAGAGAGAGAGAGACTCAGAAATAGCCAGGGTTACTGTATAATACCCTAAGCACGGCTCCACACTGCGACCATTTTCTGAGACAGTGCGAGTATTTTTCATAACTACTCACACCTGTGCGACCTGCAAATTTGCACGTTCGTTTTTCAATATGGGGAGGAAAAAAAAGAGAGAGAGCAAGTCCGCCAGTGCAGGGAAGATTAGTGTGACATCATGGCCTGATGATAACCATGGAAATGCGCAATATTGGCTATCAACCAAACCGCTTGCAATGTTGAATGCCGCATGCAAGGGGAAACTCTCCATAACATCGCAAATTCTATGCCTCATATACTCGCTTGCTCTCGTGCTTTCAATACTAAGAGTTCCCAGTGGTGTTGTATCTTCATCATTTCCTGCGTCCCAACTGTACTCTCAGATTTCTGGGATGTGAGCTGGCTAGCTCAAACGCAATGGCTGTAACAGCCATGGACTGTATAAAAAGATAGACGAAGCAACAGTGACATCACCCATTGGCTTCCGCATACCATTTTGGAAGCCTCAATTTTGGCTAGTTGAACAGTGCCAGTTTGTCATTTTGAAAACCGGATTTGATTCCTACTGGAAAAGAGCATGAACTGAAGATCCAGGGAGGAGCGAGGGGTGGATCTACGAGTGGATCTGACCATATCAGACGAAGGCCAGAAGATAGCCACACCCCCAAAGCATATTCTGGCTTTATCCTTTATTCTAGTCTATTTAGGACCATAATTTACAAAAAAGAAAATCATGATATATCGAAGGAGACTTGAAACTTGTGATAGATACCATAAAATAATGTGGAAAATCATTACTGAGATAATAAATCAGATGGGAAACTAGGGACATTTTCTCACAGACTTCTATACCATTGAACTTCTTTCTGCAACCACCAACGTCTCCATCTGCTGGCCAATAAATAGAATGCAAATTTAAAGCTCTTCTGCATTGGCTTCACTTTTCAGACCTGGGTAGTGCGTCCATCTTTTTATTTGATCGATGGTTGATGATAGGTGATGATAGATAATAATCCTTCACAGGAAATTGCAATTGTTACAGCAGTAGTGCATTCATTCGTTTCACACACTCCAGTAACAACAAGAATAAAAAAACACTATATAAAACAGACATAAAATAAAAACAGACTGACAAAAAATATCTATAAAAAGTACAAATTGTTAAAATAAAACTATGTTAAAGTGCTCAGATGTAAAAAGTGACAGAGTGGTAAAAGTGCAGGAGTACTAGTTATTGCACGTTAAAAAGTTTGATGGCGGCTGGCAAGACAGACTTGATGTAGCGTGCAGTCTTGCATCTTGGTGGAATTAGCCTGCCACTGAAGGTGCTCTGCCGAAACAGCTCTGGGGCATGAAGAGGGTGCATGTCATTGTTCATAAAAGTGTTCATTCTTCTAAGCATCCTCACTGCAGCCACTTGCTCAATACAATCCTGAGGGACACCAATGGTGGTGCTCGCCTTTTTAATCAGTTTATTCTGTTCCTGTCTGATGTACGAGCGCCGACCCCCCAGCACACCATACCAAAAAACAGAGCGCTGGCCACCACAGACTTGTAAAAGGAGCACAGCAGAGGTTTGCAGATATTATAAGAACACAACTTTCTTAAAAACTACAACCTGCTCTGACCGTATTTGTAAGTTGCCTGATATGGCTGGACCTGTTTAGCTTATTATCCAGCTGCACACCCAGGTATGTGTAGCTTGAGACAAGCTCCACCTCTGCTCCCTGTATGGAGACAGGATCAGGTTCGGGCCTCTTCCTCCTGAAGTCAAAGACCATTTCTTTGGTCTTTGAGATGTTTAGCCTTAGGTGATTGAGGTTACTCCAGTTCACAAAATCATTGATTGTGCTCATGTACTCCCCCCTCACAGCCTCCCCAAATGCAGCCAACCACAGCCGAGTCATCAGAAAATTTCTGCAGAAGTCAGAGTTGAATTGAAAGTCAGATGTGTATAGGGTGAACAAAAAGGGCGACAGAACAGTTCCTTACAGCTGGCTACTGAAGTTCATGCCTAAACCAAATGACATCGCTTAAATATGGCGATTATTTACAAAGATTTTCCGTAAATAACATTAGCTTGCTAACAAGATGTCAATATAATGTGAAGAGTGTGTCCAGATCTGACTGCGTTTTAACCGCGGCTCCTCTGAAAAGAATAACAATACCGAATAAACTAACGGCAGTGCTTTTACCCTCGACACCAAGGCTTCGGAACTTGCGTCAAAAATGTGAAGCACTTCCAAACGGAACTCCGTGTCGAGACTTGTTTCGTCTTGACAAAATGACGTCCCTCACTACGTTCGTAGCCTCGAGAAGGGAGTTCACTTTTGGCGGGTGATTCGACAATAAAATGTCCCAGCTCTCTTCTGCAACTTGTGGGTTGTTGTCAGTAGTTGGAGTTTGTCAGAGCGGTTTGCAATTTAGAGCGGTGCGCGAGTTTGTCATTGCAATGGAGCCAGCAAGAAAGAGAAAGTTTTCACCCGTTCGGTAATACTTTGTTTGATTTCTCCTGATAAGGTCGCTTCGTTCAGCTATTAGGCAGAATTGTTGGACTATAATATGATGTCATATATTCAAACCTTTTCAAATAATTTACAATACATGGTGAATTCCCTTAATTTGACAGTTTTCCCTTTTATTATCAGGGGAAATGCTTATTATTTTTGAATAAAAATACAAAGGTCTTTGTTCCACATTCCACAAGCACATTCACTTCCCCCTGTCCAGTCCCCCATAGAATCACTTTCACTTCCCTTCCAGTTAAACAAAAGCACTTTTACTACATCTGTCTCCATTATACATATATATATATATATATATATAATTTCAGTTTCTTTATGAGATAACATATGGTCAAAATACATTTTTTTTTTTTTTTTGCATTTATTGATTCTGCCACTTTCACACTGTAGGCTTATGCTTGCCTGTCATTTCCTACAAAGCACAATTCAATATCAGTGTTTTTATTGACCAATAGGGGTCTCGAGAGTGCATTCGAAACCTCAGCTTCTGCGGACCTGTTGTAGAGACAGGAGCATGAGCAGTTTACACAGGAGCATGTGCACCTGTCTCCTGTCTCCACACCTCAACACATTCAATGCTTCATGAGGCTTCATCTCACCAGCACTAGTTAACGGGTGCCCTTCTGCATTTTTGTTTGTACCCATCCAAGGGATATTGCTACCATGGGACATTGCGCTACAGAGGAAGTGATGATCGTCCCCGTAGGCCAATGTGTTTGAGAGGGGGAGGGTCCGGGAGTGAGTGGTTAGTTGAGATTAGTCAACAGCGGGGGTCAAGTCATCAACACTTGTCGGGTAACCAGTAATTTATCAGTAATACAGTTAAAATGGGCGAAAATGTGTAATTGCATTGCAGGTCGATTTAAGTTGTGCCCCTAAATTATCTGCTTGTGCTCCTAAAAATTGTCAGTAAGGGGCTACAGTGCTCCCAGTAAAAAAAAAAGTTAGCCTGGAGCCCTGCTAAGAGAAAGTAAGGTACAGGGTTTGACAGTCTTAAAATACATCTGATTTGCAGTCAGTCTCAGTCATGTTAAGCAACACAAACAGAAGGGTCCACTTTTCTACCATAATTCAGACTGAAGACAACAGTTTTATCTGGAATTGGAACCAATCTCACTCATAATTCAAACTCTGACTATAACAAGGCAACTGCATTTACTTTGGTATATGAGGCCAAGTTCCACAGAAAGGTAGTCTTTTTATTACAGTGCAAACACTCGCAGCTTGACCACTGGGGCACAGCAAGGAGTAAATACAGTTATATTTATGGAGAGCAGGAAACTTGCATCCCTACCTTTCCCAGTTTCAGCTGTTTAATGAAGGTGGACCTCTGGTTTTCTGTGACCTGTCCGTTCGCCATGCCGCTGGCCTGGATCTGCAGCAGCCAAGTCACACAAAATCATGAAGAGACGAGAGGGGCACTCGGTAGAGCGCACACCTCCACCACGCCATGTCAGTATTATTGGTTTCCTGAGGGACAATAATTCTATTCCGGTATATTTTAACTTCTTCCGGATCTAGAATCCAGAAGATGTTCCAGATCACTTCCAAAACTAAATCGACTCATCCTTGGACTACAACCTGCCATCTGTCCCTGGACTTCCACCCACCATCCTAACAAAGTTTGAGTCAATCTGTTCAGAACTTTTTGATTTATCCTGATACAGACAGACAAAACAGACAAACATGGGCGAAAACATGATTTCCTTGGCGGAGGTCATAATTGCATCATGCCATCATTCCAATCTGCCCTATGTTATATTTGTATTTGACTCATTTGGAGAAAGGGGGAGTTTTGTATCCATCAAATCCACTAAGATCACCCATCTTAAAAATGACAACCTGAAGATAAGCAATCGATTAACTGAAAATGTGCACTTACTCAGCTAACCAACACTACAATGGCCACAGATTACTAGCATTTCAATTTAAATACCAAACTAGACCCATCTTCCAATGGGATCACACAAGCCACTCTTATTCCCCTCCCCCACTTACAGTGCCCTTGCTCAAACCACACCCACTTTCAAACTCAGCCTACAATGTGATCTCAACAACACACCTGCAAAGTTTTGTGACTGTGTCTGGCATGGTTGTGAAGCAATCATTACTGTGACAATATCTGTCCACAGACTGACATGTAAATACCAGGCAAAGTACTCAAAACTGCCTCTGTGGTAAGACCCGCTAGAATAAGTGCCACCAGGACCACATTTTTCCTTGATGATACACACATGCTCAAAAGGTAACAAGCCGAAGCTGAGAGCCGAGAAAACCCCTCAGCCCTTAACCAACTATAAATAAATAGTGGCATATACCTATAGCAAGGCACAGGTCACTGTGCCAAGGTCAAAAGTCAAATCCACTAATGACCCTTGCGGTGCACACCTTCCCCTCACAAGGAATCTGTATACCAAATTTTAAACTGCTGTGGTCAGTACTTTTGGAAATATGGATCGGACCAAACTTTGAAGTTCAAGGTCACTGCGCCAAGGTCAAAGGTCAAATCCACAAATGACTCGTGTTGCACACCAATCCCTCACAAATTTGAAGCTCCTGCGGCTAACACTTTCGGAGATACGGCCCGGACAAATTATGAACCCACCGCCCGGCAGCCCACCCAGATGCCCCAGGGAATAACAATACCCCGTCAGCCCATAAAGGGCTCTGGGGTAAAAACAATACCGCTGAAGCCATCGTGGCAGGTAAACATGACACAACCTCACATAAAGCACAAGGAATACTAAATGCCACCCCAAATCCCAGAATAAGCCTGGTATATGAAGACCGCAGCCATACTGTTCTTCCCACCCACCTTGGTGCAGTTCTCACACTCCACCTCCTTAATGGTCTCAGAGGAAATGAAATGCTGCAGACAGTGGTCCAGAGTGATAGGCCGGCCCTGGAAGAAATCACCTCCGTTTATCTTCATTCACAGACAGCTACAACTACAGTGGAATTACAAGAGATTTCTTCGACATGATCTGGCACAAAACGACAGTGATTTTCCTTTGCTAATCCTAGATGCTGCTCTTCTAAAGTAGTCAAAATTAGAACAGCAAAGATTTGTTGTCAGCTTATGAAATGTTAAACACAGCAACAGTTTGTGAAGTGCAGTTATTTTCAATGACAGTAGCTACAAATATATGGCTGCAGGCACCAGCTGTGCTCTCTAACCACTCCTGCACTTACCCACGCGCTGAAGGGATGGGAAGTGAAAGACTGTCGAAGGAATCATATCGTACGGGACTCTGAAAAAAGTAAGAAAAGATAAACAATCGTAGATTATAATGCATGGAAATCACACTTGCAGTAATGCACATGATGGTCTTCTCTTTAAAGATAAATGATGACATGACTCGGCACTCAAGACGCCCTCCGTGCATGTTTGTTTCAATAATGAAGCCTCCAGTGGAGCAATTTGTTTTCCCGAAGGGGTATCAAATGCTGTCACCTGTTGCTCACAACGCTTGCATATCATGTTACTGGTCAGTCGTCCGTGGAACGGGTGCTGGGACCTCCATGGACTTGAAATGGGGAGTAGGGGACCTGCAGGGGGGTATTACCAAATCCTTTTGAGAGGCTCAGCCAATCAACAAAAGAGCAGACAGACCACACTTCCCTGGACACTAGACCTTACCTCGACTTCTACAGCTCATGTTCTTCTCAGTGGACTCTGGGGTGCTCTAGATGGAAGACAGGCAGCAAGATTAATAAGGACAAACATCCTATGGATCTGGGGCATTGCCAGGCTAATGGTTTTAGGTTCTTTGAATGTATATCATTAGGTTAAATAATCAATGTGTGCAGGTGAACGTCACGGACCAAACCCTGCTAGTAAAGGCTTAGCCTCCCTATCCATCAATCTCTAATGACGCACTGCAATAGATTTGATTCCAAGGCAAACAACAGTGAGCCATTAGCTCCCAGGCCAAATTAGGATGAGTGTATCCCAGGTGATTCTTATTGCCAAATGTTTGCCTTTTTATGAACTCGGAAGAACATTTCAGAAAGAACAATAACCGCTTTAAGCATAACTGTACTCATGCAGAGAAAAGCACCTTTCACTTCAGAGCATTTTACGAATTTTGGAAGTTTCCATTTATACCATGAATCAGTTCATCCAGGTGAAAGCGAAGAAGACAGGAATCGGCCTTTCACAAGTGCACTTATGTAGTTATCATTTGCATTAAACAGAATTTACAATCCAGATTCAGAAAGTAAAAGTCCTCCTCAGTAGTTTATTCCAACCAGGTGGATTTGCCAATCAACCCTTCGGCCCTTCACAAGCTGAGCTCGTGGATGGAAGTAAAACATGGCAGGACTTTTAATCTCCGAAACCTGGAACATCTACCTCCGGAACCAAGCAGAGGCCCAAGAGTATTGGCCGCCAACCTTGTATCAGGAGATGCACCATCCTGCAAGTCATCACTCCAACCCTAATTTTGCACACTTAATTCTACCAATGAGCTGCTCAACGAAAGCGTTAAAGGATGTACGCTTGAATGATATATACCACAGTTGTAGCAGATGATAGATCTCTACGGACAGGAGTGGTGACCACTGCTTCACAGGGGTAGTTTACCTCCAGAGACTGCACGTCAAACAGATGGGAGACTCTCGGTATGCGATCCCGCTCCTCTTCCAAGGATGAGGTGAGGACATGGAAGAGTTCGTGGGCATCCTGAGGAGAGACAGAGCTGGGATGAGAAGCATTACATTGACAGAATTACCTGTGCAATCTACTGCTTTAAGATATCCATTCAGTCAGGAGTAACGCCAAAATACTAGCAGGACCCAGAAGCAGAAATGAAGATGAAGAAAGTTAACGCTGGTGACTACCTGAGGAAACAAGAGCCATCAGGAGATGGCGTATCCCCGCCGGCCCGACGTCATCGACTTCGGATTAACAAAAGGCCCCACGTCAGGTCATGATTAATGTGCACACCAAGTTTTGTGGTAAAATATTGAATGGTTTTCAAGTTATGCTCCAGAAACAAAATGTTCAGACTGACGGACGGATGGACGGAGGTCCTGACAGACAGCCACACCCATGACTATTTCCCCCCACATTATATGCCAGGGGGATAATAAAAAGTGAGTGAAAATAATTTGCAAGCACTACATTCACTCTAAAATAAAGCCCTGAACAGCTTTCCTGTTTAATCCTCCAAACTAGGGTCTCCACTCTCCACTGAGTGGCTTTTCAATGTCATGTTACCAACAGGGGCAGCAAATGAGTAGCTTCCCTGTCTGTGCCAACAAAAGAGGGCAGCCAATGAATAGCTTTTTCACTGCATGTTAAAAAAGGCCAGCCAATGAATGGCTTTTTTGTCTCATTTACAAAAAAAAAAAAATGGCATCCAATGAATGGCTTTCCCCTCTCACATTCCAAACAATGGCAGCCAATGAATGGTCGTCCTGTCCGATACTAGAAATGAGGGCGTCCAAAGAATGGCTATCTTGTCTCAGACCCAAGCGATGGTCCGAGCTCAGCTGATTGGCCCCAAGAAAACCCACCTGCTCCTCGAATGAGCTGATCTGCCACCTGTGCAGCCGAAGGGCATCCAGAAGGCATCCTGCATCGAGCACATCATCCTCTCCTGGGTCATGGCTCGATAGAGCTAAGGATA